>CM073002.1:120544855-121169855 GCA_037038555.1 Rhynchonycteris naso
AACAAACTCAAAATGGATAAAAGACTTAAACATAAGCCATGAAACCATAAGCATCTTAGAAGAAAACATAGGCAGCAAGCTCTCCGACATCTGTAGCAGCAATATATTTGCCAATTTATCTCCACGGGCAAATGAAATAAAAGGCAAGATAAACAAATGGGACTATATCAAACTAAAAAGTTTTTGCACCGTAAAGACAACAAGAACAGAATAAAAAGACAAACCACACAATGGGAGAACATATTCAACAACACATCTGATAAGGGGTTAATAGCCAAAATTTATAAAGAACTTCTAAAACTCAACACCAGGAAGACAAATAATCCAATCAAAAAATGGGCAAAAGAAATGAATAGAAATTTCTCCAAAGAGGACATACAGATGGCCAATAGGCATATGAAAAAATGCTCAACATCACTAATCATTAGAGAAATGCATATTAAAACCACAATGAGATATCACCTCACACCAGTCAGAATGTCACTCATCAGCAAAACAACACAGAATAAGTGCTGGCGAGGATGTGGAGAAAAGGGAACCCTTCTGCACTGCTGGTGGGAATGCAGACTGGTGCAGCCACTGTGGAAAACAGTTTGGAGATTCTTCAAAAAATTAAAAGTCAAACTGCCTTTTGACCCAGCTATCCCACTTATAGGAATATACCCTAAGAACACCATAGCACTGTTCGAAAAGAAGAAATGCGCCCCCATGTTCGTGGCAGCATTGTTCACAATAGCGAAGATCTGAAAACAGCCCAAGTGTCCGTCAGAAGACGAGTGGATTAAAAAGCTTTGGTACATATATACTATGGCATACTACTCAGCCATAAGAAATGATGACATCGGATCATTTACAACAAAATGGATGGACCTTGATAACATTATACTGAGTGAAATAAGTAAATCAGAAAAATAAAACTGAGAACAGCATGATTTCATACATAGGTGGGACATAAAAGTGAGAATATGAGACATGGACAAGAGAGTGGTGGTTACGGGGTGAAGGGAGGGAGGGGAGGGTGGGATAGGGAGGAGGGGAGGGGCACAGGGAAAACCAGATAGAAGGTGACAGAGGACAATTTGACTTTGGGTGATGGGTATGCAACACAATTGAATGATAAGATAATCTGGAGATGTTTTCATTGTACATATGTACCCTGATTTATTGGTGTCACCCCATTAAAATTAATAATAATAAAATAATAATAATAATATTTTATCGTATAGATATACCACATTTGTTTATCCATTCAGTGATCGATGGACTTTTGGATATTTGGAGCTGTTATAAATAATGCTGCAATAATCATTCATGTTTTTATTTGAAAAAAAAGAGAACCTTAATTCTGGCTTATCTGTCACAGAAGACAATCTCTACCCTGGAAAACATAGAATGATGACCAGTTAAAGGAGTCTAGGGAAGGTAAGGAGGCATTAATTCAGCTCTAAGTTGCTTTGAGTTTAAATCTGTGGTCAAAACAAGTCATATCTCAACAGGGTAATCATTGCTACTGTACTTCAGGTACTGCATATATTCTCATTTAATCCACAAACACCTCCCTGAAGTATTATTATCTCTATTTCACAGATGACTAAGACTGAGTGGCCTTTCAAGGCCACAAAGTTAGGAAGTGGTTGAGCTGCAATTGGAACTCAAGTATGAATGCAAAGCTCACATTCAGTTCTCTATCCAAGCAAAATGTACAGATAGCACTGCTTAAAAGCTGCAGGAAGCACCAGAGCACAATTCTGCCTGTTATTATAATCCTTCTCATATATTTATTATTCTCAATTATTAAGAAATATCTTGTCAAGGGCTTGATTAAGACCAAATATTCCAGGTCTGAGGAATAAAGTGCAATTCCTGAGATGTGTCCCTGATTCATAAGCTTCTGAACTCTAGCTGAAAATCATATACTTCCTGCTGTGAATTATTCTTTGCAAATAGGTGTTTTCTTGTTACAAAAGAAAGTGAGGATCTTCAACTATGCATTAAGAAATCCATCCTGGAACTTTCCTTGGGGCCAGACTCTGCATCATCAGTCTATTTTCTGCCACAGCACAATCCTTGTTCATTCAATATTCCCTATTGGGGTCTACGATGTGCCAACCCTGTGCTCAGGGCTCTCACACATTCTTCCTTAACTTCCTTTGTCACTTTTGGGGCAAGAATGAACATTTTACCTGGTTTACAGGTCAGTAACTGAGGGACAGAGAAGACAAGTAGTTTGCCTGTGGTCACTTATTTAAAAGGGTAGAGTTGAGATCTGAAATTAGATGTCATGGTACCAAAGACCCTGGCTTCTATTGTTTTCATACTTCTTTGCATTTGCTCATGCTTTTCCCTCCATCTAGGACATCCTCTACCTCCTAATCTACCGGGAAAACTCCTACACACGCCCTTCTGTAGCTCCTCCTCATCTTCTGAGACAGGATTAATAACCCTTTCATTTAACCTCATGAACCTTCACATCTACATCTATCAAGTCTCATATCATGTTGTTTATTAGTTATCACTTTTGGGTCCCATTCCTCACAGTAAACTCTGAAATCCATGAGTGAATCCTGCATCCTGTTTATACCTGTGACTTCCAGTATAAACACAGTGCTCACACAAAGAAGGCTGCTGAATTGTTTCACGGGATCAGTAGATGAGTGTTTCAGATGGAGGAGATGGTGATGGTTGCATTAATAATGTTAAGACTGGAGAGTTATTTGTCATTAGCTTGGGGTCTCAGTGAGGTAGTACCACAAAATATATTCAAGTATCACTCATTAGGTGGATCATTCATCAGTGGATTTTTGAGATAGCAGATGGCAATAATAAAAGCTAACAATTACAGGGCACCTTTCGCGTGCCAGATTTTACATATATTCTACTATGATGTATATTATCATCCATAATTTTTAGATGGAGAAGAGACTCAAAATGGTAAAGTGACTTGAAAGTTATAGAAATGAGATCCAACCCAGGTCAGCTGGTGAATCCACCTCTGCCCTCTTCCCACTAGAGTGTGTCATTTGGAGTGGGCATGGAGGTAGCAGAAACACAACCAGGGGTCTAAGGTTGGTGTTGCAGTCTCCTTCTAAAATAAAGGGAAACACGGTGCATTCGCCCGGTATGATGGGGAAGTTGCCACACAGACACGGGGCGGCAACACTGCACACTTGTGGACCGAGTCTTGAGACTTACGTTCCAAAAAACGAACTTGGGGAAATATTAATGTTGAATAAAATAAGCTAAGACCTCATATTGAGAGAGAAACGTTTTAGGGCGGGAGTGGCAAAGCTATACTTTTACACAAAAACATACACAAGATGCCTACATTCTCCTTTCTTAGAGTAAATTAAGGGAGCAAATCCAGACAGATAGACCCTCACTCTTTCCTGGCAACTCTGTAATTCCCTGTAAGACATCTGCATGACAGACAGCTGGGAGACTGTGGGTGGAACAAATCCAGGTGCGCTGGCAAATGGAGAATCCAAAGGAGAAAGCTTAGAGCGGGTGTTAGATGGCTCTATGTCATCTCACTCTTTTTCATCAGGGTGTTATCACAATGCACACATGTGCTATACTGGGGCGTATATATTCTGCTTTGGTAGCAAATAGAACCATGATTAATAAAAATCCACAAACTAATTTTTACATGATTTAAAACCCCAAATAATTATTTCAAATAATTATTTTTTACTTTTTTCTAACAGTTTATGGTTCCAACAATAACCAGCAATTAAAGGGGGGGAAGATCAATAGTTTTTATTTAAAAAAAAAAAAAAAAAAACCTCTACTGAAGGTAAGTTTGTAATTAGTCCATAGGGTTATATAATTTATTTTTAATTCCAAATGTTCAATTTGATTTTTAGTAATGTTTTACTTCAAAGTAAACAACAGTAAACTATTGACTAAGTCGTAGGGATTAGATGACTTCTAGACTTTGAACCCCTGTAAAAAGTTACCACAGAACTACTGATACATTCTCAAAAACTATGCCCCCTCCCACCCCCATCCCCAGTATCTAACAATATGTAAAATACTTTGAGGAGGGCAAGGCATTATCATCAGGCAGTTGTTACATCCCAGGAACAGCGTCACGTTGCTTCCTGTATGAGTGTGAATTGCCGGTTCAGGTTTACTGAAGCAGCGCATGTTAGAGAAGGAAAGTGATTTGACCAAGGGACCACGGAGGGCAGGGGAAAGGTGGGTTGGGGAGGGGAGAACCCAGGACATCAAATGATCACTCTAGCCCCTCACTTCCCTGCCCTTCCCTCAGTACCCCCTGAAGTGCACACTGGCTTCCACCTGCTGTGCCCCAACTCCACTCATCTCTCTGTAGCCTCAAATTGAGAATTTCCAAGTCAGGTGGGTTTGCTCCATGGCCAGGCAACCACGGTGGGGGCTCCTTTCCCTAATCCACACAATGTCAGGTTGACCCCAGTCTGGTCATCTGTAAGAGATGTTGAGAAGTAAATTTGTAGCCAGGGCACACGGAACTTCATGAAAAATTAATTCGTAACTTGGCCACTCACACCACTCACAACTGCCCCCTTACCCTGTCTCTCAGACCGTAAGCAAGGAGATGTTTTCAAGTGGCACAAGAAAACTGGACGACCATTTACGAAAACCCTGCGGGATGGGCATGCCACACTTCCCTGGAGACTTTCTGTTTAGAGCCGGGACCCCCTGTCGGGGGCGGGGTGTCCTGGGCTGGCGGGAGGACAGGTGCTGCTGCTCTCCTACAACTTTACTTACTGGTAAGAAGACTGGTGATCCTTGACGGCTGTCAGGCCCAGCCCCAAGAGGGTGAGCAACAGCTTCTCCATGGCCCGGGACAGAGGAACGGCGGGCGGACGCGGGATGCACCGACGGCGACGGCGGCGAGGACCTGACTCTTTGCAACAGGAGCCACGCTTGCGCCGCCGGGGAGCTAGCGCTCCTGGTCCCGCCCGCCGAGGGATTGGCCCGCCCGCCGAGGGATTGGCCCGCCCGGCCTCACCCACCTGGCCGCCGCCCTCCCCGCAGGCTGGGCGCACGGATGTCGCTGGGCTAGGGGCAGCAGCTGTTCGTGGCCAGGGACTGCCTGCTCTCCGAGACTTTACAAAGAGGAAGGCGTGAACAGCTGCCTACACCGGGAAAGAAGAGGAGAACAGGTCGGAGCCAAGGGAGAGCCTGGGGAAAGGAGGGCCCAGCTTTGAGGAGCTCTCTCTCACTTTGTGCCAACAAGGTACTAATCCTTGTGGCTCAGAGGAGTCCAGTAGCTTAATCCCCGTGACTCGCCAGAAAAGGCACGGATGCAAGGGAGAGCTGTGATTTGAACCCCCGAGGATCTAACTTCATTCTCACTAGCATACCACTGTGTGTCACCTTCGTATATCTGGGTAGCAAGCATCTCATTGTCTCAGCACCATTCCTGACCTTACAACTCATCCAGGACATCACTCCAGTGTTCATTCATGCTCACACTCGCTGACATGTATTGAGTACCTGCTGAGTGCCAGGAACCAGTGAAATATATTCCTACTGCACATGTAGTGCTGTGGATAATGCACACTTTCCACCATTACTGAGGTATTTAAAGGAAGCATCACTGATAAGGGGACTTAGAGCAAAACCAGAGAGGAGGTGCCTCTGCACGCCTGTCCCTCTTGTCACCAGGAATCACTAGCTGCCTGACCTTCCCCTTGCCTAGGTCACTTTCCTTCTTAAGGATTCTGGTCCAGTTACACCTTCTCTCACCAACAGCGTCCTTCTCTTCCTCTTTTTTGGGATTTTTGAACTGACTTCTTTTGTTAAAAACAAATCCCCCCCATAACCTCATTATTGCCAAATTTCAATAAGACCAAATCCCACATGCTTCTCCAGGCATCAGTTCGGAATTTACTTCAGCTACTCTTTCTTGACCCTTAAATCTCAGATGTCCATTATATCATGATTCTTTAGTATGCTGATCACTTTATTATTACTTTCCTGTTTGTCTCATTAGACTGTTACCCTATTTAACAATGCCTTGTTTATTGTTATAGCCCTATGCCTGGCTTAGCACCTAACACAGGTTAGGTGCTCAGTATATATTGTGAATAAATAAGTGAATACAGGTTTGAAACCACTACAAGAACCCTTGTTGTATTCTGGAATATTTCAATATGCCATATTATATTGACTTTAAAATGCAATCAGTGTTAAATATGTAATTACTTTATTTGTATTCTTTTACTACCTAATCATTTTATGTACCACCAATAAAGAAAAACTATCGATTATCCTATAATGGAAATCTAAAGAACTATCAATTATAAAATTTTCTAATTCAGAGTTGTCAAAATATGTAAAAAGTAGTATGTTAGAGTCTGAAAATTTAAAATTTATCAGAAGTTACGGAGCTTTTTTTAAAAAAAGAGTTTCCTTTTATCAACAGCGGTTTATAGCACAATGTTTAAATAAAAGCTCTTATAAAACACTCAGATATCATTGTGACTTTCATAATTCCTTTCCTTTCCTCCTTCAGTCCTTATCAGCTAAATATTTATGTTTAAATGTTACTTCCTAAATATATTTGGTAAAAAGCTTATCTGCTAATTCTTTTATCCCCCCTACCACACACACAATACAAATGTACTGAGTGAGTATTCGGTAAAAACTGTCCATGCATTGACAGAGAGCCAAAACCAAATTTGGGGAGTCCATTCTGTGCAGTCACAGAAGGGTTGATTTAGTGCAGTGGTTCTTAACCTTTTAAGAGGTACCGAAACCAACAGTTTCATATGCGCATTCACCAAACCCTTTTTAGTGATAAATAAAATCTGATTTTTTTTTTCCAAATTCAAGACATAGGTATATGTTTTTTTACTGGTGCACAAAATGAGCCATGCATGAACATCACCTTGCTCAAAGAACAAAACCAACAAAGTGCATGAACTCACAACAAAGTACGGTATTACTTTATTCTGGCCTCCGCTGCAGAGGCTTCTCCGAACCCCTGAGACTGACTCCTTGAACCCCTAGGGTTCAATAGAACCCAAGTTAAGAAATACTGATTTAGTGACTGCTCTGGGTATTCTTTCACTAAAGGATGCCAAACCTTGTTGTGCACTAACTGCAATGTCCTCAAATGTTTGACAGTGTGAAATACCCATGTCCTAAGAACTCCAATGACACCCTTCTGCCTGAGTCATTAGGCAGATCTAGGTAAGAGGAAAAACACTGAAATCACACTGAACTTTGAATACTAGATTCATGGTCACTTCCTGAAATTCAATAGTAGGAGAAAGATCATTTGTAAAATGAAGATAACTCCTATAGGTTTTGCTGTATAAAATAAAACAAAGAAAATGTTTGCGAAATCCTCTGTACAGATATACGGCAATGGCAGTACAAAGTTCTAGCCAAGTGTAGAAATGAGTTTTAAAATCGCCTTTACCCACACAATCTCCCAATATGCTAGTAAATGGGATACAACCAATGTTATATTCTAGTTAGAAAGTGTAGGAGGGCCAAATGTATATTTCTAGCCTGAGCAATCCAGAATTTATGTGCACCTAAGAAACAGAACTTTGAAGTACTGTATATAAAACAAAAATGCACAGGACCCTCCCACTTCACTTTAGTAATGAAAACATGCATCTCAGAAACTGAAAAACTCAGAGAGTATTGTAAGTATTTTTCTCCACCGAGGAAGAAGGAAGCGACGTAGCCAGGAGTGTGGAATAATGAAAGCTTTATTGAGTGCAGCGCTGCCCAGATGATGTTCCCTGGTCTGGGGGACACGGGCCAGGGAAGTCACATGGATGAAACTGCGTGGGGAATATTTAAAGGGTCTGTAAGGTGGTTGAGCTAATACGACGTGGTGAAATCTGACTGGCTGGCAGATAGTCGCTCTTTTCCAAAGGATTCCTGGGAAGTTTCTTTTGGCGCACATGGGTGTGGGCAGTTCTAGCCAAAGTTCCGGGGTCCGGTTTCTCACATGACCTTCCCCCATTGCCCACCAACTTACAAGTATAAATGGTAAAGCTAAAACCAGCAATCAATGAAATAAAAAACAAAATTTTTAAAAGAATGTCCACTTTATGGAATGTTATTCAGTCACAAAAACAATGAAGTCCTGATACACGCTCCACCATGGATGTACCTTGGAAATAAGCTAAGTGTCGTAAAAGGCCACATATTGTGTGTTACCATTTATACAAAACAGCTAAATGAGACAAATGCACAGAGACAGGAAGCAGATTAGCAGTTACCAGGGGCTGAAGGAAGAAGATAATAGGGAATAATGGCTTTATGGATATTGGTTTCCTTTAGGAGTGATGAAAATATTCTGACTCTAGAGTGTGTTGATGGTTGTACAATATTGTGAATGTATTGAATACCACTGAAAGTATACTTTAAAACAGTTAAAATTGTGAATTTTATGTTATATGAATTTTACCACCACAACTAGAGAAAACAAAACATTCAAAAGTTAGTTATTAAAAATACTAATAAAATTTATAAACCCCTAGTAAGGCAGAGAGAAAAGGAGAGATTATAAATTTTGAATATAAAGAATAAAGAAATGATAATTAACAAAAATCTGAAAAATATTTTAAAGCATATAGTGAATTACTTCTTTTAACTAAATTTGCAAATTTAGGTGAAAAGAATGAATTTCTAAACTTACCAAAAATACACCAAAAGAAACAGAAAATCTCAATGTTTTTATATTTAGTAAAGAAATTATGGATTTAAATAATGAATGAGTGAATTAAAATATTAAGTCCCATATCACTTCATGAACGAACAGTTAAGAACGGAAAAATAATCAATTTTACACAAACTGTTTTAGAGAAATAAATCTCTTTTCACAATTCTTAATATACCAATATAACCTTGATACCAAAACCTGACAAGTTAATTAAAATAAAGAAAAATTAAAATTATAGGCTAATATTTATCATGAACATGGACATTAATATCTTAAGCAAAATATTAGTCAATGGAATCCACAATTTATAAACAGATAACATATTATGAACAAGCGGAATATATTCTCAATATACAAGTTTGGCTTAATATTTTATTTTTTTGTGACAGAGACAGAGAGGGACAGATAAGGACAAACAGACAGGAAGGGAAATAGATGTAAAGCATAAATTCTTCACTGAGGCCCATTAGTTGTTCATTGATTGCCTTCATGGGGGCAGGGTGTCTACAGCAGAGAAAGTGACTTCTTGCTCAAGCCAGTGACCTTGGGCTCAAGCCAGTGAGCATTAAGGTTCTGTCTACGATCCCATGCTCAAGCAAGTTAGTGAGCCTGTACTGAAGCCAGATGAGCCTATGCTCAAGCCTGCTACCTGGGGGCTTCGCACCTGGGTCCTCTGCGTCCCAGTTCGACACTATCCACTGCACCACTGCTTGGTCAGGCTAGCTCAATGTTTTAAATCAGTCATATACTTAAAAGAATAAAGGAGAAAATAATAAGATCACCTCAATAGATGCAGAAAAAATATTTTAAAAATTTAATGCCCATTTATGATTTTAAAGCTTTATTTATTTATTTATTTATTTATTTATTTATTTATTTATAGGGACAGAGAGTCAGAGAGAGGGATATAGATAGGGACAGACAGAGAGGAACAGAGAGAGATGAGAAGCATCAAACATTAGTTTTTCGTTGCCGTTGCGACACCATAGTTGTTCATTGATTGCCTTCTCACATGTGCCTTGACTGCAGGCCTTCCAGCAACCCCTTGCTGGGGCCAGCAACCTTGGGTCCAAGCTGGCGAGCTTTTGCTCAAGCCAGATGGGCCCGCGCTCAAGCTGGCAACCTCTGGGTCTCGAACCTGGGTCTTCCGCATCCCAGTCCAACACTCTATTCACTGCGCCACCACCTGGTCAGGACCATTTATGATTTTAAAAACTATTAATAAATTAGAAATAAAATTAAAAATTATTAATCAAATAAGAAGTAGTTACCAAAGCGGAAAAGCTACAGCAAACATCATACTTGATGAAAAATTGAAAATTTTCATTGATGATTGAAAAACAGACAAGATGCTCACTATTATCACATATACTCAATGTTAAACTAGGGGTTAAAAAAAAATAAAGGATACCAATTGTAAAATAAAATCTAATACACTCATTAATCACAGATAACATGATTGGTATATAGATAATCTATAACTTTTTCAACCACTGGTTAATGGACCAGGGCTGGTCCACCAGAAATTTTGTGGCGGTCTGTGAAAGAGTTAACCACCCTGATTTGTATGAAGATTACAGAGGGTGGTTAACTCTTTTGAGAACCAGCATAAAATTTCTGGCATAGTGGTGGTTGAAAAACACTGATCTAGAAGACTTTACAGAGAAATATTCCAATTAATCTGTGACTTTAACAAGATCACTAGCTACAGGATTAGTATACAGAAGTAATATTTTTTGTGTAATAATCAATAATTAGAAAAGGAAAAAATTTTAAGATATTATCTATAATAGCCACTAAATTCTTAGGATTTAACAAAAGACGTATAAAATCCTATACAGAAAACTACAAAATTTTACTGGCAGAAACTAAAGAGCTAAATAAACATATATACTGACTTCAGTTATTGGAAGACTCAAACTTTAATGATGTCATTATCCCCAAGTGACCTTTACATTCAATGCAACCCCAGTCAAAATCCTACCAGTTTTGTAGCAATTGACAAATTTTAAATTTAAGTGGAAGTGCAAAGAGTAAAGAAAGTTCTTTGGAACTTAGTTCATAATATTCTTTTTAAAAAGGAGTACAACATAAATGTTCATCAATAGTAGCATAGATATTTAAGTTACGGATTATTTGTACAAAGAGATACCATATGAGACAAAAATAATAATAATAATTAACGACTGCAGAATACTAACTATAAAATTTTTGAGGAAGAATAAATTTCAAGGATTTTACTGCTCAAAATTATGATTTATTATAAACATATCATAATTTTAAAAATGTGACGCTGGTACAGTAATTAATAAGTAACCTAGTAGAATAGAACAAGGAGTTCAGATACAAACTCAGACATCTATAGTCACCTTATTTATGACCAAATGCCACTACTGTAAGGAAAGAATTTTATTTAAAAAGAATAATGTTGTATTAATTGCATGTATGCGTGGCCACAACTAAATCTCGATCTCTATTCACATAACACCCTAAAATACAGTGTATCCGTAAAGTCATGGTGCACTTTTGACCTGTGACAGGTCAAAAGTGCACCATGACTTTACGGACACACTGTATATTCCTGATAGCTGATAACCTAAATGTGGAAAATAAAATTGTGAATCTTTTATAAGATAACAAAAAGGTATATTTTATAGCCTATGCAAAGTTTTTTTTAACAGAATACATGAAGCCACATCCATAGAGGAAAATATTGATAAACTGAATTTTATGAAAATTATAAATTTTCTGTTCATCAAAAGACATGATTGAGAAGGTGAAAAGACTTACCAAAAAGTAGAACATATTTTTAATACAGATATCCACAAAGGACATCCCTACAAATCAATACAAAAAATGTCAACTAATTATTTTAAAAGGCTAAAAGTTGAAAATTCGCTGCACAAAAAAGGACTCCAAATGGCTATTAATCATAGGAAAAGGTCAATTTTCATTAGTTACCTGAGGATTGTTAAAAATCACAATGAGATATTCTTATCTACCCATAAGAATAGTTTAATTTTTTTAAAAGAAGAATAATAAATAAACTATTAAAAATGAATAAAGAATAATAAAAGACACTATTAAATATTGGCAAGGACGTGGAGCAACTAGAACTCCCCAACATTATGAATGAAAGGATATGTTGGTACAACCACTTTGGAAAACTGCTTGTCAGTATCTACTAAATTTGCACATATGCATACTCCAGTATCCAGTTATTCCAATTCTGCATATATACCCAACAGAAATGCTTATGTATGCACATTAAAATGCACTGTACAAGAAAGTTCTTTGGAACTTAGTTCATAATATTTTTTTAAAAAAGGAGTACAACATAAATGTTCATCAATAGTAGCATAGATATATAAGTTATGGATTATTTGTATGAAGAGATACCATATGAGACAAAAAGTAATAATAATAATTAACGACTGCAGAATACTAACCAGAGACTTACAATGCAATGGTTCATTTATCTTTCATGCTACATGTTTATTATTGAAGGTTGGCTGCAGCTCTAGTTCCTTTCGTCACCAAGCCAGGATCCAGTCTAGCACAGTTTGGGAGCAAAGAAAAAAGAGACACAGTGAAACACATACTAACACTTAAAATTTCTACCCAGACGTGAAATATGGTTACTTCTACCAACATATCACTGGCCAAACTAAGTCATATGGCCACTCTTGAGTTGAAGAGAACAGAGATGTATCGTTGACCCACTGAGAGCACCATACTAAAAAGAGAACCAGGGCATTTGGGCAATAGTTATTCAATCCACCATAGAAATTGCAAAAATAAGTGTCTGCCTTTTCTCCCTGGCTAGTAGTGAATCATGTTGAATATCTATGTCTGATTTCTTAGCAGTAGAAGCTAAGAGAGAATTTCAGCATGTAATTTAATAAGAGAATGCCCATCAGGAAAATATTTGGAAAGAAGTGGAAGTAGCAAGATAAAGATAAACATAAAGATAAAGATAAAGAAAGGACCAAAATAGTTAAATCTATTAATGATAAGGCACATCTGACTTTATTAATTTCCACTAATTATGTATGTATTGAGTGTGTGTGAAAGAGAGACTTTTAGCGTGTAATATGATTGCTTTGAATATTAGTGGGCTTCTCTAGACTCTTTCACGAACAACTTATTTTCCAGTGACCCTGAGTTTACATTCATTCTACCCACAATCTTCAGGTTCACTGCAGAAACCACTATTTTTTCTTTTCTGTGGTGGAAATCGCTTACAGTCCACAGAATGTTCCATCTGCTCTTCATTTAGGTTTTACTTCTTAATGGAATCAATGACAATCTGCAGGTTTATGTGATTCATCAGTTAGCTGTGAGAAACCACAGGGTTCCTCTGCTGGGCAGTGCCTGGAGCTCGATGAACACAATTTTGTGGTAAGTATTTATTTCAGCAGTCCTCAAAGTCATCCCTGGTGGGATGAGCTTTTTCTGCTATGTCTGTGCCAGACAGTATCAAGCTGAGCAGTAAAAGTTTCCATTACACTCTCTGCTCCTACTCAGGCACGTTCCTCTTGTTTTTCCTCAATTGAATGACTTGCCTTTGACTGTTCTAATTGTGGTCTTTTCCATTTCCATTTAAATGCTTTTCTGAACAGCCTTGTGGTATGGTAAAAATGAATTTTGGCAAAAGGTAAGTGATTTGTTTCCTTGCTATGGACAAATTCCTGCAGTACTGTAACAAACAATAAGAGCACAGTACATCAATAATACCAAGTGTGTATCAGTTATTGTATGTTGTGGTGGAGACATCAAATCAACACTTTCCACCTCTTTTCCAATATCCTTCGGGTGCAGTGTTTTAAACACTAGCTACATATTAGAACAGTGTGGGGAGATTTATAAAATAACCATGCCTGAACCCCAACCGGGCAGGAGGTGGTGGGATTCCAGTCTTCTAGTGTGCCTTCCTGTCCTGTAATGGTAGGAACTAGAACCTGTATTTCCAGACCTCTCTTGAAGGCACAATACAGTATGAACTTTTGTGTCTGTAAATCAGAATGACTTGAGCAACACTAAAATTTGAAAGTAATTGAGGGAAGAGGCCGTTTTTCAAGCACATTTTGCTAGTGGGGCCCTTGGCTGCACACATGGCTCTGACCCCTGTAATGCTTATGATTCCTTGAGCTCTGGTCTGGTCTTACCTTTTGTGGCTGCAACTACCTACATTCTTACCAATGATGCCCGCCTCCCCATCAACACTTGGCAGTATCTAGCCTTTTAATTTCTGCTAGTCAACTACATCTGAAGTGATTTAAGAGTGCTGTTTTAATCGACACATCCCTGATTACTAAAGACTCTCTGCATCTTTTCATGTGCTTCATTTTCCACCCCCCTCTGTAAATCTGTAAATTGTATCTTCACACCATTTGCTTCTATTCCCTGGGGTTACTATCTCCACTTTGTTATTTTCAAGAGTTCCTAATATATTCTACTTATTGATACCCTGTCAGTTTAACGTTGCAAATATTTCTCATTACTATATTAATCTATTACCTTTGTCAATGGCCTCCATCCCTGAATGAAAAATCCTCAACTTTGATGACTCAAATTTAATGTACTTCTTTGTCTTAGGGTTTCTGTTTTTCAGATTTTGTTTGAGAAGTGTTTCCCTACCATTAGGCCATAAAGATATTCTTCTACATTATCTCCTATTAGCCCTAAAGGTCAGTGATCTTTGTTCAGTAGTTACCTAGTGAGCTGAAGACAGTTTTACTCCCTTCCAAACAGTGAGTCCGTTCTCACAATTCCATGGCCTAAACATCCATTTGCTATTCAATGGTCTGCTAACTTAATCTTATACTAATCCCCTGAGAAATATGTCCAAGATCTTTGTTCTATTACAGTGATGGGCAACCTTTTGAGCTTAGGGTGTCAAAATTCGCCAAAAACCAAGCATAACTAGGGTGGCGTGTTACTTCGAGAAAAACGGCCTAACCAGAAGTCCCAGAACTGGATACTCTGTGCTGGAGTTCTGTTGTTTTGGCCTACAGACCTCTGGCACAGAGTGACTACACTACAGCAAATGTTTTAGTTTTATCCTCGGCTACTGCACCTGGTGTTGCAGGAGCTGAGGATGAAACGTCCTTCTCGGCATGTGGCCCCATACGTCTCTGGTGTGCGGCCGCATGCGGTCAGGTGTCATCTAAAATGACTACACATGTCAGTGCTGACATGTGTGTCATAGATTTGCCATCACGGTTCTATTATATTTACCTATTTGTGTTTATCTTGTACAAACACTAAACAGTTTTTATTATTAGGCCTATCCCTGCTCTTTATTTTATAGTTAGAAGTTGACTTAGCTTTTATACATTCATGAAAAATCTATTGTAAGATATATCATATATACCTTAGAGTTTATAAAATAAATATGTATCATTATAATTAGAAAAGAATTATCAATGTAAGCTACAATCTAGGTCAGTAAATGTAACGTTGCCAGTACCACAGGAGTTTCCCATGTATCTTGTCCTGACCACAACTGCTATCTTTCCTAGAGGCAACCCTATCCTAACTTGTGTGGTAACTGTTGCCTCCCTGTTCTTTCTAACTTAACTACCTATGCATGCATCCTCAAATAACATTGTTTAATTTTGCTTGTTTTGGAATTCTCCCCAAATAAAAGTATACACATTATTGGTCAAATAAGTTTGTAAATATGATATATATGTTTGCTCACTTATAGTTTGCATTGGGTGGGGAGACAGGCTGTAAGCAGACAAAGTCCTTATAGCCTAAGACTTAGTTTTAAGACTAAACCTTTCCCACCCTTTTAAGACTAAGATATTTTCAACATCCTTCTAATATGTACTAAGACCTTCTCAAAACCTTTCCCACACCCTTGACTGTTGCATGATGGGGGGCGGGGGGGTGCGCTCATATGAGGAATCCCATTTATGCCTCAGATAAGTGGCTTTGTATCAGAGACTTCCTTACTTGTATATTGGCTTAAAGGCTTTAATTTTCTACACTATAAAATAAAGCAGACCAGGGGCTCTCTCTCTCTCAGTTCCTGCCATCAGCATTGCAGAACAGAGGCAGCCAAGATGGCGGAGTGCTGAAGGAGAAGCCAGTTTGTGCAGAGTTTGTGCAGGAGAATGAGATGGGGAACAGAGGTGAATAGGATTGGTGAGGTGGAAGCCTTTGACTCTAAGAAGACCGGAAAGATTGTCTTGGTTGTGGAACCAGAGGAATAAAGAGTGGGTTTTGGTGCCCCGTGTATTTGTTTTTTTACTCGTTGGCCAGTACAAGTCTAGAATAAAGAAAAATGGCCCACCAGTTTTTGGCTCTGCAGTTTCTTTTTGATGGATCTGAATTAAATGCAAACCTACATGGGCCAGGCAGCTGTGATTGTGACCATGGTTACTGGCTTTACACGCATGTACTAATTTTTGCTTTCTTTAGAACGGTATCACTCTTGTGAAATTTATACGTGTTTCTGCATGTAGTGCACGTGCTGTGTAGTATTTCATAAATTAACTACAAGCTATTTATCCATGTTAACTTGATTAACACTTGATTGTCTCTAGTTTTTGGTTTCTTTTAATGTGAAGATTTTTAAATTACTAACTCAATTTCTTTCATGGTTTTAGAATTATACATAATGATTTTCAAACACTTATTGAGTAATTTTAAGGAGCTATGGTTGCAGTCCTTAAATACTTTCCCAAATCCCTCCTTTCTGGCCACAAGGCTATCCAGATAAACTAAATTTCTTAACCTCCCTTCCAATTAGATATAGCTATATGACTATGCTCATGTTAACAGGATGCCAGTAGAAGCAATTTGTCTGTATTCTTTAAGCCACTTTATTTGAGGTCACTTTGTATAATAGTAATTTACTGTAACCTTAAAAATATAGGAATTTGGACCTAATAGTAGGATTCTAAAAATAACGTTAAATATGCGGTTAGACTAGAATCGAGGAAACAGATATCACTGGTTGCATAGTTTTTCATGAGCAAGATGGAAATGGCAAGATATTTAAATAACCTAGCCTCAGCAGTCGTCCATCACCATTTCTACTATAGCCTATCGTTTCCACAGTCAGCCATATTAGATGCTGGAAGGAGCTATACAAGGGAATGAGTACCAAGAATTAAGTATCATTGGGGGCCGTTTTGTAGCTGTCTACCACATTGGTTTTTGTTCTTACCATTACTATTCTTTTTCCTGAGCTAAACTACCTTTAATCATTACCATAGTATTCACACCCACATCTCTGACAATTTAAACAGAAAGACTAGGGAAGAGAAAATAATGAATCATCTAAATGCTGCATTGGGAGGGGCAATTCTCTCCTTCCCAAGCCAAGTAAGAAAAGAGGCTCCAGATAATCACACAATGATTGGGAGTGTCTAGATGAAGAGGAACCCCAGGGCCTGTGACTTTCCTAGTCCCTCCTTATAAAAGCACACATCGATCATTCAGCAATCAGACCTCCAAATCTTGGGCGGTTTTATCAGCCACTCTTTCCTCGTGTGGCCTGGGAGAAGGCAGGGCAGGGCATGGAACCCACCAGCTTCTAACCCACCGCATGTCCCATCTGTGACTCTCCATGTGTTTTCCCTGATTCGGTAAACTTTGTCTAATCTAGTAGATGGAAGGGTTAGGTGCAGGAAAAATTTAAAAAGTCTATTATATTTTTCAAACTGGTATACATGCTTCTAGTTCTTATTTTTTTCAGTGTCCACCTGGTGGTTTAGCTTTTGGAACTTAAAATCCGAGAACTGACTATAATACTCTGCTTAATCATTCCTCCCCCCAAGCAATGGAAACTACTGATCTTACTGTCTAAACCAGAAAGAGTTTCGTGGGCTAAAAAGTAGAATTTTACTGTACAACAAAACTTTCATGTAACTGAGCAAAATTCTTTAGGAAATAAAGAGGCCTCCACAACCCTTCATTCTCAGAAAGGGAAGGGTATGGGGTACTTGAGTATGCTGATTCCCATTAAGATTTGCTAAAGGCTGTCAGGTTTTTGACAAAGAAAGGGACATTTCTATTCACTCTAATCCAACTAGGGTTGAGTTGGTCATTAAGATAGAAATTTAGGCCAGAAATCTTTTCTTTATTTCTGATTCTTTAGGGCCGAGTCTGCGAGATGTTGCTTGATAAGTGTTTATTGAATTAACCAGGAAAGCAAGTTTAAAGCACTCAACTGTAACATCCTTGAGGCTCCATCTCATGGTTCAGAGCTGAGCTAACTATGATACTTCAGATTCAGATATCACTAAAGTAGTCTCCCTACATCAGTAAGACCCCTAGTGGGTGCCTGGAACTGTGGATAGTATCAGGCCCTGTATATACTGTTTGGTTCTACACACACATACCTATGTACAATAAAAATTAATTTATAAATTAGACACAGTAAGAGATTAACAGCAATAACTAACAATAAAATAGGATAACTGTAACAATATACTGCAATAGAATTTATGTGAGTGGCTTTGGGATTATTGTTAGGGAATATAAGGTTACCTGAACACTAGCACTATGATACCATGTGACAGTCAACCTGATTATCTAGAAAGTTACTAAGTGACTGACAAGGGAGCATACACAGCCTGGAGACACTGGATGATTCACATCCCAGCGGCAGGGCTGGATGGCTCCAAGTATCATCATGCTATTCAGAATGGTGCACAATTTCAAACTTTTGTTTATTTCTGAAAATTTTTCTGGACTGTGGTGGACTGAAACTATGGAAAGTGAAGTCAGGGATCGAGGTGGGGGGTGGGGGGGTAGGGAGACAATTGTATAAAAAAAGACCCATTACAAAAGAAGAGTCCTCTCTCTGCCAGATTTTCCAGAACCTGATTTCCCGGGAAGAATGAAAGTTTGAAGAGTTCCTCAGGAAGTCTCATGATGCCAATTCTTGCTTTTGATTATCAGCTTGTGCCTAGCACAGTTGGAAGAAGAGATGGGGAATTATAAATATTTGACCATTAGCCTTTCCCCTTGTCTGGACAGCTGGAGGCTCAGAACATGACCATTGTAGGAGGTAATACGGTCACACAGTCACCAAAGAGTCCTAAATGAGCTGGACTCTCACTTATCACATTTACTGTAGACAGAATATTGGGGGTACTAGACAAAAAGAGTTGAGAGATGTGGCTTATTGTTCGACTGTCATACCTTGACTTGCAATTTGGTGAATATTATGCAGTATCTTTGCTTCTTCTGTCCATAAGAAAATCCAGACACACTTTTATGGGTGTAGTCATTTATTTGCAGTTCCACTAATCATAGAATTAGGGGCTTACTTTTATCAAACAGGTAGCCTTTGTGGATTATCTGGAGCCTAGAGCACACAGTACAGAGCTTTGTGAAATATGGTGCCTATGAGAAGTTTCCTCTTATACATGAAAGCCACAGTGCTGGCCTGAAGCACAGAGCCACTGTTAGCATATCCGGTGCTTATCCTGGGCTTGTCAGATAGAACATTCTGGATACGAAGTACCTGCCAGGAAAACATGAGTTGTTAGTGCCCTCTATGAACAATCATCCTTCAGTAATGCATTCCCTCCCCAAATACTGCAGGACGAATATATTTCTCAGAAATCAAGAAGCAAAAATTCTGTATATCTTCATTCATTTTTTTCTTCTTCTAATGGAAATATTAATGTACTAATGATATCTATGCAGTCAAGTTATCTGACATTAGCCTGGTCTATGGATGGTTTACACAGTTTTGATAGTTCAGACATTTCCTACAGAGGGAGGTGAAGACCAGTGGGTGCTCTTAGCAAATTCTTGAGCGAACAGTGTTTCTCTTTGGGAAGGTTCTAGCTTTGGACCAGGCCTACAGCACAGGGAGGGAAACATGGAAGAAAACATAAAAGGGACCGCTAGTTAGCAGACCATCCCAACTTCAGAACCAGTAGGGTGGTAGCCGTCACAGCCTCACATCTGAGCAGTGGCTAGGAAGCATAAAGAATGCATACTTTAGAATTCAATCACTACCTCGTACTGCTAGTGGTCCCCAGGGGTAGAATGCTGGGACTTTCGGTTGCTAATCAGCAAATATATAAGAGTTCAGGTTTCCAAACAGCCTAGATGAAGTTCACTCAAACAGGACATGATAGAAATGATAAAACCAATTTGAAATTCATGAGTCATGAGTCTATATTGATATCTTCCATTAGAATAAAGTTGAGTTGAGTTTTGGCTTTTTATCTTAAGGAAAATCCTACAACGTCATCTCAGGTTTGTTACAGTAAAATACACAAGCTGAGAACTCCTGTAGAAAAAAACATCAGCCTCAAGGGAAGGGTGTCAGTGATCATGAAGAAAGAAGTCTTAGCTAAAATAAACAAATGATTAAACTTGAAAATAGAGACATAAGAAAGATTCTATACACTTTTCAAATCATCATATAGATCAAATTTTCCTTCTCTTAAAGCATGAGTTGTTGTTGGGTGGTTGTAGGATAGTTACATTATCACTTTTGGGGGCACATATCTGAAGCAAGGGTAGCTTGCTAGCTTAGGGTAATAATTCTTCAGGTTTTAGGTTCAGGCTGGACTTTTTTTCCTTTTACTTTTCTTGCTGTCTTTATTATTTTTTTAAAGAAGCTGTGACAAATATGTTAACCAGAGAAACAATTTTTAAAAACAGAAGAACAGCAATATTGGAAGCAGAAATAACTGTATGTAAAAGTTTATTCATTGGCTGACTACCAATCAGGCAAGGGTTTAAATCTCAACTTCCCAACTTTCCAAATTTAGATTGAAAAATAGTATCTTTCTTCAAACCTTACCCTCTCCCTAAAGCCTACCCCGATCTCTGTATTTAATAATAGGAACTGCACACCCCTCTGATCACAGTAATCCTGATCCTCTTTACTCTATTATACGTTTCCTCATAGAACTTACCACCTTCAAACTTACTATATAATTCAGTATTTCTTTTCCTTATTGTTTTCTGTCTTCCCCCCTCCCTAAGCGCAAGGATTTTTGTATATTTTGTTTGCTGGTATAACTTAACATAAAAACAAAGTCTGATATGTAATAAGTGCTCAATAAATTTTGAGAATAAATACCTCAGAGTATGACTGCTAAGAATTTATATCTGTATTGAACTTAAGATATTTTTTACTCTTAAACTCAATGCTATAGAAAATGCAATGAAATGCAAAAAGAAAAGAAAAAGAAAGAAAAAGAAAATGCAATGCATTATGCTATTGTTTTTAATGCCATATAAAATTCAATGGCATATGCTACTGTCTTAGGAGAAATGTTAAATAACACGAATAACATCTTTAAAATGAGACATTCTTTAACACTATTATATATATTAGAACCTGGTGGTAAAAATTAATTTTGTTTTGAGACTACAGTCATTTAAACCCTTTGTTTGAACTGCATGTTTGGTAGTATGTTGAAAGGTGGGTCCATATATGAGTCTCCCTTTGTCTAATGTCAGGGCCTGCTCTGAGCCCATACCCTGATGGACAATATGAATGCTATCTGGGTCAATATGAATAACCAAGTTCATATTTCCCAGTATTCTCACTGGCAGGGATAACCCTTACTGGATGGGACACACTATCTAGCACTGATACTAAATTGGTACCTGGTGACCTGAAAGAGTTAATGGACCATGTCTCCTCTCCTTGACAAAATCTTTACTCATTCCCTATGTACATTTGTTCAGGTCTGGAACATCACATGTGACCCACTGACTTCTTCCAAGTCACCTCAACAAATTGTCTCATAGCTTGCCCATGAGCTCAGAAAGAAAAAGAACTTACTTCTGACCCTGGAGGATCCTCAGGGTTATACATCAACAGCTTCATGACGTCAGGATGGCATCCTGCCCAAATATCTCCAGTGTCAGGATCAACAGTTAAGTTATCCACAAAGGTGTCCAACTGTATTACCTTCCAACGAAGAGGAAGTAGTGAAGACATTATTTTGACTTTCTTCCTTACCTTACCCCACTCCCTCATACCAGCTCCTTCTGGCTCCTGAAATTGGCATTTTTAATAGGCTCTGTTACTGAATTTTAAGAAGTGCAAGCACACTCTCACAGTCATTTTTAAAAAATAGCCATCATTCCTTCTTTCAAGGAGCACATTCTTAGGTCAAGCCTGAGAGTTACTGTAAGAGGCATGTAGTGTGGCCAAGCTGAGTTATCTTACCTTCAGTTGAGTTAAATCCCAGTTGTCAAGTATTTTCATTACATGAATCTTTTTAGCCAATACATCAGCTACATAGATATACCTTTGAAGTAAATCACATTTACATGTAAGCAAGTAGTATTAAGAGATGACACTAAATTTTATTTTAAAGAATATATATATAAAATTCAAAATAGTTCAATGTACCAATGTAATGCCTTTCTAAACACACACACAAAAAAGAAAAGATAATGGAATTTTTGGGGGTTTTTTTCTTAAGTGTGAAGTGAGGAAGCAGAGAAACAAATTCCTGCCTGAGCCCCTACTGGAATCCACCAAGCAAACACCCTATGGACAGTGCTGTACTCACCTGGGGCTGTTGCTCCATTGCTTGGCAACCAAGCTATCTTAGCACCTAAGGCAAGACCATGGAGCCATCTTCAGCACCCAGGGCCAATTTGCTCCAACTGAGCTATGGCTGTGGGAGGTGAAGAGAAACATAAAAAGAGAGAAAAAGGAGGGGTGGAGAAGCAGATGGTTGCTTCTCCTGTATACCCTGACTGGGACTCAAACTCAGGACATCCATATGCCGGGCTGATGCTCTACTACTGTGCCAACTGGTCAGGGCCATGGAGTGGTATTTTGAATATTCTTTTTCTTTTTTTTAAATTTAGTGAGAGAAGAGGAAGCAGAGACAAACTCCTGCATGTGCCCTGACAGGGATTCACCCAGCAGGTCCACTAGGGAGTGATGCTCTGCCCATTTGCATTGCCGGACAACAGAGCTCTTCTTAGTGCCTCAGGCAGAGGCCATGAAGCCATCCACATGGCTCGCTTCAATAGAGCATGGCTGCAGGAGAGGAAGAGAGTGAGAGTGAAAGCGAGAGAGAGAGAGAGAGAGAGAGAGAGAGAGAAGTGAGGGGGGAGGTAGAAAAGCATATGGGTGCTTCTCCTGTGTGCCATGACCAGGAATCGAACTTGGGACATCCACATGCCTGGCTGATGCTTTACCATTGAACCAACTGGCCAAGGCTATTTTTAATATTTTTAAAGTGCTTTAAATAAGCTTTGAATGTGAGCTGTGACTATAAAGTAATGCCATTGGTATTTCTAGATGATATACAGGCACCATCTCATTACTTGGGAGTCACATTTTACTCTTTAAATTGAATGGTAAGTGGACTGCTTAGAAGACTAAAGGAGTCTATACTTCCAAAAACTGGCCCTTAGAAAAAAGAATCAGATGACCATGAAGCTCAGTCACAATCATTTTTAAAAAAGAGGAAGAACACTTACAGTTGTTTTCCACAGAGATCATCTCTATTCGTCACCTCAAATTTCTATACCAACATTCAAGGTACTTTTCTTTTGAAAACATATTCTCTTTTAGAACACTTTAAAAGAGTTTTCCATAAAACTGCATGCTGTATAAAATGTGTTTCCTTATAGAAAACTTTGCTGCAGAGAATCAGTGAGTCTGAAACTTACACAATTACAATACTGGGGCTTCCTTCCCCAGTAACATTTGGGGAATTAAACCTAGTATAAGTCGTTAGAGGCCTTCCAGCCTCCTAAGAGGGAGAGGTCATGTGTCTCTATTCTCCTTTTTAGTGTGTTAGGTGAGTGTGTTTCTCGAGTCACATAAGAAGTTGGAACAAGGACTTTATATCCTTGAGTCCAAATGCTTCATTGCATTGGAGTGAACTTAATGGGCAAGATGGCAAATGGTTTACTTAAGATCACACATTCAGTATAAACCCTGATCCATGCCTGATCCCTCCACACATAGACTGACTACATAAGCTGAGGACGTAACCAACTCTTAAGGGAAGGAGTCAATCAACTAAAATATTAAGGCCACAGGGTAGAAAAATGAGAAAAGACCTTACTTTTTGTCTGGTGAGATTGTGATCCCATTGGCAGAACTAAATCCGGTGGCTACCACTTTGACCTCTCTCGGACTGTAGAGAAGAGCATAAGTCCAGCGAAGATCCAAGAGAATCTCAAATACCATCAAGAAAAAGCTGGTAAAATAGTGGTCTCTGGTGGCATAGAACTGTTCTGGTCCGAGAACCACAATGTCATTCACACTAAATTGGAGACAGAGAGGGAGAGAAAGCCATGGGGTATTTTAAAATAGTGATTGTTGTCAAAATCACCAAATCTCTGCAAAGACCAATATGTTCACCTGTGCGAAAAAGTATACATGAAATAGTATGAATTTTTAAAATCTATGAAAAGTGTATAAGTTTTCATTGTCCTGATGATTTTTTATTTTTTAGCCATTTGTTGTTTTCTCCTTCTTTCCTTCCACAAAAGTCTGCAAAAAAAAAAAAAAAAAGGACACAAATAAGCCTCAAACTCTACATCTTTTGACTGGTAAGTGTTTATAATAGTTATCTGTGGCAGTTGTAGTGCAGTTCACCAATAGTTCTGGTTCTCTTTTTTTCTGGAATTAAGCTTCTCCAATGTCCTTGATATCAGGCTTGGCCATGTGACTTGCTTTGGCAAATAAAATGAAGTGATGTGTGTGGCTTTTAGATGGAAGACATTAAGAGCCAGTTTGTAACCCACCATGCTTCCCCCCTTTCTTCCCCAGAAACCAGCAACTTTTCAGATGATACATAGCATGGTCCTAACACCCTACATGAGCATGATATAAAACTTAGGCCCTGTATCATCTACATCAGAGGTACTGCATAGTGAGAAAACAAAACTCTGATTTTGAACCACTAAAGATGTTAGGGTTTTCTTTTCTGCTATTGTCATATAACCCAGTCCATCCCGGTCTTTGTATTTTATCTGAGTAAGTGTAATTATGAGTACTATTCTTTCTTATATATGTTCTTCAATGTCATTGACATTTTTAAATAAAGCAATTCTTACTCTTACAACATAAAAAAAAAGTTATTTCCATTTTGGAAAAGTAAGAAGGAGACAGTGACTTGAAAACAATGTAAAAAAAAAAGATTAGATCTTTTTAGATTTAATTGGGAGAGAAAAATTGGGATCAGTCGGGAAAATATTTTGAAGTTTTGATGTGTAATGACTTTCCCAAGGTCATTGGGCTGCTCATCTTTTGGATCTCAGTATAAGCATTCCTCCTTCTAAAAACATTGCCTGACCCCACAGATTAAATTAAATTCTCTCATGATGCATTGTCATAAGACCTTGTTCTACCCCTTAAAATGCTTGGCCAGTGTGTTTATAGGGCATCTCTCAAGGTCCTCATTAGATCCTCGAAACTTCAGCTGTCCTGTTCCAGTTGGCACTACTTCAACCAGCTCTATATGAGGTTTGACAGATGCTTCACAGTGCAGCTTCACAGTGCTTTCCCTCAGGCCTGTTATGGGCCTCTTACTCCCACTTCAGGCTTCTGTGTTGACATCAAAGCATGGGATAGCACTGGACATGACTTGTGCATGTATGAGAATTAACACCTCTTGAAGCAAACCTTTGACACGTGGGAGATAGAGCTGGTGGACAAGCTCTTCTTCCTTTCTTACCTTGGCCAGATTGTCCTTAAGTTGCTTTTTGGGAGGCAATTCTATGCATTTAGTCTTGGCTGACTTAATAATGTATTTGCTATGGACTGTCCCCAGTGCGAGTTTCTAGAAATTCTGCTATAACAATGTACCACAAACTAGGTGGTAGCATAAAACCACAGTAATTTATTGTTTTATAATTCCATAGGCTAGAAGTCTGAGATTAAGGCATTGACAAGGCTATGCTCCCTTTGAATATTCTGTGGTCTCTCCTTGCTTTGAGTAGCCCCAGCATTCTTTGGCTTGTAGAGGCATCAATCCAACTTCACTGTCCATCTTCACATGGCATTCTCCCTGTGAATCTGTTTGTTTTCTTATATGGCCACTAATCAGATTGGATTAAGGGCCTACCAATACCTACCAATATGGTGGGCCTTAACTAATAATATCTACCAATGATCCTATTTCCAAATCAGGTCATGTTCTGAAATATTGAGGTTAACATTGCAACATATCTTTTTGAGAGGAACGCAATTCAACACATAACACCCTTCCCGGCCTGCCTCACTTTTAAGTCCTGGGATTGTACTTCTTAATCAAGTAGTCATGTATGGGAATTTTTCTCAGGCCGTGATTTCTGAGAAACACTTCCTGTGAGGTCATATATTATGGCATTTGATCCTCGCAATCACTGGTCAAGTGAGTTAGGCCAGTAAGAGAATCCCCATTTTGCTGAGGAAATTAAGCACAGGTTAAGGGACCTGTCCAGTTTCTTAGCCACTCCATGGCAGTCTGGTCCCCCTTGTGCCTCAGAACCCAGCACAAAATATCATGAGAAGAGTTCAGTAATTTCAACTTCTCTTATGTCGCCTACCCTCTGCTGTTATGGTTCTCAGATTCTATAGGAGAAGTTCAGACACAATGTTGAGAAAGAGAACAAAGGGTAGAGAGTGCACTTCTTCTTCTTTTCCCATTCTTCTAGCTCAAGGAAAGATTAACCTTTATTGTTTTAGAGTCTGTCTTTTGGTGTTGAGACCATTTTATAAAAAACAAATTCTTCATTGTTTGTTACAGCCTTCAAACAGGCAACCTATTCACTAAACAGCTTACTATTTTTTCAACACTATAAGAAAGATGTTTATCATTGTGATTAGAGCCCAACTTTGAATTCAGGCAGAACTAGGGTTATACTCTGGTTCTGCCACTTACAAATTATGTAACATGGGCAATTATTTTATCTAAAACACTGAGCCTCAGTTTTCTCATGCCTATCACTAAAGGCTGTTGTGAGAGTTAAGTATTTTGGTACAGTGCCTGGCACATCATCAAAGCTTGGTAAGTGTGAATTTTTATATGTGCCTACAGGCTTTCTTCAAATTCCACTTTAAAGCTCTCATTGAACAAAGGAATAGCCCATCTGGAGGTTGATTTTAACTCCCAGTGGGTGTGACTCTCAGAACACAACCTACCAAGACAACTAGAAATGGGTGTAGGTGTTTAAAGAGAGCCCCATACTGACTAGTATTGCATTGTTGTGGAATAAAGAATGGAATTAGAGCTGGGAATCTAATTGAACACCTTTAAAGGATTAAAATGCTTTTAAGAAGTTGAAAAATATAAAGATATTTAATACTAACACAGCAATTTCTAGTGAGGTGCTGGGCAGTGTCACCATGGGAACCTTTAGAAAGCTTCAGAAAACAATGCTACAAAACAAAAGTTGAAGGAAGCCTGCTGAACCCAAGAAAACAAAGCACACAGCAGAGGTGCCAAATAAATAGAAGTGCAAATTAATCACATACCTTTTGAGAAGTTCGTGTTCTATAGTTTTAAGATGTAGCAGAGAACGTTGTTTTTCTTCAAATTTAAATATCTCCACTGTGGACTTCATGTGGGGATGATTCACAACATAAAGATACACAGTATGGTCTAAAGTGGGAAGAACATAATTTTTCATAAGTTTACTTCTATTGCAACTACTATTAGACTTGGTATACAACTTGGTCACGTCCAAGGATTTTTCTCATACATCTTGCATTTGATCGCCACAGTCCATCTGATAGGTAAGCTGGACAAAAGTCAGTGTCCCTATTTTATTGAAGTAATTGAGACTTGAAAAGTGAATGACTTGTCAGCAATTTTGCCACCACCACCAAGTGGCAGAGCCAAGCCCCAACACCTCCACAATGGTCTCTTTCCCCTCACCTGCCTCCCATTCCAATAACAGAAAGATACACAGCTACAGTGGTGTATAAACACAATGTAGTTTCTCTGGATGACTCTTCAACAGGAAGAGTGGGTGCAAGCACACAAAGCTTTGTTGAGAATTCTTTTCAGTGAGAATTGCCTACATTGCAACATATGGTCAAGGAATGTCAGGGCTCTGTATCTTAAAATAAGCAACACTTCCCAGCTAGAGAATAAATTTCTGACACAAGTCAAAACACCTAAGGTTGCATAACAATATTTAATGAGCCCAGTGGGCAGGCAATGTAAATATAAATGCAAGAGGAAACAGCCTAGCCAATTTTGGGTGTTACTAACCTCAAGAATGTTGAACTGTTTTCATATTGGAACGTGAACTGCCCTGAACAGGATTGACGGTAATGACCCAACTTCACAAAGTATTGTTTTCTGGCTTCTCAGGAGCTCTAGGTCAGATGAGCTCTGGAGTGTGAAAAGGCCCTCCCCCATCTTCCCCTCTGGACTTGACCTGCATTCAGCTCCTCTGTTCCCTCTGTTGATGGGTTTCCAGACATATAATGCAGCAAGCCCAGGCCCTGGGATGGCCCCCAAACCACCTTGATCCAATTTAAGGAAAGGGGCTCCCTCACAGATGAATCTTTCTTTTGGTCTGACCCAGCTCCGCTCCAAGGCCAGGGGCTAGGCAAGCAGAACAAAGTTGGATTTTAGCCCTCACATGGCCCTTCAACCAGATACTCCTGTGGACACAGCAGGAGCAGTACATGTGCTTCCCTGGCCTTGTCCTTCTTCAGGTCTCCACAGGACCCCTCCGAGAAGCCATTCTTGGTGAGAATAATGCTCTTCTCTGTCTTCTCATTCCATTCCAATTTATATATCTTTTGGCCTTATGAATCAAATGCATAATTAAAGGAGGTGACTAACAAAGTCAGATGTCAATCATAATATACTCAGCTTCTGAGAGCCTGATGATATGCCTGAGGTTAATATGTAAACTGTAAACTGGTCCCATTTGAAAACAAACAAATAAACAGACAGACAAACAACCCAAACCCAAACCTCTCCACCACAAAAAAACAAAAACAGAAACAAGATAACCTTCACCTCAACATAATTGAATGACAAGATAACCTGGAGATGTTTTCTTTGAACATATGTACCCTGATTTATTAATGTCACCACATTAAAATTAAAAATTAAAAAAAAAGATAACCTTCACCTCTAACACTATCCCATGCAATAAAATAGCTCTAGGTTAATCTTATCACTCCACATTCTCTGGTGAAGCGTCCTATGTCTTGTTGAGTGTCAAAAGAAGTGGTGATTTTTGTATTATTCAAGTAGAGACTGGAAACTTATTTTCGCTCAAGTAAAGATGTAGAATTAGAAGTAAGACCAGCTGGGAGAGTGACGTCAGAAAAATGGTGCCGTGAAGAGCGCTCCCGATACTTCTCCCCAAAAATTCAACAAGTTCTACAACCAGAGACAGAAAAATTGATCCCTGGAGCGTCTGTGGGTCCCGCACACTGAACAAAAAGCCAAGACAGGATACAAAGTGCAAAAAGCCTGGGGAGAGTGGTCCCACAGAGTGCTGAGACATACTGGACACGCCTGGAGGCTCATAGAAAGACATCTTGAGAGTAATTGGCTCCCAGCCCTGCCTGATGACGCTGACGGCTCTGACTGACAGAGCTTTACCCAGAGCCCTGCACTGAGTGGGGAAAGTGGGAATTTGCCAGCTCTTTGAGCCTCTTACTATCCAGGCAATGGCAACCTCATAGTTGGATCACCAGGCGGCTAATTCAGGAAGGAGAGAGGCTCCAAAAAAACGGACTCTCTCATTGTTGTAGATTGCAAATGCTAACAAGACTGTACTACCAATGAGACTGAGGCCTAGTATATGACATCACCATAGCGACACATCAACTGCAAATCTCTACCTAAGTGTGCCACAGGGGCAGAGCCTGGGGTACAGTGCCACCGACCAAGAAGAGAGAGAGGAAGGAAAAAGGAAGAAGATAACCTCTCAATATCAAGAAAAATCCACAAACTTTATAACATTTTCCACTTTTTTTATTGTTTTCATTTTCTTATCTTTATTTATTGTTTTTTTTTTCTCTTCCACCTTGATCCTTTTATCCTCTGCTCATCTTACTCTTTTCTCTTCATCTTAAACTACATTACCCATAAGCGTTACATTTCTCATTTTTTTCTTTTCTTTTTTCTTTCTCTCTATGAGGGTTATACTCCAAAACCCTTAATCGTCTCTTTTCTTTTTCTTCTCTTTTTTTTTTCTCTCCCTCTCTCTTATTTTCTTCTTTTCTCTTTTACTTTTCCTCTCATTCGATCCTCACTCACGAACAAGCTATTTTATTTTGGATTCAAATTTTTTCTTTGTGGCATTTTGTGTGCTTTTTACTTTGCTTTTTAATTCATTAGCATTGCCCCCAAACCCAGCTCTCCATTCTATGTAGTTTTTGATCCATTTAATACAATAGTTTATTTTTTTGCTGTTTGTTTTTGTTTTGTTTTCTTTTTCTTATTTCCTTCTTATCCCTTTCACTATATCTCTCTTTCGACCATCATTTACAAGCAAATTATATTATTCTTGATCCAATTTTTTTCCTTTTTTGCATTTTGTGGGTCCCTACCTCCTTTTTTGTCCCTTTATACTTCTCCCCAACTCAGGACCCCCCGTTATAGGCAGTTTTTGTTCTATTTAGCACAATATAATTCTCAGTTTTGAATGGCATTTTCTCAAAGAGGGAAGGAGAGGAAAAAAGGGAAAATAATAATAATAATTTTTGTTTAATTTGTTTTATTTTCTATTTTTTATTGATTGTCTTTTTTATTGTCTATTCCTTTTTCTTAATTTTTACTTTTTTTTATTAATTCACATTAGTGTTATTAACAAAATCACCCTCAGATACCATTAAGAAAAAAGGAAATCAAATATCATGGATACAAAAGACAGGGAGGTAGCATAGATAGATGAGTAAAAATATATAGAAAAAAGAATTTTAATAGATTGGAAACCTTGGAGTTAAATGACAAAGAATTTAAAGTAGAAATCCTAAAAATACTCAGAGATATACAAGAAAAAACAGAAAGGCAATTTAGGGAGTTCAGAAAACAACTCAGTGAATACAAAGAATATATTACCAAGGAAGGTGAAACTATAAAAACAAACAGAGATGAAAAACTCAATTCATGAACTGAAAAATGAGGTAACAAGCTTAGCTAATAGAACAGGTCAGATAGAAGAGAAGATTAGTGACATAGAAGATAGTCAACTTAGAAGAAGAGAGAGACTCAAGAGTTAAAAAAAATAAGAAAGCCCTACAAGAATTGTCTGACTCCACCAAAAAGAGTAACATAAGAATAATAGGTATATCAGAAGGAGAAGAGAGAGAAAATGGAATGGAGAACATATTCAAACAAATAATAGGCAAGAACTTCCCAAGCCTGTGGAAAGAACTAAAGCCTCAAATTCAAGAAGCAAATAGAACACCAAGTTATCTTAACCCAAACAAACCTACTCCAAGGTAAATCATAATGAAATTGGCACAAACCAACGACAAAAAAAAAATTCTCAAGGCAGCCAGGGAAAAGAAGAATACAACATATAAAGGAAGCCCTATTAGATTATCATTGGATTTCTCAGCAGAAACTCTACAAGCTAGAAGAGAGTGGACCCCAATATTTAAAGTTCTGAAAGAGAGGAACTTCCAACAAAGAATACTATACTCATCAAAGCTATCCTTCAAATATGAAGGAGAAACAAAAACATTCACAGATACAGAAAAGATGAGGGAATTTATAATCAGAAAACCCTCACTTCAGGATATACTAAAGGGGGTTTTCCAACTAGGTACAAAGAACAAAACAAAACAAAACCACAAGTAAAAGCTCCACCAGGAACACACACACACACACAAAAAAACAGATTTAAACTGTGACAACAAAAACAATAAAGGGGAGAGGACGAAGATTAACAGTAGCAAAGGATGATGGAGTGCAAAAGCACTCATAAGATAGTGTACTACAATGAACATGGTAGGTACCCTTTTCATTACTTAATGGTAACCACCCCTGAAAAAACCACCACAGAAGCACATGACTTGAAAAAGTAAGTAACAGAGGAAAGAAGTATGGATTACAACCAAACAGAAACAAATGACAGAAAAACAAAAGAGAAGTTTCAAACAAGATACAAAACTAACAAAAAGCAATATATAAAATGGCAATAGGAAACCTTCAAGTGTCAATAATTACACTAAATGTAAATGGATTGAACTCACCAATAAAAAGACACAGAGTAGCAGACTGGATTAAAACAGAAAATCCAACTATATGCTGCCTACAAGAAACACATCTAAGCAACAAGGATAAAAACAAATTCAAAGTGAAAGGCTGGAAAACAATACTCCAAGCAAATAACACCCAAAATTAAGCAGGTGTAGCAATACTCATATCCAACAATGCTGACTATAAGATAGCAAAAGTAATCAGTGACAGAAAATGGTCATTTCATAATGATCAAGGGGACACTGAATCAAGAAGACATAACACTTCTTAATATATATGCACCAAACCAAGGAGCACCAAAATATATAAGACAGCTACTGACTGACCTAAAAACAAAAACTGACAAAAATACAATCATACTTGGAGACCTCAATACACTGCTGACGGCTCTAGATTGTTCATCCAAACAGAAAATCAATAAGAAATATTGGCCTTAAATGAAACACTAGAGCAATTGGATATGATAGACATCTACAGGGCATTTCATCCCAAAGTGACAGGGTACACATTTTTCTCTAGTGTACATGGAACATTCTCAAGAATTGATCATATGTTGGGCCACAAAAATAACATCAGAAAATTCAGAAAAACTGAAATTGTACCAAGCATATTTTCTGATCATAAAGCCTTAAAACTAGAATTCAACTGCAAAAAAGAGGTAAACAAACCCACAAAAATGTGAAAACTAAACAACATACTTTTAAAAAATGAATGGGTCAAAGAAGAAATAAGCACAGAGATCAAAAGATACATACAGACAAATGAAAATGACAATATGACAATCAGAATCTCTGGGATGCAGCAAAAGCATTAATAAGGGGAAGTTTATATCACTTCAGGTCTATATGAACAAACAAGAGAGAGCCTAAGTAAGCCACTTAATTTCACACCTTAAGGAACTAGAAAAAGAAGAACAAAGACAATGCAAAACCAGCCGAAGAAAGGAAATAATAAAAATCAGAGCAGAAATAAATGAAATAGAGAGCAGAAAAACTATGGAAAAAATTAATAAAACAAGAAGCTGGTTCTTTGAAAAAATCAACAAAATTGACAAACCCTTGGCAAGACTCACCGAGGAAAAAAAAGAAAGGACTCATATAAACAAAATCCAGAATAGAGGTAGCTCAGTTGGTTAAAACATTGTCCCAATAAGCCCAGGTTGAGGGTTCAATCTCTGGTCAAGCACATACAAGAATCAATTAATAAATGCATAAGTAAGTGGAAGAACAACAACAACAAAAACAAAATCCAGGATGAAAGAGGAGAAATCACCACAGATATCATAGATATACAAAGAATTATTGTAGAATACTATGAAAAGCTATATGCCACCAAATTCAACAATCTAGAAGAAATGGATAAATTCCTAGAACAATACAACCTTCCTAGACTGAGTCGTGAAGAAGCAGAAAGCCTCAACAGACCAATAAGCAGGGAGGAAATAGAAAAAACTATTAAAAACCTCCCCAAAAATAAAAGTCCAGGCCCAGACGGCTATACTAGTGAATTCTATCAAACATTCAAAGAAGAGTTGTTTCCTATTCTACTCAAAGTCTTCCAAAAAAATTGAAGAAGCAATACTTCCAAACACATTTTTGAGGCCAACATAACCCTCATACTGAAACCTGGCAAGGACGGCACAAGAAAAGAAAACTACAGACCAATATATTTAATGAATACAGATGCTAAAACACTAAACAAAATACTAGCAAATCGAATACAACAACATATTAAAAAAATAATACATCATGATCAAGTGGGATTCATCCCAGAATCTCAAGGATGGTTTAACATACGTAAAACGGTTAATGTAACATACCATATCAACAAAATAAAGAACAAAAACCACATGATTTTATCAATAGATGCAGAAAAGGCATTCAATAAAATACAACACAATTTTATGTTTAAAACACTCAACAAAATGGGTATAGAAGGAAAATATCTCAATATAATAAAGGCCATTTATGATAAACCATCAGCTAACATCATATTAAATGGCATAAAACTGAGGACTTTCCCCCTTATCAGGAACAAGACAGGGATGTCCACTCTCTCCACTCTTATTTAACGTAGTGTTAGAAGTTCTAGCCAGAGCAATCAGACAAGACAAAGAAATAAAAGGCATCTATATTGGAAAAGAAGAAGTAAAGGTTTCACTTTTTGCAGATGATATGATCCTATACATCGAAAACCCCAAAGTCTCCACAAAAAGATTACTAGAAACAATAAACCAATATAGTAAGGTCACAGGATACAAAATTAATATACAAAAAGCTGGTCAACAACAAAACATTAGAAAATGAACTCAAAAAAAATAATCCCCTTCACGGTTGCAACAACAACAAAAAAATACATAGGAATAAATATAAAAAAGAATGTAAAGGACCTATATAAAACTACAAAGCATTGTTAAGGGAAATCGAAAAAGATACAATGAAATGAAAAAATATTCCTTGTTCTTGGATAGGAAGAATATAATCAAAATGACCATATTACCCAAAGCAATATACAAGTTTAATGCAATTCCCATAAAATTCCAATGACATTTTTTAAAGAAATGGAACAAAAAATCATCAGATTTATATGGAACTATAAAAAACCCCGAATAGCCAAAGCAATCCTAAGGAAAAAGAACGAAGCTGGGGGCATTACAATACCTGACTTCAAATTATATTATAGAGCCACAACAATCGAAACAGCATGGTATTGGCAAAAAAATAGACATTCAGACCAATGGAACAGAATAGAAAGTCCAGAAATAAAACCACATATATATGCTCAAATAATTTTTGATAAAGGAGCCAACAACACACAATAGAGAAAAGAAATCCTCTTCAACAAATGGTGCTGGGAAAACTGGAAAGCCACATGCAAAAGAATGAAACTCGATTACAGTTTGTCTCCTGGTACTAAAATTAATTCAAAATGGATCAAAGACCTAAATATAAGACCTGAAACAATAAATTACATAGGTACTAAACTCATGGACCTTGGTTATAAAGAGCACTTTATGAATTTGACCCCAAAGGCAAGAGAAGTGAAGGCAGAGATAAATGAATGGGACTGCATCAGACTAAGAAGTTTTTGCACAGCAAGAGAAACTGATAACAAAATAAACAGACAACCAACTAAATGGGAGATGATATTTTCAAACAACAACTCAGATAAGGGGTTAATAGCCAAAATATACAAAGAACTCATAAAATTCAACAACAAACAATCCAATAAAAAATGGGAAGAGGACATGAACAGACACTTCTCCCAGGAAGAAATACAGATGGCCAACAGATATATGAAAAGATGCTCATCTTCACTAGCTATTAGAGAAATGCAAATCAAAACTACAATGAGATACCACCTTACGCCTGTTAGATTAGCTATTATCAATAAGACAGGTAATAACAAGTGTTGGAGAGGCTGTGGAGAAAAAGGAACCCTCATCCACTGTTGGTGGGAATGTAAAGTAGTACAACCATTATGGAAGAAAGTATGGTGGTTCCTCAAAAAACTAAAAATAGAACTACCATATGACCCAGCAATCCCTCTACTGGGTATATACCCCCATAACTCAAAAACACTGGTACATAAAGACACATGCAGCCCCATGGTCATAGCAGCATTGTTCACAGTGGCCAAGACATGGAAACAACCAAAAAGCCCTTCAATAGATGACTGCATAAAGAAGATGTGGTATATATATATCATGGAATACTACTCAGCCATAAAAATGATGACATAGGATCATTTACAACAAAATGGATGGATCTTGATAACATTATACGAAGTGAAATAAGTAAATCAGAAAAAACTAAGAACTACATGATTCCATACATAGGTAGGACATAAAAAAGAGACTAAGAGACATGGACATGAGTGTGATGGTTACAGGGGTGGGGGGGAGGCAGAGGGAGGAGGGGCACAAAGTAAACCAGATAGAAGGTAACAGAAGACAATTTGACTTTGGGTGATGGGTATGCAACATAACTTTATGACAAGATAACCTGGAGATATATTTTTTTTACAAATATGTACCCTGATTTATTAATGTCACCCCATTAAAATTAATAAAATTAAATTAAAAAAAGAATCTTAAAAGATAAAAAGAAGTAAGACCAGCTGGGTTCTAGTTCTGGAACTGCCATTTTCTGATGAGTGAAGCCATACTTCGGTGCATTTCTTTAAACTCCATTTCTCCATCTATAAAACTGTTAATTTCCAAACTTCCTGTCTCATAGAGTTTGTTCATTTATTCAATTAATGCATGTTCATAGAGCTACAGGTATGGTTCTGGACTCTTTGAATCCAGCAATGAACAAGTCATAAGTGCTGTTATGGTGATTATATTCTAGAGAAGAAAACAGGGAGGAAATAATCAATAAATAAAAGAAACTGAAGTGGAAGATGCCTCCTTCACAGAGTGGCAGCCACTTGAAAAGTGACAGTTGAGCTTGGCTCCAAAGGTAAGAAGGAGCTCGCTATAGAGCAATAGTGGAGGAGAAAAAGAAAGTATTTTTTAACATTAATAAACAACATGAATTGACATTTTGATGGATGTTAATAGAAGTACATCAAAAAGAAATATAGCAAGGTTCGTGCCCTGAAACAAGATAGTGGGAGGGTTTCGCTGAGGTGACAACTGAGCTGAGGCCTGAAAGGTAAGGAAGAGAAAGCCGGAAGTAGCAGATGCAAAAACTGAGACATGTCTCAGTTTATAGGACTAAAAGAAATTCAATGTGGCCGGTCCACAGAATCAGAGGGAGAGTGGTGTCCAGTGGGTGGAGAGGAAACCCAGATGCAAGAATGTGTGGGACTAGTGCCTAGGAACCCAGGATAATTTGGAGGTTTGAGGTTTATTGTCAGAGTATTGGAACAACATGGAGAATTTTAAAGAAAGAATGACAAGATTATTTTCGCAAAAAGTAACTCTGGCTTATGAAAATGGAGGGGAGGTGCAATCATGGTAAAGACATGTTTGGCGCCAGAACTGGGATGGGAGTGGTGAGGATGGAGAGAGGTGCACAGCATGGAGAGATATTTAAGAGGGAAATTAGACAGGACATTGTAACTAGTTGACTGACTGGGACAGGGAAAGAGAGTGTCAAGTTGGGTCCAGGGTTTTATTTTGAGAAATGAGTAAATTATATGTATATGAAATGCTTTATAAACTATAAATAAATACAGTACTGTTTGGTACAATTATCTTTCAAAGAAGAGTTTGCTAAGTAAATAAATAGATAGAAAGGGCTGAGCAATAGTAAGTTTACAGTTGTTCACATGAAAAAAGACGTGAAGGCTACAATTATTTTAATAGCTTTATTATGTAAAAGACTGTTGCTAAGGCACAGTAAGCTTACTTTTGCCCACCCCATATAAGATTTCAGAGGAATATTTAACCTACTTAATAAATAATTCAAGCATTTTTAAAGATACCCATTTATTTAAAGTTCAACAAGTCTGTGTTGGTGCAGACCAACATTATTGGAGAAGTGAATAGAAATAATTATGAATCATTCCTTTTTATTCATTAAATCAGTTCAGCAAATTTCTACTTAATAATGCATTGTAATTCTAGTCTGTATTTGGAAGAATTAATACACCATATCTTGAAAGATACTGAATTGTAACACTCCAATTTGACCTTTTCTTTATGTAGTTATTATTAGTTAGGTTTCACTATGCTTACTTTCTCCATGCTCTGTGGCCCCTCAAATATTTATAAATGAAATTAACCTAAAATTATAAACTATCAACTAAAAAATAATATTGAAAATTGTTTTAAAGCACAAACAGTATATTAATACATTTTTTAATAACAGCTTTTTGGAGATGTAATTCTATTGCCATTAAACTCATGCTTTCAAAATATACACATTAGTAGTTTTTAGTATATTTACAGAATTGTACAACCATAACCACTATTTAGTAGCAGAACATTTTCATTACCCCCCAAAAGAAACCTCATATCTAACAACTGTCACTACCTGTTCCCCACTGCCCCCAACCATTGCCAACCACTAATCTAGTTTTTGTTTCTATGGATTTTTCTATTTGGGGCAAGCTATGAATGGACTCATACAATATGTGACCTGCGTGATCAAATTCTTTCATTTAAGATAATGCTTATGAGATTCATCCATGTTGTAGCATATATCAGTACTTCATTCCCTTAACTGCTGAATAATATTTCTTTACATAAATATACCACTTTTTTATGCGTTCATCAGTTGATGGGAATTTGTATTATTTACATCTTAGGGGTATTAGGAGTAATGGTGCTATGAAGATTTGGCATAGTATTTGTGTGTGGACCCAGGTTTTCAATTCTCTTGGGTATGTACCAAAGAGTGGACCCTCTGGATCATATGCTAACTCTATACTAATCTGCTAAACTGCTTTCAAAGGTGACTGCACCATTTTACAATCAGACCAGCAAAGTGGGAGAGTTCCAATTTTTCCACATCCTTGTTAACGTTTGTTATTGTCTGTGCTTTTGCATTACAGACACCCTAATGGGTGTGAAGTGGTATCTCATGATGGGTTTGATTTGCATTTCACTAATGACTAAGGATACTGAGCAGCTTTTCATGTGTTTGCTAGCCATTTGTATATCTCTTTGGAAAGATGTCTAAGATCCTTTGCCCATTTTTTTAATTGGGTTATTTGTCTCTTTGTTGTTGAGTTGTAATGATTATTTATATATTCTGGATACAAGCCTCTTATCAGATGGATGATTTGTAAAGTTTTCTTTCATTCTCTGGGTTGTTTCTTCACTGTGTCTTTTGAAACAGAACACTTTTAATTTTAATGAAGTCTGATTTATCTATTTTTTCTTTTATGTTATGTTTTAAATGTCACACAATTGTTTTTCAAAAGGCCTTCAGTTTCTGGGTTAGATTTCTGAGAACAATATGCAAATTGTTTTGATGGTCAAATGAGAAGAAAAAGAGATAAGAGGAAAAGGAGAGTTCTAGTCTTCCTCCTTTAATGCAATATTTAAAAACGTTTTGATACACATTTATTACCATACACATATATTCTTTATGGTAAAATAGCATCCCTTCTCCTTTCACAGGCATGTCGAGTAGTTGGGGATGACTGATTTATATTCCCTCATTGCCCCCTTATTCCTAAACATTCGAGCTTTACCTTTGTCGGTGAAAGTACTGATCCCATGTGGATTAAATGATGCTTTATCAAAACTATCGCTGATGTTTAGTGACTGTATCCTGGGGTTTTGCTCATTCAGGTCCATCATGAAGATTTGCCCTGGCTCATCGGGTGCAAAGGATGGCATACCTGGATATTTTAATCCCTTTAAAAAATAGAGAGTAAGTATGTACATATATACATATTAAAACAATGTTTTCATATGGAAGTTAAAAATTTCAAAGCCTAGCCAAAATGTTCAAAGCTTTGAATTTCTTTAAGAATTTGGGACTTCTGCCTCTGTTAGCTGTTGCCAATTTCTGATCTGAGGGATTACCAATGTCATATAAGCCAGTGTTTTTCAACTGTCAATACAGTTCACCAGAAATTTCATGCTGGACTGTGAGTTAACCACCTGATATTGTTTGAAGATTATAGTCCAAATGATCTTAGTTGACTTCTGCCTTAGCAGACCCTGAAATAATTCTCTTTTCTTTCACCAGTCCCCAAGTGTTAAAAGTTGAAAACCACTGATCTAAACCACTGTGAATGGAAAGAACCTGAAGTAATTTTTAATATAGAGAAAATGGGTTTAACCAAAAAACAATGCAAGAGACTAGGCTATGTTACTTTGTGTGATTCCCTTGGCCTGCCTGTGCCTCCGGTTCTTCATTTAGAAAAATGAAGATTCAAAATGTGTGATGTTTAAGAATCTATCCAGGCCTGATAGTCTATAACTAACATTCCTCAGTGCAGAGAGAAGGGGTGTACGGTTTCATAGTATTGCTTCCATCCCTACATCCATTATATTTTTTAGTAGAATTAACCCAGAATTAGCATAGGGGAACTAGCCTCAGAGTTGACTATTTCTGACCTCTTTTGTTTCTATGGATATATCTGAAAATTTGAATATGAATCTTTTTTTCTAACTAATTCAAAATAAAAAAAAGTTCATTGCAATAGCTTGGACAGTGGCTCTCTTTATTGGAAGAACCAGGTGTTTAGCAACCAGTCATAGGCATTCTGAATGCATCGGGTATTTGCTCCATCTCTGGTCATTCTGTCAAATATTGGGGTTGGTTTATTCTACAAAAGTTACAGAACTCAGTCCACTTCTTTCCTGCATCCCTCCCTCATCACTCTGATACAGGTGAATATCAACTTATCTTTTCTTGTACCCTCATTTCCATTTATACGCAATTTAACTCTTTCATACTCTATGTTCTCTTTCTTCCTTTCCCTTCCCTTTCTTGTAAATTACACACGCACACAACTCTTATAATAATTCTATTCTTGACCTTTCCCCTTCCCCATCACTCGGGGAGTAACTGTACATCTTTAAGATTTTTTAGAATAATCTTTCTATGCCTAAATTTTATTGGAAACCTGGCACCACCACCATCCAACCACCCCCGCAGGTTACACAGAAGCACATCAGAGAAGGTGTCATGCCCTCTTACATTGTCCTAAGTCATCATACCTAGAGGAGAGATCAGCATGTCAACCATACTCAGTCACATACTTCTTCCAGATCTCCGATCTGTTATCATATATCAACAGCTTGTCTTCTAAGGAAGCCAACAACTTTTGCTTACTGCATTTTTTTTCTCCAGTTCCCTACCAACTCCTTTAGCCCTGGTCCACTTCTTCAGGGCCAGTCTAAAATCAGGACTGAAAACTTAGATGCAAAGTTATCATCCCAATTATAACCAGACATTCAATGATATTTATCAGCCTTTGTTCTTTCTAATTGGTAATCAATTGCATTTCTCCAAGTGTTTATTCTACATTTATTTATCTCTCAGAGCCCACAAATTCTTCCTCTTTATTCTCAGTGGATAACTTTACCTCCTATTTCTCTGGGGGAAAAATCACAAACAAATATGCCATCCAGTATGGATTCCTTCTGATTCCCTGCTTTCTGTCTAATTCTTCATTTTATCAATTCTCTTCCATTATCCTTCTTTTTTTAAGAAGAGAATATCCTTTTTCGGTTCTTAATTTAACTCCAACCATGGCTGGTTGGTTCAGCGGTAGAGCATTGACCTGGTGTGTGGATGTTCTGGGTTTGATTCCCAGTCAGGGCACACAGGAGAGGTGACCATCTGCTTCTCTACCCCCCTATACCCCCTTCTCTCCCTCCCCCAGAGCCATGGCTCAAATAGTTTGAGCAAGTTGGCCCTGGGCACTGAAGATGGCTCCATGGCCTTGCCTCAGGCACTGAAATAGCTCAGTTGCCAAGCAACAGAGCAGCTACCCCAGATGAGCAGAGCATTGCCCTATAAGGGCAATCCAGTTTGGAGCACATGCAGGAGCCTGTCTCTCTGCCTCCCTGCCTTCCTGCATATCACCTAAAAAGGAGAAAGAAAAAAAGAAAAAGAAAGAAAGAAAGTTAACTTCATCACCTGTTTATTTGGTTTCTTGTTCTCTAGGGCCTGTCATTAGAAATTACATCTTCTCCATTTATTTTTACCAAAGCCCTCTTCTTTTTCCTGAAAATTTTTTCATTTTTCATTGACCCCTAACTTTACTACTTCTTCAAACAGGCATTTATATTGCCTTCCCTTCACTGTCAAATTTCTTGGAAACCACTTGATCTTGTAGCCTGAATTGATTTGCTTGAACTCTCAATTGCCTGAAATCAGTATTCTACAGTTCATAGAAATGCCTCTATATAGGTTGTATCAATGGCCTCCAAAATTTCTTGTTTTATAATCTCTCTACTTTCTCTTGTTTATGGCTCTGTGGCATTTGGGCACAATGGTATATACCCCTTTGTTTCTTGTCAAAAAAAAAAAAAAGTAGAATTTCCTGATAGAAGTCCTGCTTGGCTTCATGCCTTTTCCTCCTTCTGTTCTCATCCATCCTTCTCTCCTTCCTGCTCTATGCTCTTTCCTTGCAGATCTTATTCATAAGACTTCAGGTATTTCTTCTATTTCAATGATTTTTAAATCTGCACATTTAACTGGAATCTCCCTCTGAAGTTCTATCTTGCATTCTCAACTTCTTCCTAAGGATAGTGCATAATCAAATTGTCATAACCTAAATTAATATTCTCTCCTCGAATCCTGCCTCTCATTCACATACATTATTCTCCTTTAAGGGCATCACTATTCTCCCCAATATCAGACCATAAAATTCAGTCTTTAAATCTACCCTTTACCCCGTAGTCAATTGGTCTTCAAATCCTGTGGCTTAGATAATGGTGCCATTGAGCGGAAAAAATATCAGAGACATCTAATCCTTCTCTTTTTACCTATGAAAATTTTACTTTTTCTTTTTTTTAAAATGTTTTTTATTTATTTGTTTCAGAGATAGATAGATAGATAAACATTGATTTATTGTTTCATTTATTTATGTACTCATTAGTTGGTTCTTGCATGTGCCTTGACTATGAAATTGAAACTTCAACTTCAGCATATCAGGACAACACTCCAATCAACTGAGCTAGCAGCCAAGAAAAAACCCTTACCTTTTCACATGAGGAAAATTAAGCCCAGAGAAGCCAATTGCCTAAATCATTCAGGTCATTAATTGTTCAGCTTCTTTTGCCACACATGTGAAGAAAGATATGATAGTGAAGAATATTGCCCAGGAAGGCAGGTCAAGGCAGAACACCACAGCAGGGTGCCATGGTAGCTTGGAGAAATGTGAGAGCACTGCCAATGAGTAAAAAGACTGGTTCTTCTAGAAAGGAAGATAATTTGATAAGGAAATAAGGCTGGATCATTGCAAAAATCTTGACCTAAGTTAAGTGTCATGATGAATAAAACATTTCTAAAAATGGCTTCACAGTCTCTTGGTTTTCTGTTTAAGGCAAATGAGTAGAAATTTGTGGCCAGTTACTGCAAGCCTTTCTGTTGATACCATTCCCCACTGAAAATGGTGAAAATCACCTGAAGGTCCAGGCATCTTCCTTTCCCCAATGGCCTACACGTAGGTATGGACAGGCATTGAAATCTTCCACTGGCCTCATTCACCAGCACATACATTTAATAAATATCCAAGCACCTGGGTATGCCAGGGAGTTCATTCTGTGCTGAGAATGGCCATGAACTCTCCAAAGTCCTGACCTTGAGGAGCTTGAAATCTAGGGAAGCAGCACCAAGAAAACTCATCAGATTTAGTATCATATGTAAGGGCCTAAGTACAGGGAACCCAAGGACCAGAGAAGAGGCACCTCACCCAATGGGATAGTGTTAAAGTTAGCCTACATGTGTAAAGCAGGGAGCAACCTAGCAGGCAAAGAGAAGCATGCCAAGGACCAAGGTAAGGAAGCAAATGTCTTTCTCAGTGCCTCTAAGTAGACTAAAAATATCTATCTCACAGAATTACTCTTGAAATCAGCAGCTTCCAAACATGTTCTAAGATGGCAAGAAAGGGTAACAGGAGGAAAATAAGAACAAGGGCTTGATTTATTACAGTCATGAAAGTTAAAAACAAGCAAAGAACATCCTCCTTAGCCCATAGGTATGACTTGTTTGTTAGTTTACAAAAAGAGCTCCATTATTTAAAACTTCATGTTAACATTTCACATGGAATTATTTGTGATGAAAATCTCTATTTTCTGTATAGCAATAATTTGGTACTTTTAGTTCCAGTGAAAATAGAAAAGAAACACACAGTAAGAACCACTGATATTATTTCCCTAACAGCAAAGAAATCTCCCAGTTATACAACAATCATTTTGAAAGGTCTGGTTGGTATAACATTGCAAATCTAAATTGGCAATAGAAATGTAAGTCAACAAAGAAATGGGTTTTCTAGACAGTTTTGTTTTGTTGTTGGTTTTGGAAGAAAACTAAAGAAATAAAATCCTTCCCACCCAACTACTCCTTAAACATACCACCATCGCCAGCAATTTAAAATACAGACAAGATCCTGACTATACTGTGCATATTTAAGAATTTAGAAATACAGGCCATTAAAGGTCATTATGTGTGCCCCTCTTTTGGTCAAAATTATATAGATTTAAAAGTTCATGTTATTTGTTTTTGTATTGGGGGAGGGGTGAGGCTAAAATGGAACATTAGGACATACAATTCCAGAAATCAGAATTCACACTGAAAAGGTAGTCAATCTGCTTTTTCAACATTTTATGTTCCATTTCAAATTGCAGCTGATTTAACAAACTTATGCTGATTTTCAACATCTTCACAACATATACACTTTAATTAATTGAAACTAAATCCCTTGCATAGTTTCCTGCTCACCGCAAGCCCGTAAAGGCGGTATTGGGGATGAAATGCAGACTTTTTGCTACTTCTCTTTAGAAAGCTGGAAAGCATAAAACGAAACCCAAGATGGAAAGTACGTAGGGTTTTGAATTGAGCAACATGGTCACATTCAATCCACAAACATTTATCGAGCTCCAAACACGGACATGTATGATGAGAGGAATATTAGTGATAAGATGGCTACCAGAAGCTGAGGCCTAGCCAAATACAGCAAACATGGGAATGGACAGCAAAGGGACAGATCTAGACATTAGTCTAGGAATTTAACAAAAATCATTACACATTTATTGAGACCCCACTGAGTATGCAACCGCACACAGGGAGCAAGCCTGAGCATTCCTGTGGTGTCCTGATGAGGCCTACAGAATCTTGTTTTGACTTTGTTTTAGTTGACTGGTTTACCCGCAGGTGGGATGAGTGCGTAGGGGTCCATCTGGCAGCTTTAGTAGGCTACATTAATGTGCTGTCTTCACAGTTATTGACACAAGCATCTGAGGGGTATAGGAAATACTCACACTGGAGATAAAAGCCAGCCCACTAGGAAGTATATCAATATCTTCAGAGCCATTTTCTGCAAAAGAAGTGGAGGATCAGAAAGATAAATGTTGGAAGGTTTAAAAGACAAATCACACAGTCAAAACTTTTAGTTTCTTTTGGAAACTGCATTGAGTTTTGCAACTATTTACTTGGGAAACTATATTGACTTTCAAGAATCCTACAGCCATGTTACTGTAAAATATAACCTGAGTCAGATTCCAATATAATTTTTTTTTTTTAGAATTCCATTTCAGGAGAAAAAATAAATGACCATAAAATAAATTGATATTCTAGATTTATTCTTTAAATAATTATACCTAGGGTCTATCCTGAGACATTCAACTTTATTTCCCATAGAAGACTGATCTATAGATCAGGTGATAACATTTGGGAAGACATCATTGTAAAAATCTCTTAAAGGCCTCTCTCAACTTGTTGAGGCTTAAAAAGTTTATTATTATCTAATCATATAGGGAATTTTTTTTACTATTTGGTCTCTTTTACAAAGGCAATACATCTAAGATAGACTATTAAATATAAATAAATTTGAAAGAGTTCGGTCAGATTTCCATTGAGAGCTAGTATTGAGTATTTTTCTTTGGAAAGAAGCATATAATAAGTAAGTTATGACTGAGATCAGGATGAAAAAGGACTTGCTTGACTCCTAGTAGAGAGAGAGAACGACAGTGACATGGCCCAAACAGTCAGGGCATTGGTTATCCGGTATGGTAAAATGTATTTTACAAGTCTGATAGAATCAATATGTATCATAGCCACATGCTCTTCTTAAAATGTAATGTTTATACTCTTTTATCAAGAAGTAAAGTCTATATTCTCCCCCCTCGAACTTGGGTGGACCTCTGTAATAGCTCTGACAAACAGAATGAGGTGGAAGTCATGCTACAGGACTGACACACAAGATAAAGTCATAGCTCTAGCTTTTGCTGATTCTCTCTCTCTCTCTCTCTCTCTCTCTCTCTCTCTCTCTCACACACACACACACACACACACACACAATGAACCGTAGGAGCCCTGGGACCCCTGAACCCAAATGTAAGAAATCTAGCTACTTTCTAGCTACTCAGAAGTGACTACATGCAATGTAGAGAGAGGATACCCAAACACACCCTTAGAAAGGGTCCTGTCAAAGCACGGCTATCAATTAATACTGCCATCATGTCACCTTGGAGTAAAGGTTCCGACAGCCAAAAAACAAACAAGCAAGCAAACAAACAAAAATAACCTATTGTGGAACAGATATATACGTTCAGGACCCACAAAGCTGCAGGAGGGAAAAGGGAAGACTGGAAGATAAGAACACACCAAAACACAATAGCTGCCCACTTGATAATCCTGCTCAGGACAAGTTCTAATAAAACTACATGTATTGATCGACTTACGACCTATGCAACTTAAGACCGTTCAACTTTACGACCACAATCGCTAGCCACAACTGCTCCCCATCTGGAGCAGTTTTTGTATGCACCTGTATTTTGTAATTCTGTATGTTTTGCAAATATTAAACCAGCTATACTGGTAATGCAGTGTTTTACTTAAACCTGATGAATATAAAATATGAAACAAAATGGTGTAGAGATGATACAAATGGCATAAAATGAACAAAGAAAATTATGATATATAACAATAATGAAAGAAAATTATGATAAAATATGACTTAAAGATTTTTATGACATCATTTCACAGTACTGTACATATAGCCCACTCAAGTTACGACCAAATTGTGTTACGACTCGTCTGTCGGAAGCAATCGTGGTCGTAAGTCGAGCACTACTTATATTTAGATTTCAAGTGAAGCTTTGAGGAGAGACCAAGGGCAGCGAATAACTGCCTGGTTGAGACGATCGTTGGCAAAACCTTGGGGAAAAAATGAACAATACAAAACACCTATAAGATAGGATTTCTGGAGGTTAGGATTATTTTACCTTTCATCCTTTCTACCTGCAAAGAATATTAGGGAAGGAAAAGAAAAAGAGAGTTTCTTTCATCAATAAAAATTAACCACAAAAGTCTAGGTCTTAAAGAAAAGACAAATCATAATTTTCCCCCAGCTCTGTTACTGCCTAGCACACCTGCCTAAAATCCTTTCATAGGTTTCCATTGCTTTGTAAAGCCATCCCCTAATTATATAGTTGGGTATTGTGAATATTGTCTCATTAGCGATCTTTTCTTTAATATTCAGCCTGCCTTTTTGTGGTCAGACCAACTTATTAATATTTCACCTTTTGCATCTCAGATTTTCTGTTTTCTGCTACCATTGTACTTTCCTAAATCTTTCATAATAAAAATGTGTTGGCAGTATATAAGAAAGGTGGTGTTACACAACAGAGGGTACAATGCATAGAAGAAAACCATCCTGTTTCATAATCTAGGCTTGTTGCCCTCTAGTTCTGGACCATAGGTAAGTGATTTCATTCTCCCATATGTCAGTTTCCTAATCTGCAAGGGCAGAGAGCAGCACTGACCTTACAGTTCAGCTATGAGGATGATGTAAATATCCCCATCCTGAGAATGAGGACTCAGCAGAATGTTCACAGACACAGACACTAGGCCAGTGGTTCTCAAAGTGCGTGCCAGGGCGCACTGGTAGGCCCTAGAAGATTTCCAGGTGTGCCCTAGGGTATTCCAGAGAAATATGTGCCTGCTGGGGACCAAAAAACCAACAGAGGTTTTGGAGTTTAGATTTTTGGGGGACAGAGGTGGGGGAATTGGCTGAAAGCTGACAGTCTGCCCAACCCACACCTCACTTGCCTAATTAGGTTGCAAAAGGCTATTAAGCTGTGGTGCTGGATTGTTTACTCTTCCCCTATGTCCCCCAGAAAGACTGGAGACAAGTTTCTTCTATCCTTTGTTTGGTGTAAAGTTAAGATGATATGTATGGTGGGGGTTTTCTGCACTCCACACAATTAAGAGTAAAAAGAGAGGAATTCTTCAATGTATTGACGAGGAAATGAGAGTTTGCCTTTCATGTATATTCCCAAACATCAAAGAAATCGCTAGGACACATGAGGCTCATGTTTCTCATAAACACAAGAATGAAAAAACTTAACACATTCGCACCAGGACCTGCTGAATTTACCAAATCTTCCTAAGAATGTATCTATATATATTAAAAGATAACTTTTTTGTTGTTCTTTTTTATTTTTAACCCTTCTTTTTTATGAATTCTAAAAAGCATAACTCAAAAAATGTAACATAAAAATGTTTTTTAATCTCAGAATAAATTTAATTTTGTCATACTTATTTCATTTAATTACCATAAAATCACGCTTGGACTTTATATCTTTTTCTTTAATATTTACCTTAATTATTATAACATATTTCTCAGAAATTTGTATATAGTGTGCCTAAAATTATTTGTAAGATTTTAAATGCACCCCGACTTCAAAAGTTTGAGAACCACTGCACTAGGCAGTATTATTATTTTTAAATGTATACCAATATTGTCCCATTGACAAATGATCCATGATCATTCTAACTTGTTTAGCTCTCCATAATAAGATGTAAATATGCTATTAGAACAAGAAGTAACATGGCATGTTTTTTCTTCTACTCCCAGGCAGCTTCTTTTAAATCATTCACTTCAAAATATTTGGATAGTCAGTACATTGATTTATGTTCCACAAAGAAAACTATGGTTTTAGTTTCTCAAATCTGTTCGAATTACGCAATCTGAGAGAAGAACTGGATATTAGTAATCATCAAGTCCAGCGATTTTCAACCTTTTTCATTTCATGGCACACACAAACTAATTACTAAAATTCTGTGGCACACCAACAAATATGATTTTTGCTTATTTGACAAAAGACTTAGTATAACTTTGAGTCACTCATACCAGACAGCTATTGTTGTGTTGGCTGTTGTCATTTCTTTTTTATTTGACAATCTAAGGGAAAAGAGGTCAGGCACTACCTGTTTTAAAAATTCTTGTGACACACAGTTTGAAAAGCTCTGATCTAGATCATCTACATCCTGCATGAGCATGTAACTTTTGCTCAGGCTGAGACACACAACACAAAGAATCCAGCCTACTTAAAAATACCATGTAGTCATTCCTTCCCAGGTCTTGCTTCTTCTCCAGGATACTGTCATGTAGCTGGGCAAGGTTCCCTGTTATTCAGAAACCCACCTAGTCTTATCCTTTCCCCATCAGAATCCCGTGCAGGAGCTCAGCCTTTTGAAAACAAAAGTTAGGAAGGAGTTGGTCTTCAACTCTTCCTGATTTCTAGCCAGTAGCACAAACCTCTTCAAAGACTAGGGAGCACAAGAGCCAGGCAACTTTATTTTAGAAATTGAGGTGGGGGGCGAAAAGAAAGGAAGAAAACTAAATTTAAAAAGAGTTCTTTTTTCTCTGATTTTATATATCTATATTATGAACTTCTCTCACAATAAACTATGCTGTCATCCTGTCCCATATGGATAGATAAGTTCCAGTCCTTGACCCTAGGGAGTTTGTACTCTGATATTGGGAGAAAGAGAAAACACTGCTAGCTATACAATAAAGTAGGTGGTAGGTGTCGTAAGTGAACCAGGCTTTCAAACTGTGAGAATTCAGAGATAAGAATTAAGCTGATTTTAGAAAGCAAAGATGAAGAAATTAATGGAGAGAATCTCATAAGCAAAGGTTAGAAAGTGAAAGTTGGATTCATTCCTGGAACAGTAAACAGAATCTAGTTGAACTTTTTGTTTTCCAGGTATACTTCTCTAGGGAAATGGGAGGCTTGGAGCCCAAATAAGCAGTCACACAGTAACTAGCAGGTGGGATCAGCCCCCTCTGTGGGCACTAGGAGGGTGATGTCAACATGTGTCATGTGGAACAATGAGGGACGAGGGGAAAACAATGGTTTCTGGATTGTGAACTGAGTCTCTGAGAATGGGGATGTCATGCATGAGAGAAGTCTAGAAGAAAACCTGGTTGTGAGTGGGGGCTTAAGGGAGGAAATACTAGAACTGCAAAGTAGAATAAAGTAGATTTCAGACTGGAAAAAATCACCTACCATTTGAGAGGTTAAGGATCCAGCAATGGATTTGTAACTCATTTCTTTAAAGACATCTTAGTAGGCTATGAGATCCTTGAGGATAAGGGCTAAGTCATATTCTTCTTGGTACTTGCAGATAGGTTTTGAAGAAAGTGAGACTTGAAGCCAGAAATATCAAGGAGAGGGAAGAAAAAAGAAGAGAAGAGAAGCAACACAAGAAGACAGAGAAGGGAATGAAATACTACAGGGGGGCCAGGAGGAGAGTTTGGCAAGGGACAGGCCAAGTACTTGTCAGTGACATTCTTCAAATGATAGACGTCAGAAAGAGAACTGAGAAAAAGCAGCTAGTTTTCGTAATGAAGAGGCCCCATGAAGACCTTAGATGAGGTGGCTAGGGTAACTTGAAAGGATCAAGGTGTAGCAGGGGATTGAACCAGTTGGCAGCCTCAGTCATGTGGATGGTGAGTAAAAAACTGCGTGAGCCCTTCTGGGGACTGTCACATACATACCAATTCCCTCAATCAAGTGGCAGTTAGGGTATTCTACTGGCTCCACTTCTCGAGATGCATTAAATCTTTGTCTGTGGAAGACGAAAACACTAGAGGTCAACACGTGACTTTCAAAATCAATGTCTAAACATGGTTTTTAATTACTTTCATAGGCATTAACTCTCTTTCATCATTTATAGGTAGCATAAAAGTAAGTACACAGTTCCTTGTATTTACATTTATTTACATAATATAAACATTATGTGGGCAATGTGCCTATATCAACTAACCATACCCAGTTGCTGCTGAAAGACTAAAATGCAGTTATACATGAATAACAGTTTGATGCCCAAATAAGTGATCATATTTATTGATGATAGTATTATTCATTTAAATGTATAAGATATATTATTTAATTTGATAAATCATTGTCTAATATAAACCTGCACTTTCACTTTCCTTCATCCACTACGGCCTTGCCTGTTGACCCATCTACTTCCCCAAACTGCTTTCCCCAAATTCAAATTCCCCTCATAACTAAATCCTGTAGCCTTTGCTTTAACTTTATCATTTAAAAATTTTTATGCTGAATTGGCCACATTATTTTCAATACTGTGTTATTGTTTTCACAGTGAAACATTCATTTAAATACCAGGGATGTTTAAATTTTTATTAAGCAGTATTCAGGAAGACTACACTTTCAACTTATCTTACTGTCACTTTTTAAAATATATATATGCCTTAGCTCTACTTTATAATAATTATTTTTAATAATTATCTTACTGGAGTGCCCCGTGAGCAAGTGTTGTATTGTAATATTTCAGCAAGCTGAAATAGATAATATTACCAAAAGTCTCCTCAAGATATTCCAGCTTCTACATAGAGAAATAAATAAAAGCACCCCAAACACAAGTAATGACAACCAGAGATTTTAGGTACACTCAGAGATGTGTGGCATCACTCAACATTTCTTCCTTCTAGCCCAGTATTAACTCAGGCCTGAGATATTCCTGCCTATCATACTTAGATCTTTCCATTCAAAAGGTCACATACCAACAAAATGCCAGTTACCACCTGAAAGTTTCAGCTCCTTCCCCTCCTGTCTGGATAGCTCTTAATTTGGGATGAGTTCTGCAACCCAGTCTTCTTCAATGTTAAACTGACCCTGGGCAATGTCAGAGTCGGTCACAAGCATCTACGTGGTAGCCTGGTCCCCTCTCCCAAACCCATCGCTTCCAACGGAGTTTTAGCAGGAGCAGGAGTTTTTGTAGGAGCCTAATGCGGAGAGCGACCTGGAAGGGAGATTTGGAAGGGTGACTTCCAGGAAGCAAATGAGTGCACTTCTGACCTACTACCTTAGGAACGGGAAGCAGTTCGCTCACTTTCCACCTCAGTTTGCCTAGCTGAATTAAGGAGCGAGGTTCCAAAACTGCTCATTCCTACTTGCTAGCAATGTTGCAAGGTAGACGACGGTCTAACTTGCAAGAGGAAAAAGAGCTGAGGACGCCCCATCAAGATGCCAACTCACCTAAATGCCACAAGCCTCTCCCCGATTAAGGCCAGGCTGGCCCCGAGCAGGGTCAGCACCGCCAGCTTCCCCATGGTCCCGGGGACCCAGTTACAGTGAGCCGTCGCCAAGTCCTGTTGGAGGGCGTGGCGGGAGGCTCCGGACCCGCCCCTTGATTGCTGCCCGCCCTGCCCGCCGCCTTGTCCTCAGGTGAGGCGGGACTCTGCGGGACGCTGCAGCTGTGGGGCGTGTCCCCCGGCTCCTCTCCGCCCCGCCCCGCCCCGCCCCGCCGCCCCGGGTTCTGGGCCACCTTTCTGCTGTTCAAGGCCACCTTTAACGCAGGTTAAAGGCGAGACCTTGTCTCGCGGAATTCTTTTTTTTTTTTTTTTTTGCCCCCCTCAAGGCTCAAAGTACAGACGGGCGAGCCCAGAGGCGCAGGTTAAAGCCCGGGTTCTTGCTCGTGGTAGCTTTGTCAAGGGCACACCCCACGGTGTGCAGAGGCAGTTCGCTGCTAGAAGCTGCGCAGTCCCACCTCCGCTCCTCACATGAACCGACGGGAACTCCAGGAGGGCGAGTTCAGAGCCTAAACTTCAGGTTTCTGAAAGGTAGGGGCGGGGTGAACCGGAGAATTGCTCCATGACAGTGAGAGGACGGATCAATGAAGATCTCCAGGATTCCGGGTACAGGACCTCATCTCCTGCCCTTCCTGTCTGCCTTCAGAATGCTGATGAATATGGTGGACGCCCTGGTCAAGCTGTTGACTGGGTGGGCTTGTGAATCTTGAATAGGCAGGGCCTTGACAGCCAAGTTGAGGAACTTGAATTCTGTTGTACCCAAGGGGCATGGGGAAACCATCGTAGGGACATGGCCTAGTGGGTGTTTTAGAAACATCAGTCCGGAATGATGAGAATGAATTTAACAAGGGGCAACAAATTTGCTTCTCCTGGAATCAGGAAGAATAATTGGAGGCCTTTGTTATAGTAGTCTAGAATGAGATACATGATAGTATTTAGAGAAGCACCGGTGATTGTTTCCCAATGTCCTTGGAACTGTAGGATTTTTGTGAATGTTTAGGTGGAGACGGGTGCGGGCGGTACTGGTAGTGTTGAAAGTTGCTTGGATGTGGGCAGTGGATGGTGAGAGAGAGAAGGACAAATTAAGAACGGTGGCTTGGCTTAGAGAATTCACGGATATGGGAACCAAAAATATTGATATTTTCTATCAATATAAGTAGAAAAATGGAGTTCATTGAAAGCTTTGGTTTCCATTATGATGTTGCCGAAGAAATCTTTCAGTTTTCTTCAGAGCGAAGTGTCTAACGTCTTGTCTATCATGATCATCACCTTCCGGCTCTGAATTGAGTCCATGTAAGTAAATTTATTTGTTTATTGTTACATTGGCTCTTCGTGAAGAAAACCCTGGGTGATGTGACTTGTGATTCAATACCAAAGGCAATGGCCAGCCGGGTTCCATGGCTCTGAATGTTTGAAACTTGTGTACTGCTTCCTGCTCTAATGAGAAACACCATCCCTGTGAACTTTCAAACCCTATCAAGAATTGCATAGTTAATGATTTCTAGTTATAAACTGGAAAAATAATTCTACCTTTTACTCGTAAAGAATTAGAAAAGAGTTTTTAAAAAATGCCGACAATCTAAAATAAATTAAAAGAAAAGACAAGGAAGTTCACAGAAAAATAAACACAAAGCTCCTAATTATCTGAAAGTGTGCTTAACCTCACTTGTAAGGAGAAAATAAAATTGAAAACACCTCAGGATATTATTTATTATGTAATTTACAAAAATTTGCAAGTTTGACAACAAAACATGTTGGTGAAGCTTTGGGGAAATTCTTACACAATTGCAAAAAGTTGCATTGCGTCAGTGAGTTATAAAATACCTGTTAAACTTAGAAATGAATTTACCTTCTGACCTACCTTTTATCTCTTTTGATTCACTTCCAGGAACTTATTGTACAAATATACCTGTCCACAAATAAAGTATGCACACAATTACTTATTGTAGCACTTTGTGTAATAGCAAATAATTGGTCTGACTAAATAAACAATGACATGTTCAGCAGCTATAAACAGGAATTAGAGAAATTTTCTTTGTAATGATTAGAAAAATGTTCAAAATGACTTTTACAGCCTTGGCTGGTTGGCTCAGTGGTAGACTGTCAGACTGGCATATGTATATGTAAGTCCTGGGTTGGTATTCCTGGTCAGGGCACACAGGAGGAGCAACCATCTGCTTCTCCACCCCCACCCCCCACAACTCTCTCTCTGTCTTCCCCTCCTATAGCCATGGCTCGGATAGTTCGAGCAAAGTTGGCTCTGGGCGCTGAACATGACTCCATGTCCTTACCTCAGGTGCTAAAGTGGCTCGGTTGCGGAGCAGTGGAGCAGTGGCCCAGACAGGCAGAGCATTGCTTGGTAGGAGGCTTGCTTGGTGGATCCCGTCGGAGCACATGAGGGAGGGAGTTTGTCTCTACCTCCCTGCCTCTCACTTCATAAAAAAAGAAAATGCTCTTGAAATGGAAACAAGATTATACAGAACTATTGGTAGTCTGTTATCTTTTGTGAAGTAAAGGGGTGTAAAAGAATATGAATGGCCAACATTGCAGGTTTGATCCCGGGTAAGGGCACAAACAAGAATCAAACAATGGATGCATGAGTGATTGGGACAACAAATTGATGTTTCTCTCTCTCTCTCTTTCTCTCTTTCTCTCTGTCTAAAGTCAACAAATAAAAATTTTTAAAAGAGACCTGACCTGTGGTGGTGCAGTGGATCTAGCGTCGACCTGGAATGCTGAGGTCACTGGTTCAAAACCCTGGGCTTGCCCGGTCAAGGCACATAAGGGAGTTAGTTGATGCTTCCTGCTCCCCGCCCCCTTCTCTCTCTCTCTCTCTTCTCTAAAACAAATAAATAAAAACAATTAAAAATATTTTAAAAATAGTATGTATTTGTATCTGCTTGTATTTATACAAAAAAAATTGGAAAGATATACAAGAAACAAGTTTCCTATAAATGGGGCAAATGAAAAGACTTCTCAATGTATGCTTTTTAATATCATTTTGATTTTTGAAACAAGTGAAAGAAATTGCAATGAAAACAATGACCCACATTTCAGAAGGAAATGCATAAGTACTTGTACCACATGCATGCACACACACACACACACATAAGCACACACACGTGTTGTGAAGCTGCTGTTCCTGCTATTGCCTGGCATGTCTTCACTCAGTCAATACTACCACTATGCACATGTGTTTCAAAGAATGGCAGACCTCATTGATCACTCTGCTCCGATGACTCACCAGATGTGTTCAAGTGCATACTGTGTACATTATTCTCGGAATGGTGTGTGGTGGGGCCATGGCAGGCTGAGAGGGAAGGAACACCTCTTAGCATTTAGCATATAGCAATATTTGATGATCACTTACAACTACTTGCTCAGCATTGTGGGAACAACATACCCTTACCTTGGGGAGTTTACATTTTGTGGGGAAATATATTTTGGCAAGGAAGAAAGAAGAAAGAAGGGAGGAAGGAAGGAGAGATAGAAGGAGCAAAGGAGGGAGTAAAGAGAAGGGGGAAAATACATTGTTTTGTATTCTTTTATGAAATCAAGTGTGGCCACAAATTCCCCACTTTAAATTATTCATTTATTTTTCTGAGTAGAATTTTTAATAAGAACAACATGAAAGCTGGTGCATAACATAATGAACAAAATAAATATAAAGATGTAAAGCCAGTAGTGGAGGCCACCATCACAGCTGCCTGGCCAATGCAGGTTCACATTTGATTTGGACAGTCGGTAATGAAGCAATGGAGCCAGGAACTGGTGAGCCATCAGCTTTAATTCTAGCTTGCACCCGACGGGCAAGCAAAAACACACACTGGGCTCCAAAACTCACTCATTCAGTGCTCACAAAGCTACTCACTTATCCGAGTTTCCTAGAATCAAAAGGTTTCTAGCTCATTCACCTGTTTCCCATCTCCTTCTCTCTGCACAAACTCTGCACAAACTGGCTTCTTCCTCAGCATTCTGTGATCTTGGCTGCTTCTCCTGGCCTCCAAGTGGCCTTCATCTGCTCTCCTCTCTAATACTAACCTCTGAAAATCAAGAGAGAGTAAGCTACTAGTCTGTCCCACTTTATAATGTAGAAATCCAAACCCTTAATCCAATCTACAAACAAGAAAGTCTCTGATACAAAGTCACTCATCTGAGGCATAATGGGATTCCTCAAGAGAGTGCACCACCCTACATCATCCAACCATTCAAGGGTGTGGGGAAAAGCTTACTCTTAAAACTAAGCCTTAGGCTATAACGACCCAGCCTGCCCACAGCCTGTCCCCAAACACACATTAATATCAACGAACTTCCATGTGGGCAGCGCCATCTTTAACAAAGTGAGCATAATATATTTTATTTGCCCAACAAAAGACAAAGTTCAAACAAGAGGAATTTGTAGACAAATCCTCCAGAAGGAAGGACTGATACACTAGTCTCGAAAACTTATTTTACATTAACCAGTACTGCAAATGACCTTTGAGACAGAGGATTACCAATGGGTATAGAATAGCCAGAATTTCAGACAAATAGATGAGACAGATGAGAGTTTTAAAACTGAAATTGACTCCTCCTATTTTGCAGACCTGAATACAATTTTACATACAAACAAGGAAAATACAATACAAAGACAAGAGCATGACACATAAATAAAACCCAATTAAACCCAATAATAGAGTGGCAACTTGGCCCCCAACACAGCCTAGAACAAACACAGAGCATAATAATTAACAGGGCAAGACCTTCAAAAACAAAGGAAGAAGTTCAGGATCCAACATTTCATTCTAGTTAAGTTTAAATGATTGCTCATTACATATTCCAATTTTAAAGCAACGCTATCCAACCTGGGTGGGTGGGTGGGGTTGGTGTTAAAGGAGACGCCTTTTGACTGACGGAGAAGTTGATGGGTAGAACAGGATTGATCATTGACCGAGAGAGGGTCAGGAATGAAGGGTGAAGGAGTCCTGGACATAGGGAATTTCTGACCATTTTTCATTACTGTGGCAGAAGTTCTTGAGGTCTCAAAAGTGCCATTCTCTGACCATTGAGCGTGTTTAGGCTTGATGTCTCTCCCAAAGCTGAAACGATTTAGCAGTTTAAGGGAGTGGATTTTGGAAAGGTGGAGTGTGTGTTAAGAGAGTATGGCCATAAAGATGAGGGTGAGTGACTAGATTCCTGAGAGTGTCTCACTAAGGACAGGGATGAGCCACCCTGTGAGTATGAGGGGAGTCCCTTAGGTCAGGTGTCCCTTAGTCAAAGGCAGGGGTCCCCAAACTTTTTACACAGGGGGCCAGTTCACTGTCCCTCAGACTGTTGGAGGGCTGGACTATAAAAAAAAAAACTATGAACAAGTCCCTATGCACACTGCACATATCTTATTTTAAAGTAAAAAAAATAGGAACAAATACAATATTTAAAATAAAGAACAGGTAAATTTAAATCAACAAACTGACCAGTATTTCAATGGGAACTATGGGTGCGATGCATCCTGTGCTCCTCTCACTGACCACCAATGAAAGAGGTGCCCCTTCCGGAAGTGCGGCGGGGCGGATAAATGGCCTCAGGGGGCCACATGCGGCCCACAGGACATAGTTTGGGGACCCCTGCTCTAAGGGATATAAGCCCAGAGCTGGCAGAGTCTTCCAGCGTAGCGCCAGAGCTTTTGAGAGTGAGAGTGAGAGTGAGGGTCAGAGCAAGTCAGAAGACTGCGTGAGAGGGACCATAGGGTCACTCACCAGAATTGAGGATCAGTGTGGACTGAGAAGTTGGCAATGGAGAGAAGAAATGCCCGATGCCTGGAGTCCTCCTTGGCTGCCTCAAGAGGATCATGGGCCTCCCCTGGCTGGCTCAGAATGGTCACGGGAGAGGGAGCCAGTGCAGGTTGGTTCCATGACCCCGAGTGGATTTGAAGGTTAGCTCAGGATGAGCTGCCACTGCCTGCTGCTGAGTTGCTAGCCCTAGAGCAGTGGTTCTTAACCTTTTTTGAGGCACTGAACCCACCAGTTTCATATGCACATTCACCGAACCCTTCTTTAGTAAGTAAAATAGGATTCTTTTTCCCAAATTCAAGACATACGTATATGTTTTTTTACTGGTGCACAAAATGAGCCGTGCATGAACATCTCCTTGCTCAAAGAACAAAACCAACAAAGTGCATGAACTCACAACAAATTACAGTATTACTTTATTCTGGCCTCCGCAGCAGAGGCTTCTCGGAACCCCTGAGACCGACTCATCGAACCTCTAGGGTTCGATAGAACCCAGGTTAAGAACCACTGCCCTAGAGGGTCAGGACCAGAGCACCACTCTGATCCTGCCCACATAGGACCCTTCTGGGTTTTAGCACCAAACGTTAGGTTCCAAAGGAAGGACACACAAAGCCTCATGAGTTTTATAAGCAATTCATTTATGCATCTGCTAACAGACCAACTGAGACCCTAGTGGCATCAAGTGTCTGGGAACATAATAAGCCTTTATAGAGTTAGCGAGCGAGGCTATAACCTTTGAGGGGGAACCCTGGGGCAGATTAGCATTGAAGGGGAGCCCTGAGGTGGGGTGATGGTTGATCACTAACCAAGAGAACTATTTAGGTAGGTAATAGGAAGAGAGCTACAGGAACTGCTCAGGAGCCAAATCACTTAAAGTTTTTTCTGGTAAATTGAAGTTTTGATAAGGGGCTCTGGACTCAAACCTAATAGTGAACTTATTCTTTTTGCAGTTATAAAAATTAGACTAGTCTCTTTTCTCGTTTTCTCTGCCTTTTTATAGAATAAAAATCTTGAAAACCAGGAGCAGAAAGGTAAGAAAGCTGCAAGGATTCTCCCAGCCCTCCTTCTTTCACAGTGGAAACCCTTTCACAGAAAGCCAAGTAATGAAAATGACAAGCAGCCAGAGAAAGGTGATATGGGTGGTGTGGTGATAAGGCCTGTTAGCTCTTCATCGCTTTATCAAACAGACATTTCCCGGGCCATGTAGGTTGTGACTCCAGGAAGGGATTCAAAACTGAGCAAATCAAACTCTAAGAAAAAGGGATCAGCCTTAAATTAGTTACCATTAACTAACTGAATAATCAATGCACAAAGTGAGAAAAGTATATTTTAATACAGCTTATATTTTATTTTCCTTGCTCCTTGTATTAGGCATTTGTGTTCACATTCACCTTTGTAAAAGAATGGAGGTTTTATATAAAAAAACAAAAGGATATTTAGTCACTGAACCGGATCTCAGATTAAAAGGAATTAAAACACACACACCCATGACCTATATCCACCCAGTGGTGGCATATTCCAATTGCAATTTCACCCCTTTTGAATGGTGACCTCTTTATAACCAAATAGTTAAACTCAATACATGATCACAGTAAGAACACTATTAACAAGTGCACAGTATACTTACGATGAGATAAAATAGAATCCTTCATGGCCCAGAGGCCAGAGTTTATTTTAAAAATTCTTTTTGTATTTCTAAGACAAATAATACATGCACTTATTAACTTATATATACTTTTTTTCCCAAATAAACCTTTAATAAATACGATCAAAAGCAAGTTTATTTTATGCCTCCTGTATTCTGGTACTTTTAATGAGAGTAGCTTTTGAGTTAGTCATTGTTATAATTTAAAACTAAAATATATGGTTCTTGGTTTTGGATCCCTAGTGAGCAATGTTTAATCTTGCTTTATTCATCTATGACTTAACATTTTTCCTGTGGATAATGAAAACAGCAAAAACCAGTAATTATTTTAGCATCGAGAAGTTCCAATATACATTAGTAACAGACTATTTAAAAATAAAAACATAGGCAAAATAGACAGAGACCAAGTTTAAGAATACTTCTGCAATTTACACTGAAAAGTCATTACATGATTCATCTAAAAGCAGAAATCTAACTAATATATGAAAGAAACAGGAGAAACTATACATTAAGAGAAAGAGTAATTTACAAGGTCCTGATCAGTTCCATGGCAGTGGCTTTCTGTGGATGACTTTGAACATCTGTGAAATGTTAACATTAATATCATATCAATACCTGTCCCTCTGGACTGTAATTGGGAATAAATAAGATAACGAATGGGCAATTTTTAGTGCGCTGTCTGGCACATGGTAAGTAACTGACCAACGCTGTGGTGATAATGATGCTGAAGATGGGAAAGTCTGAGACGTGAAGTGCTTTTTGGTAAGTTACAACGGAAAGCCTCTCTCAAAGGCTTAAGTTGGTTTTACAGGAGGTATGGTGAATGGGAAGCATGCTCCCCTATGAGGCAGGCGCCACCTTGGCCTTGAACCTAGCATTGCTAGGACTAACCAGGTGGTCCTGGATAGCTGACTTCAATCTTTCCTGATGAAGTTCACAATTCAGCAAGTGTGGCTGGACCCTCCACTTCAACCTTTTATCTCTTCTTGGTAGGCAAGGTGGGCGGCTGTTAGGAAGACAGCTGATGGAACACTCATACTAACTGAGAATTCGAGTTGCTGTATGTAGTTGATTGCTTTATTTTGTTCAAATAAAGAGCTCACCTACCGTCAGCTTTTAATGAGAAATGAGAGACATTAACATGGCCATGCCTGCCTGTCCCAAGGAGACCCCACAAGGAAGCAGCCACTTTCCCACTGTCCCTGAGGACTGGCCTTGAGAATTAAACACAGACAAAACTTGGATTTTAGTTAGTCTTTAATATAATTCCAACTCTTTAATGGTAAACAATGATGGAAGTATAAAACATCCAAACACATTATCTATCAGTAGTTCTGAAGAGTCACAGTGGTCACACTGTTGGGGGCAGAAGTCACTCACATTTTAAGGAAATAGGATCTACCCTGTCTCAGTGGAATCCATGCTCTGGCAGTTGGAAGGAACAGGTGAGGCTTATTTTGTGCAAAGTGTATTCATTTTATCGAAAGCAGCTTTCTTCTCTTTTCTTTACTTGGCATTTAAAAAAAACCTGTGTATTCCTTTTATGTTAAAAGTGCTACAAGAACTGAAGGGGCTTCTCCTTACTGAAATAATTACCTAGACAAGTCATACATTCCCGGCTCAACTTTGCTGGGTAAGTTCCCTCCCAAATTAGCATAAAAAATGAGTCGTTAAGAGAAGGTGGCACACTGCATACTAAAAGCAGAATTTAGAGTTCACAATACAGGGCTCTGTGGTACAAAGTGCCCACAAGCAGTTTCTTGTCATACACCGAGGCCACAGAACTTCCCTGTAGGACAGATCCGTTGTTGGCATAAACTGTAGTCACTGTAGGCTTCTCTGATAGAATATTCTGGATGCGGAGAACCTAGTCAGGAAAGACAAAGGGTTACTATGGAACCACCAGACACCCATGTCACTCTATCACCAATAATCCCTGTCTTCCACAATGAAACAATCATTAAGAGGACATGCTGTTGAAAAACAGCAGTTATCAATCCTTTTTAATGTTTAAATTAAAGTACTTTCTTAAACCTTCAAAGAAAGTACTTTCTTAAACCATCTAGTTATTTCATGCCAACACAGGATTTAGAGTTATTACAGTAATTGAGCATTAATAGAAATACTTCCACACTAATGTGCCTGCTTTTACAGTTCTTTAGCTTGAACAAAAGTCATGTCATGTGGTGAGTTGACAATAAGCCAGGTATTTTAAAAATTGCCAGTATACCACATAGGGAGGCCACATCTCTTTATAAAAATGCCTTGGACTAGCTGCCACCATAATTTAATACATCAAAAGATTACCCTTCTAAAAGTATTTGAGCAATGTGAAATTCTGCTGATTATTGACTTAAAGCAATTGCAAAATCACTACATTAGTTTACTGTATTATTGGTTTAAAAGGACTAAACAAACCATCCCCATGGCAGTTTATTGTATTATTAGTTCAAAAATACTTCAATAATTAACGTTGAAAAACAAAAAATATAAAAACCTCTGATGAAGGAGGATTGTTCGGGTCATAAATGAAGAGCTTCTGACCATTAGGATGACAGCCTACCAAGATGTCCCCCGACGAAGGATCAATAGATAAATTATCCACCAGTGTATCCAACTTGAGTACCTTCCAAATGAAAAAATGTCAATACCTAAATGACATGAGAAACTTGATTAAATAATTTAGAGCTAACCTGTCCTGCCTCTATGCATGCGGGGAAATTATACACTCCTCCCTGTTTCCACCCCTTTAACACCAATATTGATGAAAATAAATTCAATAAAAACTGATTTAGAGTTACTTTTCATCCTCCTGAAATTAAGAAAGTTAGGATGATAATTAATCTCTCTAAAAAATGAACTCCTTTTCCCTTAAAAGATGCACAGCGAGCAGTTAGCTCAAAGAACTCATTCAAAGCAAAATAAAAAATTCTTAATCAATCTAAAATATGTTTTGTCAAGCAGAAAGAAAATAATAATGGTGTGGAACCCAATTTCTACCTTCATTTATTATTGAAAGAACTGACAACGTGCATAAATCTTCGTTTCAGAATTCATCTGTTAGTCTTTTCAATTGTGAAAATTCTTATTGGAATTCATCAGGTGCGATCGGCACCTTGTAGAATGGAATCTACATCTGATTCAAGTATCACTTCCAACCCACTGCTGCATTTCTCCTAACTGCTGGGACAGGAGACTTGGCCTGGTATCAGGTGGTAATATTTTAAAACCCAAAATAGCAACACTGGCTTCTATACTGTTTTCTAAGGGAGGTACTGAAATAATATAGTATAACTAAGTAATTCCCAAGTATAATAGATTCATGTTAACTTCATACAAAAAAAGAAACTTTTTACCTTCAGTTGAGTTAAATTCATATTAGGATGCTTTTCCAAAACATGAATTTCATGAGCCAACATATCAGCAACATAGATGTGCCTTTGTAGAAAGGACACGCTGGTTAGGCTCCATGACAGTATGAAGTTCATTAAGACAGGATGCAAGAATAAGTCCTAATAACCTGCCAAGAAGTTAATCAGTGATGGGCCCTCAAGCAATGCTTAATAAAGGGCAATTTTTATTTAAAAGTAGCTTCCAAAATCAATTCAGTGTTGCTACAACAATCACAGAATTGCTCAATTATTTTTCAAAAGGTTTGTGAGGAAAAATAGGACATCATTTTGAATACAGAGTCTGAGATTTGTCACTGAAAGGACAACAGAAGAAATGTTTGGCTTCAGAAAAATAGTTTCTACGTTTCACAACACAAGTTGATATTCTAGGTATCCTTCCCATGTTATGGTACAGAACACATTTTACTAGAATACTTATTAATACTCATACATTTTTAAGTAAATATTTATTAACATACTGGGAATTTTAAGAGTAAGAGCTAAGTATCTATTTGGAACAATCTGTCTAAAGGAGAATTAATGGGCTATTTTACGGTAATTTCACTCATTGAATTGCCTCTTTCATGCCAACTGTTCTATAAAGCAATTATCATGTGTAAAGCCATGGACTTAGCAGTATGACAGACAGAAATATAAAAAAGACACAGCCTTTTTCCTGAAAAGTTTATAGTATAGTGGAATGATCAGACTGGTCTGTATACAGTAAACAAATAATGCAGCATGACTGGAACCATAAGAAATACTTCAGGTCTAGAGACTGAAGAAATACCTAATGCCTGAGAACACAGAAGGGCTCCCAAGGGAGGGGCATCAGCTGTGATACAGAATGAGAGACCAGCTTTGAGGATATGGGGACAAAACACCTTCAGGTCAGAAGAAAACTTGTGAGGGAAGGCACAGCGGCAAGAATGACAGAGGCACGTTTGCAAAATAATGAGTTCTTTGTCTAAAGCATGGAAAGAATCAAAACAATGGAAAAGAGAGGTTGGAGTGAGCCTTTAAAGAACGTCCACCCTTTAGCCTGCCTTGATTTAATAAGCAACTGAGGTCCATTGAATTTTTAGAATAACAAAAAGGCATAATAACAAACGGTTGTTCCATTCAACAATTACTGAGCATTTGTTTTGCACCTGGCAGGGCTCAGCACGAGTCAAAGATGAAGCCGACAGAGCTCCCTCTTTCGGAGGCTCTGAAAGGCGAGTGGAATACAGAGAGAAAGGACTGGCAACAGCGGCAGAAAATGGAAGTGGTCTGAAAACAAGTCGGACGAAAGTCTAACACTCTGGCCAGAGAGGGTGAGAAACTAAACCAGGCAGATGTCAGTGGAAAGGGAAGTGGGGAGAGTGGGGGACAGACAGATTTTGCTGTTATCATCATCATCATCATCATCATCATCATCATCATCATCATGTTAGTTTGAATGACTGGAAAGTCTGATTATCAGAAAGATCAGCATTGGAAAGAAAACCAGATTTGGCTGGAGAGGTAAGAGTGGGTCAATTATAGACAATGTAAATGAAATGATTACACACTTATTTTCTGTAACCAACAAGAAAGAAGAAATTGTATCATAAAAATAAAGACATTTAGTTGTCAAAGACTGCCAAATTTATTTCCTGTTATATTTGTAGTAATCATTCAGAGTGCCAAGGCAGTAAAAGGAAAAGTTGAATATATAAAAATAGTAAGATGTTTACGGAAGGCAATTTGACAATATCTACTAAAGGTATTTATTTAAAGGTCTTACATCTCTGAGCAAACAGGTCTGTTTTAAGGGCTTTTTTGCAGAAACATTTGCACAAATGCGCAAAGAGGAGGGGCGCATCAGCACCACATTTAGCCAGCACCCAACTGGCATTTGAGCCTAGGTCTGCAGGACTCCCAAACAGGAAGATTTAACTATTAATACTGTAATGCTACCTTAGGGAATTTTTCCTGAAGAATTATTTGGATAAATTTAAGTGATAAATAAAAAATACAGAAGATTTTTAATAATAGTTTTTATATAAAAAATAACCTACATGTCCATCAACGGAGAATTAAACTTGTTTAGAATCATCCTTAGAAAGGGATACTATACAGCCAATAAAACAATGAGATATTTATTTAAAAGAAAACTCCTACCTGATACTTTGACACATCTATATATAAATATGATCCCACTTAATTTAAAAATTACATTTATAAAATTAGATTATATAATATATACCAAATTTTAGATATTTTATGTAAACATGTAATATATAAATACAGTACATATAATTACATAATAAATATATTACCTATGCATATGTAATCATATTTCACATATAATCTATTATATATAAGTACTATATTCTTTATCAAAAATATCAAGTAAGCTATTTCCACCACACTGGAAAAAAAAACAAGTAAAGAATTTGCCCACAACCACAACTGAGAAGAAAGAAAGTTACTTTTAGAAGGAATCATACTTCTTATTAGGTGAAATATTGATCCCATTTGCTGAATCAAATCCTTCTGCTACCACTTTGACTTCCTCTGGACTATAATAAACAACATTTGTCCAGTGTAAGTTCAAGTATGTTTCCAAATACTTTAAGAAAGGATCAGAGAAATAGTGGTCATTGGTGGCATAGAAATGTGCAGGTCCAACAGCTATGATATCATTCACACTGAAAGGGAAAAATAACATGAGAGAAATTAAAAAGTCAGGTGGTCATCACATTAAAGATTAGGAATTCAGAACGTCTGCACAATATGTGATTTAATTTGGGGTATGAGGCTTCCCAGGAAAAGTTCAGTTAAAATCACGTGGCTACAGTCATATGTAATCTACGATAATGCCATTTGCCAAAAAACAATTTTGTATGGTACCAGGTAATTTAAATACAGGTCGTTTAGTAATTAAGGCAGGATTGTTATAAAAGAAACAAAAGGACTTGGTGCCAACAGTATTTTCTTTACAGCAAGAAATGTAGGGTTTAACAACTCTATGTAGGGACACAGCTATCCTTTGTATCGAGCTGGATAAAGAGCCTCCTTAGCTGGTCAGCTGGTGAGCTGGTGAGCAGGATGGGAAGCCAATAACATTTACCTAGCTTCCATTTACTCAGTGGCTGGATTTTTCTGAGTTTCTTTGCTTAGTTATTAGTCAAACTAAGGTTGACTGTTCAATTTTTACTTGACTCACAAAGCCAACCAGCCGAGAATGAACAGGCGCTCAATAAACATTTGCGGAGAGATGGATGATGAAATTGCCATTGTATAATGCTTCATGTGAGAGATTTATATGCTAAAAACAATTACACTTTAAAAACCAGTTAGGCGAGGGTGTTATTAAATTTAAATTCCAATTACCCGCTGCAAAATTTTCTGGAAGAGCTGCTTTCTTCTTTGTTAAATGAAAAACAGAGCAACAGGGTAGGTGGGTCCCATCTTTCTGAAAGAGCACCATCATGCAGAGGCTGCCTGGGTGGTATTTATGTTCCTATTTATTATGAAGTGCATTTCTGGAAGAATGATTGGAAGTTACATGCTTCCCTAGATAGGGAAGTAGAAATTAAAAATATCCATCAAGTTCAAACTTTAAAGAAGCGGTAGGCTAATGCAAGCTGAGCCAGGGAAGTACACGAGTCTCTTTTAGTCACATTATCAACCAGCTGTGTGTTCTTAAAGTAGTAGCAACCCCCTTTCAATCAGAATCCCTCCAGTTCTGTAGGGCCATTAGCCCACAGCTACCAGTAATCCTGTGAAAGCACTTTGGATTAGTCCCATACAAAGCACACAAACTCCATATAAAAGCAGGCTCCTCTTAACTCAAGACAGAGATTATTGTTAGTTGGGTGATGAGTCATCTGAGATGGAATGTGATGGCAGGAAAAATCCTGAGGTTTGTCTTCTACTCCCATGATGGCCCTGAAAAGCATCTACCCTGTTGTCCAGCATTTGATCATTCCTCAAGGGGTACAAACAGAACACTGATTATGACAACAAGGAACGCTGACGTTCCCTGCTCTACAAAGAAACTATACACACACAGAGATGCATGTTTTCATGTGTGTGTGTGTGTGTGTGTGTGTGTGTGTGTGTGTGTGTGTGTATTTAAGGTGAGAGGTCCACCACGGGGAATATCTGAAAATGCTAGAGATAAATTGGAGAATGAAGAAAAGGACTAAGTACCTCGGAAGAAGCTCATGTTTGATTGTTTTTAGATGCAAAAGAGAATTATCTTCTTCTTCAAATTTAAAAATTTCCACTGTATTCTTAAATTCTGGGTGGTTAACAACAAAGAGATAAACGGTGTCATCTGAAGAAATGGAGAGAGCAGTGTTAATTTACAAGACACAACTGTAGGACCTCTGGGCAGACACTGACATTTAAACACTACCGGCAAGGAAAGGGTAAATGTCTAAGCTGTTAGACGACCTAACAGATGATTCTTCTTCCCTGTCTTCGCATCATTACACTGTGTCCGTAAAGTCATGGTGCACTTTTTTAAAAAATTTATTTATTTATTCATTTTAGAGAGGAGAGAGAGAGAGAGAGAGAGAGAGAGAGAGAAAGACAGGGGGGAGGAGCAGGAAGCATCATCTCCCATATGTGCCTTGACCAGACAAGTGCAGGGTTTTGAACTGGCAACCTCAGCATTCAAGGTCGACGTTTTATCCACTGCCCCACCACAGGTCAGGCTCTATGGTCAAAAGTGCACCATGACTTTACGGTCAAAAGTGCACCATGACTTTACGGACACACTGTATTTGTCTGGTGTTATTTCTGATCATTGGTCCCCTGACCTTTAATAAAGAGTGTTTCCCAGTCCACATACAGAATTCATGAATAATCTGTTTATGCTTTAATTCAGAAATATAGTTCTTTTTAAATGCAATGACCATAGGTATATAAAAAGGGTATGAAATCTAAACATTCTTGCAGGTGTTACTGTTAGAAATTTCAAAATGTAACATAACTTAACAGTTAACTGAAGAGCAAATGATCCACTTAATTTTATGAAGAGTACAGGAATAATTCATGATTTAATTGTTCTTTTTACTACAGATATAATCTGAATCTGTTTCCACAGCCATTTACAAACCATTGTAAAATTCTTAATGTCGGTCGCTCATCAGCTCTTACCGCTGTCTATGAAAGTGCTGATACCATGTGGATTAAATGAAGCCAAATTGAACCCACGGCTAATTCTTAATTCCAAGGCCCTCGGATTTTCATCTTTTAGATCCATCATTAGTATTCCTCCAGGCTTATCTGGTGCAAAACTGTGGAGTCCTGGACATTTTAGACCCTTTTCAAAACAAAGGAAAATTTTAGATATAAAGGCTTAAGTATTTTTATGGACTAGCATGGACACTATAAATAAAAAATAATTAGAGAGTTTGGTTAAAGATGGTGGCACCAAACTACGAACACAAAGAAAGCAGAAATGAGACAACAGAAAAAATAATAATTAGGAGCTAAAAGTCTGAAAGATGAATAATAACTGATTTTTCTGAGTTGAGGCAAAAGACTAGGAGTCTAGTCTCTTCAGAAGGTCATCAGAAGGGTGGTGAACTGGGAGATACCAGGTAGATCTGAGGGTGGAGATATGCGAAAGCTTGTATACCGACTATCAACCCTCAAGCCCACACCCTGCACTTTGCTTCTACAAAGTCAAAGTCTTTGTAAATGGAGTCAGTCAAGACTCCCTTCCTTGTCTCATATCCCACATCCAATGCATTAGAAAATCCTTTGGATTCTACTCCAAAAACATATCGCTTCATAAGGATGTGAACCTCTTTCACCACTTCCTCCATGACTGCCCTGGTCCAAACCACCACCATGATTATGGCAACAGCCTCTTAACTGGCCTTTCTGCTTCTGTCCTGAGCTCCCTGCTGAAATCTAGTCTCACATCGACATCCAAATTTTGTCAGATGGCTTCACACCTCTGACAAAAACTCTCATTTCATCCAGAGTTCAAGGTGAAAATCTTTACAACAGCTTAAAGGCCCTATATGATCTGCCCTGGTCACCCTCCTTCACCCTACCCCACCCCAAACACTCCATCTCTGTGCCTTCACTTCCTGTCCTCACTCATGTTGGCTTGACATGAGTTGATGTTCTTCAAACAAATCAAGCATATTCTTACCTCAGGGCCTTTGTACACACTGTTCCCTTTGCATGGGAATGCTCCCCACTCCCAAGCTTTAGGGCTCCTTCCCTCAATTTCTTTATATCTGCACCAAATGACACTTATTGCCATTTGACATACAAATGGCAGCCTGACTCCACCTCACCAGAGCTGTCACTTTCCACTACCTCATTTTACTTTGTATTTTGTTAAAGTGCTGCCATTATCTGATACATATTTTCTGTCTCTGCAATGGAACATGAGTCAGTACTTTGCCTTATTTGTTCACTGCTATAACCCAGGACCTGGATCAATGAATGGCACACAGGCTTCCCTTTCTCCGATGATCCCAAATATGACCTTTATCATGTACTAGATTCCTGTTCACACATTGGTCTGTCCATGTATAGCACCTCTTATTAACCCTTTGAGTAGTATCAACATTCGTGTAGGTCCTTGTGCCTCCTGACTGTCCAGAGTACGACTGTACAAAAATTTTTATTTTAAAAATGTGTAAGGCCCTTGGGCTGTTTCCCGATCTTGGCTATGGATGAGTGGATTAAAAAGCTAATGGTACATATACACAGGGGAATACTATGCAGTCATGAAAAAGAAGGAAATCTTACCGTTTGCGACGGCATGGATGGCGAGATTATTATGCTAAGTAAAATAAGCCAGGCAGAGAAAGACAAATATCATATGATCTCACTTTTATGTGGCATCTAATGAACAAAGGGAACTAAGGAACAGAACAGAGGCAGAGACAGGGACACAAGCAGCAGAGGGACAGAATTCAGAGGGAAGGGGGATGAGGGAATGGGATCAGAGAAGGCGAAGGGATTGGTAAACTTATATATGCATAACACAGAGATACAGATAACAGGACAGCAAATCCCAGAGGGAAGAGGAGAGGGAGATAGGGGGAGGGGGACAAAAGTGGTATAATGGGGGACAAGGGGGTGGGGGTGAGGGAGTTATATTGAGTGGGACACTTGAATCCATGTAAACACAATAAATTAAAATTAATTAAAAAGATTTTTAAAATAACAAAACAAAAAAAATGTGGAAGGCAACATTAAAAAAAGGCAAACGTATGTTCTTGTTTCCATGAATTGGTTATCAAACAAACATAATTTTAAGTTAATAAAACGGTAACTGGAACTAATTTCATTTCTTTAAAAGAACTCACTACTCAAAGGGTTAATTACTACGGCTTTATAAGATATGAGATGTAGATACATGCATATGGTGATATACCTACACGGCAAATTCCTGTATCCCACCTTCATCGCTTTATCTCTACATATAGTCTTAACTATTTCCACTCATTTATATTCAGTGTAAATTTGGGGAATAAGTTGCTTTTCTGAATAAAACCTTATTATTAATATTATCATTACTACTACAACATTTTCTGTGTGGTTTTTCTCAGTGCATGGAAAAGCCTTTGAGTTCTACACGTTCTTTTTGAATCCAACCATTTCACTGAACTCTCCTCTTAGGTCTAATCGTCTGTTCATTGAATCTCCTGGATTGTTTAAAAAACAGGTAATCGCACTGAAAATAATGGCAGTTTTTTCTTTTGTCCTACCTCATATTTCTCCTTCTTGTTTTCTTGTGCCATTAAAAACTCCAGTAGATTGCTGATGGTTATAATGCAGTGGTTCTTAACCTTTGTTGAGGTACCGAACCCACCAGTTTCATATGCGCATTCACCGAACCCTTCTTTAGTGATAAATAAAATATGATTTTTTTTTCCAAATTCAAGACGTAGGTATATGTTTTTTTACTGGTGCACAAAATGAGCCGTGCATGAACATCACCTTGCTCAAAGAACAAAACCAACAGAGTGCATGAACTCACAACAAATTACAGTATTACTTTATTCTGGCCTCCGCAGCAGAGGCTTCTCTGAACCCCTGAGACCGGCTCATCGAACCCCTAGGGTTCGATAGAACCCAGGTTAAGAACCACTGTTATAGTGTTTGGAGGCATTTTCTTCCTTTTCTAAACATTAATGGGAAGGTAGCTAATGTTCCACCTAAGAAGAATTTTGCTACAGATTTCTGAAAAGTTTTCTTTTATTTCTAGTTTTCCCGGAGCTTTTAATCAGGAATGAATGTTGAATTATATTTAATGTTTTTATGGCATGACTGAAATAATCAAGGTCTTTTCTCCTTCAAATTTTTTCAGTCATATTTTAAAAGAGTACCAAAAGAAGTCTTACATTATACACAAAATTGGATGTAAGCAAAATTCTTTCCAATTAAAAGAAATTCCATCAAAATTACATAACTTCAAGGCTGACAGGGCCAGAAAGTAGAATAAACTGGAATCATGCTATTGCTACCTGGCAGTGCCACTTTAGTGGTTAATAATCTCTATCTTCATTGGTATCCCAGAAAGAACAGAATAGCTGCCTGCACAGGAAGGTGTACCAGGGATGGTGATAACTATTCATGCTTATTTTAATAACCCTATAATGTAAATAGTTTTTCCTCTTATTCAAAATTTATTTTTATTTTAAAATATACATAAATTTACCATCGTCACCATTTCCAAAGGCACAGTTCAATAGTGTTAAGTACATCCACACTGCCATTTAAATCTTTTTTATAGTCTATTCTATGTCGTGCCATTCCTCATTGAGTGTGATGTTAGCTTTGAGGTGACCCTCAAACCCATGACTATGGAATAGGGTGGGTTGAATGGGATAAACTGCTTGGAAGGAGAATAAATAACTGACATGATATGTGAGTTATTCACTTAGATAGGAACATATTCTGGAAAATATTAGAAACAATGCTGAGTAAATTAGAGGAGTAAAGTGGGTTTATTTCTAAATTTGAAAAAAATAAGAGAAAGTCATATAACCAAGGAAGGATGCAGAAAGAAAACAGGAAATTCTGTTGGCACCATTATAAGATCATTGTGACTATCATGAGCCCCTCAGCTATAATGGCAATAAATTTCTGTGTTTGGAGAGCTCACTCCTCCAAACTCAGATTTATTCCTAGAGGGAGAAATCTTTGAAATGGGTATGCTCTGGATCACACAAATCTCTGAGAACACCTCCTTTCCAAAAAATAAGAAAGCCACTACCTTCTACTTTATTCAGGATTTCTGCATCTCTAGTTATGAATAATTTGACTAGTAGTCCTAGTATTTTTTTCCTAAGCCTATAAGCATATGTGCAAGCAAGTGCTTCTATAAAACCCAGAGTCCTACTAGAAATATTATTTTACTCATTCTGTTAGGTTATTAAATACAATTATTTATAAAACTATGTTTTAAACATTTAACATAAACATTGGTGTTTCTGCCAAAGCCTATAGCATTTCCTTTCCCCTCAGTGCTAACACCCAGCTGCTCACTGTCTTTCATATAAAAACCACCAGGAGCCTGGAGAGGGGCCTAACTTCACTCTCATCTAAGCTGAGAGAGTGCTTTCGCCTCTCTCCTGTCTGACACCGAGGTTCTTAGTGCTGTCACTCTCTTCTAAAGCATCTCCAACTTCTCATCCCACCTGGATCTCTGAGTCTGAAACTAATGGATGCTGAGAGGAAAAAGAGTAAGTACAGGCTGCCTTCAAAGTCAGATACTTCTTCCCAAGGAAAAAAACAAAACAAAAACCCAAACCCATGAAGATGCCAAGGACCCTCACTTCGACCCCAACTAGGGAAGAAAGGTGGTCAGAAAGTCCTCATCGGCTCACTTAGACAGTTTTCCAGTGAGTGACAAGGGATATTAATGTAGGCCAGCATCATACAAGCCAATCAACGTTGAATCTTTCTAATAAATGCCTGCAAAGGTTATTATTTTTTCAACTTATAAGAACTAAGTTACAGTGAAGGGTACAAATAAGCTCAGCCGATGACTTTCCACTTAGGATAGGCTATTCAGGCAGAAAAGGAACAAAGAAAAACACTGGCCCTGTCTGGAAAAGTTGGTATATTGTTTGAAAATAAATAACAGCGAGAATATTAGCTCAAAATTGAATATCGACTGGAAAAAAAAAGGTAGTGCTGCATTTAAAACAGTATAATGTCATATCAAATATTCACAACAACAAGTCCAAAATATATTTTTTAATAATACTTTTAAAACACAGATTGCGCCTGACCTGTGGTGGCGCAGTGGATAAAGCGTCGACCTGGGAACACTGAGGTCGCCAGTTCAAAACCCTGCACTGGTCTAGTCAAGGCACATATGGGAGTTGATGCTTTCAGCTCCTCCCCTCTTTCTCTCTTTCTCTCTCTCTCTCTCTCTCTCTCTCTCTCTCTCTCTCTCTTACTCTCTGTCTCTTCTCTAAAATGAATAAAATAAAATAAAATTAAAATTAAAACACAGATTGCATTGGAACATTTTAGTGCAACAGAGTGGGGATATTGAAAGCAATAAATCAATTAATAAAAGACTTTTTTTCAGTTCTGCATTTAGAAAAGTTTGAGGAAATTTTCCAAGATCCTGTTTGACCTGCCTTTTTTTCAGGACATTATTTTTAAGTGAGTAATTTAAAAATAAATTACTGCTCTGCAGGCCGCATCAAATTCCCTTGTACCTCCTCCATTGAGATTGGGGAAGAGAGAAGGTACTCACCACACTAAAGAAAGCCAGACCATTGGGAAGTATGTCAATATCTTCAGCACCAGCGTCTGCAAGTTCAAGAAGTAGATAAATGTCATGTTCAAATTCTGTTATTTGTTAAACCGAGCATAACTAGGACTTTGTTTACTTCATCAGTGCCTGCATCTTCAGGAATGGTTTGAATTTATATCCAAGGAACTACTCTCTTCAATAAACGTCAGTCTAAATCCCTTCCTGCAGTGAACTTCTGACTTTAAGTGTTAGATGTTTTATGTTTACTCAAATCAAAGTCAAGTAATCACCACACTTCCAGCAATAATACAGAAAAAGTTGACATCTGTACACTCTTATGATGAACACCCAGATGTCTATACAAAAGTAATTGACATCAAGGGAATAGTACTTTTAAAATGAAGGGCTCGTAGCCATTTAACCATGCAAATAGCCTTGTCCCTCTCTCTGCTCATTCAGTCTGAAGCCAACACAGACATTTCTCTCATTAACAGAGATAAGAACACCTGGGATTATATATTTCCTCTCTAAAAATACAATGCCTGCTTGTTCTATGAGCAAAGAAGCTCTCTGTTTAATCTTTAAATTTAGGCTTTAAATTATAGAAAAAAAAGAAAACACGAGCAAAAGAAAATTAATGAAAAATACCATGCACCTAAGCCATTTGAAGCTTTTAATGCTTGTCTTTGAGGCAGACTACAATTACTATTGATTGTTTATTGATTCTCTGCAGCACACTGCACACAGCACAGCAAATAATTAGACATAAGACCTTCCCACTGGTCTCACTGTGTAAATTCCACAGACACATAATAGACCCAAACACTAGAAAAGAGGAATAAAAACGGCTTAGATTAAGTCAAATCATGACACATTCTTTGAGTCTACAAAATCCAATCTTCCCCTTCAAGACCTTTCTATAGGATTTCTTCAAGATTATTTCTAGGTTGTCAAAAAACAAACAGCATCTATCAGGCCATTTGGTTTTGATTCATGAGTTTGCATTTGGCTGGTTGTCTCCAGTTGCTGGCTTGAACAGTAAAAAAAAGTAAAAGAAAATAAAAATGTCAAGAACTTGACTTTGAAAAGATGATTCATCAGCCTGTTGCTTGGAAAGGAGATATACAGTGTGTCCGTAAAGTCATGGTGCACTTGTCAAAAGTGCACCATGACTTTACGGACACACTGTATATCAGCTTAAGCATAATATAGTGAAAGAAGTTTTAACCTGGGGTCTGTGGATTCCTAAGGAGCAAAAATGGGTTTCAAAGAGTCTATGAACTTTCTGGAATTCTATGCAATATAAAATGTCTTCCGTATGTGCAGACGAGAGATTTTCTGTGAAAATGGTCCTAGGCTTTCATAATATTCAAAAAGAGTCTGTGATACCCCAAAAAGATTAAGACCACCAGGCTCTTATCCCATGGGGGTCCTTAACTGGTAATGAGCAGGGAGGGACCAGGGAAACTCTACACTACACATGCACACAATTCTAGTCCAAGTTTTGCTTTCTGGATGCATTTAGTAGGAGCTCATTTAAAATTTTTAGTTACTGAAAAATTATTTAAGACCATTTAATTTCGATGTGTACATATTTACACACTGAAAATATAGATACACAAAAAATTAACAATTTTTGAGGGCAGCAGGGTTATGAAACATTGTCATTTTCTTCTTTATACTTTGTGTAAAATTTTCTGCAAATAATAGTATTGTTTAAATAATCAAGAAATAACAGGCCTGACGAGTGGTGGCCCAGTGGATAAAGCGTCAACCTGGAAATGCTGAAGTTGCTGGTTCAAAACCCTGCACTCGCCTGTTCAAGGCACAGATGGGAGTTGATACTTCCAGCTCCTCCTCTCTTCTCTCTCTCTCTCTACCCTCTCTAAAATGAATAAAATCTTTTAAAAATTTTCAAAAAAAGAACAATATTTTTAAAAGATACTTTCATTTCAACTACTTTGTAACTTCTTTACAAAGTTTAATTCCATGACCTAATTCCAAGGCGGTGGGGGTGATCTGTAGCTTTCTCTGGAACATATTCCAGATCTACTCCCACATATTCATTTCTACAGCCATCACTACATGGGTTTTTTATCATCTCTTACCACCTCTTGGTGCAATTATAGTGAGGCAGTCAATTCTGGAGAAGTTCTTTCTCCAATATTAAAAGTTGTAGTAGCAGTAATAGCTACTAACATATATTGCCTACCAAGTATCAGGCTTCTTGTAAGTAATATATACATTATTTCATATAATTTTCATAACACTAAGAAACAATATCATTGTCTCTTATTGTAGAGTAGAGATTATGGAGGCTTGGAAACGTTAAGCAAATTATTCAAGATCACAGACTGGAAAGCTAGGACTCAAATCTTTCTGTTCTGACTTAAAAGCATACAGGAAACAAAATATAATTGAGTATTTAATGAATTTTCTGTCAGAACCATCCCCTGGTTCCTCTCTTCAGACACTTCCCTTTGTAAATTCAACTGTGATCAATTCCATATGTTGGCTTCCCCCAAAATGCTTTCTTCCATGCTTCTCACCAAGATCTTTACCAATTCAGATCCTGTACTTGTCTTCATTCAAAACCCTTGTTCTCCAGACGGTCTTCTAGCTTAGTACATCTGATTTTATACCTTCTTATTCTGTTAGCAATGACCTATCTGTGTCAGAGAGGACCAACTGCTCCCTAGCACCCATATTCCCCTTCTTCCTTCTCAGCTACAGGCACATGACAACATAGCTTCAGACATTTCCTACCCTTTCCTGCTGGCAGATGTGGTCATTTCTCTAAGTTTAGGTTAATGGGATGTGATAATATAAGATGTATGCAACTATCAGGTACAATAAAGTAAAAATATTATTCATGTAATTTTTTTTCCTACTTCTTCCTGCTGGAAAATGGCAACTAACCAAGGTTCTAGTCTTCCTGAAGCAAGATGGAAGCAATATAGAGAAGACAGTTGTGTTGTTTTATCAGTCTTTGTCCCAGAATAACCACACAGAACACAGTCATCTAATCACCAAAGGCCATTTGCTTATCTTTGGATTATGAGGTAAGAGGAGATAGATTTCTCAGTTCTCTAAATTACTTAGTGTGACTTTATAACAGCAAATTACCCCTTGCCATACCCAAGAGAATATCTAATATGTAATATAGCTCTATTTTTTTAGTTTACTAGTCAGTTATGTGTATTAATCACTCTGGAAGAGTGCTATTAGAAAGAGAATTTGCACAGTTACTTAATCTCTCTGAGCCTTGGGTTCTTATCTATTGTAAAAAGAAAATATATCTCATGGTAGTGGGTTTTTGTTGGATTCCTATTCATAGGCAGACTATAAAGTACTTAATGACAAGGGCTACAAATGTTAATGCTTTTTAAAAAATCTCCCAAGCAGCAGTTATTGAAAGGTCTTGCTTGCCAAGTATATAAAATTGTTAATTCACTCAACAGAAACCATACATTCAAATTTTTGTTTTAGTTGGGGACTCTGAATGCCAGCATTTTCAAAAATCATTTAGAAAATGTTTTAAATGTTCAAACCTCAAATAGAATTAATTAGTTCATGTCATTATAATTTTTATTATTTAGATATGGATATTATGTTAAACTTGAGTGTATAAAAGCTTAGGTTCTGTCTATAAGATATACTGGAAAGGAATTCAGAAAATGGAATAGTGATCTCACTTTCTGTCCCACAGAAAGTATAAGTCCTATATTATATGTGGTAGGTGCTTATTATTTATTAAAACAGACATGATATGCTGTGATATGTACAAAGCACCCAAGAGTTGCGAAGAGTTCATTTCCAGTCATGGTAATTGTAGCAGTGTGAGCTCTTTCTGTGTGTGTGTGTGTATGTGTGTGTGTGTGTGTGTTGGTGGGGTGAAGAGGAAGAGGTTGGTGGTCTTACCTCTTGGAGGAATTACTTGGTCTTAGCTACATGGCTACTACTGTTTCCAAAGTGGAAACTAAACATGAGAACCTCTCTCTCCTTGCTGCATACCGTAAGAAGTTGCCTTTGCCTGTGCGGGAACGTATGCCCAGCACAGTTATTGCTTGTAATCAAAGACCACTGAATAAGCAACTGTTGTTAAAAACATATAACCACAAGCTATTATTAACCATTATGCATCGCTAACATAGCATTCAACAAATGTTCATATAGTGTGTGCTAACCACAGAGCAAAACCCAAAAGAAAGAAAAAAAGGCACAATTCTAATTAGATCTAAAAATGAATCCCAAATGTGCTCCTAATCACTCATCGTCTTCGCTCTGTTGCCTTTTGAAGTGCCTCAGAGGCATTAAACACTTCACAAGAGAGGCCATAGGTGACATATTTCCTCATTCTTCCCAGTTCCAGACAGCAACTCACAACACATCACAACATAAAGGTCACAAACACAGACAGATGCTTGTTTGGAATACGAATGTCATTGGGCTTGTTTTTCTCTGAGGCCCTCCAGCCCCGCGAGTGGCATCTGCAATATGGTTGGTATCTGTCCTATATTGTGTCTGGCTGTGCCTTATTGTCTATTCCGAGAGTTGAATTCACAGAAGGCAGGCTCCACAAGGCCAAGGGCTGCTCAATAATTTGATAATTATTAACTCAGTAGCAAAAGTAACCTTAAAAAAGATCACAGACTCAACCTCCCAATCTTTACAACATCCCTTTCAGATGCCATCTGGCTTTTGCTTAGTGACCAATTCTGAGGGGGCTCTTCATGACAGCAGCCAGAAGGCAAGATGCACTGCTGAGTTTCTTGAGATTCCAGATAACCTTAGTTCTAGAACTGTCTGTATCATTCAGCACTGATCTGGTCCATCTGGTATTTGATACTGAGTTTGTATCTTCCTGTTAAATGTTTGGGCAACTGAAAGAGAAGCCCAGGAGGAAGAAGTCAAGGCATCTAGGTGAAGAGAGATAGGACTGGGAAAAGTAGAAAAGTAGCAACAGTAAAAAGGAGACAGAACAGAAAGAAACTTTGAGATAGAAAAGGCTCTTCTGAAAAGTGATAGGGTTCATGAAAGTGAAGGCTCCTTGTGTGTGATCAAGAAAGATTGCTATACTTTCGGTTTTTGCTAAAAAAGCACTGTAGCCCTGGCCAGGTAGCTCAGTTGGTAGGAGCATCATCCAATATGCCAAGGTTGCGGGATAAATACAAGAATCAACCAATGAATGCATAAATAACTGGAGCAACAAACTAATATTTATCTATCTTTTTCTCTCTCTCTTCTTTCCCCTCTCATTCTAAAATCAATAAATAAAAATTTCTGTAAATAAATAAAAGAGAGACTGTGGTTACAAATACAAGGTACTACGTTTATGAGTGTCGTCAATTCAAGGGCAATGTAACAATGACAATCAAAACTTGAAAAATATATGCCAACTGAAGAACAATCCCACCGTTACGGATTTATCCTGCAGACAGACAAATGCAAGAGCTATAGATGCAAAGATGTTCGCTTATTTGTTTCTAGTTCCAAAAACCTGCAACCACCCAAATATACCTTAAGAGAGAAATGGTTAAATAAATCATGTTATATGTAAATACCAAAAAGAATGAGGTCGATCCGCATGTGCTGATGTGGAAAGCTGTTCACACTGCATTTGGAATAAAGCAGGTTGCAGAATATAATCTTATCCTAAGATGCCATTTGTGGGGAAACACACACACACACATTTCCCAGATGTTGTATTTATTACAAATTGAAAGCAAGACCCAGCATTAGCAAAATGACGGCAACTCACTTCACTGCAATACTGTCTTTACTGCGAAGGGCTAGAACCAAAAAGCAGTATCTCCAAGGTATCTGTTTGCATATTCACTGGAAATTCAAAAAGGATAAGAAAAAACCTTTATCTCTGTGGCTATTTCTGTGGACAATAAAGGTTATGTTGAAAGATTTTTATTTTCTATTTCATAACTTCTTTTCCTTCTGTCTTTCCTCTACTAGCTGATTCCTAGGCTAACAGAACCCAGATCGTGTTGGCCATGCATGACAAGGAATACACACTTCACACAAATAGTTCAGGAAAGTCACTAAGCAAACAAGAAGGTAAACAATATAGAGGATTATAGATTATTAATAAATTACAGTCAGAGTAAAAGAGAAGAAGAAATACAGGGTGCATGAGATCAAAAGAGGTTGGCTGAAGAGGTTTGGTTGATTTAAAGTGGTTTTTCCTCTGATAGACAGTGTCTGCGTGCCAAAATACTGTTAATGAGTTTTTGAATATTGGTGGCCAAACAATGTAAGGTGTAGAACAAGCATTTTGTCATGCTTACCGATGCCTTTAATCAGGTGGCAGTTTGGAAGGTCAATGGACTCTACTTCACTGGATGCATTTAGTCGGTTCCTGTTTTAAAAATAATAATAATTTGTTTTAGGTATTCCCTGCTTTGTTGCAGAAAGGGTTTAAGAGGCTTACAGCCATACAGAAAACAGAGAGTAACTCTAAAGCAGAGAAAAAAGAAGGTAGAAAAGTCATGGCGAGGAACATAAAACAGCACCAGAAATGAAGTTAAAATAACAATGCACATCGCCAAGTTCAACAGGTGAGCGTGGGCTGTAAAAGAAAGTCAGTGATGCATCAAATAAAACTTCTAATGCAAGTGTGTATGCAAATATGAGCCTGGTCCCAGGCCACATGTCTCATGGCTCTGTGTTGTGGGAAGAGCTCCAGATGGACAACCAGAAGCCCTGTCTTCCCTCTGAGGACACAGAGGGGCCAAGAAATGCTCAGACCGTCTGCAAAATGACACAATGACTGAAGGGAGGCCAAGAGAAAATGGCACTGTTCAGAGCCTGGCACGCAGAAGATAGCCCACAAATAGTTATTAAGAAATGAGTGGAGAAGGTCCCATCCCTGTGACAATCTATATTGGGCTGAGAAGGTTGGCAAGCACTAATTAATCTGGCAAAACTACTTGCTCTTGTTTTAGGAAAACTAAAGTGCAGGAAAAATGAGAAAATGTTGAGCTCTAAAAAAGTATCTGCCCTCTTTCTTCCACCCCTGAGAAGATCACAAAGCAGCTGGGCAAACACGTCTAGGATCTATTGTTTTGAAGGCCATACTATGGGTTTCCCTTTTCTTCTCTCATTGTCTCACCTTCTCTATCTCTTGTCCACAGTAATAAATAACAACACTAGTGTGGCGTAATCTACATCTTTAAAAGTGGTCCATGCATCCACACATTTAAGAGACGAAAGGACAATCTGCTGCTTGTCTCTCTCCTTTTCATCTCCTTGACAGTTTCTGACTTCCAGAGACTGAATATGGGGAAGGCTACTAAAAAAAATTAAAATGTAGTAATAATATTAGGCCTAGATAATCCAGCATCACTAACAGCTGGTGGCAACTGCTATATATTTTGGCAATGTATACTACATATAAAATTTTTAATTAATTCTGTTAATATGTATTTGGAATCATAGAACTCAAATAGTGTTAAATTTCTTGAAACAATATATCAATAAAAAATAAAGTCTATAAAACATATAGATATAATAGAAAATGAACAAAATGGCAACAAAAATTTAAAAATAAAGCGGTAAAAATACAGTAACTCTCACATGTGTGAGTTGCAGGAGTGACTTACAGGGGAAAACAATATATTTAACTTCATGTAGCAGCACCAGTCATAGTAATACTAGTGATGAGGATGCTGCTGCTGTTAATTACAGGTGGTAAAAGAAAATCAATGATGAAAATAGCGAAAAAGTATTGATTCTGCCACAGTTCTATGTGATTGATCTGAATGAACTCATCTAGTGTTTACTATAGCCCTAAGAATCAGGTACCATTATTCCTATTCTACAGATGAGAAAACTGACTCAGAGGTGAAGCAACTCTCCTGAGGTGCGGCATCCAGCGTGGAGGTACCACATCAAGAGGCAATGCTCCCATCTGCTTTTGTATTTTTTTCAGAAAGGAGAGAAGAGAGCTGTGTTTTTGTCTTAGCAGCAAGACTGCATTACCATCACCAAGTCAGTCAATCTCTATAAGCCTCAGTCTTCTCTATGTACAAAGTAAAGATGAGACTAGATGACCTCCAAGGTTCTGCTGACACATAAGGTCTCAGGTGTATCTATGGCAGTAGGTCACAGCTGCAGCTTTAATCATGTTTCTGTATCTCTCATGTGGGTGTCAATTTTATACAACTATTATACCCATCTGTATAAAAACAGGGATAATGATGATTATCATCTACCTATTTCAAGGATACACGATATGGATAAAATAAAATCCAGATGTGTTTGAACAGGTTAATACAGGGTACTTTTCAGAGTCAACTTAGTTTGCATAAGTGACTGATGATTACACTTTGCTAATAGGGCAATCTTCATCAATTGGCTCAGTTGTGCAATATCATCTCCCAATATGCAGACTGCCTACTATTAAAACGGAAGAGTTACACAGGGCCATGCATCACTTCTGGTTTATCAAATCGTGTTTTCTTGTCTTTATGATAAAAGAGAGGCTTTCATTCCCATCCTTTGGGATCCACAGGTTTCAAATTCTTTCAGTAGAGAACTACAAGGCTTTTTGTGGGGCAGAACAACCAGTTTCCTGCTCCTTAGTGGCCTTCTGTATTTCAGGGTGGAAGTCCCTATTAGCTGACAAAACTAAAGTCATTCTCAGCCCCTTTCTTCCCTGAACCTTTCCACTGCAGACATGGGCAAGCCAAATATTTGCCTTTCCAGCCTCTTTTGTATTTCAGGATAATCAGATGACCAGGGTTTTGGGGGGAGATAAGTTTTTGTTCCTGATAGAAAAGACAGGAACAAGATGAGAGCTAACTGGCATCACTGTTTTTCCCTTCTTCAGGATTTGACCATATATGCAGTGCTTGGGATTATAGCAACCTTTCAGTGTCTTTAACATGACAAGAGTGAGGTCATAACGCCATTAGTAAAGGATCGAAGAACCTAGTTCCTTTATGTGATCAGTGACTCAATGGACAAGCCCTAAAATGGCTCACCTACTGAATTTTCATCATCTGAGAAAAATATGCCTCTGTTTGTGTAAGTTACCATTAATTTGATGCATGTTTTTGCACCTGAAAGTGCTCCTAACTAATAATAGATTTAAGAAGTTTGGGGAATATACAAGAGAGAGCTAGACCAGTGTCTTTGGACTAGGAAATAATAAGCCTAAATGCATTCATGCTAAAAAATATATATGTATAAATGGTATAAACACAAATAAGTGATGTTTTTGCTATAGCTTATTGCTGCTCCCTAACACTTTGTATCCATAGCATGCTTATGAATGGACTAGGTCAGATATGGCTGATTCCACTCTGATCTCATGCAGATATTGCTAATCAATCACAGCACTCTCTCCTATAATCTAGAGCAGGGGTACTCAATCATGATCTACTGGTCGATTGCGAAGGAAGTGTGGGTAGATCGCATGACATTAAAAAGACATTTGTCTTTTGATTGGCCAATCTGATGACTGAACTTTTGACACCCTACGCATGCGCGTTAAACCGCGCTAACTTGTTCAGTTACATTACTGCGTAGTTAGTCTTCAATTTTTTTAAACTAAATACAACAAAGGGTATAAAAATGAGTGCCGTAGCTGGTCCGAGTAAGAAGCCTAAAACCTACCACTTTCATACAGAATGGGGGGGTTATTTTTTTCACTATGTTATATTCTAAGTGCGTTTGCCTCATCTGTCTGTGTGCCATTGCTATTCCAAAGAAGGGAAATGTGGAGCGGCTTTTTCAGACTGTTCATAAAAACTATGACATTGACTTTCCTCCGAAAAGAGAGCTGAGAAGGAGAAAGGTGAAAGAAGAATACACAATATTAAATAGTAATAATAGTAACTTAAATAATGATAATATAGAAGAAATAAATTTATGTTTTGCATTTTTATTGTAGGTAGATCATTTTGACTTGGTCATCTTATAAGTAGCTCGCAAGCTGAAAAAGTGTGGGCACCCCTGATCTAGAGTTAGCCTCAGATACAACATTCCAGGCAACCACTGCCAGACTATTAATGTGGACATTAAAGATGAAAGCCATTTGCGTTTTCTGTTCTAGGTTCCTTTGGTTTTTTTCACATTCTTTTCTTTTTCATTAAAATTTGGTTATTTTCCTTTTAGTTACAAGTATATGATAAGTGTAACACAGAAAATACATACTGCCTTCCTTCAACTGAGCCAGCAATCATTTTTAAGATGACAGCAACCAAAAGCATATACCTCACGGGTCTTCATCTGGCATCCAGTGACCTTCAAAGAATCCATGGGTTAAGATTAAGGAATCCATGAATTTGGATGAAGAAAAAAATAGATACTTATTTAATTTAAACATCTTTCTGTAATTCAGTATTTCCTTTGATGATGAGTATAGGCCACAAACCATAGAACTTTCTACTACCAGCATGTGCAATTCTGTCACTAAGAGAAGTTACAGACATCGTCCCATGTCTGTGGTAGTAGACATCTCAAAATATCATCACTACTTCAAACTACCTGTTAGATATTTAACTACCTCTCAATCTATTTATGGCTTTAATAAAGAGCCCATGGTATTATATCATACACTAGATTTTAAAAATATTTTGGCAATAGCATTTAAGTATTCAAATAAGTATTAACTTAAATAGTATGCAAGTTTGTTTTGTACCCTGTGTACTTTGCATTTACAAACATAATGCTGAGGAGTCAAGGCTTCATCAGAGCGCCAGGGGCGTCTCTGGCACAGAAAGCCTAAGACCCCCTGCTTGCACATCACTGTCACCATAGGTAAGCTTACTGAGCACTTACTCAGTGTCTGGCACTGTTCTAGAATGTTCCAAGAGTGACCTAATTTATCTTCTACAGTCCCACTATGGAGTAGGTAGGATTATTATTCCCATTCTAAGATTAGAACACTGAGACACGGAAAGGAAGTGAAATCAGGCTATCTGGCCACAAAGCATAAACCAACAGTCATTACCATGAAATCAGTGGATATTTCTTTCATTGGAAAACAGTTTTACCCACCCAGAGTGGAATGCGAGAGGGGCGGGCAATTACTCCCATGCCTCATTGGGTGGTAGCAGGAAAGGTGAGCAAAGCTGTGGTACCAACGTGCCTTGAGCAGTCTGGAACCCAGTCTTACTACCAGGAATCCCACAGCCTCTGAATTTACGAGCTACTGCTGGGGTTTTATCTTTTAAGTACAGACTTAAATACGAACTAAGAGGCTTTATCTTTCATATACACACTTGTAAAACCCATCGGAATTTGCCCCTTGGGCCCCTGTAACGCTTGCACTTAGTAACTAAGAATTTGTTTTTAGGCACGCAAAGCTGGGGGAATCTATTCCAGCGGCAGAAAAGCTCAAGACTGTGTGGGAGCTGGGGTGAACAGGATTTGAAATGAGAAGACCTGGCTAACAGTACAGGTTCAGCACTAATACTTGTTGAGTTAACATATTAACCTCTCACAGCCTCAGTTTTTATATGTATAATATAGACAGAAAGACATATATGAAGACTAAATGAAATCAAAAATGTAAAAGGGTTTACTTCTTCCCAAATGTCAGTAAATGTAGATTTAGGTTTAAAGAACTTTTGACCTTTCTGACACAAAGACGAGCACACCATCATTGATTACACAATACATGACAAGGAAGATCGTGGTTTAAGACAGAAGCCTGTTGGGCCAGATAGCCCGTCTCTGGGATGTCCCAAAGTACAGAGGTTGCCAGTTTGATCCCCCCTCAGGGCACATACAGAACAAATTGATGTTCCTCTCTATGTCTTTCTCTCTCTCTGAAAATCAATAAAATAAACATTAAAAAAAAAAGCCTGACCCTGTAGAAGTATTCAAAAGCAGACCAGATAGCTTCCTGGGGGAGCTGTTATAAAAAGTGTCAGGCAAGAAGCAGAATGTTCAGACACTTGTTTTGGGGATTCCTGCCCACACAAAGTTCTCTGATGCACTCAAGTCTCATGATTCATTCCAAGGTGTGTACTTTGCAACAGGGAGCAACTAGCCTGGGGATAATCTGTGTGTTTCTATTTTCACTTTTATTGCTCAACCAGGGAGGAGTGGAAAAGTTGGGTATATTATACCATCTTCCCCAGGGAACTTTAGCCAGTTACAGTTCAGAAGGAAAGAGACAACTTTGATTGCATTAATCCATCTGGGACATACCTATGTTAAAAAATTATTCATTATTTATCTGAAATTTAAGTGGGCACCCTGCAGGAGAGAAATAACTTGAGTGCCAAACTACCATCTCTAAAAAATACAATAATGAAATAGCAGGTACCAGATTACAGCAAAAACAAACAAAGAAAAAACCTTGTGTTTTGAAGAGCCTTTCTTTATGGAGAGTAGGGAACATGCTGCTTTTTGAAATAGACTCTAAGTGTCTGCAAGAAGAAACCTTATGCATTTGAGCACTCTACCAAACTCTGTAGACAATAGGTACTTGATATTCTACAATCATAGAGTTGCCAGATAAAAGACAAGATGCCCCGTTAAATTTAAATGTCAGATGAATAATGAATGATATTTAGTATAATTATGTACCAAGTATTGCATGGGATATGCTCATACTAAAAAAAAAAATGATTTGTTGTTTATCTGTATTTCAAGTTTAATTGGGCATCCTGCATTTTTATTTGCACAATCTGGCCTCCATCACGCATTTTAACATTCACATCAGCCGATTTGGGACTTCAACTATCTGATGAAGTTACCACCATATAAGGTCACTGCTCAAAAAAGTGTATTATAGTCAAATCATTATACAAAAAAAAAAAAACTGCATTAAATTGTAAATTACCTATCAGGTGATCTATGTACACAAGCTTAATGTACTTTTTCTTAGGTTTATAAGGACAACATTTTATTATTCAAAGGGACTTAAATTTGAAACCTTAAGATTAGTAAGAAGAAAAAAATTGTTAATTGAGAAAACTTCAACTTGTAGTAAGTTTGAAGTTTAGGGACAATTTGATGAGCTTGTGAATTCTGGTGGTCTTGCCTTTGAACCTGAGTGCTGGTCAGGTCATACAAAATCATCCAACTTGAGAATGTCCTGCGGAGCAGGATGGGCATTTCACAACATGAAACTTAAGGTCAACATGCCCATTTCCTACCAGTAGGAGAGCCTCCTCCAACTCTACTTACCATCCAACACACACTCACTCATTGTTCCTCCTCCTTGCATCCCTTTATCTGCAGACGAAACTGCAGCTATTGGACAATAGAACTGAAAACTCTGGTATCCATCACCTATGATCCCCCCATGTCTGGGGGCCCCTGTTATTCTCTTCAAACTACTGCAACACCCTAACTATATAGTTTCCCATGTCAATTTGCTCTCTAATCTAGTACTTCTCAACTCTTAACTGCACATTGGAATTATCAAAATTTTTAAACATAAAAAATTCATGTGCCTGGGGCCCACCCAGATCAACTGCACCAGAATGTGTGGGAGTAGAGCCCAGACATCAGTCCTCCGGAACCTGAATGTGCAGCCAGGACTGAGAACTACTTGCTCTACTTCAATTCACCCTTCTACGTTTTTCTCTACCCAGCACAACAGACTGTGCTTTATGTGGTTTAACAGGCTCCTGTTTCAAACAACCAAAACATACAGCAAACATCAATAGTTCCCTTTTGCCCATCAAAGCAGGTCCCAATTTGTAACATTTCACCATCTCAAATCTATCCCTCGCCCCACTATTCTCATACCTTACGTTTATGCTCTCTTCAAATCATTCTACTGCTAGTCTGCAAACGTCTACACCAGAATCCCTTGGTTCAAGCGGCACTCTCCATCCTGGATGAACTCCTTCATCCCTATATATGTTTCACCCATCCTTCAGGCCAATTGCCAATGTCTTTTCCTCCTTTAAGGGATGTAATCTTTCCTCCTTAAGCTTGTAGGGGTTGGTGGTACCTACCCTAAACATCCTAATATATATATTTTTTATATATTTTTCTCTTCCTCTGTAATAGGGTAAACTTGTGAAAGGTGAGGGCAGCTTTATTACAAGAGCCTAGCAAAGCACACATACATAGGAGGTGCTCAATACTTCCGGAATTCTTTTGCATGAGGCTTATCAAATTTGAGCTGGTAATTTAGGAAGAATGTCTACCCACGCGTGTCTTTTCATTATCACTAAAATGTTAGATGGACTAGCCTTGTACTGTCTGGCATTCTGGCTTCAGAGTTCCCGCGTGAAGAGATGTGTAAGGAAGTGATGTAAGTAAGCTAGTACCGCTAGTGACTTTGATCCACCCGCCAAGATTAGGGAGTCCTCCAACTACGCTAGGAGAGATGGAGAACAACTTGATTCAAGACGGAGGCTGATTTGGGCAACAAAGAGAAGCAGCACCTATAAACCTTTATAATTAAAGTTTCGACGCGTGAAGAATCGTTCTGTTTTCAAGTTCAAGCACTTAGGTTTGCCTCCGAGTGCTTGCAAAGCATTGATTTGCCCATCTAGGTAGGAAAGAACTTTGGAAGCGGCAAAGAGTTACAAACTTTCTAGCAAGTCCCGAGATTCAGCCCACTGTGCGGGGTTCTGCTGGAAGCTGGGGGTGGAGTCAGGGGTTCACCAGCCGGGAGACCGAGCAATCAAGAGTTCCTCACCCGGCCGCGTCCCCGGCGCCGGGAAGCCGTCCGCGGCCTTCGCCCTGTCCGCACCCGCGGCCACCGGAGTCCGGGAACTCGCGGGGCCGGGAGAGCGTCCCGAGGCCGGGCGGCCCGCGTCCGGAAGGCCCCACCTACCTGAGCGCCAGGAGCCTCTCGCCCAGCAGCCCCAGCGCTATGCCCAGCAAGCTCAGCCCCACCAGCCGCCCCATGGCGCGGGAAGCGGCGCGCTCCTGTGCCCGGCGCGGCCGCACTAAGGGCGGTGCCGCCTCCGGCTCGGGCCCGGGCTCGGGCCGCGGGGCCGCGCTCCGCCCCGTCCCTGGCCTAGGCGGGCTCCTGGCGCCCGGCCGCGGCTCCGCCCTCGACCCTGCCCTGGGCCTCTGTCCCTGCCACCCGACCTCCCGGGACAGCTTCCTGGGACAGGGACCGTCCTCCCACGCCCCACATTAGGCAAAGGGCGTGACTTTCTTTCCCGAATAAACACCCCCAACCCCAAGGAACTTAGGCTGCCACGGCCCTTCTCATTTCCCTCGTCTTCAAAGACATTCCTTATTCCAGATTCCAGTAAGAAACGTCAAGAGTGGAGTTTAAAAGCGTCTTTATCACAGGCAAGGATACTGGGTCACGTCCTGTAAATATTTCCTGTTGGAATCACTACTTTTTACAACAAAATGTAGGTGAATGGAAAGAAACATCCCAATCATAGCAATGCTTCATCTAGACTGAAGACCTAAGGACTTGGACACTTCTTTTTGATCTAAACTCAATTTATGGAAATAAGGGTAGTTTCTCTCTCCCCCCCCCCACCTTCTTTCTTACTTTAACAACCATAACATTAAAAAGTATATAAAAAAGAAACGAACCTAACCAGATGGAAACAGTTATGTTAAGTGAGTATGCCTGAAATAATCTTCTCATGGTTGCCGGTGTTTAATTGCCACCTTACAGTGCGTAGGCAGAAAATGTCACAATTGCCAATTTTCAACAAATATCAGTTTTATAAATAAGTAGTAGATAAAAGATGCCCATTTCTCCTTTTCACCCCACCCAGAGAAAAAAGAAAAAGGCTCTTCTGCTTCTGTTGTGTATATCTCTGATTCAGTCCCAGGGAACATTAGGTTATATGAATGGTAGATACAAATAGTCGTCCTTTGAAAGTCCAGGAAACTTACCTTTCATTATGCCACAGGCCCCTCTGGAAATTGTGAACCCATAGACACCTCAGAATAATATTTATAAGTGCATACAATAAAATACAAAGGATTACAAAGTAAAACAATTATCAAAATATTATTTTAAACCTTTGTGTTATTGTAAATAGTCTTAAATAGTCCTGTAAGTGTATGCTACATTATTAACATATTAAGTAACACAGTGTAGCATAATTCTTTCAAATAGTGATGATGTTATTTCAAGATACCTGCAACACCACAATGGACTAATGAAAATAACTATTTCCATTAGTAAGAGGTCACAAGTGCCACTAATGCTTTTGAGACAAACCTACTTTCTACTTCCATTGAATTCAATTGAGGGCCATGCTAAATTCAATTTGAAATCAAGGTATTTCTCTTTCCCAAGGTCATAAGACACTGGAATTCTATCTATGGACTACTCTGGTTAAGAATTCTGCCATAGTACCTTATGACCGTGTGGGTAGGGGTAAGATCTCCTATCTAGTGACATTTAGGTATTAATTTTTGGAGAAAAGTGTCACGTATGAAATCAGAATTTAGAGTGAAGACCTAAAAGGGAGGGACTGGGACTTTTGCCAGGGTTTCTGTCTTAGGTCTGAAAATCTTGTAAGTATGGTAGTGGCAAGCCTCATGAACTCCAGGTCAGAAGCCAGGCCCAATGCCTTCCCATATGTGTCACAAAATAAGTAAACCATAAATTATAAATAAGTAAGGTTACCTTGTTGCATGCTATTTTCTATCTCTATTTCCCTTTTGCTATTCCCAGGGTTGTTTTTTTTTTTCTGAAAGTTACGTTCTTAATAATTCAGCCTGGTTTCAGCTGAAATTAAAGGGTTCAAGTTCTATATCTTTTAGGGTGCACTCGGGATAGCAAAGCATAGTTCTTGTGCAGACTCCTTCTTCCCCTGCCCATGGCAAACATCACTAATCCATTCTAACAATTTCTTACCATGTCTAGACTTGTCCTCCCAACTGCTTCAAACAATAAAAAAAAGGGAATAATCCCTGTGGTAGCCAAGGAGGGGTCTCAATTCAGGATGAAGCCTAGTGACCATCTTGGTGCAAGGCACCAATGAGGACAGTGTCTTAGAATTTAGGATGGAGACGTTTGTGATAAAGAATCAGGACCTTTAAGTCCAGCAAAACCGACCTAAACTCAATCTCAGAGAATCTTGGAGTCATCTCAGTTTAATTTTAGTAACATCACCAGAGAATTCCCTCAGACTTGACCTCCTAACTTCCTCATTACTCAATGTGAAGAGTATTATAGCGCCATTCTCTTTTTCTTTCTGAGTGTTGCTGTGAAAACAACTTTTGAAGAAGGAGCTCCCTCTGTACCCCCGTCTCTGCCACCATTTCTCACAAGCAAATGGGGAAGAGAGATATTTTCTTATTTGGAAATCAGAAGCCTTTTTTCTCCATTGTAAGAGGTCAGAGAACACTGGCTATTAATTTTTATACTACATGCCAGTTATTGAATTTTATTTTATTCTATTGAATTTATTGGGGGTGGCTTTGGTCAATAAAATTGTATAGGTTTAAAGTGTACAATTCTATAATACATCATTTGTATATTGTATTGTGTTCCCCACCCTAAGCAAGTGTCCTTCTATGATCGACCATTCATCCCCCTGCTTTACTCTCTTCTACCTCCCCCACACGCTTCCCCTCTGGCAATCACCATGAATGTTTTAGTACAGCTGAACAATAACTGGGTTTATAGGTCACACCAAGAACGTAACTCTGGGCTTATGTTCTCTCATGGGAAAACAGTTTCTGACTCTTCAATAGTCAAGTTGCTCAATACAAAACAAACAGGTTCTGGAACTTGTTTGTATGCTGGCAGCTTGGTATGAAACAGTGCTTCTCAAATAATGACATATGAGTAGTTTACAATTAGAAATTTAATGTTTCTTCAGCAAAATTCCAGAAATAATAGTACCTTTTGTCAATGCTTCTCAAACAATGTGTGGTGAAGGACAGGTTTTTCTTTGACTTTCAAAGTACAATTTTAAATAATTACCAGGAAATGAAGTAAACGAAGAAAAAAATATCAGACATGCAAAATACAAGCCCTAATCTTTTATTATCTGATTCAACAGATGTAAAATTACTTTGTTAAATTTCTATTATAGTTTCTAAATGCTTATTCACAAATTTTTTTACTTATCTCATCATAGACCAAAAACAAAAAGTTCACAACCACAGCTATTATGTATTGGACATTTCCTGTTTCATACACTCATATATGCTACCTCATTTGATCCCCAGAATAATAATTTTACTTAAGTGCTGTTATCTCAATTTATAACTGATGAAACTGAGGCAAGAAATTAAGTATCTTGCCCAGGGTTACACACTTGGAAAATGATAGAGCCAGAATACAACATAAGAAAATTTATATTAAGACCACCCCAATTCCACCCTTAATATATCTTTTGTTAATTATTGAATTAAAAGATTGCTATTCCTTTGCTACCCGTGGTAAAAGCAGAGATGAATAAGCTAGTGGTGAGAGTTGTAGAAATTAATTGCTAGTCAATTCTTGTCACCTGTGAAGAGGTTCTTGTCTTCCCTCAAGGTAGAAATCAAGAGAGGAAGCAAAACAGATCCAGGTTTACTGAAAAACAAGATGGAGGAAAAAAAGAAAGGGAGCTTGATGCATCATGGGAGCAGGGAGTAAGGAAAGCGTGGCTCCCGGAACTGCTGCAGGGATCGGGCTCGTGTAGCATGGGATCCTTTGTTTCCAAGGTTCCAGAGTTGGGAGGATATTAACCAGCCAAGATGAAGAGTGGGGCTTTTTGCTTTCCAGGTTCCCACCATGGCTGTATCAACTCCGGCAGGTGCAGAGCCAAGGTCTTTTGGGAGTGCTTGAAGAGAAACTTGAAACTTATCTAGGAGAGGCTCAGCTTGTCTCACTCTCAGGAGAGTCTTTAAAACTATGTTGCTTTTCATAAGTTTCCTCTTCCTGCTGGCATTAGTCCAGTTAACATATATTGAGTATAATTTACATCTCCAAGTAGTAACTGGGAATTCAAAATAAATGAGGCACATATTCCTGCCTTGTGAGAGGTCAGAGTCTAATGAGAGAGCGGGGCACCCAGGCAAACATAGGCAGTGTTCTGTGTGCTATACTGTGTCAAGGGCTAAGAACTTTGAGCTTTATCCTGTATGTTAAGGAAGAAACATTTGTGTTTGACAAAGGTCACGTTGCTGTTTGTGGGAAGGTGAGTTGGAGTACATTTCCCAAATCTGCTTGAGAGTCTATACAGATGTGAGTAAGGCAGAGGCAGTAAGGAGAGAGAACAGGGAGCAGACTGAAGGAGTTTCAGAGGTTTGATGAGTAGAAATGCGTGACTACTGTGATTTGGGGAAAAGGAGGAGATGATGACCGGTTGTTTAAATGTGTGAAAGGGTGTACGCTAACTGGATAGGAGAGGAACACTTTGGGGTGACAGGGACAAGGGAGGATTGAAGGGCACATTTGATGCACTGAAAACCCAGGAGACAATTTCAGATAAGTTCAGGTTCTCAGGAATGAGGTCTTATCTGGACATGAAGACCTAGGGCTCACCAGCTGAGAGAGCAAGCTGAGTAGCTAGCCTTCGGGATGTTTTAAGGTTGTAGCCTGAAGTGAAATGGTATATGTAAAAGTCCTAACCACGTTATGTGTGTGTCAGTGGTTAGAAGGCAGGTTGAAAAATGGGGCATGAGGTGAAGAGTTAGGAATTGAATTGTGCTTTCAGGATCATTTTCAACTCAGGAGAGCAGATACTGGCATAGAGGTGGCCATTTGCCTTTTCTCCTGAACTGGATGTGAACTTGAAGTTCTTCATACTGCAGTGCTCCAGAAACTCACTCCCTGTCCATGGAGAATAAAACCTATTTTCTATCCCTCCATAGGGAACTGGGAACCTTTTAGAAGATGAAAATGGGGAAAACTGGAAAGAACTCTACAGACATTTTGTGCTTGACCTAAGACAACCCGTCTCCTGGCCTTTCCGTGTCCATGGGCAGGAGTGACAAGGGAGCCCTGGAATTTGCTTCTGGCAGGAAATCTCTCTTCTTCAACACTCACGACCTCATCTCCAAACTGTGTGTAATCTTACTAGAACCTTTCTTAATGTGTTATGTGATCACCATGAGAAGTCCCAGGCTCCTTAGTCAACTGTCATCCCTCAGACTCTCTTTTCATATGGCTGAGTACTTTCTCCCATCTCCCTGTTCCTCACCCCAATTTCTAAAACGCTGTTATTGTGTCCTCTGGAACTCATGGTTTGTCATAAAAAAATCTTCTATGGCCTCAGCATCTTCTCTAAATATTCTCTTCAACTTTCTGTGCTATGTACTGACCCCCGAACCCTGAAACACTTTCCCATCTGTCCTAAAAGGTTCTAACTCTTGATTGACAGTCAATCCTTTTTATACTGTACTGTCAGTGTTCTTGGTGATATAAACATCCACATGTATAACCTTTCCAGACCCAACTTTTCAGTTCCATAACCTTCTTTCCTCAAGGACCCTACTTTGCCACCTATATCTGGGTGATACTTGAAGATTTTAGTATCTTGCCAGTTATTACAACACCTCCAAAGGTATTATTTTACAGTCACCACCTCTCACCTTTTTAGCTCACTCTTTCTGGTACTTCTTTTTCACCCTGGTTTGATGTCTGACTTCTTTAAAAAAAACATTGCCTTTCACTACATACAAACTCCATTTCATTCTACTTTGCATAGTGTCAGTTGTATATAATGTGATTTTTGAAAACTTTTATTTTATTTTTCTCTTAGGTGAGAAGAGAGTAGATAATGAGGCAGACTCCTGCATGTGCCCCAACTGGGATCCACCCCACAGCCCATCTAGGGCCAATATTCGAGTACTGAGCCATTTTTAACACCTGAGGCTGGCACGCTTGGACCAACCGAGCTATCCTCAGTGTCCAGGGCCATGCATGAACCAGTTGAACCACTGGCTGTGGAAGGAAAAGAGGAAGAGAAGGGGGAGAAGTGAGAAGCAGTTGGTCGCTTCTTCTGTGTGCCCTGACCGGGAATCAAACCTGAGATGTCCATATGTTAGGCCGATGCTCTATCTACCGAGCCACTGGCCAGTGCTATTATGTAATTTTTTTATTTTTATTTTTTAATATTTTTCTGAAGTGAGAAGCGGGGGTGGCGGGAGGCAGGCAGACAGACTCCCACATGTGCCCGACTGGGATCCACCCGACATGCCCACCAGAAGCGGATGCTCCATTACAGCCAGAGCCATTCTAGCGCCTAAGGCTGAGGCCATGGAGCCATCCTCAGCACCTGGGCCAACTTTGTTCTAATGGAGCCTTGGCTGTGGGAGGGGAAGAGAGAGATAGAGAGAAAGGAGAGGGGGAAGGGTGGAGAAGCAGATGGGTGCTTCTTCTGTGTGCCCTGGCCGGGAATGGAACCCGGGACTTCTACATGCCAGGCTGATGCTCTACCGCTGAGCCAACTGGCCAGGGTTATGTGATTTTTTTAAATGAACTAGCATATATGTATGTAAAGCCAGTGTAGTATACTGTAACTATATATATATTTTTTCTTAAGTTCTAAGAGCAACCATATACTTTTATACAGTAAGAGCTGGTGAAAATCAATTCTGATAATTTCTTCATGCCATTCTTTGTTTTGATGAATAACTTTGGCACATACAGGTGGACAAAAGGATTGCAAGGGAGAGAACTGGGCCTGCCACAGAAAATAAAGGAAGAACATCACGGTGCATTTTAGTTTTAGAAAGAGATTCAAAGCCCATTCAAGGAACAACCTGAGGAACAGAAGTAAAGATTATCCTGATGACTATCAGATTCTGAGGCTAGTCCTTAACACTGGCAGGGGCATTATGACCTGACTGCATCCTGGTCAAGAGGATAGGCCAGCATTTTCAAAAGCGGAAACTGAAAGCAAGTATTGTTAGGGTCAGGGAAGGGACAGTTTCCAGCAGTGGGAGAGGTCAAGCACTATCTCTGTCGGTTGCAATATTATACAGACCAGAAAACTGCTCACGGGGTTAATGCTCCCATTTCCAGGAACCCCGCCCTCTCTGCTAATGAACTGTGTGTGTACACCACAGACAAGCAGGAGGAATTTGAATTTTATTATGTATTATTTTAAGAGAATAGGCATGAGAATCTTAAGGAATTACTTTTGCAGACTTATTCCTTTTTTATTTATTTTTCCTGCGAGCAGTGTTTTATTATTATTACCATTATTTCTTTTTCTTTTGTGACAGCGACAGAGAGAGGGATAGACAGACAGGAAGGGAGAGAGATGAGAAGCATCAATTCTTTGTTGTGGCACCTTAGTTGTTCATTGCTTGTTTTCTCATATGTGCCTTGACCAGGGGGCTATAGCAGAGCGAGTGACCCCTTGCTCAAGCCAGTGACCTTGAACTCAAGCTGGTGAGCCTTGCTCAAACCAGATGAGCCTGTGCTCAAACTGGCGACCTCAGGGTTTTGAACTGGGTCCTCTGCATTCCAGTCCAATGCTCTATCCACTATGCCACTGCCTGGTCAGGCTATCATTATTTCTTTTTAAACCTGTACTTTTTCTTTTGTTATTTTATATTTTGCAGAAGCTGTGGAACTTGAATTTGCCCGGGTGCCTTAGGGGAAAGATAAACTCACTTTTAGTATGGGGAATACAGCTGGCCTATTTCTTTTTTCAGGCACAGTAAGATTTATCATGTATGTTGACTTAATACTTTATGACTTCAAAACATATGATTAATTGCAGAAATGAAGGGGGAATGTTAAATTAGGTCCTCAGTATTTTTTATAACCTTATGGTTTATTTTTAATAATTTCTTTCACATTTTTTGACACTGCTACATGTATAAATATATATTTAAAATCTTAAAGTAAAGTAAGTCTTGTGACTTTTCCGTTGTGAGAAAAAAATTGAAGAAGCTTGACCAGGCGGTGGCATAGCGCATAGAGCATCAGATTGGGACACAGAGGACCCAGGTTCAAAACCCCAAGGTCACTGGCTTGAATGTGGCCTCATCTGGATTGAGTGTGAGCCCACCAGCTTGAGCGTGGGCTCACCAGCTTAGGTGTGGGGTCACTGGCTTGAGCATGGGATCATAGACATGACCCCATGGTCACTGGTTTGAGCTCAAAGGTCACTGGCTTGAAATCCAAGGTTGCTGGCTTGAGCAAGGGGTCACTCGCTCTGCTGTAGCCTCCCGGTCAAGGCACATATGAGAAACCAATCAATGAACAACTAAGGAGGCTAAGGAACCACAACAAAGAATTGATGCTTCTCATCTCTCTCCCTTCCTGTCTGTCCCTATCTGTCCCTCTCTCTGTCTCTGTCACACACAAAAAAAAATTGAAGTTATTTGAGTGTCCTTAGAGCGGGAAGTGAAGCCATTTCTAATCGCTGTGAGGCCTAGAGGACCATAAGCTATGAGAATCATAGGAGTGTACCCAGGCAGGAAAGTGAAATCATGGGAAATTCTAGGTGGAAGAACTGTATAGAACTAGACAGTGAGGAGCACAGTGGAGGAAGAGACAAAAGGGAATGGTGGGCTTGTGCAACAACAACCTCAAGTGTACAATTTTGTAATACATCATCTGTATATTGTGTGTTCACCATCCAAAGTTGACAATTTTGTTCTTAATTTCAAATTTTCTTCGGGTTGAAAGATGCTTATCTGCTAAAGAAAAAATTATCTCACATGATTTTGGGATTACTTTCCTATATAATTTTGAGGGGTTTTTAATGAATTTTTGCAACACACAGAAGGTATAAAACATTATATATCTGGATCACTGTGACGATAGTATACACTGATTCTTTCTTATATGAAAACTTGCAATGCCAGTGACTTTATAACTTTACGAATGGGCTGACCACAGACATAGCTTACATCCCTGGATTTGAGTCCTGTAATTACTGGAGTAGTCAGGGAAATAGAACCAGTAGAATGTATATATGGAGGGAGAGAAAGAGAATATAAGAATTGGGTCATGCGATTATGGAGGTTTGATAAATCCAAATCTTCTGGGTGGGCTGGTAAGCTGGTGTTTCAGTGAAGAGGTACAGTTCAAGTCCAAAGGCAATCAGCTGACAGAATTCTTTCTTACCCAGGGGAGGTCAGTTTTTGTTTTATCCAATCAGTCTTCAACAGATTGGATGAATCCCATCCACATTAGGGAGGCAAAATCCTTTACTCAAAGTCCAACAATTTAAATGTCAATTTTATCTATGAAAACATGTTCACAGAAACACAAAATAACACTTTACCAAATATCTGGGCAATGTGGGCCAGCCAATTTGATACCTAAAATTAACCATCACAATTACTCATCATTTAAATCAGATTAGATTGTGAAAAATAAGTAAATGTATTTCTATTTAATTCTTTGAACTTGCAAGAATCCCATTTGAATTCTTTTTATATACTTATGCGCTGCTAAGCTATGCGTATACATTCCGAGCAGTGTGTTAAGAAATTTTGATGTGCAAACATCAGAGAATGCACTTACACAAACCCAGAGAGTATTGTCTACTACACAGTCAGGCTATCTGTAGAGTATATTGCTCCTAGGCTAAGAACCTGTACAGCATGTTACTTGTACAAGATTAAATCAAGCACAAGAGAAAAAAATCCAATCAAGAGACTCAGAAAATGCAAGCCATATGAGGTTGCCAGTGTAGCATTCATACTGTTTTTTGATTTTGGTTGGGTTTTTTTTTGTTTGTTTGTTTTTTGACAGAGACAGAGAGACAGAGGCAAGAGAGAGAGGGACAGATAGGGACAGATAGACAGAATGGAGAGTGATGAGAAGCATCAATTCTTTGTTGTGGCTCCTTAGTCTCCCTAGTTATTCATTGATTGCTTTCTCATATGTGCCTTGACTAGGGGGCTACAGCAGACCGAGTGACCCCTTGCTCAAGCCAGTGACCTTGGGCTTAAGCCAGTGACCTTGGGCTTCAAACCAGCAACCATGGGTCATGTCTATGATCCCACACTCAAGCCAGCAACCCTGCGCTCAAACTTGTGAGCCCCTGCTCAAGCCGGATGAACTCGTGCTCAAACCCAAGACTTCGGGTTTCAAACCTGATTCATCTGTATCTCAGTCTGACACTATCCACTGCACCATTTCCTGGTCAGGCAGCATACTGTTTTATAGCCAACTTTTTATGATTAGAAAGAGTACACTTTACAATAACAATAAAAAGTATAACATAGTAAACCAGTTATTTATCATTAAGTACTGTGAATGATACATAATTGTATGTGCTATAATTTTACATGACTAGCAGAGAAATAGATCTGTTTACATCAGTATCACTATAAACACATGAGTAATGCGTTGCACTCTGACGTTAAGACTAACAACATTACTAGGCAATAGGAATCTTTTAGCTTCATTATAATCTTATGGGATCACTGTTGTGTATGTGGCACGTGACTACACTATTTATCAATATTGTCTATTATTAAGGCCCCATAACACTCTTATACATATTTAAATTATATCTCTGAACATGTGGTCACCCAATGTATATTTTCCACATTACTAGTTCTTATAGAAGTAGTTAATTCTTTGACGCATAGTATTCCACTGTATGCATGTACCATAGTTTAACTGTTTCTAACCAATAGACATTCAGATTGTTTCTAATTTTTGCTATTATAAATAATTATGCAATAAATAATCTGCAATATTATTTCTTGTACTTAAAAAAAATGTTTCTATAGAGGAAATCCTCAGAAATAAATCTGCTGAGTCTTAGAGTATGTACATATATAGTTTTAATTGAATGTGGCACTGTTTCAATTGTCTCCCAGAGTGGCTGTATGAATTTAACACACCAGCAATGGAACAATACATTTTCCTCTAATTCTTACCTGTTACTGACCTCTTTATTTTTTGCCAGACTGCTGCACGAAGAAAAGTATTTGATTTCCCTTTTTATTTGTATTCTTCTGAATCTTTGTGAAGCCATGTATCTTTTTGAATATTTATTTGCTATTGTAAACTTCTGCCATTTGGCTTTCTTATATATTTATGGGTCTGTTCTAGAATCTTTATTCCTTTTTACGCTGATTTTTTTAAACTTTTTAAAATTAATTTATTTATTCATTCATTTTAGAGGAGAGAGAAAGAGAGAGAGAGAGAAAGAAGGGGGGAGGAGCAGAAAGCATCAACTCCCATATGTGCCTTGACCGGGCAAGCCCAGGGTTTTGAACCAGTGATCTCAGCATTCCAGGTCAACACTTGATCCACTGCGCCACCACAGGTCAGACCTCGTTGATCTTGTTTTTTTGTGCCAGTAACACACTATTTAAATCACTGTGGATATATAATATGATTGAATTTAGATTGAATAAGTTTTATTGCCCCAGACCAGTTATCTCTTTTGAAAACAAAAATATGTTGGTTATTCTCAAAAATTCATACTTCTGTATAAATTTTATAATTAACACAAGATAGTTTATTAAAAATTCTATTGATCTTAGATATGAAATATACTAAATTTATAGATTGATTTTTGCAGCATTGACATCATTAAAATGATGAATCTTAAAATCTATGAATTTGGATTTATTCACTTATTGAGGTCTTCATTTTGCCTTTGCATAAAAATATATGCTTTCTCCTGTTAAGAATGTGTACATTTATAATTGGTAATTTAAAATTTTTGTGGTATCATAAATAGCGTACTAGTTTCCTAGGACTATCATAAAAAAATTATCGCAAACTAGATGGCTTAAAATGACAGAAATTTGTTCTCTCACAGCTCTAGAGGTCCAAAATTTGAAATCAGTGTGTGGGTAAGGCCACACATCCTTCCAAAGCTCCAGGAGAGGATTATTCCTTGTTTCTTCCAGTTTCTGCTGGCATATCTCCTATCCCTGCCTCCATCTTCATGTGTCCTTCTTCCCTGTGTCCAGAGGCACAGGCGGATTAAGGTCGGTTGAGGCCCCGGGTGCAGAAGAAAATATTGGGCCCCTTAAAAAAGAGAGAGAGAGAGACAGGGAAAATAAAAATACACGTTAACCTTATTTTTAAATAAATAAAAAATATTATGTACTATTAATGTTAAAAATTGCACATATGAAACCAAACTTGGTGTCATTAGAAAAAAGTGTAAAGTTGGGGTTTTGTGGGGCCCTTCAGAAGTCGGGGCCCAGGGCACGTGCCCAGTGCGCCCGCTGTTAAATCCACCTTTGCCTGTGTCTCAAAAATATCATTCTCCCTTCTCTTATAAAGACATCAGTCATTGGATTGAAGACCCATCCTAAAGCCAAGATGATTTTGTCTTCAGATTCTTACCTAATGATATCTGCAAAGAGCTTGTTTCCAAACAGAGTCATATACTGAGGTCTGAGCAGGCATGAATTTTAGCGGGGACAGACACTATACAAACCATCAAAATAGAAACTTACTTTTAAAAAACATTTTTGATTGGTTACTAAGAGGATAAAAGAAAGATACTAATTTTTGCATGTAGATCCTATATCTAGGCTCCCTTACTGAAAATTCAAGGAAAACATTTAGCCAGTTTCTTCTTAGGATCACTTAAATTTTCTAAGCTATCAATATTTTTGACTGCAGAAAAGATAAATGTTAAACCTTTCTTCTGATCATTTATTCTCTTTTTCCCCCTCAATCTCTTTCATTGTTTAGGACCTCTAATAAAATGTTGAATATATTTTTGAATTTATTCAATTGTTTTTCATGTCTTTTAATAGTTTAATAGTTTCTTCACAAAGGCCTTACACATATTTTAAATCAATTTTATTTCTAAATACTTCATAATTTTGTTGTTTATGTAAAATAGATCTTTTGAACATTGTATTTTCGACTTTGTTTTTACTGATATATAGAAATAGTATTTTAAAAATTGATCTTTTTTTTATGCCTTACTGAACCTTCTTTGTACTTCTAAGAGTTTGTTAGTTAATTACTCCAGACTTTCTAGTAAAAAATATTTTCTCCTAATAGAGTTTTTCCTTCCTTCCCATTTTTTTATCATGTCCTGAGCTCTCCAACATACAGTGAGTTCGGTAAAAGGAGAAGAAATGACTTTAATGGAGATGTTTCTAAAAGTTAATCATTAAATGTGGTTCAGGTTTTTGATAGATGACTTTTTGCAAGGTAAGTCACCCTTCCATCCTAATAACAAATAAAAAGATAAACAAATTGAAAAATCAAGAACTCTATTTGGATCTATTAGAGAAATTCGGTCACCAGGCAAACTGCTGTTTCCAAAATTGAAAAGAAGACAGATACAGAGAATCACAACTTCCTGGGGCAGAAACCCATGCGAAGAAACCTCTGTAGGAACCAGTGCCGTAGTAGGAAAAACTGAACTGTAAAAATTAATGACTTGCTAGAGGCCTGGTATAGACTAATCTGAGAGTTAGAAATTCCTGGGAGCACCTAGGCATATGGGTCATCTCTCCACTAGGAGTTCAACCAGGTTCTCACAGTGAATATCAAAGAAAGATCCCCATGGAGTTTAAAATAACCATTTGGAAATATGCCACTGCATTCTGTTTTTCTTAACAAAGGCTGTCCTAAGGAAAAACTGTTTTAACCGAATTTAACCAGCTGGGTGTTTATCAGAGCCTAACTTACCTGGGAGAAGGCACATTCATTTCTGACTCTAACCCCTGTAGCTATTCTGGACCACCTAAGAGGGAGAAAAGACTTAGAAGCACTGGTGAAGTTCACAGTGCAGGAGCACATGCTCACCAAATGACTTAGACCAGTGGTCCCCAAACTATGACCAATGTGGCCCCCTGAGGCCATTTATCCAGCCCCCGCCACACTTCCTGAAGAGGCACCTCTTTCATTGGTGATCAGTGAGAGGAGCACAGGATGCATCTGCACCCATAGTTCCCATTGAAATACTGGTCAGTTTGTTGATTTAGTTGTTCTTTATTTTAAATATTGTATTTGTTTCCGTTTTGTTTTTTTTTACTTTAAAATAAGATATGTGCAGTGTGCATAGGGATTTGTTTATAGTTTTTTTATAGTCCAGCCGTCCAACGGTCTGAGGGACAGTGAACTGGCCCCGTGTGTAAAAAGTTTGGGGACCCCTGATTTAGACCTAATCATGCTGCTTTAACTTGAACCTGTTAACTGGAAAATTTTATATATATGTAGATATATGTTTTTTCTTTAAAAAACAGTAAACAGCCTAATATACAGAGATAAATTCTTCCTGGTCATTTTTTAAATGCACTGCCAGATTTGATTTGCTAATATTTAGTTAAGAATCTACCTCCGTGTTTCTAAATGACTTGATTTCTGATTTTATTTTCGAGTAGGAGTTGCCTTATTTTCATCTTGAGATGAAAATACCCTTATAAAATAACTGTGTAGCCTTTTATTGTTTTTGTGGTATATGATCAAATTTTGTAATGATCCATGAATATTTGATAAGTATTTATATCTTTCCTAAGTGCAGTTTGCTTTGTTTCTTATAAATTAAAGATTTTTAATGGCATTAGTCAAGTATATATTTATATTGTTTTAAATATTGTCTCTTCTCTATTTTTCCTAAAAGGACTTTTCTGATAGTACTTCTCACTTGCCTTTCACAGTTTTATTTCAAATAAAATTTGAATCTTCTGGATGAATTATTAAGAGTCTCTGTCTTCATTTTCTATGTTACATCTTTTTATTATGTGTGTCCTCTATTCTAGGGGAAAAAATATTTAGAGTTTTCTTCCAACTCAACAATTTGCTCTTTTTTGTGTCCCATCTGCTGTTCTACTCATCTATCAAATGTTTCATTTCAAAGATGAAGCCTTTAATTTACATGATTGCTAGTTGATTCTTTTAAAAAACCTGTTGGTTAAAATACTCTCTTATATCCCTTGGAACATATAATATTAATTAAGCTTAGAATAAAAACACAAGTTCTTAGAATGGCCCAGAATGTCCTAAATGATCAGACTCCTGTGGATTCTCTGAACTTTTCCCCCTTGCCTGTTCAACTTCAAACATTTTTGTCTCCCTGCTGTTGTCAACATTTCAAACCCTCTAAACACATACACCCGTTCCTCCGCCTGCTTGCCTTACTCTTCCCTGGAAGTTATAAGGCTTGTTCTTGCTCAAAGCTTACCGCCCAGACTAGCACTTAATATCTTCACACACATATGCTCTCTCCCCCTCCAAACCCTTACTTACCATGATTTTTTTTATCGATCTAAAACATATTTTTCTCTGACTTTTATTTTGTTTCTTTTTATGTTGTCCATCTCTATTAGTAAACTGGAAATCCATGATGTTAGAAAAACCTCACCTGTTGTGTTGACTATGGTATCTCCAGAAATTAAAAAAAAGCGTCTAGTACTTACCACAGAGGCTCAAGAAATATGTGTTAAATGAAATAATTATGGTGTTTCTGAAGTCCAGTGCTGCCTGTTCTATTAACTATTTCTTTGTAACAACTATTATTTGTGTGTGAATTCTTCTAGGCTTGCTGCCTCTCTTTCATGCTGACATATCTCAACTGATGCATGGTTGTGTGTGTATTTTTGTATTGGTGATGCTCTGTTGAGCCATCCTGGAAAGGTTCCATCAATTTACCACAGTCTGCATATGGAGGGGTTCCCGGTGTGCTGCTGGGAGTGCACAGGCAGACTGCCTAGTCACTTTGGAAGAGAGGCAGAATAGATCACTGATTGAGGTGGACCTGTAGCCAGTCTCTGGGTGGGGACTCCCCATTTCTCCTGACTGACCATTGTTCTAAGGCCCTAGTTCTTCCTTTCAATGAAGGCCCCTACATGTGTTGTTGCCCTGTGAATGCGGGCACCACTCTCTCCTGTTGCTTTGCACAGAGAGAATCAAGTTGTGGTTGACCTACTTGGCTGCTCTACTGTGATAATCCTGATATCTTGTTGTCAGTTGCCCAAGGGCTCCCTCCTACTTCAAACAGCATCCTTTCTTAAAAGTAACTTTTTTATTTTGAAATAGTTTAAGACTCACAAGGAGTTGCAAAGGAATACCAAGAATTCTTAACTATACTTTACTCGTACAATGTGCAGAGGTCACTGTCAAAGTGAGGAAACTCATGTTGGTCCAATACTGTCAGCTCAGATAAAGACTTCATTCAGATTTGACTAGTTTTTACATGCACTCCTTTTATTTTTTTAAATACCTTTAATGAGATATGATTCATATACCATATGCCATGCAATTGATATACCACAAAACTCACCCATTTAAAGTATACAGTTCAATAATTTTCAGTACATTCACAGAATTATTTTAGAACATTTTTACTATGTCCAAAAATAAATCCTGTACTATCCGTTAGCAGTCACCCTTGATTCCCCTCCCTCCTGTCCTAGGTAATCACTAATTTACCATCCAGCTCTAGATTTTTCAACGTTTTCATTCCTTTTTACTGCTAAACGTAATATTTCATTATATTGATATACCACATATTGTGTAGCCATTCATCAGTGGCTGCACATTTGGGTTGTTTCTACTATTTGGCTGTTACTAATGACAGTGCTATGCACTATGTATTTCTGAGGGGGAGGTAAGTCTGTAAAATTTTATTACATAGATTCAAATAACTATTATCACAATCAGGATACAGTACTGTTTCATCATCGCCATGTTACCCTTTCACGCTCACACACTTTCACCAGCCCTAACCCCGGCTCCCACTGGTTTTCCATCACTATATTTTGTCACTTTGAGAATGCTATGCAGATGGAATCACAAAGGATTTAACCCCTTGAGATTGACTTGTTTTTTTCATGAAGAACAATGGTTTTGAGATCCATCCAAGTTGTTGCATGCCAGTATTTTGTTTCTATTTATTGCTGAGAATTATTCCACAGTAGAACTAAATAGGCAGTTGGATTATATACTATTTATCTGTTAAAGGACATACAGATTGTTTGAGGCTATTACAAATAAAGCTTCTATGAACGTTACAGGTTTTTGTGTAAAATTAGCTTTCATTTTTGCTAGGATAAATGCAGTAGTGGGATTCAGCTGGTTCGCACAGAACCAATTTCTAGTTTTTTGTTGAGTTCGGCGAACTAGTTGTTAAAATGGCACTTGTAATCAGGGTTCTCTCTAAGGTGGGCACCTGGGCAGCCGCCCAATGTGGAAATCACAAATTTATATTTCTCACTCTTTTTAAATGTTCATCTGTGTGACAGCATATTCTAAGTTCCTATACTACTGTTCATTGCGTCCATAGGTGAAAAATAAATTGAGAAAACTATGTTTGTGATATTTATTTATTCATTTCATAAAACTCATTATACCTTTGATAAAATACTACAATTTAATTCCCTCTCATTTGTTCCTTCAGTAAACAAACATATAATGTAAAGCTGTCATTAGAAATACCTTAAATAACAGTTTTATTATTTTTTGTCAGGTAGTATTTAATATTTTTCATTAATATTTTTAATCTCTTTCTTATAAATCTAGTTTTGTTTACCTCTTTTATTGTTCTTATTTATGTATTAAAAACTATCATCAATTGCTGGGTCATGTGATAGGTGTATGTTTAGTTTGTTAAGAAGCTGGCAAGCTGTTTTCGAGACTAGCTATACCATTTTACATTCACACCAGAAATGTATGAAAGGTCTGGGTTCTCCAGGTCCTCACCAGTATTTGGTATTGTTACTATTACATTTTTATTTAAGTCATTCTTGTAAGTATGTAATAGTACCTCATATTGGTTTTCCATAGTTTGATATGTTGTATTTTTATTTTAATTCAGTTGCTTTTTAAAAACCATTTTCCTTGAGACTAGTTTTTTGACACATGGTTTATTGAGAAGTAGGTTGTTTGATTTCTAAGTTTTTGGTGATCTTTCTGTCGTTGAATACTAGTGTGATTCTATTATGATCAGAAAACATTTTATCTGATCTTAATTCTTTTAAAGTTGTTAAGATTTATTCTATAATCTATGATACAGTCTCGTGTGACTGTTCCATGCACACTTAAAAAGAATGTGTATTCTGTGTTGTTGAGTAGTGTGTTCCTATGAATATTAATTAGGTTTTATTGGTTGATGATATTGTTCAATTCTTCTTTCTTTCTTTTCTCTCTCTCTCTTTTTTCTTTTAGGCAAGAGGAGGGAAGATGGGAAGATAGTGAGGCAGACTCTGGCATGCGCCCTACCGGGATCCACCCAGCAACCCCATTGGCTGTTGGTGCTCGAGACCTGAGCCATTTTCAGCTCCTGAGGCTGATGTGCTCCAGTAGAGCCATCCTCAGTGCCCCAGGCCACACTCAAACTGGTAGAGCCACTGGGTGCCAGAAGGGAAGTGGGAGAGAATGGGGAGGAGAGGGTAGAGGCAAATAGTCGCTTCTCCTGTGTACCCTGACCAGGAACTGAACCTGAACCATCCTTACCCTGGGCTGATGCTCTATCCGCTTAGTCACTGCCCTGGGCCTTGTTCAACTCTTTTAAATCCTTGCTGACATTTTATTCTGCTGTGTCTACCAATTTCTAACAAACGAGTATTGAAGTCCTCATCTATAATTGCTGACTCTCTATTTCTTCTTTCATTTCTGGAAGGTTTGGCTTCATTTCCTTTACAGTTCTCATATTCAGTGCATAACAGTTAAGATTGTTATATCTTTCTGGTGAATTGACCTTTGTATCATTATATAATGTTTTCTCTCTGGTAATTTTCTTTGTTCTAAAGTCTACTTCATACAATATTAACGTAGCAACTCCAACTTTCTTCTGTAAAGTGTTTGCATGCTACATTTTCTACCCTTTTACCTTTAACCGACTTATGTCACTACATTTGAAGTGAGTGCAACAGTCATGGTGTATACCAATTTTTTTTTAAATTGATGTATTTAGGTCATTTGAATTTAAGGTAATTATTCATATTTTAGAATTTTTTCAATACTTTTTAAAAAAATTTTAATGGGGTGACATTGATAAGTCAGGGTACGTATGTTCAGAGAAAACATCTCCAGGTTATTTTGACATTTGATTATGTTGCATACCCATCACCCAAAGTCAAATTGTTTTCCGTCAACTTCTATCTGGTTTTCTTTGTGCCCTTCTTTCTCCTCCCTCCCTTCCTCCCTAGTAACCAGCACTCTTGTCCATGTCACTGAGTCTCATTTTTATGTCCCATCTATGTATGCAATTATATAGTTCTTAGTTTTTTCTGATTTACTTATTTCACTCAGTATAATGTTATCAAGGTACATCCCTGTTGTTGTAAATGATCCGATGTCATAATTTCTTATGGCTGAGTAGTATTCCATAGTATATATGTACCAAGGCTTTTTAATCCACTTGTCTTCTGACAGACACTTGGGCTGTTTCCAGATCTTCGCTATTGTGAACAATGCTGCCACGAACATGGAGGTGCATTTCTTCTTTTCGAACAGTGCTATGGTGTTCTTAGGGTATATTCTTAAAAGTGGGATAGCTGGGTCCAAAGGCAGTTTCATTTTTAATTTTTTGAGGAATCTCTATACTGTTTTCCACAGTGGCTGCACCAGTCTGCATTCCCACCAGCAGTGCAGGAGGGTTCCCTTTTCTCCACATCCTCGCCAGCACTTAATCTGTGTTGTTTTGTTGATGAGCGCCATTCTGACTGGTGTGAGGTGATATCTCATTGTGGTTTTAATTTGCATTTCTCTAATGATTAGTGATGTTGAGCATTTTTTCATATGCCTATTGGCCATCTGTATGTCCTCTTTGAAGAAGTGTCTATTCATTTCTTTTGCCCATTTTTTGATTGGATTGTTTGTTCTTTATAAATTTTCGTTATTAACCCCTTATCAGACGCATTGTTGAATATGTTCTCCCATTGTGTAGTTTGTCTTTTTATTCTGTTCTTATTGTCTTTAGCTATGTAAAAGCTTTTTAGTTTGATATAGTACCATTTGTTTATCCTGTCTTTTATTTCACATGCCAATGGAGATAAATCAGCAAATACATTGCTGTGAGAGATGTCGGAGAGCTTACTGCCTATGATTTCTTCTAAGATGCTTATGGTTTCATGGCTAACATTTAAGTCTTTTATCCATTTTGAGTTTGTTTTTGTGAATGGTGTAAGTTGATGGTCTAGTTTCATTTTTTTGCAGGTAGATGTCCAATTTTCCCAGCACCATTTGTTAAAGAGGCTGTCTTTACTCCATTGTATGTTCTTTCCTCCTTTGTCAAATATCAGTTGTCCATAAAGGTGTGGGTTTATTTCTGGTTTCTCTGTTCTGTTCCATTGATCTATGTGCCTGTTCTTATGCCAGTACCAGGCTGTCTTGAGTACAATGACCCTGTGGTATAACTTGATATCAGGAAGAATGAAACCTCCCGCTTTATTCTTCCTTTTCAAGATTGCTGAGGCTATTCATGTTCGTTTTTGGTTCCATATAAATTTTTGGAATATGTGTTCTATATCTTTGAAGTATGTCATTGGTATTTTAATTGGTATTTCATTGAATTTATAAATTGCTTTGGGTAATATAGACATTTTAATGATGTTTATTCTTCCTAACCATGATCACGGTATATGCTTCCACTTGTTTGTATCTTCCTTGATTTCTTTTATCAATGTTTTATAATTTTCCGAGTACAAGTCTTTAATCTCCTTGGTTAAATTTACTCCTAGATACTTTATTTTTCTTTGTTGCAATAGTGAAGGTGATTGTTTCCTTAATTTCTCTTTCTGCCAGTTCCTTGTTGGTGTATAAAAATGCCTCTGATTTCTGAGTATTAATTTTATATCCTGCCATCTTGCTGAATTCATTTATCAGGTCCAGTAGTTTTTTGACTGAGACTTTAGGGATTTCTATAGACAATATCATATCATCTGCAAAATAATGATAGTTTTGCTTCTTCTTTTCCAATTTGGATGCCTTTTATTTCTTCTTATCTGATTGCTGTGGCTAGGACTTCCAGAACTATGTTGAATAAGAGTGGTGAAAGGGGCACCCCTGTCTTGTTCCTGATCTTAAGGGAATTGCTTTTAATTTTTGCCCATTGAGTATGATGTTGCTGTGGGTTTGTCATAGATGGCTTTTATCATGTTAAAGTGTGTTTCCTGTATTCCCACTTTGTTGAGAGTTTTGATCATGAATGGATGCTGGATTTTATCAAATGCTTTTTTTTTTTGCTTCTATTGAAATTATCATGTGGTTTTTGTCCTTCCTTTTGTTTATGTGATGAATCACATTGATTGATTTGTGAATATTGAACCAGCCTTGCATCTCCAGAATAAATCCTACTTGATCATGGTGTATGATTTTTTTCATATATTGCTTGATCCAGTTGGCTAATATTTTGTTGAGGATTTTAGCATCTAAATTCATCAGGGATATTGGCCTATAATTTTCTTTCTTTGTGTTGTCTTTGCCTGGTTTTGAAATCAGAATTATGCTTGCCTCATAAAAGAAGCTTGGAAGTCTTCCTTTCTCTTGAATTTTTTAAAATAGCTTGAGGAAGATAGGAGTTAGTTCTTCTTTGAATATTTGGTAGAATTCACTTGTGAAGCCATCAGGCCCAGGACTTTTCTTTGTTGGGAGTTTTTTGATAACTGTTTCGATCTCATTTGTTGTAATTGGTCTGTTAAGGTTTTCTGATTCTTTCAGATTGAGTTTTGGAAGATTGTACATTTCAAGGAATTTGTCCATTTCATCTAGGTTGTCTAGTTTTTTGGAATAGAGTTCTTCATAGTATTTTCTTACAATGCTTTGTATTTCTGTTGTGTCAGTTGTTATTTCTCCACTCTCATTTCTAATTTTATTTATTTGAGTCCCCTCTCTTTTTTCTTGCTAAGTCTAGTTAAAGGTTCATCAATCTCATTTACCTTTTCAAAGAACCAGCTCCTGGTTTTATTGGTCCTCTGTATTGTTTCTTTAGCCTCTATATCATTCATTTCTGCTATGATCTTTATTATTTCCTTCTTTCTACTACCCTTGGGCTTTACTTACTGTTATTTTCTTAGTTCTTTTAAATGCAGGATCAGATTGTTTATTTGAGCTTTTTCTAGCTTTTTATGGTATGCCTGTAATGCTATGAACTTCCCTCTCAGTACTGCTTTTGCTGTGTCCCATAAATTTTGAGTTGATGCATGCTCATTATCATTCGTTTCTAGGAATATTTTTATTTCTTCTTTGATCTCATTGTTAACCCATTCGTTATTTAATAACATGCTATTTAGTTTCCAAGTGTTTTGAGTCTTTTTCAGTTTTTTTGTTGTGGTTGATTTCTAGTTTCATAGCATTGTGATCAGAGAAAATACTTGATATGATTTCAATCTTCTTAAATTTGTTAAGACCGCTTTTGTGTACTAACATGTGGTCTATCCTAGAGAATGTATCATTAGTAATTGAAAAGAATGTATATTCTGCTGCTTTAGGGTGAAAGATTCTGAAGATATCTATTAAATCGAGTTGATCTAGTGTATTCTTTAAGTCTGCTGTTCCTTTGTTAATTTTTTTTTTCTTGAGGATCTATCCAGTGATGTTAGTAGGGTATTGAAATCCCCTACTATTATAGTATTGCTTTGATATCACCATTTATATCCATCAAAGTCTGCTTTATGTATTTCTGAGCTCCTATGTTCGGCACGTAGATATTTATAATGGTTATATCTTTCTGTTGGATTGCTCCATTTATCATTATGTAGTGTCCTTCTTTATCTCTTACTACAGTCTTTATTTTAAAGTCCATTTTGTCAGATATAAGTATTGCTACCCTGGCTTTTTTTTCATTTCCATTTGCATGAAATATTTTTATCCATCCTTTTACCTTCAGTCTATGTGCATCTTTTGTTTTAAGGTGTGTCTCTTGTAGACAGCATATGTATGGGTCCTGTTTTCTTATCCACGCAGCTACCCTATGTCTTCTGATTGGATCACTTAATCCATTTACATTTAAGGTTATTATTGATATATAGTTGTTTATTGCCATTTTATTTTTTTATTTTTATTTTTTTTGTACAGGGACAGAGAGAGAGTCAAAGAGAGGGGTAGATAGGGACAGACAGACAGGAATGGAGAGAGGTGAGAAGCATCAATCATTAGTTTTCCGTTGCTGTTGTGACACCTTAGTTGTTCATTGATTGCTTTCTCACATGTGCCTTGACCGCGGGAGCAGACTGAGCCACCCCTTGCTGGAGCCACCCCTTGCTGGACTGAGCCACCCCTTGCTGGAGCCAGCGACCTTGGGTCCAAGCTGGCGAGCTTTTGCTCAAACCAGATGGGCCTGCGCTCAAGCTGGCGAGCTTGGGAATCTCGAACCTGGGTCTTCCGCATCCCAGTCCGATGCTCTATCCACTGCGCCACTGCCTGGTCAGGTGCCATTTTATTCTTTAAAGCTGTATTCCTCTTTTGCTATATTTTTTCCCCCTTTGATCTGTTTACAACAGGCCCCTTAGCATTTCTTGCAGCATTGGTTTGGTTGTAGTAAATTCCTTGAGTTTTTTTTTTTTTGTCTGGGAAGCTTTTTATTTCTCCTTCAATTTTTAATGATAGCCTTGCTGGATAAAGTAGTCTTGGTTGTAGGTTCTTATTCTGCATTACTTTGAATATTTCTTGCCATTCCCTTCTGGCCTCAAGTATTTCTGTAGAGAAGTCAGATGTCATCCTTATGGGGGCTCCTTTGTAGGTGATAGCCTTTTTTTCTCTAGCTGCTTTTAATATTTTCTCTTTATCACTTAGCTTTGGTATTTTAACTATGATGTGTCTTGGTGTAGATTTCTTTGGGTTTCTCTTTAATGGATCTCTCTGTGCTTCTTGAACATGTAAGACATTTTCCTGCCTAAGTTTAGGGAAGTTTTCAGCTATTATTTGATTGAACAAAGTTTCTATCCCTTTTTCTTTCTCTTCTTCAGGAACCCCTATGATGCGGATGTTATTTCTCTTCATGTTGTCACAGAGCTCTCTTAGAGTTTCTTCAGACTCTTTGATTCTCTTTTTGCTTTTCTGCTCTGCTTCTGTGCCTTTGTTTATTTTGTCCTCTAACTCGCTGATTCGATCCTCAGCTTCAACTATCCTGCTTTTAATTCCCTCCATTCTGGTCATCAATTCTAATATTATATTTGTCATTTCCATCTGATTCTTTTTTATTATTTCAATTTCCTTTTTTATATTTGCTATCTCTTTATTTAGGTATTTGTAATGACCATCTATTGTTGTTCTAAGCCCTTTGAATATCTTAACAATCATTCTTTTAAACTCTGCGTCCAGTAATTTGGTTATATCTGACTCATTCAGGTCCTTCTCTGGGGATTTCTCTTGATTCATTTGGGTTGCATTTCTCTGCCTGCTTATTTTGTCTGTGTATAAGTAGGGTTTGGCCACTGGAGTCCAATGGGTGTTGCCTCTGTGTTCTCTAGGTTTGGTCTGTCTGCAGGCCCGACACCCCATCTGTCGTTGCCTAGGGCGTTCGGGTATTCATGTTGCGGGCACTGACCTGCTGCAGCTGTTGCTGTGGTTTTTGCCTCTCCTCCTTGAAAGGGGCTGTTTTCTCATGCCCATTCTACAAGCCTCAGTCGATCTCACCTTCACCCTGCCCCCACGGGTGGAATTGAGCAATGCACACGGGCCACATGACTCAGCACCAAAGGCAGGGGTAAGTACCTTACTCAGCTGCAGGTCTCCACCTGTTCCTGGGCTTCCGCCCCGCCCCCATGGGCGGAGTCCGCTCGCGGTAGGGCTGCAAGCCTGGAGGCCAGGTGAGGCTGTGTACCCACATGCCCTTGCTCAGCGGCAGATCTCCGCCCATTCCTGGGCTCCTGCCCTTTCCCTGCAGGTGGGATTGCTGGCGGGCCTGCAGCCAGCCAGACCGCTTTCGCGCATCCCCTCTGCCCCCACTGGGCTAGACTGAGCTCACGCCAGCTGGCTGGCTCCCGCTCCCTCAGACGGAACCACCCTTCCACCTCCCACAGCCGCCTGCCCTCCAGCAAGCCCTCAGCAGTGTGGGTGGGTGCACTGCAGGTCAGATCCTAACACTCCCTACTGTAGTCTTGAAAGCTCCCTCCTTTTAAGCGGCTGTGCTCTGAGTGCCCAGGAGAGCTTGTTTGGCTGGTGTCCTGCTTCCCTTTGCTGGTATTGCTGGTTCCAGGGGAAATATTCACTTCAGATTTGGGGAGTGACTCAGCCCAGGGGTTAGGTTGGCTGTCTCTCAAAGTGTTTCTCTCTGTGCCTCCTAGATTACACTCTCTTCCTGCTGCTCCAGTCCTCTCCTCTCTCCCCATCCCCCAGAGCCCCGGGTGAGTGGTTGTGAGAGAAGTTTTCTGTGCCGTCCCTTTAAGAAAAATCCTGGGTCTGAGAAAACTGTGTCTTTCTCTCAAACAGTATCCTGACTTGTTTTGCAGCTAAATACTGTCCATTCGCCTCTTCTAGGCTCTGGGGCTTTGTTCCTGGGGCTCAGGTCCCTCCCCTCTCCGCTAAACTCTCCTCCCACCACGAGAGTCTGTCCAGGCTGCCATTTGCTCCGGAGAGCTGGGCAGTCCTTTCCGCAGTTCCGCTATCCTACCAGTCTCAATGTGGCTTCTTCAGTGTTCCATGGTTGAAGAGTTCTCTTAGTTTAGTTCAAAGTTGGTTTTTCCAGATGATGGTTCTTAAAAATAAGTTGTAATCAACTTTAGTTCTGGGATTTGGAAGTTGGTACGTCTGCCTATTCCATCGCCATCTTGCCAGGAAACGATATTTTAGGATTTGTCTGCTGTATTATTATTTGTTTTGTTTGTTTCTTCCATTTTATATTCCTCTTTCTTTCCCTTTTCTGTTTTTCTCTAGATTACTTGAGCATTTTTTATTTTAGTATTCTATTTTGATTTATTTATAGTGTTTTTTTTTTCATTTAAAGTCTATTTCTTCATGGGAGTTTTATAAGCAGCTGTTCTAGGGGTTACATTAAGTATATATAACTTATTGTAGTTAACTGTTATCAGTACTTTATCATTTCAAGTGGAATGTGGCTACATCACCATCATTTAGGTAATTTTGTCCTCCCGTTTTATGACATAGTAGTTGTCTTAAAATATTACTTCTATATACAGTGAGAATTGTATCAGATATTTACAGTTCTAGTTTTTACTTTTAACTGCTAAACACAATTTTTAAAATTGCGAGGAAACAATAATCTTTTGGACTTACCCCTATATTTACCCACTAAGTTGTCCTTTTTTTATTTCTTTTTATTTTTTATTTTTATTTATTTATTTTTTTACAGGGACAGAGAGAGAGTCAGAGAGAGGGATAGATAGGGACAGACATACAGGAACGGAGAGAGATGAGAAGCATCAATCATCAGTTTTTCATTGCGACACCTCAGTTGTTCATTGATTGCTTTCTCATATGTGCCTTGACCGCGGGCCTTCAGCAGACTGAGCAACTCCTCACTCAAGCCAGTGACCTTGGATCCAAGCTGGCGAGCTTTTGCTCAAGCCAGATGGGCCCATGCTCAAGCTGGTGACCTCGTGGTCTCGAACCTGGGTCCTCCGCATCCCAGTTCGATGCTCTATCCACTGCTCCACTGCCTGGTCAGGCTCCTTTCTTTATTTCTAATGTTCTTAATTTCCTTTTGGTATCATTTTCTTTTTGTATGAAGAATTCCTTTAGCTGTTCTTTTATTCTACTGATGATAAATACTCATAGCCTTTCTTTTTAATATTCAACTGTGTAATTTTTCTTATTCCTAAAGTACATTTTCACTGGATATAGAATTTAAAGTCAACAATTCTTTTCTTTTAGCACTTGAAAAAATTTCTCTGAACTCCATGCTTTTTTTTAATTTTAATTTTTAATTTTTATTTTATTCATTTTAGAGAGGAGACACAGAGAGAGAGTGAGAGTGAGAGAGAGAGAAAGGGGGGAGGAGCTGGAAGCATCAACTCCCATATGTACCTTGACCAGACCAGTGCAGGGTTTTTAACTGGCGACCTCAGTGTTCCCAGGTCGACGCTTTATCCATTGTGCCACCACAGGTCAGGCTGAACTCCATGCTTTTTAATGAGTAATCAGCTATTATGTTTTTAGATCACTATTTCTTCGTACATAATATATTAGTATTGTTCTAACTGCTTTCAAAATTTTTCTTAAGTTTTCAGAATTTTGACAGGATGTATTTAGATATGGATTTATCATGTTGTGGTCCACTCAATACCTTGAATTGTAGGTTTATATCTTTACTTAAATTTGAAATGTTCTTAGCCATTATTTCCTCAAAGATGCATTACTTTTTCTTTCTTTCTGGGACATTGATGACATGAATATTAAATCTCTTGTTATTATTCCATATGTCTTTAGGGTTCAATTTCTTCAAATAAAATTTTCTTTATTTTTTAACTGAATAGTTTTTGTCAATCTAACTTAAAATTCACTTATTCTTTCCTTGTCCTCTCCATTCTGTTATTGAATCTACCCAGCTTTTACTCATATTGTTGTATTCTTAAGTTCTAGAATTTCCATTTAGTTTTTCTTTACATCTTCTATTTCTTTGCTGATATTTTCTATATTTAAATTTTTTCACAGTGTTCACAATTGCTTGTTAAAGCATATTTTGACAGCTTCTTGATAAACCTGTTTAGACAATTCCAATAACTGTGTCATCTAGATATTATCAACTATTGATGACTTTTTTTAAATTTAAGTCTATATTTTCCTGATTCTTGGTGTGATAAATCATTTTGTACTGTATTCTTGACTTTTTGGGTATTGTGTTATAAGAGCCCACTTTCCATTAAATATTTTTTATCATCTATTTATGTTCAGAATGCATACCCTAGTATTCTTTTTGTGTGCTGTAGTTCAAATGTTAGTTTAATTTATACCCTGTTATTCTGATGTGCTTTGCTTGTGTGTTACCCTGATGACAGCACTGTGCCCTACAGTCTCTCAGAACTGTCTAGGTGGTACAGGTACCACCTCTTTTATTGCATGGCACAGTTTGGAAGACAAGGTTTTACCCTCTGACTCACATGGAGAAGTTCACCTCCCAGTAATTGAAGGTGGATGTTAAGTCAAAGTTCTACATACAGGCTCTGTAGGCAAAGGGCACCTCCCTGTTACTGTAGGAGGAAAGTCAAAGTCAAAGTTCTGTCCAAGAACTCTGCAGAGAGGAGCAATGTCTATTGTTACAAGGGCTCATGAGGAAGTCGGAGTTCTGCCCACAGGGGTACTCTCCTCACTAGGACAGAGGGAAAAGTAGAAAACCGAGCTCTGCCTACTTGCTTTGCTATGATAGTATTCACTGTGATGTTTTTTCCTTTAGCATTCACCCCAAGAACAGGTAGCTATGGTTAAGGAGTTTCCATTGGGCCGATATTTTCCTGATTCTCTGGCTAGAGGAAGCAAACTTTTCTTGGGGTTATTTTTTGCCTGTAACTATTCGTGTTTCTAGGTTGTGAGCTGCTCTGGCACCCAGGTTGAGGTATTTATGGGGCAGGAAGAAAATTAGTAAGCTCACTGCAATGTTGTTCTCACATCCTGAGGTCCTTAGATATACCATCTGATTTTCTCCTCCCTTCAAAGTCTTCTGTGACTTAAATTTTTTGTTTGGTTTGGTTTTTTATTTTTGCCCAAAATTTTTTCCTGTGATTAGTGGGAGTTATAAAATAGAATGTGTTTACTCCATAGTGACTGAAATCCACCATCTTTAGAGCAGCACCCTTGATAGCAGCTTGTTCCTGTTTCTGTTTTAATGGTCTTTTTCCTCATATTAATTTCATATACTTTTAATTTTTCTTAGATTCCTCTAAAGTTACCCATTCATGTTTTCTCTGTGGTATTAGATTTATAAATCACACGTCTTTTCTATTATTTCTAGTTCTTCACTGCCAAAGGAAGAGGCTTCCATGTGGAATCTGTCTGTCATCTAAAACCAGAGTATAAAGAATATTTATTTCTGTAAATTTATTTTATATAAAATACATAAAGTATAAAAACAAAATCATTTAAAACTCACTTAACAAATCATGCTTATTTAAGTCTAACAAATTCATATACAAAGCTATACTAATTTCAGAAAAAAATATGTGCTTTGATTAATAAACCTATCACTATTTAAAACTGGAATATTTTTTATTTTACATATATAAAGAAATACCATAGAAACAAACTGAGTTATTGGGTTGAGCTTCTTGTGAAAACTCAGGCAGCTATTGACTTAAGAATCGTTACTCTGATGGACTCCATGGCAACAGTTGAGATGAAAGGTGAATGAGAAAGAGAAAAAGAAAGAATTTAGGTGAGAATCCTAAGGGGAATCCAGAGAAAAGAGAAAGAAAGAGTGTCACAATGGCACTTCTAAAAAGATTTGTCAGCGGTTTAAGAGGAAGACTGGAGGATCAGTGGGTTCTCTGTAACTACTAAGATAGAAAAAAAAGTACCATTTTAAAAAGCAGCCATGGGTTGATACAAGGTGTCTTTAACTTAATCATCCATTATAATAATTACTATAACTTACCATTTTACCACTGAAATTAATGTAATTTACAAGAGTAAATTATGACAGTTGTGGGCATGTAAAGATTTTAATTAAAGTGGAAAGACACTCTATCACATTAGATAGCTTAAACAAATTACCTGATGAGTGTGAGTTTAAGATAGATGAATACAAATTCTGTAGCTTAATAAAAAATATCATTGATAGGCTTTCAATATTTATAAGAATGTTTTGTGTATTGACTTCACAGCAGGTTAATCCTTCACTTTACAGTTGAGAGTATGAATTTAGAGGTTGTCTGTTAAATCTGTTTGAGTAAATTAAAAGCTAATTCACAGCCTATACCCGAAAATGAAGTTTAATTATGTTAAAAATTCTGAATTATATTATTTGAACATAAGTGCATTTATATCATTTTTAAGTGATTGCAATAACATTAATAATGAATAGTAATACATTCTGTTAGACCTAGATTAATAAATGAATTAAAATGACAATTAGCAGCTTGTGAGCAAATGGTGCTTAAAAACAACAAATGCAAATAGTGCTTGAAAACAATGCCTTAAATAACTCCCATATTTTGTAATTAATAATTAGCAACCTACTCTTTTATAGATTGAATCAAGAAAAGTTTCAATGCAGCTAATGAAATTATCATAAATTTGAAATTAGTCTGATCTGAATTCTATTCTATTCTAAAGCTAAAAGCTTGATTTACATGTTAAAATTTAAATGCTTTTCATTTTCTTTTTCTGAAACCTTTCCTCAAGCCCGGCAATTTGGTAATAGTCAACCTTTCTCTCCATGAATCACATCAATAGTCAATTCAATGAAATCAGGATTCTTTTCAGCTTTTTGAGAACCCATTTAAATTACTAGTACAGGAGTTCTGTGCACCAGCTTTGAAGACTCTTTGTTACCAATCTTGACTTATAATTATCTCAGTTTACACAAACTAGGGAAAAGTGAGAAGTTTTAAGTATATTGTCAAAGTGAAGTTATTTTTCTTTATGTTAAACTCTAAATTCAGTCCTATAAAGAACATCTAACAAAATCTTTATTACACTTGATGGCTGGATCTGTGTTACCTTTAGGAATACTAATATACTAATATATTCCATGATTTCTGTTACAAAAGAAAATTAAACGACACCTTAGGAGAATCAGAAAAAAGATTAGTATTTAAATGTCAGTGATCTCTCAGTAAAGCTGGGGTGGGGGGAAGATTCACACTAGAGAGAAAATATTTGAAAATGCAGTACTTCATTCTTTTCTATTCCATTTCAAATGCGATTTTATACCTGGTATTCTTACATATAAAGTCATTATTATTATAGCCATATTTTATCTGGGCATACCCAGGTGATAGCAAGGCACAAGTGTGGGGGTCAAAGGGAGGGAGCTATTTACAGCTACTAGGACATGAATAGTTTCCCCTGGAGTCCCAGGTCTCAGTGCTTGCTCCTATGCATATTACCACGATGTCAAAGATCAATATGATGCTAACAGTCTAGTTAGGGAAAACAAATTTTTTATGGAATCAGAAAAAGCGATGAATAAATATGTTCAAAATATTATAGGAGTGCAAAGAAAGTTATTTACAAGCCTGAAGGAGTCACGAAAGATCTCCCAGACTGTCAGCCTTGTCTGCCTTTAAAGGAGTGTCTACTGAGGGCAAGTCTTCCCAATTATATAGAATAATGCCATTTAATTGCAACAATGAGCTGCCATTTATTGAACTCTTATTGTGTATTAGGCTCTATGCCAAGTAATTAATGTGCCCTGCTTTTCATATAATTCACACAACAATTTCATATCCTAGGCATTTTTATCAGCCCCATTTTACTGATAAGGAATCTTGAAGTTTGGAGTGGTGAACTAGCCAGTCAAGGTCACAGGATTCTTGTAGGAGATGGGGCTGGTATGGTGGGACGATGGATGTAACAGGCAAAAGCGTGCAACATGGGCCTTTTTTACTAGGTCAGAGTGTGAATAGTGATTGATCTCTCTATGGGAATTGGGTACATTCTGACTAGGTTCAAGGTTGTGGATTATTTAAAAGTATTTTTAGGAAACTAAGGAAAATAAAAGAAATAAAATTCAGTCCAGAGAAGAGCATCCTAGAGCAGTGGCTTTTGTAGCAATAGTATATCTTACTGCTACCTTATGCATGCATAACGTTATCAATGCTGCTTGTGTGACCTGGGAAATGTTATTTAACCTCTCAACCCTTACTCCCCTTCATGAAAAATACACGAATTATTCTTTATTAAAACTCAATAGTAAGTACCTAATAAATGTTAAAGTTCTCCAAGTAGTGGGGCAGGATGTGTTGGGGATGAGTGTCTCCAATCCTCAGAAATACTGTTCAAAATTGTAGAGAGCATAGGAACGTATCTATATAAAGTGCGCAAAAACAGCACATTCTTTAACAAACTTTAAATAAATGAAACTTGACCTAAAGCCCCCATCTGCCTTGGACAGCAGCACATCCAAACTTGGTCATTACTGATACCCTCCCAGCCTCAATCTTGGGCAGTACAAAGTTTCCGGAACTTTCTGGTAGGCCTCCCATGGATGGACTGGCAGGTCATGCTCCACACAACCTCAGGGCACCATTCACATCTCAAGAGGCTTGACCACATTCTTGGAACAGGAGGGAGGAAAAATAAAGCATGAAACAACCCACCAAATTAACATTTCAATAAATATCCAGCCACATGCATTTTTTTTTGAGAGAGAGAAGAAGAGAGTCCATACCTTTCATTAGATTCTCAAAGCAGAGGTAGGCTGATTTGATCCAGCAAAAGAGATGGGTGTCAAACCTCTGAGCTCCACAAAGCATGAAAACATCACATTTGCATTGATTATAGACCCTTTTCATAGTGCTGACACATCTATGAGCTTTGAGTGGCCTCATTATTTTTTTTATTAAATTGGGTCAGGGTGGGGCGCCCCCATTCAACCTAAATGCAGATGGGGTCATTGTGACAGAACCGCAATATATACAATAGGTAATAAACTCTGGGGAATGAAATCTGTCATCAGACCACTCACACGACAACAACAACAAAAAAATGAGATGGGGTATACATTGGGACTTGAGGCAAAGGAGTCTCCATGATAAAGAGGCAGAATTGCATTCACTATGGTATAAAGCGTTTGGGGGCCTCTTCTACGGACAGAACAGGAAAGGGCTAGTATTGATTCAGTGAAAAGTATATAAAGCTGCTGAATGCAAGACCATGCATGTAATGGAAGAAGCGTGGGGAATACACAATGGTTTTGCAAGTAAATGTGGACACCTGAATGGTGAGCATCATTATTAACCTCAACTTCAAATACAGGGAGAGAGAAAGTGCTTTCAGGGGAGTAAAAGGAAAAACACTCAGGTTAATGAAGAAAGCCTTCACTAAGTCCTATCTGTCATTTTAAGTGCTCATTACAAGGATTATCTTTACCGGCATTTAATTTTTATAAAATTTCATTGAACAGACCTAGATCCATGATGAATCACTTGAGTATGACTAGACATACGTGAGTACTAATGAGCAGTAAGTGAAAGTCCAAGTCCCATTTCTAGCATTGCTCTTGCATTAACTACTGTCTGCTTTCTATACCCCATTGCCTTTGGAAGAATTTGGAAGTTTCTATTTTGTGACAGTTCAATTTAGTATTTTGTCATTTTGATTCAAGAGTTTTTTAATAATTAAAAAAAATCAATGCTCTCAGAGTTTTTGACATGTCATACAATTGTACTTTCTATTTCTTTGTCATTACATGCAAAAAAAAAAAAAGTCATCCATCCATACAGATAGCTGACAATTCTTCACTAGTGTGTTGGCAGGATGATTTAATATAAAGTACCTAAAATTTGAGTTGGAGAGATTCAAATTATATCTTTGTTTGTTCAATGGGCACATGTCCCTTACAGTATCACAGGTAATATAAATAAAATGTATAGCACAGTGTCAGGATATGACCAGTTCTGAATAAATTGTTTCTCTTCCTTCCAAATAAAAGTACTAAACAACTTATATGTCTTTTATCTTGTAGGTTCTGGAATGATGGAATTTTTGACCTAGAAAGGCCCTCAGAATAAACTTTTATTTTACAGATGAGGAAACTAAAGAACTGAGTAGGTGAAGAATTGTTCAAGGTGAAAGATCTAGTTTTCTCATTTAATAAATATTTATTGAATGAAAGAATGATAATACTACATTGTTATTAGAAATGCATTTCTGATGTATCAAATAAGGATCTATATCCTAGAAGCATGGCCTATTACCACATGTGACAATGTTAAATGTAAAGTGTGAAAAAGAGTGAGAAAATTAGAATTCCTCTTCTTAAATATATTTTGTTGAAAAATATATATTAAATGCACTTTGGTTTTTAAATAAACCAATTAAATTTGTTTATTTACTTAAAAAGTGGCATTGATTTATTGTTCTAATCAATTATCTACCTAAACTTTTAATTGTTGTATGTTGCTTACTAAAGAAAAGGACTAAGTTTTATGTGGCATATTATAAGAAACAACAAGCCATTTAATTATGGTTCACTGTTCATTTATAAAAAAATACAGTTGTTGAAAATAAAGTCATTAGTATAAAACATGGTTCATTTGTCCTATTTCTGATGTTGAAAACTTAGTAAATTTTATTTTTCACCATATCAGTTTTACGTATAAAAATGCTAAAATGGTAGATTTCCATATAAAAGAAGAAGTCATGATATATGAATTTTAAAGTACTGGTTTTCTAGAAATTGCACTGTGGCAGTCCTGCCTTCCTGGGGTTATTCAACAACACTTCAGCTTATATAATTACCACACTAGCCTCCCTTACAGAGCCCACAAAGCGCCCAGGTTGGTCACCATGGCAACGGATTCTGAATCAGAGTAGCCCATCCTAATACTATGCATAGAGCCTCTTCTTGAAAAAAGTAGATTTTTAAAATTAAATACATTCTCCCAAATTAAAGATATACAATTTTTTGAGTTTTTGTTCTAGTTTCTTATAAGTATAGTCTAACCATTAAATATTGGGGCACACACAATTTCTTGAATAGCAAAGGAAAGATGTTGCAAACAGTTAAATACCGAATGTGTTTTGATTCTGGGCACCATTTTGAAAAGAAGAAAATAACATTACAGAATAAAAAACATCTGAAGAAATAGCAGCTCTTGCTGCTACAAGCAGAGCTCTTTTATACTTATTTTTTGAGACAAGATGCACAGATCTAAGCAAATAAAATACTATTTTTCATTAAAAATCTTTTTTAAAATGAAGAAACGTGTGTGGCAAGAGCTGTTTATAAACTCGCACAATAAAAATCTCTTTTCATCAATAAAGCAGAGAGTACACGGATTTGCTCCAGATCCCCTGTGTACACCCGTATCTCTAGGAGGCCGATAAACCCTTTGGAGACTGCGGTGCAGCTACCTCCTCATTTCCTGTTTGCTGTTTGCACAGGCTCTGCAGCTGTGGTGGCTGAACACAATCAGGAAGGCTGATAAAGCTCACAGTTACATAATAGGACTTCTCAGTGCACTGTCCCACCCATTAACTCATTTGAAACCGAACGTAGTGTTTTCTCCTATCCGCCCTCACCCCACCTCAATTAGGAAAGATATTTGTTTTATTTAAAATTCCCTTCTAATCAGTCACCAAACAAAAGGAAGAAATCCGTGCGATAACTGATGGTGCCATACTCTGGTTACAAAATAAACTCAACATATTATTTGTTTTCTTCTAGAGCCTTGAATTCCACTCCTATTTTATGCCATATTTCCATTTTCAGCTGCCCTTGATACCAGACTGATACCAGGCATTTCAAAGCTCTTTGAAAGGCCTCTGTTTTCCCTTTTCCCTTGGCTCCATTCCAACTGTGTTTTCTGAGGGCATAATCCTTCCCGACCCCCGTCAGCCCTGTAATTTAGGGAGATTCTGAACCCCATCCTACAGAAAAGCAGATGTGTGGCCCCACAAAAGTCAGGGCTGGCATCTGAGTGAAGTTTGATCCCCAGAACTCAGCTCTGGAGGCCCCTGTAATTTTTCCATCTCTGTCCTGAGGGCTCCTTCATTTGCATAATAATGCAGATTCAGTTCCTGTAAGGGACAGAAGAGGAAGGTTAGGGAGGCTGTGTCAGGGACCTTTGACATTGCTCGCTGGGCCAGCTTCGTTTTTTTCAGGACCCAGGATATTTGAAAATGAAGAAACATCAATGTAGGTTGTACTGTAGTTAATATATTAACACTTAGCAATTATTTGTTTAGAGGAACAAAGGACCTCCTGATGCTGTCAGAGTCCTTCTGAGACTACATGTATCTACCCTCATTTGAAAATAAAAACAAATGTCTACATTTTTGGCTCTTAATGAATTTGAAGTCCTGGCCCAAAGCCCCCTTGTATCAATAGAGGAGTGCCCCGACATAAACTTTAGTAGTGGATTTGATGTAATTGGGGCAAAGTGGCAGATTAATAACCCCTAATACCTCCAGAGCATTTATGGTGTACCAGGGACAGTTCTAAACATTTTATGTCGCTTACATAATGCGCTTTCTTACGCAGAAACAATTGTTATCCGCATATCTACACATGAAGAAACTGAAGCACAGAAAGATAAATAACCTGGCCAAATTTGCACAACTAGCGGTGGGATGAAGCCCCGTGCTCTTACAAGGCGGAGGACACAGGACCAGAGAAGAAGTGTGAATGTTCTCAGACTCCCAGCGAAAGGTGTGTGGATGTGCAGTGGTGGTGAGGACTTAAAATATCAGTAATAAAACTAGGAGGGGACAAGACATGCCACTCTGATTCATTCCCCCCCTCCCCAATCTGGTGGTTATCCCCAGGGCCAGAGGAACTGGACAAACAACGGTAGATATTCGATATCCGCACACACATGCTCTCCGCATAGGCCGCATGATGTGTTCAAATCACAGTGGAAAGTGCCATTTTTCAATGATACATAGAATCAACTCAGCTTCCTGTGCCTGTGACTTGAGCAGTTGCCCAGGACCCAGTGCTCTGAATGACCCAGCCCCTTGATTAATGCTTTCCTGTCACAGTCTTGAAAGTCTTAATAATTTTTGAAAGTGGGGGGCCTCATCTTTGTTTTGCACTGGGCCCCACAAATGCTGTCGCCAGTCCTATGTGGAACGCTGAGCAACTGGAGAAGCTTGTAACTCTGATCTTCCAGGGGAGACAAGATTCTATTCCCTGCAATGTTTCTGGAACTGCAGTACTATAATTCTGCAGTTGCCCGTTAGTGGATTTGCATTTTACTGCAATGCAGTACTTTTCCTTTTTCCTCACGGGGGGTGGGGGTGGGGTGAGGGGTTGGGGGTCAGTCGACTTTCACCAATAGGGGCTTCCATGAGGTTCTGCCTAGGTCTATGTGCGTTGATCACCCAGAGCAAAAAGGCTCAGGGAAGGCTCCAAATTCAACAGCGGAGTTAACTACCAGGACTCTTTTTGCATAACGACAAAGCTCGGTTAACCTCAGGAGGATTTGCAGCTAACCCCAAGGAGCGCTCCTGCAGGGTGACAGGGGTCTATGCATAAAATGCCAGCTTCGGTCCTCCAGGAAATCTGTAGTTCCCATTCTACAGAGTTTGTATGATTTAGGCATGTTATAGTTAAGTCAAAAGTTGCCAAAACTTGTAGAGAAAGTCAAACTGCCTCAGTACAAAGAAGCCGATCTGATAAGTCCTCTATTTCCTCTCTCAATGCTCCAGCTGTTTTGGCACTAGAATAAACAATCGCTCACCAGAGGCGAGTTTCCATGGAATCATTTGCTCCCGAGGCCTTTTCTGGGTGAAGGGTAGTGAGTTGATTTTCTCCACCAGGGCAGTAATACCAGCGAGCGGAAGCTGTGTGTGTGTGTGGGGGGGGGGGCACTACGAGTGAGGGGAGCCAACTTCTCAGAGAAGACAAAAAGGGAATTTTGCGCCTCTATCGTTCAGAGGAGCCTGAACCCTCATCTTCACGGAGATCGCTGGAGCCACGCTGAATTAATAATGGCGGTTAACATCTTCTAGCATTGACAATGCCCCAGACACCCTTGTAAGGGCTTCACACATGTCAACCTAGTTAATCCTCACAACAAGCCAATGAGTTAGGCATTATTATCAGCATCCCCACTTTGAAGGCGAAGGACCCCCGGCGCAGAGGGTGAGCAGTGAAGTCAGGAGAGCAGCTGCGGGGTTGCAGGAGCTCCAGGTTCAGCCAGGACAATAGCAGGCTGTGGGGAGTTCCCCGTGGGGCCTGGCTCTGTGTGCAGCTGCTAGCACTGCGTCGTTTGTCCTCATAATAAACCCCCATTAACAGGGAAAGCGCGATTGATCGCCCTTGCTCTTGCAACCAGAAAGAGCCTATAGAATCCAGATCTTATTCTGAATGCTTTTGTAATTTGGGGATATCTATCTATCTATCTATCTATCTATCTATCTATCTATCTATCTATCTATCTATCTATCTATCTATCTACCTGTCTGTCTGTCTGTCTATCTATCTGTCTGTCTATCTATGGAATAATCAGGCCCCTTAATGTATCCGAGGGGAATTCGGGAGATAAGGGAAGAAGTGGCTCCCGTTTCTGAGGCGTTTGCAATCATTGTTGGAGGGACAGAGCCAACAGATGGAGAACAATAGTGCGGGACTCAAGGGCTGGTGTAAGCAAATGCCGCTCTGCGGTCTTGGCAGAGAGTGGTGTGGGAAATGAGAGACGGGAAAGGTGTTTCCCTTTTCTCACTGGCTGGCCAGTTCAGCGTGGTAGGGGACAGAAAGGAGAAACCAGGTAGCTTTGGGCCTATTTGCTAATCAGTAGACTCACCTTCCTCAACTGTAATCAAGTCATTGACAATCTCAAAAACTTCTAGACTTAGCATCCAAGGAGTCCTGATTTTTTTTTTTGTCTGCTAAAAGTCCAGGCACACCATAACTGGTATGGTCCAGACTGAATATCACATGATCAAGTTGATACAGTTTCCTCCTCACATTCTCCCAAGAGTATTTATGTCCTGCATGTCAGCTCTTAAGCCTTTCTTGGCTATTCAATTTAATGATTGCTCAACCCATATATAGGTCTTAGCTATTTGTATTTCTCTTTTTTTTGCTAAAATATAAAAATAGGATATACACAGACTGTAGCACTTAATAATAACCTGTATGCTTTGATTTTTTAAAAGAAATAAAATTTACCAAATGAAATAACCAGTCAACTTACTCATTATCACTTAAATATTTTCCTTGTTCTATTGTTTTTGTATATTTCTTTCAACATTCTAAGTTATTTTAACCCTCAATAGCTGATTTGATTGCTTAACATACAGTTTCAAATCTGTCAGTTTTATGGCAAAGATTCAACACACTTTAAAATTCATTTTTATATCACTATGTACACCTGTTAGCAACAGTAAAATGATTTTTATCCCCAAAAAGCATGTGGTTAGAATAAAAAACAACTGATATTATGGATTATTTATATATAGAAACAATAACGAAGAAGGAACTAGGAGGTATTTTTGCAGTGCAATCCCTAGGATGAGGCAACTTTCTCTTACCTGGCAAATATTCTATAAGAGCACATAAAGCAGTTGTTCTGTAAGTGTGGTCCCCAGACCATCAGCATTGGCATTAAACCCAATCTCAGGTATCGCTCAAACTTAATTAGAACTTTGAGAGGTGGGACCCAGTACTCTCTAATATAACAAGTCTGCCCGATGATTCTGAAGTACCTTAAAGTTTGAGAACCACTATTATAATCCAGGCTGCCAATGCAATAAAAGATATAATAACTTACATTTAATGTTTATGTTTCCTTACATCAAAAGCTATGAGTACTCTCTTCTGCAATGCCCTAGCCCCTCCCCTCTCGGGTTTTGTGTTTGTCTCACGGTATATTCTATTCTGCCTTGTTGTACAGTCAGCATTGTCTAATTTCTTTGACTAGACTATAAAGTTCCTGAGATGGGAGGAGGTTGCATCCTGCTCATCTTTCTACCTGCATACATCACAGTATTTGACACATAATAACAACTCAATAGCTGTTGAATTGTAGTATATGGAAGGAGGGCTGCCAGTCAAGCCCAGAGAGTCATTGGATAGCTTTTGGCCAAAGCTATTAGCTGTATGAGTTAGGTGTATAGTGCATACCTGTCCCAGAATATTTTCTTGCAGGTAACTGACATTCATTCTTTTAAGATTTGTAGAAACTTTACAATCCATGTTTAAAATACAAAATTCACCTAGGAGAGATTAAGAAATACTGTAGAAGGAAGAGCTAGAGGCTGAGCCTCGTTTAGCCCTGGAGCTATCGAGGGGCAGCATATAGACACTAGAAAGGAACAGTGCTGGGAAAAGGGAACAAATCTTTGATTTCACAGTCTTGCCTGGGGCCTTGACTGACAGTAGCTGCTGTTCTAACCTCCATCTGTGGCTTCACGCCTTTTTAGAAGAGATTCAGGAAATCCCACTCTGGCCTTATAGAGTATATTTTCAGCCTAAGAGAAAAATTGTGAGCATGAGAAGCAAACTCATCTTGCTTTCCCACACCCAAAGACAGAGGCTCATAAGACAATAACAGTCTGGAAGGAATCTGAAGACACACAGAGCAAAACATATGTAGTTTATTGTTTTAGGTGCTCATCTTAATACCATTGTGTGAAAACAAACAATAAATGGGCAACCCCCTACTTCTCCAAATAATGTTTAATTTATATTTCTCTATTTGTTGGCCACTCATGTCTGGAAATTCACTCAATAACAGCATAAACCCATGACAAATTCTGAACAGAGTTCATTGTAGAAAAATAAGATCAGAAAAGATATGGTTTGTGTGGATAAAAATCCAAAATTTTTCATCCGTGTTTGTGATTTCATCTAGATCACGTTTTATCTGCATTGGTTCAGATATTTTTTTTCCCCCTGGGATACTGCGGCTGGTTTACAGGTTTATTTATCGAGGAACACTGCCATCAAGTGGCCTAATGGGTTAATGACAGTTCATAAAAGACGACTGGCTACACGGTTTTAATTTTGATTCTCTCTCCAGAAAAATGTTTGTGGCTTTCAAATGTGCTTTGTTGTTTGCAGCTGCCATTTGTTGATTTCTTTCTAAAACAGCCTCCTTGAAATATTTGCCAAAAGATCAACTCTATGTTAGCTTTTGAATCCTCCAAGTATACAGTGACCACATAAAAAATATCACATATATAGAATAATAATTGATAACTGTTTATTTTATAAATTTGTATATTAGTCATAAATTTATTCATTTTTAAGAAGGTAGAATAGCTTTTTCATGTACCCTAATGTGGCTATGTGTGTGTGTGTGTGTATATATATATTTTTAAAGAATATATTTATTTAAAAAATTTAAATTAATTTTAGAGAGAGAAAGATACACAGAGAGAAACAATTGCTTGCTCCTCCACTTATTTATGCACTTATTAGTTGACTTTTGTATGTGTCCTAATCAGGGATGGACTGGCAACTTTGACTTCTGGGAATGATGCTCTAACCAACTGAGCTACTTGGCCAGGGTTCACACTGATCAGTCAGTTTAAGGAGAGGAGATACAGAACAAGAACTGTTGGGAGGCAGGATCATGTGGTTCAAAAACTAAAGTACGAAGCTTGACATCAAGTTTGAGTCTCCACTTTGCCACTAATTAATTATGTCATCTTGAGCAAGTCACATAAATTATCTGGCCTCAACACTTTCTTTCTTGAATAAGTAGGTTTGATACACTTAAGTCAAAACTGTTTTCCAGTTTATAATTCTGTGATTCCAACTTGACAGGTAAACAAGCTTTTTAAAAGGCAAGAATGTTGTTTTTCTTTAGGTGGATTATTTCCCTACGGTTTGTCAGTAAATGCGTTCCCCGTTCCTCCCCGCCCTCCCCAGCCTTAACTGAAGTTTTGTCAGCATGACTCATTGTGCAGAATTTTCTCTGCAAGAACCCAGAGATTATGTGTGGTGCTCAGCAAAGCTCCAGCACAAAGGGCTTTCATACATTTTGGGGGCATTCACAGTTTACGTCTCTCTCTCTCTCTCTATAATAAAACTGAAGAATCTTTGCAAATGGTAAATGGCTTACTGGCGCCTAAAAGCTGTAGGTCTTAAAGAACGTTCCAGAATATTAGAAAAAGATAATTCGGAACAGCCGATGTTTGTAACGCCGGAAAGGGATGGGCAATTTTCTTCCCTAACGACACCCTCTCCTTTATATATAAATTTGTCTATCTTGAAAAGAGGATGTAAATGCTGCTTGGAGTACAGTAATGTTCTGCTGAGACAAAATTATGGTAAATGATTCCCTCGAGATGATTTTGTGAAAAGCGGGGGGGGGGGGGGCTGGCAATACAAGCTGGTGTTGATGCGGAAGTGCGCGGGAAGGGCATGTAAATGCAGGTCAGTTGCTAGGAGACCCAGGAGCTAATGCCCACCCAGTGTGCGCAGGGATGCTTTATCTCAAGAAACCTTGTCTCTCACAGTCAGCGGTGACATGAAGTGAACAATCTGTCAAAATTCAGGTGGACAAGGGTTTATTTATTGCTTGTGTCAACCCAACCATTCTGTCATCCACCACCCATAAAGGGAACCATTGAAAGAGAACAATGTTACATTTTGCCAGTGACCAAGATGCTCCAGGAAAGCTCAAGGTGATTCACTATAAATTCACTTTAGATACTCTCACGTGAAAGACAGCTGGTTCGTTAGCTGATATAAGTTTCAAGAAGGGGACAGTAGTAGCTAATGAATCCATCCAGTGATGGCATATGCCAAAGAAGGCTCTCAGCGAAGATGTGTTTAAGAATTTGGACCCTGCCATTTATAAAGAAAGCGTTTCAGCCATTTGTGCAATTAAAACAAACAAACAAACAGATTTTATGCTAAACATGCGCTTCCTGCTTGTAATTACCACCAAGAATATAAATATGCGGAACTTTAACTGGAAGGGTTTTGTGAGTTCTTCCAGCGCCCCCAACTGGTGGAAGACGGAATCTGAGCCTGTCAATGAGCAAGGGCAATGGACAGCCTGTTCAGAAAATCATGGCAAAGATTTGTGCCTTTGTAAACTCTGCCAACGTTTGCTGATATCCAGGAGACCTTATATTCAATGAGAAAGAACAAAACAAAAACAAAATCTAAAGGCTGAAGAGTGAGTACAGGAAGTCTCAGTTTACTTAAAAGAAACCGAGTAACTGAGAAAGTTTTGAATTACTCGAAACATGCAACTAATTATCAGCAGAGTGATATCACCAGAGTGGGAACACTGTCCAGGGACCCAGTACAATGCTCTTTTGCAGTACACCATCTAGTCTCTCTCAGGAGAGTTAGAATGTTATGTTAGCACACTGTTATGAATGGCAGCATTAGTAATCTTGTAATGTTTCTGGAATGCTTTACAATGTACAAAGCATGTTTATGCACATGATTTTATTTGGTTCTTACAAATAGGGAAATTACTCTTACCAAATAGTATGCAGAATTGATCTGTATTGTTGTAAAAGTATAGTTCTAATTGTACTAGTTTGCTAGGTCCCTATTATAATCCTATTGTCATGCCCCAACATTCAAGTTAATATAGTGGACTTGGACAATAAAGGGTTGACACCTTAACATGGTTTGGAAATTTTTTGTGTTTGCTCCACTTCAAAATTGAGTATCCAAAATAAAATAAAATGTGCGCTTTACTGCTTATCTATGGAAAATCTAAAATTATCATCAATTATAAGTTAATTTTGAAAGCCTACTATGTGTCAGGCCAGACAGAGCATATATGAAGGTACTGTTGTAGGCTTGACTTTGAGAGAATTGGACATGGGTTCAAGAATTAGAAGAGATTAAGAAAGTAAGTATTTATCAGTTCCATTCCCAAGCTTTCCTAAGCTTCAAAAATATTTAAAAAGAAGTGGAGGCTTGCTAATGAGGATGGCCTGTTAAGGTCATCTTTTCCTTACCTCAGGATGTCTGCACCTGCTATTCCTGTGGTCTAGGGAGCTCTTCTCCTATGTCAGTGTGACTTGCTCTCATGCGTTCTTCAAGTTACTGCTCAGGAAAAGTGAAGTATAAATAGAAAACTTGGCTCCTGATTTTTTTCTCTATGGTTGCATTTGATAAGTAATCACTGGCTATTTAGCGTCAAATTCATGTTTAAATGCCATAAGGGACTAAGAAACTTATCTGTGATCCAGAGAAGGTACTCTAAGTGGCTGCTGGATTGTCTTACACACAGACATCAAGGAAACAAGCAGCTGAATTCTGTGCCTGCTGCCTCCTCTGTAGGTCCCCAGAGAGTACATGAGGGTCTCACCGGCCACTTGCCACAATGTCATCCCATGTCAGAAAGCTTTACATTTTGTTCTAAGAGCAAAGGACATTGTCCTGGGTGTGTCATGAAACACTAATTTAAAAGTTCTTATTTTAGCATGGAGAGTTTTTGTTTTTAAGAGCTAAGAATGTAAGAATTTCTGGCAGGCCTGAATAGGCAGTGTGAAACACGTCCACTGTGTGATCTGACTTTCTGAGACAGGAATTTGAGAAGAAGTGGTCTGAATAATGTAGGCAGGTCTCAAATCTATTTTATTAACATTGGTCACAGCACTTCCTATATGTTAGAATGATTTTGATGGGCAATTCAATTAAGTTGCTATTTGCTTCATAAGTACAAATAATAATTTCAGTTTTATCCTCTGCTGCTCAGATAAATTGGTCAATAACTGATATTTTAGCACAATACTACAGATGACTTTCTTAATTTTAAACATTTCTTCGTGAACATTGGCTCTTTTTTCTCAAATCATTCCACAAAGTTTAAATTTATTGGTTTTTATAACTCTGAGATGAAATGAATACAGCTTCTGTGAAAAAAATGAAATTCATCTCTTTAGGTTAAAAATGATAGTGTTCCAAATGTTAAAGCAATGCTTGTTTGTATATTTCATTCTAAATCATGTTCCTTGTAGCCTTCAACCTTCAAGGACAACTCTTGAGGTTTGTCAACCCAAGGACAGAAAGTATGGAGGCATTCTAGGACAGATTGGTCAATGATCAAGTTTAAGTGTCAATGCTGAGTTATGAAACAAAATAGTTGTGAAAAACAGGCATTAAGAAATGAGGATAGGCCCTGAACAGTTGTCTCAGTGGTAGAGTGTCGGCCCAGCGCATGGATGTCCTGGGTTCGATTCTCAGTCAGGGCATATAGGAGAAGCACCCATCTGCTTCTCCATCCTTTGCCCTCTCGCTTCTCTCTCTAGCTCTTCCTCTCCTGCAGCCATGGTTTGATTGGAGCGAGTTGGCCACGGGCACTGAAGATGGCTCCATGGCCTCTGCCTCAGACACTAAGAGGGTCTCGGTTGTCGATCAACAGAGCAACACCCCAGATGGGCAGAACATTGCTCCCTAGTGGGCTTGCTGGATGGTTCCTGGTCAGGGTGCAAGTGGGAGTCTGTCTCTCTGCCTCCCCTCCTCTCACTGAATAAAACAATTAAAAAAAATGAAATGAGGATTTTTCTAAATCACTTTATCACCTTCTTTATATGACAGACCATGCCTAAAGGATTCAGACAATGGTGTTTCTTCCACAAAACAAAGATGACAACTCTCCCACTGTGAAGGGAGATCAACAAACTGTTGACTTCAGGAGAAAGAGGAAAGGTTAAAGGGAAGTAAAAAGTCCAGAACTGGGCCCTTCTCTCCATGAAGACTGGAAGTCTTGAGGCATTATGAGAGGAAATAGAGGTTGACCAAGGGATTAGATGCCATGTGCTCATCCTTGTTCACACATTTATTCCAGGGTTGAAATTTAGTGGAGCAGTTAAGGGACTTAGAAGCAACCAGATATTCCCGAGAAGGTCAAGAACACTGAGATTAGTGGTCCAGCATCAGGGAAAATTTAGACTCTATGGAGAACTCCAACCTTCTGTTAGGTCCATGTCAACTCCGGTCCCTAAAAAGTGGCAAGAAGGCTGCTATTAAAGCTGTGGGTCTTTCACCGTCTTTGTATGAAGTATGAGGGGAGGACACAGAGTTTCTGAGTATATATTATACTAACATAGTCAAAAGGCTATAATGTTTAAGGAAATCAAAATTGGAGACAAATGACCAGGATCAGGTGCTTCAGGGGTGGGAGGCAGAAATCTGAACACAGCCAGATCAAAGAGCTACTCTGCCACTTTGCCAAGGAAATCAGGGAGGGCCCAGAGGACAATGAGTCCATCTGAGGACCCCTTCTCCTTTCATGAGGTCAGAGAAGCTGCACTTCCACTCTTCCTTGACCAAAGTCTCTTCTAATTGATACTGGTTACTAAATATTACTATTTTATATATTGCTTCCATGTATAACCCATATTTCCAGAAACCATCTTAGAAGGAAAGTCACAACTTTCAAAGTTAGAAAATTTTATCCGAGATTGAGCATTTACTTAAAGAGACTGCTAAATATTTGAATCAGACTTAACATCTCAGGTGGGACTAAAATTAAGTTGGCCTTCCCTTTGTCACTAAGATAGAGACTGGTAAGGGAGATCAGATCCATTCATTGGCTGTAAACAAACTATATTATTTCTGTCTGCAATTCAATGAATTTGCAACTTAAATTCATTGGTGATCAAAATTCCACACGGGGAGGAATTTTATCTGTTTGGTATTTCCAGTCCTCAGAATAAGTGTCTGGCACATGGTAGGTGCTCAAGAGGTATTTACTGAATGGATTACAGCTATTACATGAAGCGGACTTGCAACATGCCCTTTAAGAACTGGAATACAATTTTTAAAAAGCAGTGTATCCTAGTGTCATCCATCATAATCTGTAGCTGTCAACTCCTTCTAAGAATATCAGGCTTCATTTTAGGCACCAAAATTTAGGAAGGGCATTCAGCAATGAACTAGAGAGATTCCAGAAGGGGACAGGCAGGACAAAAAAATGTTGAAAGTCACCCCAAATAAGGAATGGTTGATACTACTTCAGAAAAAAACTATTGTGAGATATATGAAGCTATTTCTAAATGTTAGAAAGGTCTTCATCAAAAATGAGTCTGTATAATTACATGTTCACAATTAGACCCAATGGAAAGAAATTTTGGATAGACAAATTATGGCTCAATATAACAAAGAAACTTCTGACTTTAATCTTCAAATAATGGAACAGATGGCTTTGTGAACCAGGATGTGGTAGTTAACTAGATAGTTATTGTATATTGTCAAATTAATATAAAACATTTATATTACAGAAGCATTCATATTTCATTGGTTAGTTATTATATTAGTAATAACATGAAGCAATATTCATTATGATTTGAATGACTTTTATTATGAAATTGCCTCAGAAAAATGGTCTTCCTTAGAAAATAGTAAGCATTTTATTTTGTGATTCTATAAATTATACAGTTGTTGTCAACCTAAATGCTTTTAAATATTAAATGAAAAAATATTCTTCATAATTTTGCTTTTATTTTTCAAGATAAATTTTAAAAGACTTTTTCTCCCCACTTTGTGAAATTTAGTCTTTTCTTTAAGTAATCAGTTTTAGTGGCCTTGACACTAATTATCCTCCAATAATGCAAAACTCTTGGATCTCCCTGTTTCCTCTACTGGGAATGCTTTTCTCCTCTTAGTTTGTTCAAAAATGGACAAAGCATATTAATAAATACTATATGTTTATTTGAGTTATCCATGTGGACTTCAAAGGAACAGTGTATAAATAATCAATGAATAATTTTTTATGCTTTCACTATTCATTTAGGCTAGGCACTGAGGACATGAGAATGATTCACGTCCTTACTTCATGAAATCTGTAATTCTGTAATTATTCCGAGTTAACAAGTCAGGTGTATATTTTTATTGGAAGGAGACACTAAAGGAGATTTTAATTATACTTGAAATACAGTAGTCCCCCTTATCTGAAGTTTTACTCTCCACAGTTTCAGTTACCCACTGTCAGCCGTGGTCTAAAAATATTAAATATAAAATTCCAGAAATAAACCGTAAGTTTTAAATTGCTTACCAGTCTGAGTAGCACGCTGAAATTGCCCACCATCCTGCTCTATCCTGCCCACTATGATGTGACTTATCCTTTTGTCCTGAGTATTCATACTGTATATAATTTCTGCCCATTAATCAGTAATCAGAGAGTTAGAGAGAGACCACATTCACATAAGTTGTATTACAGTATATTGTTACAATTGTTTTATTTTATTATTTGTTATTGTCAATATGTTACTGTACCTAATTTATAAAAAATAAAGTTTATCACAGATATGTATGTATAGGAAAAAACATAGTTTAGATGAGGTTCCGTACTATCCTCAGTTTCAGGCATCCACTGGGGGTCTTGGGAAGTATCCCCTGAAGATAACGGGGGAGTGTTCTATTGGGGTTGGTCATACGGGTGAGTTTACTTTGTAAATATTTAGCAAGAGCTATAGACTTGACTTGTCACTTTCTACTTTCTTGTATTTATGTTATACAGAAATAAAATATGTTCTATTGTGTTACGATTGGCATTCGGGTTTACCTCCTTAGGCTAACTCTAAAATGTAAATACTATTATCATTCAAAAATTTTTAAAATTTATGCTGCTAATTAAAACTGCAGAAAGTTTGCACTAGTTTTGACTCTCACCAACAATATATAAAATATAATTTTTCCATTTAAATTAATACTAATTACCATAATTTTTCTAATTTTTAATCTCAAACTTAGAGAAAAGTTAAAAGAATAATATGATACTTCATTGGATTTTCCAACTTTAAACTTTTTACCAAATTTTTTTCTCTCTTATCTTTATTTATACATACATACACTCATATATGTATACGTGTGTGTATGTATATGCATTTATTTTTACATTTCTGAACTGTTTGTAAAGACATTTTATACATCATGAGGACTTATTCCTGATGTATCAGTTAAGAATAACAGTATTCTTATACGTAATCAGATGTTTACCACACCTTTAAAAATGAACAATAATTTCATAGTATCAAGTAATATCTACTCCATGTTTCTATGTTCACAGTTGTTCCAATACAGTATGGTCTTTTCTAGCTGATTTTAAAAATTCATGATTAAATACAATTTATTCACTCACTGAATTTAGCTGTTTTGTCTCTCTTTACCTAAAACAGTCCCGTGCCACCATCATCCCACCCCACTTTCTTTTATGGCATTGGCATTTTCCAAGTCTAGGTCATTTGAAAACCTTCTGTTTGTTTTCAAACATGTGTGACCATGCTTGATTTTGCAGACTTTACATTACAAAATCAGAAGCACATGAATCGGCAAACTGTCCCACATTTTTATTTGGGGCTATTGGTTAAACAGTGCAAGACACTGGGTCTCCAGTTGGGCACCAGATGTTTTTACTAAGGGAAAAAGAAGCATTAAGAGCTTTTAAATCTTACATGCTTACTTTGATCATATAGCAGCGGCATTTCATTCTCTGAAGTGTATTGTGAGGGTTTTCCTTCACATTGGCACGGTATAATATTCAATGAATCAGTCTAGAGCCAGTTTTAAAGACTTGAAAATGCAGTGACAGCCAAGGAGGATATTTTGAAGTTTGAAATGATCCCTATATAAATAGAACGGATCAGCATAACTTTGGGATAAAATTAGCCGCCAGTTTGTGAGTTCCCCAGCATCTGCCCGCTTACTTAGTGCCGCTCTCCTGATAAATCACAACAAAGCTTTCGGAGGAAGAGGAAGGATGGACGACACCACTGCCCCCGTCACTAAATCTGCAGCTGCCAAGTTAGTTAAGAAAATTTTCCTCGAGGCTCTAAAGTCAAATGACTTTGGGAAACTGAAAGCCATTTTAATCCAAAGGCAAATAGATGTGGACACAGTTTTTGAAGTTGAAGATGAGAATATGGTTTTGGCATCTTATAAACAAGGTAAAAATTATAGGTGTGATTGGTATAATCGATAGAAAATGGATATTTTTAACTTAACAGCATCAGTCACTCACTCTAAATCAGTAACTCTATGTATCTCTAAGTCTATATTTTAAAAATATTTCTCATTTAATCTTTTTTCCTTGACTGCAACATGGCTTGATATATACACGTATATATTTTTTCTGTTCTTTTCCTCTCCTTTCTTTTTTTTATTTTCTCTATTCTTGTCCTTGAAATTCTGGCCAATCACATTTAGTAATGTACTTTCTGTCTATTTGCTACTTTTATTCTGCCTAGGAAGACATAGAATAAAGAAAACATGTCTAGATTATGGCTAAATAGACAGCTCAGATCTAATCCAGATGGTATGACTGGCTTGGGGACAGGAAGATTACTCTGTTAACACAGCCACTTAAAGATATATTATCTCTGTCCATCTGTATCAACAAGAGGATTTTTGCCTCCATTTGGAGAGTTAATGAATGGGTAAGGCTGTGTGCTCTCATGCACCTGGATGGTCCTTATCATTTCAATTAGTTTTCAGTTTAGGTAAGAAAGCTGAAACCAGAAAAAAAGAAAAAGTTTACTTTTTCTCTCTTGAATTACAGATCAAAATTATAGATGTACTTATCACAGATTATCTACTTTATGAAGAACTAAAAAAAATAACAAAAAATCAGAACCAGTCTTTTTTTTAATCAAGGGACTTTTTGAAACACACTTAATGAATCAGACATAAATGAGAAGAGTACAGATTCTGATTTCCCAAATCAGCCAGTTAATGGGGGAACTTGAGTAGCGAGGCCATCTGGTGTGCGGACTGCAAACAAACACCATGTTCAACATCACTTCTGTTTAAACAAAATAGATGGGAAGTTCTTGTGTGTGGCATTAGAGAGAGAGATAGTACTTCTTTTTTCATGTTTAAAATACTTTCCATTCATATATAACTCATTGGCACCATCCATTTGCAGCAACTAGCGCTAAGAACATACACTTCTACATTAATTTACTATACTCTGTGAGTTCCGAAGGATAGAATACTTGAGACCAGTTACCCTGTTTATGATTTTTACTTGAAAGCTTTATAATAAATTAACACTGCTATTTCGACTGGAAGATAAAGAGGTCTGTTTTTTAAAAAGTAGTTGATAGGAGGTTCTGTGAAAAAAAGTTAGAGTAGATACTATACAGTCAGGTTACTTCCATAGCATGGATTTGTTCAGTAAAAGATGGTCTGAATGCTAACTGCTTTTTTAAGGTTTGAATTTTTTTGTAACCTATACTTGTACCCAATGTAAAATAACTGAGGTCCAAGTTACTAGGTAATTAGTTTGACTCTGAGTTATGAAAATTGCCTTTTCTTATCTCCTGAGCATGCTATGAAGGTTCTGAGGTTGTGAGAAAGAAAGTTTTAGAGGCAAGCTCTAGGGAAGTTCTGTCAATATGAGCTGACTCCTATGATCCTTGTAGAGCTCAATTTTTATTTGTGCTAGTAGATGTTTTCGTGGTGTTAGGACTATGGGATGTGCCTTTCATTTAGGGAGAAAGCAAATTACACCCTGTGGGAAAAGAAAGGGCAGTTCGTTCTTAGGCATGGTAGTGGATATGTACACAGAATAACAGGATTTATGGTCGTATCTGCAGGCTGGATGCAGGAAACTGTGTGTGACTGTGGGCATGTGTGTATAGAAAGAAATACGCTCTCTGTTTAATATGAACATAAGTATACGAATCTGTCTCTTCAATATGAAACCTGAGTTAAAGCCTCACCTTTCTTTCAAGTTTTCTCAAACTCTTTCACATGTATCCTAGCCTAATTATCAGATCTTTTAATATTTCGGTCAGGATGGAAATGATAAATAGAATCCTAGTTGCCAGCCAAGCAAAAAAGACTTAAGTAGTTGTATCAATTTCTTAAAGTCACAGAGGAGTTTTCTGGAAAACAGCTGATCAGGCCCCACGGGTTAGTTAGTTAGGTAGGTAGGTAGGTAGTTGGTTAGTGTGAGTTAGTTATTATCTGAGTAATGCTAAGGAAGGAGACCTTTTTTTGTGTGTGGCCTTGAGGGGTATGTGGTTAGATTAAACTTTGTGGGACTTTATTAAATCACAGCAGACTTCTTGGACATTGAATTGTTATGAATCATTCCTTCCTTTTTTTTTTTTTTTGTATTTTTCTGAATTGAGAGGCGGGGAGATAGACAGACTCCTGCCTGTGCTGGACTGGGATCCACCTGGCATGCCCACTAGGGAGCGATGCTCTGCCCGTTTGGGCCTTTGCTCTGTTGCAACCAGAGCCAATCTAGTTCCCTGAGGTGGAGGCCATGGAGCCATTCTTAACTCCTGGGCCAACTTTGCTCCAATGGAACCTTGCCTAAGGGAGGGGAAAGAGAGAGATTAAGGAAAAGGAGAGGGGGAAGGGTGGAGAAGCAGATGGGCGCTTCTCCTGTGGACCCGGGATTTCCTCACACCGGGCTGACACTCTACCACTGACCCAGCCGGCCAGGGCTCATTTTTGAATTTTTAAAAGCACTTTTGAAAAGCTCTACCCAAAACTGTGTACAAATCATAAGTGTGCAACTTGATTGATTTTCACAAAATGAACAAACCTATGTAACCAGCATCCACACACGGAAATGGAACACCACTTGTTTACTTTTAAAGTACAAGAATCTTCCTTCGGGTTTCAGTTATTTTTGGCTTAATAAGCAAGACAATGTCTAAAACCTATAATGGATACTATGCTACCTTTAAATTTGCTTGTGTAATTAATAAATAATCAATATTCAATTTGATTGTCCTGAGGAAAATAATTTCTATTTCTTTTAGAACACATCACAGCACTTTTTGCAGGATTTCTTCGAGTGACCACATTTGCCCCTAACGATAGTATGTCTAGGCCAGTACGAAAGTTAGTTTATACTTTCCAGAATTCTTTTGGCAAATAAATCAACTTGGGATATAAACATTGCTCCCCCAAATCCAGAATCTAATTTGTATACCCATAATCAAAAGTTGACCTCCTCAGCAAATATAAATTGTGGATTTTGTGAGGAAGGTAGAACAGAGCATCTGAAAATTCACTTCTGCCTCCCTATCTCGGTGAGTGTCTTCTTTGCCCGTGTGATAGAACACAGATTTAGAAGTCAGCTCAGGTTCAAACTGTGGGTCCTGCCTAACCCCAGCACCTAATTATGATTCTTAAAGTTAGATCTCCTTTTATTTTTTCAAGTTATTTTAGACTTCATGATCAAATCTTCAGATAAAATAATGTTTTATTAATTTCAAAAGCTTCCCTCACACTGTGTAAAGCAAACATTGGAAATATTGTGGTTGGCATGTGAGATATCTCCTAGAGATTCGGGTCTTAAAAACAAAAACAAGTAAGCAAATTTACGTCTCCCAGACAATCACTTTAAAATGGGAATGCTGAGGAGAAAAGTTAAACACATGTGCAACTTTTAAACTACTGAATAGAATGAATAGCAGAATAGTCCCGGGATCCCAACAGCACAGTATTTAGAGTGAAAGCAGAGTCTCTAAGAAAACTCAAAGCTGTCTAGATTGGTTCTCAGAATACTGGAAACATAAACATCCATAAAACTGTTCCCAAAGGTTTCTTCAACAACACGTCTCTGTTCTCCTTCAGATGAATGAATCGTGACTTATTAATGAGCCAGGCAGAACATCGTACTTATCTCTTTGGGATGAAATTCCCTAGTCAGCAAGGTTACTCAGAGTCCCTCTATTACTCAGGGAAATGCACTTTAAGTATTTTGCGTACGGCCCACAGCCACAGGTTCTTTGGTCAGTAGTTCTGTATCTATCTATTTATCTATCTATCTATCTATCTATCTATCTATCTATCTATCTATTTATCTATCTATCTATCTATCTATCTATCTATCATCTATCTATCATCTATCTAATGATTTTAGTGAGAGGAGGGTAGGCAGAGGCAGACTCCCACATGCACCCTGACAAGAAAAGCCCACTAGAGGGCGATGCTCTGCCCATTTGGGGCATTGCTCCATTGCAGCCAGAGCCATTTGTAGCTCCTGAGGCGAGGCCATAGAGCCATCCTCAGTGCCCAGAGCCAACTTGCTCTAATCGAGCCTTGGCTTCAAGAGGGGAGGAGAAAAGAGAGAGAGAGAGAAAGAGAAGCGAGAGGGGGAGGGGCGGAGAAGCAGATGGGCGCTTCTCCTGTGTGCCCTAACCTGAAATTTAACCCAGGATATCCACAATCCTGGTGGACGCTCTACCAATTTTTTTTTTATTATTATTAAAATAGCCAATGAATGATTTCTCTGGAAAACTTTCTGGCAGGTACTCTACCAAGTAGCAACTCCCATCCAAATATCTTAAAAGCTCTTATTTCCACTCTCTTAATGAATAATCTGTTTCCTCTAATTTTTCCCTTTGTCAGAAATTTGCTCTATAGCTTTCCTGTGACCATTTTAGGGTTCGTTTTCTTGATGTTCAAACTTTTTTATTTAAGACTTTACATGTCAAGCTTACTTTTCTCTCTCTTTCTCTCTCTGGAGAAAACTCTGAGATTTATCCTGAAAATATCAGCTATTAACAAATAGCCAGGAATTGTGCTGCGGTCTATAATCCTTCAGGACTGTGCAAATACGTGGACATAGTCAAAGCAAATGTCTGCTAATCCGGCCACAAGCAATGTGCATAACCTTTGGCTGTAACAGCAGAGGCTTCTCAGCTGTGGGTTCTTTGGACTCAGATAGCATTAGCGCTGGTAACTGTGGCAGAGCCCAGGCTTAGCTGAAGGTTTACCAGATAAGTACACTCCTCAAATACTGGAGCATTAATTCTTCTTCCCAAAGATGCCCCAAATACTTTACTCCTTGCCAGATGTCTTGAGCCAGGGGGCTTTCTATTCAGCTATCCAGGTACCTTTCTTTGGTTTCCAATTTAAATGAAATATACACAGAATTAGTCTTCATATTCTTTTAGAACTTTCACCTACAGGTGATATTGGTTTGGACGTGAGCTGAATGTTGGTTGCCTTCCTAATGAATGTGGAGAGACCAGAGTGTGAGTTGACCTCAGTCAACTTGTTACACAAACATGGGTACTTTATGCTACTTAATCCCTACAAGATATTATCCTGTTGGTAAAGTGGAGGCTTTGTCAAAACCCTATGTAAATCTTGTGTATGCTGATAGTCTTTGATGTTATAAAGGAAAAATTATATGGACAGATAATGCGTCATGATCTGGGGGAGGTAAAATGTAGCTAGATACTCTAATCCACATGGACATGGCTTGGATTTGAGAGTTCTCTTTGGGATGTTTACAAAGGAGGACAGAATCTGTGTTCTCTTTCCCTCATTTAAGCTGTTTGCTCAAGCAGAGGTCTGCCACAAGGATCTATCACTGCTCGGATACTGTAGACCTGAGGCCATAGTGTGAGTGGCTGACATTTGGGGGTGGGGGGGCAGGTTCTAGCAGCTTCTTCACTCACCCCCTCAGGGGCTCTGGGCCCTGGTTTTGCTCCATCCCTGAGCCATAATCAAATGGCAGCCAGGCAACTACAGTGGTGAGCTGAGGGGGAGGGACCCTTTGAAAGACAAATGCTGAAAATAAATCATATGCTGGGTTCTGAAGCCATGGGACAATTCTGTAGAGACAAGGGAGAGAGGAAAAAACAAACCTGCCTGATTAACCACCTTTCTGGCAAGCTGTGACTGTTAGTGATTGTATTTTTCAGGATAAATTCCTCCCTCTTGACGTATAAGTATGGACACAGGACGTTATAGCCCCTGCATGACTGATTTTTGGAAGACAGCTGTGGCTCTGGTTTGGTCCTCCATGAGGGCAGGCATGGTGGAAAGGACACTTAGTCATTTCCACACTCATTCTCAGTGACCTGAGGCCACAGCCACCTTGTAAGGTGATGATTGTATGGGGGCGGCCTCTTGGTTATGGCTGCTACTGTCTCTGCAGCAGGCTTCCTGCTGTGCTCAGAGTTGAGTTATGCAGAGCCCCATTCTTTCAAACCACCACCAAAGTTCTGCGACCCAGCTCCACCACGCACTTCAGCAGACCCTGATGGCCTCCACCAGTCCCTCCTCTTCCTCTTTGTCCACTCAGTGACCTAGGGGCACCCGTGAAGGAACCTCTCTGAACCAACCTATGTGCATTCACACCCAGGAGAGGTGCACAGTCCCATGCAGAGAGTTGGCTGATTCCAGGGCCTAATGCTGTTCCAGCCCCAGTTACCAGCTAATTATTATAGGAGACGAAGATGTAACTGACTGAGAGGCCAAAGACAACTGATTCCTGTAACAAATGGGAGGATAGATTCTCTAGGTGCTATTGGGAATTTAGGAGGAAGAAAAAAATTCAACAAGCAAATGCATCTCCATATCAGAGATGTGACCTAGTACAGATACATCTGGAATCTTCTTTCCTTCCTTGTGGTTTGGGAGGCAGGTGTGGAGCTAAACCTCCTCTGGTTCCATGAAGACAAATGGTAGAGGCAACCCTGCAGCACAGATATCCTGAGTCCATTAGCTTGGACTGAGGCGGGAGACTTATGGCTCCAGCAGGCTGGAAAAGTGGCAGTTTTCTCATCTGGAAAATGAAAGACTTGGACTGGATAATCTTCCCTCCAGCGGTAACACTCTGTGTGTCTTTGATTTTTACATCAAAATGGTGTTTTCTTAATCAGCTCTCTGCTGCTTTCTTTCTGAGACCATTCCCCTCCCGTTGCAGAAGCAGGCGTGAGTTTCCAATCAGCGGCTGCTTACAGCTGCCTAATCTTTGCTGCTAATTGGTAGGCAAAGCACACCCTGGGTTTCAGACCTGGAACCAGCTTCTTTCCAAGACGTTAGAAAAGATTGCTTTTGTAAATTGCTTGTTGAAGAAGTTTGAGGATTAAAATGACTGAGTCCTGCCCAGATCCTCGGTTTGTTGGAGCATCATCTCCACGTGCGGAGGTGACGGGTTCCATCTCTGGTCTGGGGGGCACATGTGGAAACATATCTATTTTCTGTGTATCCTTCTCTCTCTCTAAAATCAATCCATTTTTAAAAAATGAAATAAAATAAAATAAAATGACTGATTGAATATTAATGTTAAATGTGATACATTCACTATCAAAGTAGTTTGCATACCATATAGCTTAACAACTAACTCTGTTTAGAACACAGATGCAATGCAGAGTTATATAAAGGTGCGTTTATAGATATATACATATATACTGCATGCATATTATTTTACACACACACGCGCGCGCACACACACACACATGCGCACACACCTTACAGGTATTCCCCAGCCCAGGCTACCTGTGACACTATTTGTCATTGCCAGGAAAAGTCCCTTTCATCAATACATTCCCTTCTAAGTGTTTATAATCTCAAATTAGTATCTTAAAGTTTAATTCTATTGTTGAGTACAGATTTCTACATAAATTCAGATAATCCTAAGAGGGTCATGGCCAGTTAATCTCTATATAGTCTGTGACCATAGTTAGTTGCATATGCTTTCTTGTTTATATTCTACTAGGAAGTTCAAAGGCAAATTTGCAATGTGGTTCCAGTCTACTAGGCCAGGTGTGTATTTTGTATACCTACCTTACTGTTGGTCCTTTTAAATTGTTCTACTTTATTTCTTTGCCCTTGCTTTCTAGACTATAAAAAATCTAGCATAAAATTTGTGAGTTGCCCTAAATTCTTCTTTGGAAAAAGGTTTTGTGTAAACTGACAAACAGGCAAATAAAATCACACCCCAGGTCGACAACAATAGCAACAAGTAAGTATAAGGAAAAGAACTGTGATGGAATATAAGTTATAAGCTTGTAACTAGCAGCTCTGGCATCATTCAAGACAATGACTGGGATTTTAAAAAATTCTTAAATATGAGTCTCTTGTAACTCTTCATATAAAATAAAAGTTAATCACACAGGAAGGTCTCTAATTCAAGTGCCTGGTAGAGCCAGGAAGGTAAAGTAAATAAAGGAACAAAATAATAGAGAGTAGTGGAGGGCCTGACCAGGTGGCTCAGTGGATAAATGTTGTCCTTGTACGCCAAGGTCACAGGTTTGATCCCTGGTCAGGGCACAAACGAGAAGCAAACAATGAGCATACAATTAAGTAGAACAAGTTGATGCTTCTCTCTCTCAAATCCATGGAAATATTTTTTTAAAAAAATATAGTAGTAGAAACAGTAAGAACTCATAGCACCTGTCTCATCTCATTTAGTGTATCCAAATATGATACTTAACATTTGTAGACCCATTAAATACTAGTGTACAACTTCTGAATCAGGCCTCCCCTCAATTTTATAAATGTGACAAAAGTAAAATGCTCTGTAAAATCCTCATGAAACATGGAGAAAGCCTAGGCTGAGAGGCTAAACCTCCTTTTCCTTTCTTTTGCAGGTTATTGGTTGCCTAGTTATAAATTAAAGTCTTCTTGGGCAACAGGCCTGCATCTCTCTGTCTTGTTTGGTCATGTGGAATGTCTTCTGGTGCTACTGGACCACAATGCTACAATCAACTGCCGACCCAATGGGAAAACTCCTCTTCATGTGGCTTGTGAAATGGCCAACTTGGATTGCGTTAAGATCCTTTGTGACCGTGGAGCAAAGCTCAATAGCTACTCCTTAAGTGGGCACACAGCTTTACACTTTTGTACAACTCCAAGCTCCATTCTCTGTGCCAAGCAACTGGTTTGGAGAGGTAAGCCTTTCTGAGTGGCTGACACTGTCATCTATTTGCACACTCATGGCTTTGAAACTTGGTGATCCTTACTTATCTCAAAGACTGTGTAATAGGGATCTTCATGCATTAAACCTAATTCAGGGGGACCTAAAACTATTATAGATAGATAGATAGATAGATAGATAGATAGATAGATAGATAGATAGATAGATATAGCTATGTTGGTCCACATAATTCAGTGATAATCTTTTTTTTATAATTGTAGGAGGCTTGTTAATTTATTTAACTTCTTTGATGTGTCAGGTAATGTGCTAGGTAAGTGAAAGAAAGAAAATAGTTTCAGCCTTCAAGGAGCTTTTATTCTAGTAGATAAAATAAATTCATTAATATAAAATTATGGCCCTGGCTGTTGACTCAGTGGATAGAGCGTCAGCCCAGAGTATGGATGGCCCAGGTTTGATTCCTGGTCAAGGCACACAGGAGAGGTGACCATCTGTTTCTCCCTGCCTTCCCTCTCCCCCTTCTCTCCCTTTTCCCCTTTGGCAGCTAGTGGCTTGATTGATTTCAGCATGGCCCTGGGTGCTGAGGATAGCTCCATTGGAGCACATTGGCCTTAGGCACTAAAAATAGCTTGGTACTCGAGCATCATGCCTTGATGAGGTTGCCAGGTGGATCCCAGTCAGGGCACATGCAAGAGTCTGCCTCGCTATCTTCCCTCCTCTTACCTAAAAAAATTATCTATCTATCTTTCTATCTCTATATATAATTATAAATTGGGAAAGGAGCAAAACAAGGAGCTATGAAAGAGAATGTCATGCATAAACTATTACAAAATGTATAAGACTTCTAAAGATACAATATGTAAGCTGAACCTTTTTTCTTTTTAACGAGAGAAGGACAGACAGATAGGAAGGGAGAGAGATGTGAAGCTTCAACTTATATTGTGGCACCTCAGTTGTTCATTGATTGTTTTCTCATATGTGCCCTCACTGGGAGGCTCCAGCTGAGCCAATGACCCCCTTGCTCAAGCCAGTGACCTTGGGCTTCAAGCCAGCGAACTTTGGGATCAAGCCAGTGACCACATGTCTATGATCACACACTCAAGCCAGCAAGTACTCCCCTGTGCAAGCTGGTGAGCCCACACTCAAGCCAGATGAGCCCATGCTCAAGCCAGCGACTTTGAGGTTTTGAACCTGTGTCCTCATCATCCCAGGCTAACACTCTATCCACCCTGCCACTGCCTGGTCAGGTTATAAGCTGAAATTTTATAATGAGAAGTAACTAGCCATTTTGAAAAAAAGATTCAAGAAGAAGAAGAGTCTAGATCTAGAAAATAGCATGTGCAAAGTTGCTAAGAGAGCAAAACACTTGGAATATAGAACAAACGAAGGAAGATCAGTGAGACCAGAGTATCATGGTTGTCCACTGAGGTGGGAGGATAAGCGGATGGAGGGAGTGTCCGAAGATGACACTGGATGTATTAGAGCATAGATGACCTGCTGGAGGCCAAAGTATGGGGTTTAGAAATGAAGCCCGTGAAAAGTTTTAAGTAAGAAAATGACATGGTTTAATTTTCATTTGAAACCATTGCTCTGGAGTTACACAGAAATTGGTTTGGAGCTGGCCAAGAATGGAAGCTGGGAGATCATCAGAGAAGCTGTTGCAATAGTGTAGTTGGAAGGCATGGTAACACAAAAGGCAAAGGAAGATTAGAAGGTGCGTTTGCCATTTGTTTTAGAAGCAGAATTGATGCGATTTGAAGAAGGATTAGAAAGGGAAGGGGTGGGGGGTGTTGAAGAAAAAAGTAAGTTGCAAGGATGATTGTAGGTTTCTGGCTTCAGAAAATGGGAGGACAGCAATATCATTTTCTTAAGATGGGGAAACTAGAAGAAGAAGCCATGTATATGGGAAAAACAGTTATATCAGCTTTTTTTTTTAAAGTCACATTTACAGGACTGTTTCTGAAAAACATAGCCATGAAACCATCACCACAATTATCTCAAAAAATTCCCTGATGCTCCCGACTTACCCCCACACCCAGCTACCACTGCTCTGTTTCTACAGTATTTTGTTCTTTTTCAGGATGTCATATAAATTAAATTATATAGCATATAGCCTTTTGAGTCTTGTTTCTCACAGTTAGCATAATGCAGTAGAGATTCATACATGTAGTTGCACTGACCAATAAATTAGACCTTTTATTGCTGAATAGAATTTCTGGTATAGATGTAACATAGTTTAGTCACTTCCCATTAGAGAGGGATTTGTATTGCTTCTCATTTGGGGCAATTTTGGACAAAAAAAAAAGAGCTGATATAAACATTTGCATACACATTCTCATTAGACATGTATTCATTTTTTCTGGGTAAGTACCTAGGAGTCAGATGATGGGTCATACAGTGAGTTTTTAAAAACTGCCAAACTGTTCTCCAAAGTGGCTTAGTGGATTACCCTTCTTCATCCCCACCAGCAATAAATGAGTTCCAGTTGCTCTCCATCCTTGCCAGAACTTGGTAAAGTCAGATTTTTAAAAATATATATTTTAGTCAATCTAATAGGTATATAATAGTATCCCATTATGATTTAAATTTGAATTTCTCTAATGACCAAAGATATTGATTGTGTTTTCTTGTATTTACTTGCTAGCTATATATTCACTTTGGTGAAATTTCTGTTCATATCTTTAATTCTTTTTTTAATAGTAATTTATTTAGTTAGTATTGACCTGTGAGAGTTTATACACTTTGGATACAAGCCCTTTTTCAGATATTGGTTTGCAAGTAGTTAAATTTATTTTGTGACTTTTCATTTTTCTAACAGTGTCTTTAAAAGAATAGAAGTATTTAATTTTGATATATTAAATTGATCAATTTTTACCTCTTTCAGAAAAGAGCTCTGGACTAAAGCTGCAAGTTTAGGAACTGTTGGCCAATAAGTTGTATTTGAAGCTAAGGAAATCAATGAAATCACCTAGGTAAATAGTGTAGAGGGGCAAAAGAGAACCTAGGACCAAAGCCTGATAAATTCTTACATTTAAATGTTAACAGAATGGAGAGGAGCCAAGAAATGAGAGTAAAAGGGATTAATAAGTGAAATTGGAGGAAATCCAAGAATATTCTTTGTATCACAGGGACTAAGAAAGAGGTAGTTTTTCCAGGTCGGGTAGCTCAGCTGGTTAGAGTGTTGTTCTGATACAACAAGGTTGCAGGTTCAATCCCCAGTCAGGGCACAAACAAAAAACAACCAATTAATACATAGCTAAGTAGAACAACATATTGATGTTTCGCTCTCTCTCTTTCCTTTCCTCTCTTTCTCAAATCAAGAAATTTAAAAAAGCCTGACCAGGCGGTGGCGCAGTGGATAGAGCACCGCACTGGGATGTGGAAGACTCAGGTTCGAGACCCCGAGCTTGCCAGCTTGAGCGCGGGCCCATCTAGCTTGAGCAAAAGCTCGCCAGCTTGGACCCAAGGTCACTGGCTCCAGCAAGGGGTTGCTCAGTCTGCTGAAGGCCCGCGGTCAAGGCACATGTGAGAAAGCAATCAATGAACAACTAAGGTGTCGCAAGGGCAACGAAAAACTGATGATTGATGCTTCTCACCTCTCTGTTCCTGTCTGTCTGTCTGTCCCTATCTATCATTCTTTCTGACTCTCTCTCTGTCCCTGTAAAAAAATATATATATATATAACTGTAGTGGAGAAAAATCATAATATTTAAAAAAAGAAAGACAGTTCAAGAAGGAGAGAGTGGTCAGCTGTATTGCTAGCTACTGATAGGTTTAACTAGATGTTCATTACATTAAGTTACAGTTAGCATTTACAAAAATAGTTTTGGTGAAATGGTGAGTATTAAAGCCAGATTAGAATGATATAAGGTATAAATGGGGGATTAGAAACTAGAGATGGCTTATGTTAATAAACATTAGAAGAAGCTTGGCTGCAAAAGTGAGCATAAGAATAGCATGATTTCTGAGGGTGTGAGGGGCCACAAGAGAGTATTATCTACAGTTGGAGATCAAAGGAAATGTTTGTTTGCTGAAGGAAATAATTTATAGAAAGAAGACAGTTGAAGATGCATGAGCCAGGATAACTCTGAATGGTCCACATCTTAGCTGAGACAGGATAACATCCAGAGACCATATGCCACATCCTTGATTTTAACAGATGGCTTAAAGTAAAAGATGGCTTGAAATGCCAGAGCATTGATCGATTTGGTTGTGGTTTGATGAGGGAGTTTGTATCTGATGGAGTTTCCCCCTCAATAATGTATGAGGCCAAGTTAGCAGCCAAAAATGAGAGCATTTCTGACTGATAACTTTCGGCCCCCTGGGATGCAGGGCCTCGTTCAGAGATATCCAGGGTGGGGTGGCACCATCGGTTGGAGCTCATCCACCTGACCACATGTAGCCATCTCTCCCTTCCACATTTACTTACAGATGTAGCTTTTATTTAGGTCTTAATGAGTGAATTTAAACTTTTAAGCTTTTTAATTTTAGATAGTTAGTAAATTATATGTTGTTTAATTGTTGACTCTTTATAGCAATACCTTCATCAACCACAGGTGGACGGACAGCTGCCTACCTTTGCACTCCTCAGAGGCGTTAGCACACACCTCTCCCAGAGAACAGTCATTTTCCAACTCCTTCATCCCTGTCCTCGGAGGGAGATGACCTAGTGATGAAAAGGGTTAGGCTAATAACAATCAATGAGAGAGAGGAAGTCCAGTAAAGATGCACTTGCTCTTTAGAACCATGGCAGCACAGGCCAAAGTCATAAGGAAAAGAAAGATAAATGAGATGAAATAACAATGGTCAATGTCTGTGTGGCAAACAGATCATAAAACTAAAAAACCATTATAAAATGGAAAAGATATTTGAGAATACAGAAAAAAAGGGCTCATATCCTTAATATATAAAGAAATCTTAAAACTTAAAGTAAGGAGGTTACCAACTAAGGGGGGGGGGAGAATAAAAGGACCAAGAACAGGAACATGTATTTCAATGGGGAACAAATGATAAACAATGATAACAGTGATCACCTCTATTGGTAGTCAGTAAAGCATCAATTAAAATAACAATTATATACTTTTGTTGTTTGTTACATCAATAGAGATATAAAAGATGATCATACTTATACTGACAAACATAGCTAAGTGCTTCCACATGCTCTTAACGGAGTATAAATGCATAAAACAAGGAAGACAATATAAAAACTTAAAAACTTTCTTTAACTCAAAAATTTCACCTCTGGGATTAGATACTAATTTGAAACCTTTTGGCACAGGGCATTCAATTATGTAGGGTCTCAAATTCAGACTTTGGATGTTATCACCAAACAAGGTTATACATTGAGTCAAAGATATAACAGATGAGTGCCCTGGCCAGGTAGCTTGATTGGTTAGAGCAGTGGTAGTCAACCTGGTCCCTACCGCCCACTAGTGGGCATTCCAGCTTTCATGGTGAAAGGTAGTGGAGCAACCAAAGTATAAATAAAAAGATAGATTTAACTATAGTAAGTTGTTTTATAAAGATTTATTCTGCCAAACTTAGCGAAAATCCAACATAAAGTACTTGGTAAGTAATTATTATTATATGTTTTAACTTACTGTAACTCTGCTTTATAAATTTTATAAAGTAAAGTTACTTCTATACTTTATAAGTCACCATTACTGTGGAACCAGTGGGCGGTTAGAAAATTTTGCTACTAACAGAGATACAAAAGTAGGTGATAGGTATAAAAAGGTTGACTACCCCTGGGTTAGAGCATCGTCTTGAAGCACAGAGGTTGCAGGTTCGATCCTTAGTCAGGGCACATACAAAAACAGATCAGTATTTCTGTCTGATTTTGTCTCTCTCTTCCTTCCTCTCTCTCAAAACTCAATAAAAAAAAGAAGAAGAGGTAACTGATGAGAAACAAAGAAGATATTTATCATGTAACAGAATTGTGCTTGGTCACGTGATCTGTAGTACACTAGATACTGAGACATTTTTCTAATTCTGTAAGTCTTCAAAATAGTGTAGTTATAGTGTATTCTATTTTACATTATTGCATTAGAAGGTTGGATTGGTTAAAGTATACATTTAAAATATATCACAATTTAAAAATGTGTGTATTGGCATTTATTATTTTAATATATATTTTGAGTCTCAAAAATTGTCTGATTTCTTTTTTTTCAGAAAGCCATTTATAGTACTGAAAATTGAAAAATATTTGCATATCTAATAGAAAATTTGTGAGCTGTATTAATTACCTCCACACCATACAGACATTAAAAATGATGTTGTCAGGAATGTTCACTGACATGGAAAGATTTTTTGTGTGTGTGTTTGACAGAGACAGAGAGAGAATTAGAGAGAGAGAGAGATAGGAAGGGAGAGAGATAAGAAGCATCAATTCTTCATTGTGGCACCTTAGTTGTTCATTGATTGCTTTCTCATATGTGCCTTGACTGGGAGGTTAGCAGCAGAGCAAATGACCCCTTGCTCAAACCAGCGACCTTGGGCTCAAAACAGCAACCTTGAGCTTTAAGTCAATGACCTTTAACTCAAGCCAGAGACCATGAAGTCATGTTTATGATCCCATCCATGCTCAAGCCAGCAATCCTGCACTCAAGCTGGTGAGCCGCACTCAAACCTGATGAGCCCGTCCGTGCTCAAGCCAGTGACCTTGAGGTTTTAAGCCTGCATCTTCACCATCTCAGTCTGACGCTCTACCTACTGCGCCACTGCCAGGTCAAGCTGGAAAGTTTTTTAACAAAGTTTATTAGAGAGTATGAGCTGCATAACTTATTTTTCTAAAAATGATATATTAATATGCATATTGGAAAATAATATTCAAATGATCACAAACTTGGTGTCATAACTAATAGTTAGTCCTACCAAAGCAACTTGAAAAGGTAAATGTTATTTTAGATCCTTACCCCTAGGGTAATAAATGTGGTTTTTTTAAAAGAGTGGCACATACTTCAAAAAAAATTGTGAATCAGATAATTGGGGAAATTTTTACCCATTTTATAAACAGATAAATAGAGAAAAGAAAAAAGTAAGTGTTTGGAGCTGAGTCTGCTAGTCTGGAAACTCTAGAAGACTGAGCATCTTGCATCCTTTCTTTTGCATTTTTCTGTCTTCAACATCTTGGACAGAGCGTGGCCCATTGGAAATTCTCAGTAAATGGTGTCTGGCTGATGTAATGACCCCAGGATCCCTGAGTGCACGGATGGGAATAATTGCTGTCTAATAAATGGAAACTGTTATGTTCCTGGTCAAGGAAATGTTGCTGTTGGTCAGTTTTACCTTCCCAGTCTCTAGGGAGATAGCTGAAAGATGCGTTTTCTTTCTCTCAGATTATGTGGTAGGCACTTTGAGGAGAAATCACATCCATCACTTCGTGGCTGGACAGAGAGCGTTGGGACAGCCTATAGACAAGAAAAATAAGTCAGCCTAACATTAAACTCAGGACCAGAGAGGTCCTTTAGAGAAAAAAACAATGCCATGGCAACTGAAAATGTAATTTCATTTGCTATTTAATGGGCTCTTTGTGGAAAAGCACTCTTTGTGGAAAAGGCTAATTGAGGCCAAAAAATTGCATGCAATTTTCTCTTAAATGATTTTTCTCTATTTTTTCCCCAATGTTGCAGAGCCTGCTTTGTCCCTATGCTGAATTTTTGTCTGCTAATTTTCTGTTGGCCTTTCTACTGCATGCCCCCCACCTCCTGGCCTTTGTTTCCTTTGGTATTAGTATAATAGTGTTCATCAGTGGAGAGGGCTTATTTAGCCCAGTGAAAATGTCCTCTCCTTGAATCCTGCATTTCCCTATGAATAAAGAGAGTCAGTTGGGTTTAGCTGGCTAAAAAGCAGCATATTATTTCTACCTATTTCCTTTCGACAGAGGAAAATAAAAGCTGCTTGCTTTACTCTGCATGAAGCAAATCCTGACAGTTGGAGGAAAATCTGTTACTGCAGGAAAGACAGAAAAATCCAAATGTTCCCTAGCAGAATGCTGTGTGATGGCAATGGAACAGAGACTGTGCCTTTTAAAGGACTGTCCCCTGCTTCTTGGTGTGCCACGGACACAAGTTACCAGCATGATAGGAAAGTCTGTAGTAAATGGTGCAGACATAGAAGGACAAGATGTCATTGGACACACTTGCTTGACAGATACCCATCTCACCAGCCCATCGCTTTCCTTCCATCTTTCCGTATGTAACGTAGCAGTAGCACAAACCTGACCATCCTAGTCATTTGCAAAACAACTTCGGGATTTTTGCCCCATCTGTCCTACTGTTAGTACCACCTGTATACATGAAGTTAATATTGTCTTCGAATTGATATTACTTACTAAATTTAATTTTAAATGAAACTTTATATCACTGTACAAATTAATTCATTGCTACAAAAAGATGGCAAAATTTTTTGCCTGCGTGGAAGGTAATAGTAACAATAAATAATAACCATTGTCTTGACCTCCATCTGATCCTCTTCTCTCAGATAGTAAAGAATGACTCTGAAAAGCTTCATCATCCGGCCTTGGCTGGTTGGCTCAGCGGTAGAGGGTTGGGTGTCTTGTGGAAGTCTTGGGTTCCATTCCCAGCCAGGGCACACAGGAGAAGCAACAATCTGCTTCTCCATCCCTCCCCTCCCCTCCCCTCCCCTCCCCTCCCCTCCCCTCCTCTCCCCTCCCCTCCCCTCCCTCCCCCTCTCTATCTCTCTCAGCTCGATTGGTTCAGCAATTTGGCCCGGACGCTGAGGATGGCTCCATGGCCTCTGCCTCAGTCACTAAAATAGCTCTGTTGTTGAGCAATGAAGCAGCAGCCCCTGATGGACAGAGCATTGCAGGGTAAGGGGCTTGCTGGGTAGATTCTGTTCAGGGGGCAAGGAGCATGCAGGAGTCTGTCTCTCTGACTCCCCTCCTCTCACTTAATTTTTTTTTAAAAGAAAATGTTTTGTTTTCTGGTCGCTGATGCTTCTAGAAGCATCTTCTCCAAACATTCTGCTGTGAATGTGTAAACTTCCAGTTCCTTTGGAGACCACCTCTTACACTCAGTCAGGCAGTAGCAATTCAGTCTGAGAGAGAATGTTCCACATAAAATCATAGCACACTTTGGGAACCATGGCCTTAAGCCATACTTTGTAAAGTTGAGGGTCTACTTAAAGGTGACATTTAAGAAGCAACTGCTTTAGAATCAGAAGTGAAGCTAGTTTGCTGCTCTCCTCACATTTCTTCAGCTCCTCCCTCAAGGTTCCAGCCAACCCAACAAGAAAAGAAAAATAAGTAAAATGTATGAAGATTGGAAAGCACTCTGGGAGCCACATTGCCATTATTTCACATAGTGTGTGTGTGTGTGTGTGTGTGTGTGTGAGTGTGTGTGTAACATACAAGAAAATCTAAGGTCAAAAGGTAAGAATTTGTCATTGAGTTTAGCAGAGGGATTGCATTTGAGATCAGTATACAAAAAGCAATTGCATTTCTATATACCAGAAACAAGCAGTGAGAAATTATAGTGCAAAAAAAAAAAAAAAAAAAAAAAGGTAGATTTAGAATACCACAGAAACTTAAGGGACCTAGAAAAATATATTCAACAAAAGGTGGAAGAAATATAAAAATTGATGAAAAGACATTAAGAAGATACCATATTCAAGGTTTATTATGAAAAATGCAGTTTTTGATTACTCCCTCCTCAGAGGCAATCACTTTCACTTATTTTAGCTGATGAGTTTAATATTTATCTCCATACTGCTAAATAAATACCATTTCTTTATCCACAAAATTAAAAAAAAACTAAGGAACAACATGAGCAGTTTTCTGATGATCTGGTGAAGATCTAGCTCTCCTTCCTGCTTCCCCCACCCAGGTACCTTTCCGGGCCTCCGTGCTCACAACACAGTTATAACTGTGAGGCTTTTTCTTCTTTGTACACCATTTTGTTCTTCCTGAAGCTCATTGCCTTTTATTTTTTTTTTTTGCTTTGTTTTCTATGTACCATCACTATTTTAACCTCCCACCTTTTGCAAATAGTTTTAATCTTTTCTGAAAATATTTAAATTTAATGGTCATTTTTATCAGCTTATTTTCTTGCAAAAGTCCCTCTGAAGACTTCAGACCTGCTCCAACCACTGTCATCCTGGGAACGACACTCCCTGCCAACCTGGAGACTCCCTTTGCGTGTCCCCTTCCCCCAGACCCCTATCCTCTCCCCTCCCCCCCCCCCCCCCCCCCGTTTCATTTTCTGTATCTGTGTAGGTTGTGTGTGTCCTCTTTCTGAGAAAATGTGCAAGGGACAACATAAGCCCCACAAGGCATTGATTCTACCCTGACACGGCATAGAATTCTAGATTGATAATAATTTTCCTTCAGAATGATAAAGGTATTGTTCCCTTGTTTGACTGTTTTCAGTACTGTTGCTGAAAAATCGGAAGCCATTTTATTTCCGCATCCTCTCTAAGAGACCTATTATCTTCTCCTGAGGTGGGAGGGGGGGTATATCATTTGCATTTTGTCTTTGGTGTTCTGAAACGCCAATGATGATCTGCTTTGGTGAGTTTATTTGCATCTATTGGAGGATGTCCTTCCAACTGCAAAATGTGTATGTCTATTAGCTCTGGTAAATGTTCTTGAATTACTGCAAGAATTCTTTTCTTCGTTTTCTGTATGCTCTATTCCTTGAATTGATATTATTTAGATATTGTACTCCTGGACAATATCTAAATTAGTTGCTCTAATTGCCTTATAATGTCTTCTCTATTTTATGTTTCTTTATCTTTATGCTTTACTTTCTGGGAGATTTACTCCAGACGGTTTTTCTCTATTTTTCATTGTCTCTGTCTTCCATCTATCCTTAGATGTTTTATAAGCTTTGGTTGTCTGCTGATATTTAAGACTGAGTGACTAAAAGCTAATTTGGAAGCTAGGTGTAAGGGTGGGCTTAACTAACTATTAGCTTCACTTTGGGAATGTGGCTGGATGTTTTATCTGAGGAATTCCTGACATAGTAGACTTTTATCTTTTATTTTTTTAGATTTTACTTATTAATTTTTAGAGAAAGAGGAGAGATAGAGATAGATAGATAGATAGATAGATAGATAGATAGATAGATAGATAGATAAGGGTGGAAGAGCAGAAAGCATCAACTTCCATATGTGGAGTTTTGAACCAGCGACCTCAACATTCCAGGTCGACGCTTCATCCACTGCGCCACCACAGGTCAGGTATTACACTGGTAAGATTCTTCAAAGAAAACTCTACCAGGCTTCTTCCTGGAGGTCAAGGCCTGGCTGCAAGTAGTCTAGGTGTCCAGTTGGGGAAATGGGCTGGGAATGCAAATGTAGTGTAAATGCTTTCTAGAATGTTCTACCCTTGTCTCTTACCTGAGCTAACTTTTCCTCCTCCTTAAGGCCTTAGTTCAGACATCAATTTCAAAGATCATGCTTAGTGAATTCCCTTAAACTAAGGTTATTCTGTACTTTTATAGTATGTGGTTTTTTTTCTTTGTGGCACTTAATATTTTATTTTATTCATTCTTTGACTACTTGCTTCCCTCACTAAACTATGCATTTCATGAGAAGAGTTTTCTCATCATAGTCCAGTGCATAGTACATATTGTTTGTTGATTGTTGAATATATACTGGACGTTCAATTAAGAACAAATGCTAGAGCTAGGGAGGAGAGTATACTTGGCCCCCAGCAATGTCATCACCATTGCTGGCAAAATAACTCTGAGTTCATGGTCTATTCTTTTCTACTGTGAAGAGAGTATGTCAGGAAAGAGGGAAACATCAGAAGTGTCAAATGCTACTGAGAAATCCAATAAGCTGAAAGTTAAAATGTTTCCATTGGATTAAGTGACATAGAAGAACTTGGGGAGTGTAGCAATCAGCTGAGTGATGGATACGGAAATCAGAATGGGGGTGGGTGGGTAACCAAATAAGCCTTTAAAAAGTGTTTGTGAAGAAGAGGCAAGAGGGTTGATGAAGAGGGAAATAGGGTTGAGAAATGTTTTTCTTTTAATAAAAATAACCTGAGCAATTTTTTAAGAAGACTAAATTTATAGTGGAACTTACATTGAAGACAGAGAGAATACTTTACGGAGTGAGGATTCTGAGAAGATTGGGAAGTGAGATCTAGAACCAGGTGGAGGGATTGGCTCTAGAGAGGAGGACACCTGTGCTGGTGTGGCTGGAGGCAAAGAAGGAGAGGATGGGAGTTGATATGTGAGGTAGTAAGCCCTTAAGGAAGTTTCCAACTGAAAGGTGTTGTCTATGTAAAAGAAGAAGTGAGGAGATCTGAGAGTGAAGAGAGAGGAAATGGAGTTCAAGGGGTGAGGAGTGAAAATGGTCTGAGATCATTATTACGGAGAGTGGGGGAATAAGTCACACAGAGAGAGAGTGGGTTGCTGAGCAGGCTTGAGGACCCACTTGAGTGTTTCTGTTTGACTTAATGGCGGTACCAGACTTATGCAGACAGCACCTCACCTGTAGTGTAATTTCTGCCATACAGCTCTCAGCTGCATAGAAGCAAGTAGGTGCTTTGAAGAGTTAGATTAAGGTTTTGAAAAGACAGTTATTGAAATGATGAAAAATGGTACTAAGCTGGATAGGGAGGGAAGAAAATTAAAGTGCGTCTAATGAGCAAAGTGAACCCAGAGAGGGATTCTAATGAAACCAAGATGTGAAGATGAGCAGCTAGGGTCAGAGACTCAAAGGTGGAAATTTGTAAGTTCAGGAGACGGATCACCTGAAGGTAATGAATTTAGTCCAGGTATGACGGTGGGTGGGAGTCACCAGGTCAAGAGGAGGGGGAAGTCACTGGAGAAAACGAGATCCAGAGGGAGAGACCAGGACCAGGGTAGTCATCTGTGTGGTTGCTAAAGTCACCTAGAATCTGTGTGCAGAGCCATACTGTACCCAAATCTCCAGGCACTGATGGGGAAAGAAATGTATTCAGGAAGGAGGGTAGGTGGTACCAATGAAATCGCGGAGTCCTAAAGAAGCAAGGGTGTTCTTTTTAATTTTTTCAAGAGAATTAGGGAGTAATTGGAGGCAGCAGTGGGGAGTCAAATATATGAAAAAGATCACCCAGCTATATACCTCAGGCCAGAGTTAAGCATCCTGCATCTGTTCTTTGAGCTTGGAATAGGGCAAAGCTAGTTTGGTTGCCATGGTGACGAACACCCTGTCTCTGGGCTCATTAATCCTGTGTTCCAAACTAAGCACTCAGCGATAGCTTCTGAATAAATGCAACAAAGCTCTGCATACTGAAAAGGGCATATTCATGTTAAGCAGGGGAAAAGGTTTTCAATTTCATTCATTAAACTTTAGTAAATAATTTAATATCTCTGTGCGTCAGTCCCCCTAGCTAATGAACAAGGATAAATGCTTAATGGAAAATCTAGCCTAATAAAGTTAACAACATCGGCTTTCCATGCAAAGGAAATTGATGTTGTGGGTTTATATGCATATGAAGGGGAAAATAGAAAGAAAAATAGTGTATATTAAGCATCTAGGATGTGGAATGTCAGGTACTTGAAAATAAAATGTCTCATTTAATCCTTGCAAAACCCATGTGAGCTACATTCTCTTCATTCTGTAGATGAGAAATCAGAAGCTCAGAGATGTTAATTTAAATAAGGCCCCAGTTCACTCAGCTGGTGGAATTCAAGCAGGCCTTATTCTCTGGTTTGAGTCATGATGGTCCTACTGAACCTTGTTTAATATTGTATACTGTTTAACCTTCTGGGATATTTTTCCAGTTAAAAAATGAGGGGGACTTTGTGCTAAGTTGACATTTTCTATAGAAAACAGAAGTTTAAATGGTGCATTAGAATGCCATTAGCTTAAAAATATTCACTACCATAAGATGTTTTTAGAGTTTTTTCTTGAAAAAAAAATTGTAAGAAGACCTTTGGGTATATTAGAAGTGTGTTTAATTAAAAAACATGAAGAACTGCCAATGCTTCTCCCCAAACGGGTCCCCTCAGAGTGATCATTTACGTCACTTTGCCATTTCCAGTACATAGAGGGTTTAGAGTGGCAAAGCAGACCCTCAGCACAGAAGCTGATCTTTGTCTTCTAAGTATAATGCCTTTTTTGGGTTTTCTGGACTTGCTGATTTAAAAAGATATATAAAAACTCCATTAATTCATTTTTAAATTAAACTCTTTAATTAAAAGCAACACTTGGATCAATTTCTAATTTCTACCTCTAACAATATGATATCCAAAGGTTAAAATAAATAGAACCAAGAAAGCCTCTGAAACAACGCCCTCCTCCCCCTCCTCTTCCTCCCCCTCCTCCTCCTCCCCCTCCTCCTCCTCCCCCCTCCTCTCCTCCCCCCTCCCCTCCTCTTCCCTGGATCTTACTATCCTCTGAACATTTGAAACGCCATTTAGCAAAAGATGTCAGGTTTATAAACAGAAATCCAACTGTTTTCTCTGTAACCACCATAAGTAATAAACAATTTTAGAGGGAGACTCCTGGGCCCAGATTTGGAGGTAAAATGGGTAAGTCAAACAAGAACCCGAGGCCCCGATCTCGCTTTCCCATGAAGCTAATCAAGAAAACAAACAAATGGGGGAAATGGCCAAAGCGCCATAAATGGAGGTTAAAATTCAAACCTAAAAAAAAGAAAAGAAAAAAGAAAAAAATCAAGCCTAACGCAGGTTCCTGAAGTTCCTACTAATTACGAAGCTAATGGGAACAGAAACAGGGAGGACACTCTCTTGTCTGTGCTCTCACTGGCTGTCAGAACAGAGCCACAGAGAACGACATACTTCAGGGGAGGTCCCAAGGCATCCCTGCCTTTGTTTCCAGCAGTCTTAGAAGTCCCAGCTGCCAGCGGTCAGACACACTCTGATTAAACCCGCAGAGCCACCGTGGCCCGTTGCTCAGCTGGTTATAGCGTCGTCCGTTTATGCCAAGGTTGCGGGTTCAATAAGTGGAACAACAAACTGAATAGTAAAGGCAGGAAAGAAATTCACTCCTTAAGTCAACGTTGAATCAACCTGATTTGGGGCAGAAAGAAAAGACTGAATAAAATAATAACAACCGGATATAGCATTTTTCTATTGCATGCCTGGAACTTTATCCACATTCTTTTTAAATCCTCTCAACTATCCTATGGGGTGAATACTAGTACAGTATTCCCATTTGCAGATGAAAACACTGAGCTGTAGACAAATAATGGTAAAGCTAGGTTTTGAATGTAGATTGACCTCGATGCAGAGTCCGACTTTTCCCACTAGGTGGTGCTGCCTCTTCTTTGCCACTTAGAATCCCGACAGAATAACCCTGTGGCCTCATTCTGAAAATCTCCTCCCGGTTATAGACTGGATTGGATGTATCAGTCAATAAAACTGCCACTCGCTCAGCTCCCTCTGCAAGTGTCTTGTTCACTGCCTCTGACGAAAGGAAAGCTTAGGTCGTTACGTTCTGTAACACTGGGTCCTTCCCCACCACAACTGATTAGACAAGGGGTGGTATTTGATCCAAGGTGCTCAGATATGTCTTGATAGGCATACATAAAATGCTTAAGAGGATAGGTAGTCCAGTAAGACTGCCTGCGTTTGAATCCTGACTACCCCTTCCCCATTCACTATCTACAGGAGTGAGTTTAAAAATTAAACTCTTCAAGTGAACAGCTGAGATGCCACAATGAAGAATTGATGCTTCTCATCTCTCTCCCTTCCTGTCTGTCCCTATCTGTCCCTCTTTCTGACTCTCTGTCTCTGTCTCTGTCAAAAAAGAAAAATTAAGCTCTTTGAATATTAGCCCTCATTTACTTAAAGAGAATACTGATAATAATCCAAACCAATTCTAGAGAACTCAAACAAGAGTTCATATAGTTTCATGTGTGGCCGTTTTCCCACCTCTTACCTTTGTATTGTCTAGAACTGCATTTCCCAAAGTCCATTATATTAAACACCAATTCTGGGAGTGGTGACAGGTGTTCCAATAAAATTCCTTGGTCAAATAAATTTGGGAAAGCCTACATTAAATTAGACAGATTTCTTCACCACAGGACACCTCAGAATCTTTCGTATGTTAATGTGAATTGTAAATATACAAAGGCACACAGAACCCACAAATATGGTTAACTGAAGAGCCTTTATTTTTGATGGATCTTACAGTACTAATATATCACAGAACAGGCTTTGGAAAAGATGAGCATAAAGAAATAAAGTTGGAGCATATAGTAAGAAATAGAATTCATATTTGGTGCAGCAAACTGCATTTAACTCTGTATGTCAATCATTCCTCCAGCTCCCAATCTGAGGACAAATATTATCTCACTGTAGTAGGCAGAATAATGACCCTCTAAAGATGTCCTACAGAACAGTAAGATAATATATTGTTTAGGCCACTAAATTTATGGTAATTTGTTACAACAGCAATAAGAAACTAATACACTCACCCTCTCCCACTATAAACATTGTTATCTACTGTAATGCTTGCCATTTCCTACTGAGGACTTCTCAGTTTTGGTTTATTTCTTAATTCCATCATACAGGATGAACTTCAGTTTTGACGTAGGTTAGCAATCCAAAGTCATCCTCACAGCTCTTGAATCTTCAGTTCTGACAACCTTTATCTCACCCAGGCAAGCCATCCACTCAGCATGTTCACATCTTGGCCCTTTATATTGCTCCAATATTTTCACTGTCTACCTTTTCAACCATCACTCCCTCAGTTACAACGGACCAGTTCTTCAATGTCATAGTGACTTCAGCTTCTTGTTCCTCTTTCTATCCTGGTTCCCTCACTCCTCTTAGGTTTATCTCTGTCCCTCCTCCATCTGGGCTTCCTGGTTGTTGGCTTGAATGACTGTCTCACCAACATTATGACTTCTTTGCCATAACAGGGTTTTTCCAAATTAACACAGACCAGGATAATACACATCTTTTACTTACTGTTAAATATCTATAAAAATTCAATAAAACTTACTGGAAAAAAAGAGAAAACCCTTTGACAACAGCTATGTAAACTAAATATGTGAACTAAAGGAATGACTAAGGGAATTTTCCCTCATGGTCCAGAATGCTGGCTGCTCCAGCAATGGGCTTCCTCACTGCTGCTCTGTTGTGCTGTTGCCATCTAGAAGGGGAGACCCACTGTTGTTTGATGAATTCCTTCTTGTGCAGGTGGTTTCTGCTAACCTAGTGTCCCACTTGCTGTTCTGTCGTCCCCTGTCATTCTGCCTCAGAGTAGACGAATCTCTCTCATTCATTCCTCATCATCTCTCTGCCTCCTTCCAGCCCTGCCTCTGCGGCCAGGGCCATTCACCTCCACCCCTTGATAATCTTGGCCACCCGTTATTCTGAGTCCAGAACAGGAAAAATTATGTCCCTAGAGCAGTGGTTCTTAACCTTTTTTGAGGTACCGAACCCACCAGTTTCATATGTGCATTCACCGAACACTTCTTTAGTGATAAATAAAATATGATTTCTTTTCCAAATTCAAGACATAGGTATATGTTTTTTTACTGGTGCACAAAATGAGCCGTGCATGAACATCACCTTGCTCAAAGAACAAAACCAACAAAGTGCATGAACTCACAACAAATTACGGTATTACTTTATTCTGGCCTCCGCGGCAGAAGCTTCTCCGAACCCCTGAGACTGACTCATCGAACCCGTACTGTTTGATAGAACACAGGTTAAGAACCACTGCCCTAGAGAGAAGAAGTCATTATTCACTTTCTCCAAATTTATGGTCTTAAAAAAAAAGCAAAGTAATAATAATAATAATAACAAGAATCTTCCCAAGATTAACTTTTTTGTTGTTGAATGACAATAACAATATTCATTTTCTTCAGCACAAACACCATCCAATCATAAGAAATGTTCTGACTATTACAACAAGATTGTATGACAGTGCATTTTCCGAAGTCTGAGTTATTCAGTCTTGTCTATGGTTACTTTACTAAATTTTAATTAATATATTTTTGGAAAGAAAATGATAAAAAGAAAATAAGTAGAATGCAACTGAGCTCAGTGCCTACATCTGGATTATTCACATCTAGAAAGATAACTTTTTCTTAAGGTTGTGTAAATTATAAATAAACAGAAGAGTGAGTAAACACGGACTCTATGAGAAGAAGGCATTATCCCAGGGAGGAGAAGCAATATTCCAGGGAGTTGAGACATAAGCTTGATATGAAAAAGATTTGCTTTAGGAGACAGAAGGAAATAGTCTGTGATATTTGCTTCATGGTTTCGACATGGTATTTTGTTGTTGTTTGTTTTTTAATACAGGTAGATGTTAAAAAAGAAACTTGCTCTGAGAACAGACAATGTGAAAACATGCTTGGTTTAATAAGCATTTATAGAGCCAAGCTGTTTTCTACTTATTCATTGGCCTTTCTTCAGTCCTGTTTCCTGGATATGTTTCTCTTTTCTGTGTTTAAAGGTTGGTAGGTCTCTGGGTTCAGGTGAAGGTACACTTTTCTCATCTAAACTCACCTTGGTGATTTTTTTCTGGTCTTGTTCATTTGGTGATATCACCAAATGGGGCTCACTCCCAGATCCCTTCCTGAGCTTCAGCGCATCCATCCAATTACATAAAAACCTGTCTCTACTCAAATTTCCCATGGCCAGACTGAGACTGGCTTTCCTTCCCCTGGATCTATGATCTCTGTCTTAATAAATGACAATTCTGTTTTTCCAGGTGTTCAAGCCAAAAACCTAGAAAGCATCTGTGTTTGCTCATTTTTTTTTATACCTCACATCCCACAAGACTTTTGGGTGTCATAAAAATATATTGCCAGTTGGACAACTTCACACACTTACACTGAGACCACCCCAGCCCAAGCCACGTGGTTCTTTCTGGACTACAATGGTAAACAATCAGTAGTCTTTCTGCTTTTACTCTTTCCTTCTTATACAGACCACCCACCAGACAGCCAGCCTGAGGCATCTGCAGAGACAGCAAATCAGATCATTTCCCTCCCCAGTGCTTCCCTCACATTTAGAATATGTTCTGAAGTCTTTCTGTGACTGAGCGTGACATCATCTGAGCCCTGCTGCCTCACCAATGCTATTCCTTACCACTCCCTCTGTTACTCCTTTTGATACTTGCCTTCCCAGAGTTTTCTGCACACATCCAGCTTGCACCTATCTACCTCAGACTCTCTTCCCTTGCCCTTGCCTCTGCTGGGAAAGCTTTTCCCCATTATCTTCAGATGGTCCATTTCCTTGCTATACCTAGGGCACGTCCTCAAGAAATCTTTTACATCAAAAGTGTTTTCCTCTTCCCTCATCATTCTCCATTACTGTACTCAGCTGCATTTTTCTTCATAACATATTACAGCCTGTTATATTTATATATGAGTTATCTATTTTGTCTATCTTCTGGACCAGCGTGTAAATTCCATAAAGTTAGGGACATTGTCTGGCTTATTTATTCATGGAACCTAGAACAGTAGTGGTCCACAGTAGGGACTCAATAAATATTTGTCAAATTCATGAATGTACCAAGCACACAGGACACAAAGACAAATAAAAATAGCATCTGTTTTCAAAGATCTTAAAATGAGAAAAGAAGACACCCAAATCTGTTATTCCTTAGAGTGTTAATATCATTTTTACAGTGGAGAGACAAGTTGCACAGCCAAGGGGTTGAGGAAGGTTTTCTGGAAGAAATGGCATTGAACCTTGAAGGATGAGTAAAGTTTATCAGTCAAAGAAAAGAAAATTAAGGTATTTGCAGGTCAGGAAAACAACATAAGCAAAGACATGTAGTTGCCTGCACAGAGCTAGAACAAAGGGTCCATTGTCCAGGAAGATCTGGTGATGAAACTTCTTAAAAATCTTACTAAGAACCCTGGGTAGGGGAGACAGATTTGAGTCTTGCTCCTCTTTCTTTGCCAGTCGACCTCCCAATGAAAGCTTTTTGTTTTCTCTAAAGCTCGTGCCATAGTATTGTCTTCTATGCGTGTTGGGCAGTAAGCCCTTGCTTAGTAATAGGATCAAGATATTTGGTAATGGTAAAACAATCTGCCCCGGAAGATCTTGGAATTCTGAGTGTGAATGTGTTGCCTTGGTCATCTGCAAAGGTATTGCAAGATGATGTCAGAACATAGATGAAAGAGAGACTGAGCTAGATATCTATGTCTCCAGCGAAAATGGGAGAGTGATGAAGAGTTTATGAGATTGTAGATGAGTAGGGGTTAGGAGTAACTTCAATGGGTGACATAAACTTTAATGGATAAGAGCTTGTAAAAGTAATGGTTCAGAAGCCCCATTGTTGATCTACAAGAAGGGAATTCTTACCTCCAGACCCAGGAGAATGTGAGAATGAGGGATGTGGGGCCTTAGAGGAAATGGTATTTCATTTAACATTTCATTTAAGACAGGACTGTGAAAGCTACAGGAAAACATATTTGCCATAGAGTGTAGATTGAAAGGGCAGAATTGAAACTAGAACAAAGCAGCCAACTGAAAATATGCTTTGGTTGACAGTTAATAACAAACTTGACACCGCACAAAATTGCATCCCTGACAAAGAAGCAGACTTGAGAAACAATCTCGGAACACACAGAAAATGAAAAGCCCTGAATATTAAAAAAAAAAAATTCTTTTTGAATAATAGATGTTTCTGAAGAATGCTTACTGTTAATAACAAGTGAGACAATATATGTAGAAGTCCTAGTGAGTGCTTGAAAAATAGCAGACATTATTAATATTCTTACAAAGGAACTCTGAACAAATATGCTGTCTTTTATCTGCACAAAAGCCTAGACAAGTGACATTATGAGAATGAAGACATCTCTGACAAAACAAGTCGTTAATGAAGATTCTAAACTTCTACCCCAAGTTAATAAATAATTGAACTAAATTTCTTCTCAGAGTCTTTATTTTTCTTTTCTTTTTTACTGAGAGAGACAGTCAGGGATAGATAGGCAGGAAGGGATAGAGATGATAAGTAAGCATCAACTCATACTTGCAACTTCTTAGTTGATCATTGATTGCTTTCTCATATGTGCCTTGACCGGGGGGCTCCAGCCAAGCCAGTGACCCCTTGCTCAAGCCAGCAACCTTGGAGTTTCAGACCTGGGTCTTCCGCATCCCAGTCTGACGCTCTATTGACTGCGCCACTGCCTGGTCAGGCCCTTCTCAGATTCTTACTGTTATAACCTATGATACTAATCCGTGTTTCCTTAAGTTCTCACATATACTGGGGCCACTATACCCAAGGAGACTGACTACTTTTCACTCTGTCTTAGCGTTTTTTTCTGAGAAAAGTGTAAATTTTTAAGGTGATGTTAAAAAGAAAGCCATGAGTAATTAATTGACCTTTTTCCACACTTGCATTTGAGAGCTGAGGTTTAAAAAATTGTGAGATTTTTTTTTCAGCAATCATAACTTGGTAATTGGTGGGTGATGAACATGATAGCAAAAAGAGGGGTTATAGTTTTTGATGTATTTTTAAAAGATTTCCTTTTTGAATATGATCAACATTTTGAAAAAGGGCAGAAAAAAAATTTTGTGGGTAAAGAAACACATTAATGTGGAGATAAAATGAGTAGATTTGGTTCCTGGCAAAATAAATGAAAAAAATATATAAGTCTAGATACATCTCTAATAAAATAACAAATTTCAACAATAAAAATAGTAAAAGTATACAAACAAGTGAATAGGTACAAAGTAGGTTGCTAATAAAGGAATAAAAACACTTGGAGGGCTTCCATTTCTTCATCAAAGAAAAGAACAAACTTATGGAATATTGGGAGAAAATTACCCAAGAGATCTGGCTGGCTATCTCCGTTGGTCGGAGCACTGTCCCTATACGCCAAGGTTGCAGGTCCAGTCCCCACTCAGGGCACACACAAGAACCAACCACTGAATGCATAAATACACTTGGAACAACAAATCGATGTTGCTCTCTCTCTTTCTCAAAATCAATCAAGAATTTGTTTTAAGTTTTACAAAAAAGAACATTACACTGTTTAAGTATTAATTTTAATGTAGAATGACAATTAAAAAATACTCAGGTTTTTGTGTTAGAAAACTTGCCAAAAGGTGCCCTGCCTTAAAAATTTACTAGACACGTGACTATTAACTAGCTCATGCAAAATTCATGGGGTGTATTCATTTAAAATGTAATTTTTGTTTTCCAGTGTCTCTTTAAATGGTTCAGAGAATCTAGTTTCTCCCCTACTATGGGAAGAAAACTCTGTGTCTCCTCTGGTAACTCTTAGGTAAGAGGAAGTTGTATAGTCACATAAGTCCCAGAGGTCAGTCCTGATTCAAAAGTTGGACATGTAGGGCTAATAATTCGAGCTTGATTTAGAATAAAGGAGCCTCCTTTCTCACCTTGTTCAAGTCTGCGGCAGACCAGAGCACATATCCAGGGAAAGGGTGCACACTCTCGTTCCGCTCTCAGCACCTCTGTTCTTTTATACCCATCTTGCTAGTGGAGGTTTCCAGTCCCTGCAGAGCTGGTAAAAAAGGGTAAGGAAAGAGACACAAGCAGAGCAGGAAAGTTCCTTCTAGGGATCTAGCTTGGCTGTCCTCAGGAGTTGGCAGGTGTTTAAAGCACGGCAACTGGCTAAATGCATAGAAATAAATGGATAGAAATTAACTGAACAAACACATATAAATGAATATGCTTAGTGTGTGCAGAATCAAATGCAGCAGTCAAAACTGTTTTAGAAGGATCCCTTTTATTATTTTTGGAAATAAACAGAACAACATTAACAACATAGATTAAATTAATATATGGGGGGGGACAAATGGTAGGTAAAAGAAATGATGGGATTAAATCTGATTTTTCCCCCTAATTGCTGTCCTACAGGGATACATGCTGATCACCGATTCAGCCATGCTGCCTGCCTTGAGCCTGTGGGTCAGTTCACTGCCACAGGACCCTAGCTTACTGTGGCTGAGATAGAACCTTTCAGGCAGCAGGTGAAGTTTCAAATGTAGCTACAATCTGCTCTTTCTCCCTTCCTAGCTAGTGGGTAGTCAGTTATGCAGGACGTTCATAACATATCATGCATTGGCTACAAGGACTCAATTTAATTTGTCTCGTGTGGGTTGGATGAAAAACAGACTGTATAATTTGTGGGGTTCAGTGCAAAATGAAAATGTGGGGCCAGCCTGACCTGTGGTGGTGCAGTGGATAAAGCGCTGACCTGGAATGCTGAGGTTGCCTGTTTGAAACCCCAGGCTTACCTGGTCAGGGCACATAGGAAAAGCAACTACTACAAGTTGATTCTTCCCATCCCTCCCCCAGCATCTCTCTCTCTCTCCTTTTTTTAAAATCAATAAATAAAATCTTTAAAAAAAAAGAAAATTTGGAGCCTTTTGTTAAAAATATTATTAAGAATTTCAAGATGGTAATATCAAAGCATGAAGCCAAGAGTGGGACCCTGCTAGGTGAGGGTCCCTGTGAGAAGCCAGCCTAGCTGGGGATTACTGGCTGCCTTGTAGCATGGTCCAGATTTCTGCATTTTCAATTAAAGGTCAAAATAACCTTCACTTTCAAGTCATAATAATTTAAATAGTGTTTATTATTGAAAAAACTGTTTGTAATTAAACATGGACAAAACATAGAAGACTAGATTGAGGTTACAAAACTGAATATAACAACTTTAACAACTATGACAATTTAAATTGTAGATGTCAGAAAAGAGATGTGTAAGTATAAGAGGAAAATAGCTTAGACGTGCCCTCATTCCATAAGACAGGTGGTAAGAGATGATATAATAAATTCCTGAATAGAGACTTAAGTTTAAGAAAATTTTAATATTTCAACGAAAGAATTAAAACATGATGAAGCTATCATATATTATAAAGAGAGAGTAGAAGAAGTAAACAAAAACTTACTTTTTATATTGGAAAGTAATAATACTTAAATTTGATCATAAATAGATAAATAATTATATTAAATGGAGTTAAGGAGATAATTGCCTAAAGATCTCAAATAAAAGCTATCCTTGTAAATAAATGCATCTGGAAAACTGTCAATCAAGTTCTTCTATACTTTTGATGTTTTAAAACATTTGCCATATTATTTAATAAAAATAATTTTGAAGAATTAAGATAAATTAATCCAAGAGGAAGATATAGTATAAAATTGGTTATTCAAAAAATAGATAATTTCAGTTCTCTTATTTTGGTTCCCAGTGTTGCCATGTATATGGGAAGTGCTGTTTAAAGACATATATCTGCTCAATTGCAAAAGTTTATTTAAGTTACTTATGAAAAGTCATACTCTATCACTTAATAGAAAAATAAAATCTAGTAATATCTACTTAATTAAAAGTATGTTTAATATAATATAAAATGATGACTCTTAGAAACAAAAGTAGGAGAGAATACATCAGAATAAGTAAGTACAAAATAAAATTAAGTAAGTCTTTAAGAAAGATGGTGGCCTTGCCTTCTCCCAATACAAAATAAATGAAATTGACACTATAGCAGTGGTTCTTAACCTTTTTTGAGGTACCAAACCCACCAGTTTCATATGCGCATTCACTGAACCCTTCTTTAGTGATAAATAAAATATGATTTTTTTTCCAAATTCAAGACATAGGTATATGCTTTTTTACTGGTGCACAAAATGAGCCGAGCATGAACATCACCTTGCTCAAAGAACAAAACCAACGAAGTGCATGAACTCACAACAAATTATGGTATTACTTTACTCTGGCCTCCGCGGCAGAGGCTTCTCGGAACCCCTGAGACCGACTCATCGAACCCCTAGGGTTCGATAGAACCCAGGTTAAGAGCCACTGCCCTAGAGAATCCAGAGCACCTGGTAAGATTCCTCATTCCTTCCTCTTCTAACCTAGAGGGAGGTTAAAGGGACTGGACTGAAGATAAGGAAAAGAGGAACACTTAAATGTCGAACCATGAAAAATCAACTCCCAGTGACATTAATGTTGGGGGCATTGGGTTAGATAAGAAGGTGTATTCCTGAGTCAAGGAATAATTTAAATCTGGACCTATCAACACTGTCTACATGCTCAGGTTTATTGGAGAGCTACAAACAAGGTAAATTGGTGGAAGGGGAGTCAAAGGAGTGGAGAATTCAAGAAGATAGCACTCTATTGTTTAAGATCTAGTAGAAGGCTAGAATAGTTCTAATAGAGGTCTTGCATAAAACTGCCTCAATCAAAGGCTAGTAAGCTGAGCAGGTATTCTGTAAACATAGTGACTGAATGTAGAGGACTGCCCATTCCCCTCCAGTCCCAACTCCTCTATGTTATGTTATTAATTTCTTTTCCATTTTCCAATTACAGTAGACATTCAATATTATATTGGTTTGGGGTATACACCATGGTGGATAGACATTATAGAACTTACAAAGTGATCCTCCAATAAGTATGTATTTTAGGAATTTATTATTTAGCCTTTCATTCATCTTTGATTTATCTGATATTTGCCTGTATTTAATATACAGGCACACACTCTCTCTCATGAATTCTAATTTGTGCTTTTACAACACTGTTAGTCTTTGATCCCAATATTTTTGTTCAATAGTCCATTATTTCTCTGCTGATTCATACTGCTCCATCTGTCATTATTGATGCTCTTTGTAAGTAGGTTTCTTTCTAAGCTCTTGATTGTATTTCATTCATTGGTCTAGTTGCCTCTCCATGTGTCAATACTAAAGTGCTTTAATTGTAGTTTGCTTGGATATCTGGTAGGGAAAGTACACCCTCTTCACCATCTCTCCTTTCCTTTTCATCTTTTTAAAAAATTCACTTGCTTCTTATTCTATGCAACTTATGTAAGAATAATATTTTAATTGCACTAAATTTATAGATCAATCCAAGAAGAATTGTCATCCTTATAATACTGAATCATTCTATCTATGAACATAGCAAAGCAGGTCATTTATTTAAATTTAAGTCCCTTGACTTCAATAAAGTTTTTATGATTTTCTCAGTAATGATCTTATTTGTATCCTGAAAAATAAATAAGAAAAACACAAACAACCCAATGAAATATGGCCAGAGGCTATGAATAGACAATTTATACGATTGGAAATCTTTTTGCTTGTGAACATATGAGAACACACGCAACTTTATGGGTAACAAGGGGGATGCAACTAAATCAAAATACCATTTCATACCATCTAATTGACAAACATTAATCTGCTTGACAGTATCAAGTGTTGGAAATGTTTAAACTGTATGGATGTGTCCATAAATTGATATAACCACTGATGAGTATAATTTAATATAGTTGAAAATGTTCATACTCTATTACCTAGTAATTCTATTTCTCTCTCTCAGGAAAATTCTGCACAGTTTGAAAGGTATTTGTTATTATGCAAAAGCTAAAACAACATAACTGCCATTAGTAGAAGAGTGCCTAAACTGCAGTTTAATTATGCAGTGTAGTTCTATTCAACAGTTGAAATGAGAAAAAAGAAAAATCAGCTCTCCACTAAAAAACATAAGGTGACTGATCAAAATAGATTGCAAAAGTAAGATACCACTTACACAATTTATAAGAACACATAGTAATAGTATATGTGTTGTTTATGGATAAATATATGAGTAATAAAAGAACAAAAATTTACAAGGGAATGACAAAACTCCACTTCAGTAATTACCTCCTTGGAGAAAGAAAGTAAGAAAGAAAGGAGAAATGGGGTGGGTTTTTACTGTAAAATTTTATCTTGGAAAAAAGAAAACTAAAGTAAGCATGGTCACAGTTTCTATAATGACAGTGACCTCCTCTTGCTCCCACTGTCAGGTAGCTTTTGAGGTCACAGAACTTGGGATGCATGTAGAAGCTTCCAAGGGCCAACTGGTGCTTGCAGGAAAAGCAAAGCCCAGCAGATGGAGCCACTAGGATGACTGAGTACCTATGATCAGCCAATCTAACAACGGGCGCTTGGAAACAGTTTAGTTTTGTTTGGAAAAAAGTAAGGGAATATGAGGTCTCATAATCAGAATTCATGAAATTCTCTCTGTTGAAAGATAATGAAAGGAGACAATCATGCAGTATAGGAAAGCAGAAAGAATTTAATACGTGACTGGCACTGTGTTCCCCAGTAATCCTAGGTTCAGGATTACCTTTGTCCCCTTGGACCTGGCTGGGCTGGCCAGCACCATTTCTTGTTCAAATTCTTATCTTATCTCCCCTATTCATCCCATTGTTGGTGTACACAAATTCTACCTCCTTTGCCCATAGGTGAAATCTGAAAAGTTCTTGTTCTTCATCAAACAGTGCAAATTAAAATTTTTATCTGTCCCATTTGCTACCATTCCAAACTACTTCTGGAGATCATCCTGCATAAAAAGTTCAGGAAAGACCTTCCCTCATTAAAAGTTACCTTATCTCAGAAATAATTTACCCTTCTTCTGTAGAATGAAAATTACTGGAAAAAAAAATTTTTTTGAAAGGGGGATATAGTTAACAGAATGTAAAGAAAATCTTTTTGACAAGAAGATCATGTGTTTGACTAGAAAGACCCTATATTGTAAGAATTGAATGTCAATTCTTACTAAATTAATGTCTACACCAAAATAAATTTCAGAAAAATCCAAAGTTAAACATTTAAAAAATCTATAATAAAACTAAATTATAATTAATCTGGATAGCTTTGCAACCTCTGAGAGAAGAAAGACAATCCAGCATTTTTTTGAAAAAGTGTTTGTTTTGAATTTGACTATATAAAGTTAACATTCGTGTATTTAAGAAAGTCCAAATAGCCCTGGCCAGATAGTTCAGTTGGTTAGAGCATTGTCCCTACACACTGAGGTTGTAGGTTTGATCCCTGATCAGGGCACATAACAAGAATTAACCACTAAGTGCATAAATGAGTGGAACAACAAATTAATGTTTTTCTCTCTCTCTGTTTCTCTCCCTTCCTCTTTCTCTAAAAAACAAAAGTCTAAATAAACTGGTTTAAAATTTTATTCCAACTATGAAAGCACAGGCTTACACTTTAACTTAAGGAAAGATACATATAAATGTAAACAAAACAGAAAGGCTTTTCAACATATAAAAGGACAAAAATTTGGACATTTATCCAAAGGGAAAAAAACCATTTTTTCCTTCCTAACTAGCAAAACAAAGTTCTTTTTAAAATGTATAACAGCACACTGGTGAGTGAAAGCACTTTTCCATGTCAATGATACACACACACACATATACACGTATATATGTGTATATATATAACTTTTGACAATTATTTATAAAGGCTCTTATAATGTTCCACTGTTTTAGCTTAAAAATTCTATTTTGGAGGGAATTTATACCAAGAAAATAATACTAAAACTTATATACAGATTTATTACTTGTCATATTAGTTGTAAGATCAAAACTTTAGAAAAAAATCCTTACACCTAACAATAAGGTAAACTCACTTTATAGAATGTTATGTAGTTATTTTAAAATAATATTTAAAATAATTATACAACACATGGGAATGTTTATAATAATAAACAAATGGCACTGTTGGTCAATAAAAATATTAAAATATGGCTAACCGAATTGTTAACTAGAAAAACAAACATTCAGCCTGACCTGTGGTGGCGCAGTGGATAAAGCGTCGACCTGGGAACACTGAGGTCGCCAGTTCAAAACCCTGCACTGGTCTGGTCAAGGCACATATGGGAGTTGATGCTTCCAGCTCCTCCCCCCTTTCTTTCTTTCTCTCTCTCTCTCTCACTCTATGTCTCCTCTCTAAAATGAATAAAATAAAAAAAAAAAAAACAAACATTCAAACACAATGAGATGTCACTACACACCCACCAGGTTGAATAAAATTAAATAGACTGAAAATACCAAATGTTGACAAGAATGTGGCACAAGAACCCTCCCACATGGCTTATGGGAGTGGAAACTGCTCTGATACCATCTAAGGAACTGAAGATATGTGCCCAATGACCCAGTAATTACACTCATAAGTACAGAGCCCAGAGAAACCCCTGCACGTAGCTCCAGTATACAAGAATCTACAAGAATGCTCATGGCAGCAGTGTTCAGAATAACCTGAAACTGGAAGTGCCCATCACCAGTAGGATGAATGAACTGTGGGTTACTAGTGCTATGCAGTAAGTAGAACACAATAAAATGAACAAACAAGAGTTAAGTATAACAATATAAATTATTTTCATAAACATAATGTTGAGTGAAGAAAGCAACTCATAAAAGAATATGTGTTTATTAATGTATTAATCTATTTATATAAAGTTCAAAAATTAATGAAACCAAACTACTTTGTTTAGAAATATAAACAAGGTGACAAAACTATAAAGAAATGAAAAAATATATTATCATGAGTCAGAAAAATAGTTACTTCTATAAGATGGAGGAGTTGTCATAGAGAAAGATACATTGCAAAGTGGGAAACATTCTCTAGGTCTGAAAGTGTTTGATTTCTTCTTTCTTTATTTTTTAGTGTTTGAGTGTTTGACCTAGGATATGTTGACATGAATGACAGCTTTACAATATTTTTCAAACTGCATATATGCAATGCATATTATATGTTATGGGTTGAATTGTATCCTCTTCCGTTGACTCCTCAAAAAGAAATTGCGTGCTGAAGTCCTAATTTCCAATACATCAGTATGTGATTTTGTTTGGAAATAAGGCTCCTGCAGATGTAACTAGCTAAAATAAATAGGAGTAGAATGGGCCCTCATTGCAATATGACTTGTGCGCTTTTAAGAAGACAGCCATGCGAAGACACAGAGACAGAGAGTGCCATGTGAAGACGGAGGTAAACCTTTGAGTGACATCTACAAGCCAGTGTGCACCAAGCATTGCCTGCCATCGCCACCAGCAGGAGAGAGGCACGAGACAGGTTCTCGCTTAAATCCCTCAGAAGGAACCAACCTTGCCCACACCTTGATTTCAAACTTCTAGTCTCCAGAACTACGAATGAATGTGATTTAAGCTACCTCGTTTGCGCTACTTCATTACAAGAGCTCTAGGAAACAATTACATTGTACTACTGCATTAAAAAAGTATTTTTTAAAAAAATTTCCCCAGAATTTATGTTTACAAACTCTACTTTCTTGAATAAATCACAAAATCTAAAATTAAACGGTAGCCAAATTATCCCACTTTATATAGTCCTTGTTAATATGAAGGCACTCCAAGACACAATTCAAATAGGTTAAAAACAAGAATCTCCTACTCAGAAAGGCAAACTGCACAACCTATCTATTTATACCAAGAGGTCGAGGATCAATTGTAAATGTCCAAGTACATTTAAAAATAAAGAATGGAGTTTGTTCTGATTTGGCCTGTAACATTTTCATGCTGACCCTTTGGTCCCCTTCCTTACTGGAAATCCTCCAGCATCTGAAGTGACTCTGAATATGGCTTCTGGGAAGACATTCTTATTCATTGCGTTTCACTCCAGAGGCAAGAAGGGCTGACCTGAAGGGAAACCTGACCCGGGGCTTCCCTGGGGCAGAATACAGATGAGCACAGATGGCTTGGTGAATGATAATCTTCAGTTAAGATTCTGCTCTCCGTGATTAGGGTACTGACAGTCTCAGAGTTCACAGAGCAGTGTGACTTTGTGTAGACATTGAGCATGCTTGTAGAAGTACTACCTTTCTCAGATATGTTTTATTTGATCAGAAGACACCATTAAAAAAGGAATAAAAGGAACAATACATGGAGAATAGATTTTTTAAATTAACAAAATGCAACATGATTTCTATACTGCTTTCAAGTTTTATTTTATTTTATTTTATTCATTTTAGAGAGGAGACACAGAGTGAGAGAGAGAAAGAGAGAAAGGGGGGAGGAGCTGGAAGCATCAACTCCCATATGTGCCTTGACCAGACCAGTACAGGGTTTTGAACTGGCAACCTCAGTGTTCCCAGGTCGAAGCTTTATCCACTGCGCCACCACAGGTCAGGCCAAGTTTTAAAATACCAAAAAAGAGCAAAGAACAGAAAAATTTTCTTTTAGAAAAATAATAAAGTGGGCTGACTGGGCGGTGGTACAGTGGATAGAGCGTTGGACTGGGACACAGAGGACCCAGGTTTGAATCCCCGAGGTAGCTGGCCTGAGTGTGGGCTCATCCAACCATCCGACTTGAGTGCAGGCTTACCTGCTTGACCGCAGGATCGCTGGCTGGAGTATGGGATCATAGACGTGACCAGATGGTCGCTGGCTTGACCCTAAGGTTGCTGGTTTGAGCAAGGGGTCAGTCGCTCTGCTGTAGTCCCCCAGTCAAGGCACATATGAGAAAGCAATCAGTGAACAACTAAGGTGCCACAATGAGGAATTGATGCTTCTCATCTCTCTCCTTTCCTGTCTGATGCTTCTCATCTCTCTCCTTTCCTGTCTGATGCTTCTCATCTCTCTCCTTTCCTGTCTGATGCTTCTCATCTCTCTCCTTTCCTGTCTGTCTGTCCCTATCTGTCCCTCTCTCTGTGAAAGAAATAGAAAGAAAGAAAGAAAGAAAGAAAGAAAGAAAGAAAGAAAGAAAGAAAGAAAGAAAGAAAGAAAGAAAGGGGGGGGGGAGGGAAAGAAGGAAATGAGGTAGACGGAATAGCATTTTGAAACCAGGCTATCTGCTTTCCAAGCTCTTACTTCTTAGCTTGGTGTGGTTATTAGCCTAAGTACAAATTTCTTCGTCTGTAAAATTAGGGTAAAAATTGCATCTACTGCAAAGTAGCTAGAAGGAGTAGAGGAGGCAATATTTGAAGAGCATTTAGCTCAGAATGTTGTATATGGTAAGTGCGTATTAAAATACTATTAATAAGTGTCTCCAGATTTATACTTGAAGTAGCTATGTAAATTTTCAGTAGAACTGACAGTAGAATAGGCACCCTAGGGGTCATTTGGTTCACCCCATTGAATTAGACAGAGAAGGAAAATTTCAGCTTCTCAAGTTGACTATTCTAGTATTTCACATATCCTTTAAGAAAAAGAAAATTCTCTTCAGTTGCCTGGCCTATGAAATAAGTGGGTTAGATTAAATACTTTCTAAAGAGCTTTCCAAGCACTAATAATTTGTACTTCGAATAGCCGTTGTCAACCATACATCAAATGTTGCAGACTCTAATCACTGTCTTTCTTTCAGTGGGTAATATCTATTATACTGGTTTCCACCCCTTTCAATGAAAAATATGACTCTTAGATTATTTTGGAGATCAAAGTGTTTGTGATTTCTGTTTTTTCCCCAGGTGTGTCCCAAGGGGGCCTCACAAACTTGGGGGGCTCCAGTACTGTCTGTCAGTCTTTAGTCAGAGGGCGGGGCAACATTCACATCACTCAAGTTTGCCTGGACCATGCTTTCAGGCCTTTCCACTTAGAAAGACATGAAAAATGTGATTTTGTGAAACATTCAAAGAAACTGATGATTTTTAAAACTACTTGTATGAGCTTCAAAAGTTGTGATATAACCTTTCTTTTTAATGGTATTTGCTATTTCATTTATAAAAGCTATTAATAGGAACCACTTTGTATTTCCCAATCCACCAAAGAGTAAGAACTTAAACAACAAATAGCTTGAAATCCTTAGTTCTCCGCTGCCACCCCTGACCCCGCACCCCGGTGCATTTGTTAGCTGTCCAGGAGATGGCACTGTTGTCTTAAGGAGTTGCTTCTATGAGGCCCAGAAATAGAATATAGAAAACACGGATAATGTACAACAGTCAGCAATTAAAAGGGAAGCAGCGATGAAAGTCCTAGGTATAATGGCAAAATAAGTTTAAACAATTGTCTTCCTCAATCTTCCTTCCTAGGGGCGAATGTGAACATGAAGACCAACAACCAGGACGAGGAGACACCCTTGCACACAGCTGCCCACTTCGGCCTCTCCGAGCTGGTGGCCTTCTATGTGGAACACGGAGCCATAGTGGACAGTGTGAACGCCCACATGGAAACCCCCCTGGCCATCGCAACCTACTGGGCCCTCCGCTTTAAAGAGCAGGAGTACAGCAGGGAGCATCACCTCATCTGCCGAATGTTACTCGACTACCACGCTGAGGTCAACGCCAGGGATGACGACTTTAAATCTCCGCTCCACAAGGCAGCCTGGAACTGTGACCACGTGCTCATGCACATGATGCTGGAAGCTGGTGCTGAAGCCAACCTCATGGATATCAATGGCTGTGCTGCCATCCAGTACGTGCTGAAGGTCACCTCCGTGCGGCCTGCCGCCCAGCCTGAGATCTGCTACCAGCTACTGTTGAACCATGGGGCTGCTAGAATATACCCTCCACAGTTCCATAAGGTGAGGCTGTGTTCCTCCAAGTGACTCAAGCTGGAGGTTGAGTCTTTGGGTTAACTACTTCTGATTCTTGACCCGACCTTACATTTACACATATAACTAGCTATCTTGTCTTAATCTAAGTATGTTTGAACTCTGGGCCAGAGAGCAGGGAATGAGAACAAGAGTGGCAGGTACTCTTCCACGTCATGTGTGAGCACCAATGAGCTGGCAGTGGCTTCCTGAGTTGAACGAGATCAGAAGCCACTTTAAGTCTGTAGGAGAGGTGAGTGGTGTCAGACAGGAATACACATGCTGTCTCTTGAACAGAATGTCTGGTTTAAAGATGATTGAGCCTGCTTTGGAATTAGTTGACCTGAAAGGACCACTCAATTTCCAGTTTATTGAAAGCTTATGTTTGTTGAAGACTAATAATTATATTTATTATATGTAATGAATTCTATTTATTAAGCACACTGTTGTAAGCATTTTGCATTTTTAAATTTAATTCTTATAACAACCCTATGAGAAAATATTATCCTTATTTTATAAAGGAGGAAACTGAGGTAAAAAGTTTATTAAGCAACTTGCCTCATCTCACACAGTGAGACTGCCAGGATTCAACCTTACACCATTTGGTGCTAGTGTCTATTCTTGTAATATCACACTGCATCACCTTTATTTTTAACAATATTTACTGGTAAGTCTAATGGGCTAGCAGGGACGAGATATTAACACTGCTGATATGCTAAGACATCATACCTACTTTTAGGTAGCATAGACTCTGGTGGGAGAGACAAGCACAAAAGGAGATAATTTTAACATGCTATGGTAAATGTCAGGTAAAGGAATTAAGTTGGTGACAGTAATTAAGTTGGAAACCAAAATTCATTTCACCTTAAAATAAATCAAATGACACCCTACCTAGGATCTCACTCATTCTAAAAAATTAATTAACAAGAAGCAGGGGAGTTTCAGGTATAAACCAATAAATAAAGTAATGTAGGGCCACAGAAAGCTAGTTGACAGAGTTTTAGTAAATTCACAGCTAAGCTCTGCCTCCTCCCTTGGTAAAATATCAGAAACTGGTCTGAAGTTCTGTGTTGTGAAGCTTATTTGTAAGAAAAGTTCCACTACAGAATTTAAGGAGAATGCACTCAGTCAGGGAAAATTCCGGATGGACAACCCAGGAATGTTCAGGTGTAGATATGACATCAGCGAATTTTATGATCTCCTAGGGGATTTTTTTCTTGGTTGTCAGTATTTTAATGGATGATTAAGTCATTTTGCTCTTAGAATTATATGTAATACTCAAAATGTTCTGGAACTTTCTAAAATTTTTATAAGGAATTCCAAATGATTATGATGAGGAGGAATACAAAAATAGATGGTAGTGTTATAATAGTGTTCTTTATTGAGTTCTAAATAGGCTTTGTAAAAACTTCATTTTATTTTTAGAATAATCTCGGAGCTAGGCACTGACATTATCTTTATTTAAAAGGTAATAGCATGGAGATATTTTCTTAAAGTCACAGAGAGTAAGTGGTCAAGTTTTACTTATTTATTTTAACAAATATTTAATGAGCCCTTGCTCTGTGCCAGGCACTGTTCAGGAGCTGGAGATAGAGCAGTGAACAAGAATGATAACAGGAAAAAAAAACCCCAAAAGAATGTACTTGGTTCTGTTTGGTGCTATGGAGAAAAGTAAAGCAAGGTTAGGAAAATGAGAGAATGCCCTTTTTTAGGTGTTTATCTATGAGCTGTTTTATCAAGTTGATTAGAGAAAAATAAGGTTGTAGGGGAGCAAGTCATGTGACTACCTGAATGTGGGGATGAGCATTCCAGGTGTAAAGAAAAGCAGGTGCAAGGATCCTGAGATAGGAGAGAACTAAGCCTGTTTGAGAAGAGCAGGAAGCCAAAGTGGCTGGAGTGGGGTGAATAAAAAGGGAGAGGAGTCAGAGAGGTGTATGTGAGAGTGATTTACGGATCATATACAGTGTGTCCGTAAAGTCATGGTGCACTTTTGGCTGGTCACACGGTCAGAGAGGAAGTCACTGAAGGAATTTGAGTTGGAAATATAGTCTGATTTATATTCCACAAGGATCCTTTTGACAGCCTTTTGGCAAATAACTCTAGATGAGCAAAGGTATTGCAATAATCTAGGTAAGAGATGAGGGTGTCGTAGAACCACGATAGAACTGGTGAATGTGGTAAGAAGTGGTCAGAGTCGGGGTATATTTTGAAGAGGGAGTTATTGAGTTTTGCTGAAGAGGCTGAGGCACAGTGACTTGGTAACCAGGGTATCAGTTCTGGATTGGCCATTTGCTTGCCAAATGGTTTTTGAACAAGTCCCTCAATCTCTCAGCTTCCATTTCTTACCTGAGAAATGATGGTAAAAAATACTAACTTTTCAGGATTGTCTAAGGAGTATGTAAGGCAGGGAAATCACTGAGCCTGGTAACCTTGCTCAATAAAATTGTTTCCCTTTCTTCTTCTCCCAGAATGATCACACTCAGTCCATTGTAAGAGTCTCCCCTGTAGCCTATGGTGGCTCCACCAGCCTGTAAAATAAGCATACAATTATGTGTTCCAAGGAACACTTGATTTACCATTAGCATGTTCTCATTCAGTTTTTTTTATTATTATTCAATGAGAGGAGGGGAAGCAGAGACAGACTCCCACATATGCCCTGACCGGGACCCACCTGGTAAGCCAACTAGGGGGTGATGCCCTGCTCATTTGGGGAATTGCTCCGTTGCTTAGCAACCGAGCTCTTCTTAGTGCCTCAGGTGGAGGCAATGGAGCCATCTTTAGCACCAGTGTCCAACTCACTCCAATTGAGCCATTGCTGCAGGAGGTGAAGAGAGAGAAAGAGAGAGAGAGAGAGAGAAGCAAAAAGGGGAGGAGTGGAGAAGCAGATGAATGCTTCTCCTGTGTGCCCTGACCAGGAATTGAACCTGGGACATCCACATGCTTGGCAGACACTCTACCACTGAGCCAACTGGCCATTCAGTTCTGTTTTGCTCCTCTGAGTTCCTCTAGTTTGGCCATATGCTGAAAGATTTTGGATAGAGTTGGCCAGAAGGTGGATGGTTGGTATTATAATCATTTTGTTGCTACCTAACAGCATAAGAAAGAGAACTGGCCCTCTTTCAAAAGAAAACTAAAGAGAAACTATTCAGTTTACTATGCAGATGCTTCACAGTGATTTAGAACAGCTACTCCATAGGCCGACTTTCCAAAGAGAAAGTCATCTTGATGACAAGTAAATGACTGACTCATTTATCCAGAAGATGAAGTAATTTGTTCTTTTGTGAATGAGGAATTTGGTTTTCTTATTTATCAGGAACAAGGTCAGAGCTGAAGACACTGTCTTCCAAATCAAAGCACATTTGTAGAGGGTGTATTTCACCGAAAGCCAATGTATAAATTACATAACAGAAGGGGGAGGGGAATTATATGATCTGCAATTGCTTTCCAGGGTACAAAAAAACATTTGATTTTTTTTTTCTCTCAGCATAATTCAAAAAGAAGTGACACCCTAGGGAGCCAAGTTTGGGTTTTCTCATAGGGCAAGAAAGACATTTTCTTGGGGGAGGTGAGGATGATCTCTGCTGTGGAACATGCTGCATATGAAGCCCAGGGTACAAGAAGTCCCTTTGATTATTGAGTACCTTTCCACAAATATATTAATATAAAAGGACAGAAGGAGCTTCAGAATGTTTCTGCTGGAGTGGCTAAGAGGTGCCACTTGCCCTGGAAGGGTGGCAAGGACATTTATCTTGAATCTGTTTGGTAATCTATGCTTTCAGGTGTTGAGTGATGAGATAAAGTATCTAAAAGTCTCTCCAGATGTCACTGCTATAGAGAGCTTTCTTGACCAATTGTTCTTCCATGAAGGGAGACTAGAGAGCCCAGAGACACACAGAAGGTGAAGTTCATTGAGTGTCTTCTGTTTCCCAGACCGGACAAAGGACACTGGTCCACACAGTACTATCTTATCTAACTCATGTAATGGTCAAGATTTCTGGTAGTCAACGGTCAGCATCCAGGGTTAAGATTTTGGATTTTGCTATCTCTTAGTGTCCTTTTTTTTTTCTTTGTGAAATAATTCCTGAGGCCCAAAAAAGGTGTGTCTAGTTGTCTTAGTTCTGGAATCAGCCAGACGTGCCCGTGAAGATGGCTGGGAGGTTGTCAGGCTGAAGGAGCTTGCATGCTGTGAGACCTTTATTTGGTCAGCAGAAAACTTAGTAATCGCTGTCAGTGAAATCTAATGATGGCAGCAGGAGCTTGGGACTCTGTGTCTACAGACTGCAGGTTAATAACTACTTGATTTTTTTTTTTTTTTACCTTAATGAAAAGTGAGAAGTCATCACTTGGTGATATATGGGAGTAGGCTGGGTGCAAATTGAAGTACCAAATGTGTGAAGTTAGGCTTCTACCCTGTTAATGCAGTATGTTCCCGCATCCATAACTTAGTCTGAACACTTTCTGAGTAGGGGCAGGAAGCAGGGTTGCCAGATAATATACAGGATGCTCAGTTAAAATACAAATTTCAGATAAATTATAAGTAATTTTTAGTATAAATATGTACCATGTATTCTTTGGGCATAGTTATACAAAAAAAATTATTTGTTCTCTATCTGAAATTCAAATTTAATTGGACAGCTTTTGCTATTATAATTTTCTAAATCTGGAAACCATAGTTGGGAAGTAGGTAATACGTTGTAAGAGGAGAGTAAGTTTTATGCACATCTCTTCTGTGTCCCAGTGTTGGCAAGAAAGGACAGTTAAGGAATACACCTAAGGACAAAGTACCTGTGTTGGGTGTGTGGGCACTGTGTCTTTAAATATATCTAGTGTGGCTTTCATAAAGAATGAGTGCGGCCTGAGAATTTACACAGAATATAGCAGTCAGTTTTTTAAGTGGACAACTAAATCATGTGCAAACTTTATGACTTTTTCACGCTTTTTGTTTTTATAGTTCCAGGATAAGTATATTCTTGATTCGGGCCTTAGATTGATTTCAGCTATCATCCCTGTACAGTTAACTCTTAAATTTAAATATTTACTCTGAGTTACTCAAGTGATTACTAACATACTTCTCACCATGGTTCATTCAGCTTTCCAGAAAAATGTATCTAGAGGTCTTTAGAGAAGAATGTATATGGAGGTCTGGATAGATATTACTTCCTATGATTAGCAACACCTTAGCATTCATAAGGGAATTCTTTCAAAATTTCAACAAGATCCTTCCTAAAATAATTATGAAAGTAAGTGTGTCTTGTTTTAAAATATCTGTGCAATGGGATTTGTGTCCTTAAATCATTTCTTTCACCAGTCATTACCTAAGGTTTAAAATAAGATCATGAAAATATATTTGAAAGAGCACTAAACTCAGATAAGGAAAACCTAAGACCATGCTTCCTCTTCCTGTGGACCTCTGTGGGTTTCAACTTTCTTATCTCCAAGTTAGGGGCACTGGATACTCTCGATACTCTCTCGGGTACCTTGCAGCCATAACAGTCTCTGATGCAATGATGGTAGTTTATAACCAGTGCTCAAAGCAATTAGTCAGGCTCAGGTTTTCTTTGTCCTTTTTTTTTTTTTTTTTTTTTTTTTTTTTTACAGGGACAGAGAGAGAGAGTCAGAGAGAGGGATAGATAGGGACAGACAGACAGGAACGGAGAGAGATGAGAAGCATCAATCATCAGTTTCTCTTTGCAACACCTTAGTTGTTCATTGATTGCTTTCTTATGTGTGTCTTGACCATGGGCCTTCAGCAGACCGAGCAACCCTTGCTGGAGCCAGCAACCTTGGGTCCAAGCTGGTGAGCTTTTGCTCAAGCTGGATGGGCCCGCGCTCAAGCTGGCGACCTCGGGGTCTCAAACCTGGGTCCTCCGCATCTCAGTCCGACGCTCTATCCACTGCGCCACTGCCTGGTCAGGCTCTTTGTCCTTTTTTCACAGGGCTACATATAAGCAATCCTCATCTTAGCTACAGAGAAAAGAATAGTCCCATCTGCTTCAACTTTCCAAGACCAAGTTCCTGGAAAATTACATGCTTACCCTGACAGCCCTGTACCCAGATAGAAATCCTTTGAGTTAACCTTTCTGTAGATTCAGAAATGCTGATTCTTCAGAGGTCCCATAGCAATGGGTCTCTGGCTCTGGCTCACCTGCTTACCCCCTTGTGGGCTGATACAAGATTATGCTTTATTTTTTAGACCTGGCTGAAAAAGTCATTGTCTGCCACTTAACTTTGTGCACTATGCCTAGAGTATGTCTGTGAATATATCTCCTCAACAAGTAAGTATTTACATTGTGCTTATTTGGACCTGGCCACTCGACAGTATGATTCTGATGCCTTCACTGGTTTGGAGCTTCAATATATACATTTCATTTGCAGTGGCTTCTGATTGGGCTCCTTAAGATTAGGACAACCGAAAGCGACTAAATGCTGACATTGGCTCACAGTAGCTCATGAGAGCTGACTGTTAAATTTTGTGAGCTGACTGTTAAACACGACTATTGTGCAAAATTAAATCATACAAACCAACAAAGAAAGTATCTGAAAAGCAAAGGTAATAAATATTTAAAACACTTTGCCTTCTAATTATTTTATTCTACATATTATGTTATTAATGTTATTTGCACCTATAATGCTTATATGGTGGAAACATTATATAATGACATATATTTCTTCTCCACCATATACTCAGTGACCTCATGTTGGTAGCTTCAAATTTTTCAGACCAGGGTCCTCTATCTTTTTATTTACACCCGCTTAGAGTACTACAAAGCTTATAGCTCTAGCCAGACCATTCTTTGATGGTGCACAAATCTCCATCGTCACCTGAGCTTGCTATTGAGCATCTATCATGCACATTTTTGCCACTCAGACATTGTATATGAAATACCCTCCTGTTCATTATCTTTCCATCTCCAAGTTACTCTGACCTTCCAATTTCCTCATCACAATCAGTGGCACCCCTATTTGTCCTTGATCTCAGGCTTCAAAGTTGCGTTCTTTATCCTCCATAACTGACTAGTCATTAAACGCCACTTATTCTTTCTCAAAGCTTCAGTTACCCTTTATTCTAATGACTAACAGTGAAGCCAGCTGAGGAGCCATTGGATGCCTCCCATTCAGCCTCCTCCCTGCTCTCTGCCCTGCTGTCCTTGTTGTCTCCTTTGTACTTTTGCTTATGGTGCTGAAGGACACTTGGTGATCTTTATGGTAGTCTCTTACCTTTACTATCTTATGTTACTCTCCAACTGCAAATATATATGTCTTTTCTCTTCAACTAGGTTGTATACTTCTTAAAGACAAAAAGCAGGTGATAAAATCATTTTTAGAATTACTGTCATAAGGCTAAACATGATGTGCTCAAGGAGGCTTCCTAATAAAATGAGTTGGTTGACTATAATCCTTTTGTTGTTGTTAGAAATATGTAATAGTTTCCTATTGCCTGTTAAGTTAATCTCGAGCTCTTCAGGCTGGCGTTCCAGGTGTACTGTCTGCTGACTCCTTCTTACCTGTCCTTATCTTCAGCATCCTGACATGGGTCCTTCATTCAGGTTGACCTCCAACCAGTTGACATAGACACACACACTTAAATAGGTATTAAAACAGTAATCTTTCTGTCTCAGTTTTGCCCAAGGACATAGGACATTAGGTACTTCTACCATAGTGAAAAATGCAATACTAGACCACCTATGAAGGACTGGTAAAAAAAAGGTCGGGAAAACCAGGTTTGTGTCCTTTAGCCCAATGACAATAGTTTAAGGTTGAAACAGACCAGGAATTTATGAAGAAAGTTTCTTTGTAAAAACTTAAGTGCAGAAGCACGCCTTCCTTCTAATGGTTGGGAGGCATTCCCTTGTCTCACGGCCTGTGAGGAAGACTTTCAGAAAACTCTGCAGAGCTTGATATGTTCTCCGAAGCTCCAAAAGGAAAAGAGAATTGGCATGTAACTCATGATTAGGAAATGGAAGGGGAAAGTCTGTGGCTAAAGTTGCCTTGTGGCAAAGGACAGAAAGGTGACAAAATTGAGTCATGAGTTGCTTTTGATGCTGCTGATAGGACAGAGGTATAGGTTCCCTGTGGGCCAGTTGTGGGTGTCATTGAAGAGCCAGCTGGGTCACTTTGAAATGAAAATAAGCCACACCCAAAAGACTTCTAGAGATAGGGTTATTTGGCAGAAAGAAGCTGGAGGTTTCCTGGTGGACACAAAAGCCTTTGGGAGGTGTGTTGGGAGGTGTGAGGGGAGGACATGTATTTCATCAAGCTCCTACATTTTTTTTTTTTTAGCAAGAGATGGAAGAAGGGAGAGAGATGAGAAACATCAACTAGTAGTTTTGTTACTTTAGCTGTTCATTGATTGCTTCTCATATGTGCCTTGACCAGGGACTCCAGCCGAGCCAGTAACCCCTTGCTCAAGCCAGCAACCTTTGGGCTTAAGCCAGCAACCTTTGGGCTCAAGCCTGCAACCTTGGAATTATGTCAATGAGCCCGTACTCCACCTGGCAACCTCAGGGTTTTGAACCTGGGACCTCAGCCTCCCAGATTGACACTTTATCCACTGCGCCACCACTGGCCAAGCTCCCACCTTCTTTGTTAGAACGTCTTTTTTTGCTTGCTCCTGGATGGTGAAGAAAATTAGTCTGATTTTATTAATCCTCCCATCCGCCACAGGGTCTGGCAGTGCATGTGAATGCTCAAAGACATGAGACTTTTCAAAAGCATTTCAGGGCTTGATGGAGTCTAATAGGTCTATAAATTCATGATGTTTCTGTGCGTAGAATGAATGCTCATATATGTGCATTAAACAAATGAAACTCTATTCTTCATCTGCAGGTGATACAAGCTTGCCATGCTTGTCCCAAAGCAATCGAGGTTGTAGTCAATGCCTACGAACATATCAGGTGGAACGTGAAGTGGAAAAGGGCTATCCCTGACGATGATTTGGAGGTAAGGAATCAGTTAACTTCCTCTGGCTCTCCACCATAAAGTACTTCCGGAAGGCAGTAGAAGTGCAGAAGATTCTAATTTTAAAAAAATTGGTTTTGATAATGCTTTTAAGACCTCAAATGTGAGACAAAGTGTTATGGAATGCAGGCATAAAAATGTATAGATGCATCAAGTGCATAGCACTTGGGAGTATCTTGGGAGATTTGTCCATTTAAGGGCAAGTTGAACAACTATATAAAGGTGGCAGCTTTACTTTCCCTCATCAATTTAGATGAATTAAACAATAACAATCGTTAGGATTGCTCATATAGTGTTTTACCAAAAGATTCAAGTGTTTCATGTAGGTTATTTTATTCACTTTAAGATATCTTGAAGCTGCTAGGCAGAAAACTGAGTACAGTTGACCCTTGAACAGCATGGGTTTGAACTGCATGGGTACATTTATACATGAGTTTTTTCCATCTTATACCCAGACTATGTAAACTTATATATTGCTAAATACATATAGTACTGTAAGTGTATTTTCTCTTCTTTATGATTTTCTCAATAACACTGCCTTTTCTCTAGATTATTGTAAGAACAAATTATACATATAACATACCAAATATGTGTTAATGGAGTATGTGATCAGTAAAGCTTCAGGTCAGTTAGTAGGCTATGAGTAGTTAAGTTTGGGGGGAAACAAAAGTTATCTGTGGATTTTTGACTGCACAGAGGTCAGCGCCTATAATGAGCGCCAAGTGTACTAAAAACCCTGTGACGGGTCACACAGAAAGGAAATGGCAAAGCTGAGTCCTCACTCTGCATTTGGACTTTGCTGCCTTTGTAAGCCAGTTCTTCCCTAGAGCGTCCTGTTCTAGGTTTTTACGGACACGAGCTGTCTCCTGGAGAAGGATCGGGTACGCAGTGCAAAGCTCATTGGGTTTGGAGGTCAATGGTTTAAGAGCAATCTTATTTGCTACTTATTAGCTATCTTACGTCTTAAAGGTTACTAACCTACCTTAGACTTATTCATTGATAAAATATCTAAATGTATCAGTCAAGCCAGGCACATAAAGAGTTGACAATAATATTTAGATTAAAATTGCTTTTATGGTTTACACTGGTTCAAGCAGTTCACGTAAGTGTATTTTATCTCATTCCCTGGGTTCCAAATTGTAGTATAGAGTATTATACCTTCTCCTCTCTTTTATCTCCTTACATACCACCTCCCCAGTGCCCCCTCCCTCAATTTCAAGTTGAATTTTGTCTTACTATCTGAGACCCTAGAAAGCTGCTCTGTACAAAGTCAGGCCTAAATTTATCACTGTTGATTACTATGGATTTAGACAGAGGGGCTTTTCTGACTGTAACCTGCCTGGCCTTGTTTTTCAGAGATACTGGGATTTCTACCACTCCCTCTTCACTGTGTGCAGTAACTCTCCAAGGACTCTCATGCATTTATCGAGATGCGCCATTCGAAGAACATTGCACAACAGATGTCACAGAGTAATTCCTTTGCTTTCCCTCCCATTGTCATTGAAAAAGTACTTGCTTTTAGAGCCAGAGGGAATCATTTATTAAGTCTTATGAGACAGAGATTCCCAATCCCAGACATTTAAGTGGACTCACTGGGTAGACATAGTTTACATGAATAAAATGGTACTTGGGTTGATTATGACACTTCAGGGATTTCAAAAACACTTTACAAACACTATGTCATCAATCCTAGGGTTTTTGTGGTGAGGGGAAATAAATAAGAAGTAAAGTTGAGGCATTCTCAAAGACCAGAGTATATGTAGAAGCTACAGAGAACAACAATACGTAACCTATATAGGGCTCTTACAGGGTCCCTGATATATTTTTGTAAAAAATTTTCCTATATTATCTCATTTGAAATGGGACCCAGAGTTTCTTACAACCAATCTCCCTTATCAGTGATAAGTTTACATTATCATTCAGTTGGCAAAATAGCAGGCTTTGTGATTGGTCTCTTAATCTTGGTGCCTTCTCCCCATTTCCACTTAGCAGACATTATTGTTGCTAGTTTTACAAACTCCTAAGCATACAACAAGCTCCTCAATTTATTCCTAGCGAAGAAAGCACAGGAGCATAGTCAAACCAGGAGATCTTTGAGTAAACTTAGAAATGAACAACGAAAAAGACCAGTCCACTTAATAGTCAGAAATGGACATTTCAACGCACTCTCACTGAGCCAGAGATGGGAGATGCAAAGGTGAGCCCGACGCAAGGACTCCTGGCCTCCGGGATCTCACCATTTAGCAGAGGATCGGGACACACAGGCAGGGAGCTGCCGTGTGGGATGTCAGGGGCAAGAGTACAGGTGCTGACTCATTCATAGTGCTTGCCTTCCGAAGTCGTGCTTCTGACGTGAAGTGTGGTTTTCTTTAAAGCATGCAGATAAAGAGTGAAGGGATTGTGTGATGGGGGGGGGGGGGGGGGAGGGGTCTCCTGCTGCTGGGAGTGGATATGCAGTCATTTTCAGTTTCCCTGCCCATCTAGATATTGTTTTCTTTTAGTGTGAGTTCCTGTTTAGCATGAAGGGAAAGACTTCAGTTGATTACCTTGGTCTTTTTATGTAACTGACATTTCAAAGCCTTTTAGCAAGAAGGGAAGGAGCGTTTGGCTAGCAATGGCTGGTTACAGAAAACAAAAAGACCTTTTTGAAAATGGTAAAAGTTTGAAAAGGTTGGAAAGGTAAGTATGTTAGGCAGGCTAGTTAGTGGTTTGCAGAAAGAGAAATATGACAAATGTTTGGACCTCATGGCTTATGAGGCCAACTTGCTTCCTTTTTTTCCTCTTGCTGATCACTTAGTATTGCTTTTCAGGTATCAGAGCAGAAGTAATTAAGCACAAAAAAATCTGTGTGCCAGTTGTGAGCAGGTTTCTTTTATTTGTGTGGTTCTCCATCTTATTTAACTTTTGGTGCTTGAGTTTGCGTAGAGATGATGTTCAATATTCCACTTAGAATGTGTTTCTAAACTGAGATGCTCATATTTCAGGTGCCATGTAGAAAAAATAATAATAGGAAGCTATAATAATCTGTTCACAATATCAGTTTTAACTCAGATATTTTGGGAGAAATGTTTTTTACTAAAACCGGACCTATATTATGGAATAGAGTGCTGAATTTGTAGAAATGTTTATACAAAACATGGTCCTTCTAAAAATAGTTTGCTTGCATCAAGTGATTAGAACACGACGTGACAGAGTGCTGAGCCGCACTCCACCTTCGGGAATATTCTGGCAGACAAATTTGTGATGCATACTTAGGCCATAGAATGGATGCTATGCGCAAAGATAGACAATGTTCCTTCCATGGGAAAATATCGTTTCTCAGTCTGCTTGCTTGTACTTAAACATTTTGTGTTAATCTAGGACATAGTGCATAACTGCTTGTTTCAAATTGTTTATCCATGGATTTAAAGTTATTCTTCCTCATCTTTGAACTTTTACTTAGAAGACTTCAATAAAGCTCTTCTGTTTCCTTTCATCTTCATGGGTTTTCTTTAATTAATTAATTAATTTATTTTTATGAAGACCTTTTCCTAACTGACTTTCCAGCAAGTAGACAGAAGAACACCCCATGTTTCATGGCTTTCTTCAACTTTTGGAAAGAAAAAGAATGAGGAGATGTTCCTAGACATAAATACTATTTTCAAAAGAAAGAAAAGGGTAAACACAAAACGCAAGCTGTTGCAATAGGAACAACAATGTTTAATAACAATAAAGACATTGTAGAGTCATTCTCTTCTGCCTGTCACCATCTCACTCCTCCTGGGTCTTTCATTGTCCTTCATTCTCATCATGCACACAATCCTGGGCAATAGCAACAGGGAAAATTATATCCTCATGATGCTTTTGTTCTGTAAATAATCATTTAATGGCATATATATATATATATATATATATATATATATATATATATATATAAATATAGTAAGTTGCATCTGAGGAAACATCTTTGATATAAGATGATCTATCTGGTTCTCTTCCCTTCTCAGGATCTAGACACACTTGTGCTCTAATTTTTAATCACCTACTGTTACATTGCCATTTTGTCCTGCCCTCCTGAACCCAGTGACTTCTAATAAAAAACACAGCAGTCAAGGCTGATTATCAGGATGAGGAAAGTGGCAAGCCATCTGCAGTGGATGAGCAATGTGGGAAAAGGCTGCTGAGCTGAGACTTACATTTTTGCTACTCATCTGATTGCTTATGAAGACTTTATGAAGTTTGAAACTGGAACACGTTCTAAACTTTTAGAAAGAATCAAATTGTTTCCTTATTTTCTTTGAAACACAAACACCTTAGTTGGTAGGTGGAAGGAATTCATTGTCGCTTTCTTTAGGAATGTAAACAGATGCATTACGGTCAGATGTTAAGACTTTTAGCTCTTGGTGCCTCTCTGGATATATGATGACTCACAACCTTATCAAGTGATTAACTAGGGAAAATGACACCTCTGCCCCATGCCTCAGTTTCGTTACTTGTAAAATGGGAATAATGATGCTATCTACCTCATAAGACTTTTATATGACTGTTTCAAGGTATAGGTGCCCTTTTAGGGTACTGGACAGGGTCTGAAAAGTAAACTGACACGCAAATTAATGTAAGAAAAGAGTACAGATGTATTCAATATAAATATTATGTGACACAAGAACCTTCATAAGGAAACAAAGATCCTAAAGAAACAGACCTGGGTATATTTACTCTAGGTTTGATGACAAGTGGGCAGTGGTAGAGAACAGGGTAGGTTAAGGAGTATGAGTGACTGTAGTACACTGGAGCAAAACTGAGGCCTGTTTGTTAGAATTCTTCTTGGTTTCTCCTTGTCTTAGGAGACAAGGATGCTCCTTTCCTCCAGGTAGAGTGGGTGCTTTCCACAGAAGAGGGAGAAGGGGTGGTGTCAGACTGACCTTTCTGCTTCTGCTGTTTGCTCAAACTCCTTTATCTTAAAATAGTCAATATGCTAAGGAGCCACATAGGGCAGGCGGTAGTGTGTCCTGAACCCCATTAGAAGGTTAACTGTTAATACATTAAAGCATATAGAACAGAGCATGACATTCATTAAGCATTTTATTATTGTTATTGTCCTTGTTATTGTCATAAACATTATTATTTAAGGAGAGGTATCTACCAATGGGGTAAGATAATTGTAAAGGTTGATTTTTGTTTGCTTTGGGAAATACTTGTTAAATTCCTACCATGTGCCAGGCACTTTACTGGTAGTTGGGAGTCAGTGGGGAAGACAAGACAAACAGGTCCTGGCCTTTTTGGGCTTTATGAACTGAGGACAGAGGTGGAAATAACATGATGTGGAGGAAATGGCCAACAGGCAAACTGATTCATTTTTACAACTTTGCACCTTTATAAGCGGGTTTTTCAAGGATGCAATGACTCCTTTTACTATTTCTTGAAAGGTATAGAGTCACTTGAAAATTTATCATGTGGACACAGATGGTAGATCAGCTGTTTCCATCTTCAATGAGGGAAAGAGTAAGAGGAGATTAACTTTGCATCAGGAGGAGTAAAGATTAGCAATGAGAGTCTTAGCAGGGAGAATTATTATAATATTAGAATAAATGAACAGAGGGGGTTGAAGAATTTTATTCAATTATTTTTTCACTTTCAAGAATTTATCCAGTACTAATACACATGTGATTCTGTGCAGAATGTGGAAGGAAGAGGGAAGTGTTGATACCAAATAATTGCAAGTCACTCTAAGTAGCTAAAAGTTTTTTTTAAATTTGTTTTTACTAAGAAGAAAGAAAGCATAGTGTTTTATTTTTTTAATTAGACACTATCTAACTGAGCTATTTTTTTTGTCAGCTTCTCTAAAATGGTTGATTAGTATGACTTTCAAAACCTATATTTCAGTGATAAATCACCTTCTTCATATTTTTGGTCACACCTGTCACCTATAAAGCAATGCATGAAATATGTAAAAACATCCTGTAAGAAGCAGTTGACTTCTTTCTTTCTCTGTTTCATTTTAGCAACACTAAGTGGATTGGGTGCTCTTAAATTTCTTTTTAGCAATTGGTTTTCTCAGATACAGGTATGCCTCAATGATAATGGATAACAACTATGCAAATATATGTTAATCCAGCCAAGGAAATAAAATAATGATGCCACCTGGTACTTCTTAAATTAAAGATACCAGTGGATAAGTTTTTAATGCTCATGAAGCACAGAAGAATTGACAAAACAGAATTATCATTATGGGGTTTTTAAGACGATCTTAAAAGTAGAAGATAGGTACCAGGAATCCTTCTCAAAGTCAAGCAGTTCAGACACTGCCCAGAGTCACAAGAGAAGACATTTGCTCACTGCTCCACTCTAGATTGGGAGAAACCTGAAAGTCACTGTTTGATTGACAAGAGGCAGAAGCCTATGGAGATTATAATAAATTTGATACAGGAGGTAAACCTACAAACTGAGCTGCCCCTCAGAAAACAAACTCTCTTCCTTTGTCCTCATCCACTGAACTCCTGCTCCCTGTCTTCCTGGTGGAGTGAGTCTATGGGAAGACCAGATGAGACTGAAGGACAGGAGGAGACAGAGATTGGGACACTTCCTGGCTACTTTCCTGGTGGCATCCTCTGGATAGTGGCTGAATTCCTTTCCCAAGGCTACAGCTCCTATTAGAAACCCTTCTCCTAAGCTATCATTCCTTTCCCTGGGTTATAGTAACTGCTTGTCCACTTGTTTCTTCAGACCTGGGGGGAGTCAAGTCTTCCTCCAGTTGCCTTTGTGTCAGATGCCTCATCATTCCTTGCTACCTATATTTCTCTAAATGCTCTTTGATGAAATCTCTTCAAGCATCCCTACTGAGTGTGCCAGTCATTTTCTCCAGGGATCTTCACAGATGCACAAACACACATAAGACTGTGACAATTACTGGTAAATGCTGTTGGCATTGAGGGAAAATAGAAGTCACTGTAAACCAGTTGTCGGACAGGTGGATTTGAACTATAACCTGAATAATGGTAGGGTTTGTGTAATAACTTTAATAAGGTTAGGTTAGTGGAAGGGGTGCATTTAAGGTAAGTAAGTAGCCTCAGTGAAGGGTTAGAGCTGGAATATACAACGAGTATTCACCAACACCAGTTACATAAGCTTGATTGAAATAGAAGATGAACATCTGTTGTAGAGGATGAGACTGGCAGGGCTGGGAGGGATCAACTGAAATGTCTTGAACCATGGGGAATATCCTGAACTATGGGGAAACCAATGGGATATTATTATTATCATAATTACTCTTTTTCCAACCCTATCATTTTATAGTAATAATGACTGTGGTAAAAACTACATAACATTCATACAGCATTTTATAATTTTCAGAGCATATTCATGATGTGTAATGTAAATAATGGCCTTTACCATTACCTTCTACTCTCTTCCATGCAAATATAAAAAATATAACTCTAAAGATTTAGATATGAAAAAGATATTCAAACATGATGCTAATTAACCCTTTTCTTCTTATGTAAAACATTCTAGCTTGACCAGGAGGTGGCGCAGTACATAGAGTGTTGGACTGAGACACAGAGGACCCAGGTTCAAAACCTCGAGGTCGCCTGCTTGAGTGCAAGCTCATCTGGTTTGAGCAAGGCTCATCAGCTTGAGTGTGGGGTTGCTGGCTTGAGCAAGGGGTCACTAGGTCTGCTGTAGCCCCACAGTCAAGGCACATATGAGAAAGCAATCAATGAACAACTAAGGTGCTGCAACAAAGAATTGATGCTTCTCATCTCTCCCCCTTTCTGTCTGTCCGTCCCTCTCTCTGACTCTTTCCCTGTCTCTGTCAAAAAACAAACAAACAAAAAAGCATTCTAATCATATGGATTAATTTACTCAAGAAAAAAATGATTTTAATCTTACATTTTTTTAAAGATCACAAGCTAAAGAATTTTTTTTAATTGCATGAAAAAAAAAAAAAAAGAAAGAAAAGGAAAAGGAAGTCTCCCTTCCAGTGCATTAGAGCAGTGATTTTCAACCTTTTTAATCTCATAGCACATATAAACTAATTACTAAAATCCTTTGGCCAACAGACAAAAAACAAACAAAAAACGGGTATAATTTTGATTCATTTACACTAGACACCTATTGTGGTTTTAACTGTTGTCATTTTTTATTTGACAGTCTAAGGGGAAAGAAGTCAGTGTCCCTGACTAAACAATCAGGTATTGCATGCTTTAAAAGCTCTTGCAGCACACCGGTTGAAAATTACTGCTTTAAAGGATGGAAGAACAGAGGCAAAATTTAAAGTTCTAGGATTGCTTATGTCTCGCCAGGGCAGTGTTCAAGTGATAAATTGCTCCCAGAAGCAGTGACATAATTGCAGTCCTGCAGGGACTCCCAGTACTGCTGAAGTCACAGGGACAATGTCAGCCTCTTCCTAGGATGGTCCATTAGGGAAAGCTTAGGCAGAAGCAAATTGTTTTTAAGTAATTCTGGCTAGTGCTCAGATCAAGATACACACAAAGAAACTGCAAAGCCGTGTGATGTGACACAGGGGGAAAATTGTGGATTTGGGGACTTTTATGGCTTGGATTTTAATCCTGATTGTGCCACTTAATATCTATGTGAACATGGGCTGGTTTCTTAAACCATGTCAGTTTCTTTATTTGAATATTAATGATTAACTACCTGTTTTACGGGGTCTTTTGGGAACTAAATGAATGACATATATAAATAATCTAAAACAGATTCTTGTATGTAGTTGAATCTCAAAAAATGTTCAGATGGTACATGTGTCTGAGCCATAACACAAACTCTCTGGAACAAACTGTTCCAAGCTGACGTGTTAATGACTCTCTGCTCTAGGCAGTTTGGCCTGAGGGAGGCAGTGCAGGAGAACTTTCTGCCTTCCGTGAGCTATGGAGCTACTAGCAGCTCTCAATTCTAAAATGCAGCACAGAAGGAAATTAAACCGGGAAGCTCAAGGAAGGCAAAAAAAGGTATTTATTCAGTGGGTTGCTTTCATTAATGTCCCAGTTTCAGTTTCAAACAAATCTGCCCTGCCTTTCAATGGAAATAGATCTGGGAATCAGGAAGAGATCTTAGAACCACAGGTTCCTATCCTGCCGTTACATAATATGGAAGGGAAAAAACAATGCAGTTGGTTTCTTTCTGGGCAGGAATGAAATAGACAACTTTCATCAGTAATTCCATTCACTTAACTTCCCTTTTTTCTATCTTACTTCCTTTCCTCTCTCTTTCTCCCTTCCCTTTTGTCTCTTGTTTCATCTTGGGTGTTTTTATTTTCGTTGTTGTTGGGGTTGTGGAGATATATATATATATATGTTTGCTTGGCTGAGACCTCAGTGTGAACAGAGAAGAGTCTACATTGTTGTATTCCTGAGGATTGTGAACTACTGATGGAACTAAAACTTTACTTTGGATGTGTGGAGGTGACACCGAAGGCATCCAGAAACTGAGAAATTGTGTGCTTCTTTCTCCCTTTCTAACTCTTTGACTCTTTGTTCCCAATCTGAAAGCCTCAATTATGGAAGTTTGTTTTCTTTTTAGTGATAGATTACAAGTAAAAGACCAGGGCCAAGCTAGAAGCAAGAACTACCAAGGTGGTAATAATGAAAGAGAAACCTTCCAAAACGAGGAGTGGATGCTTCAGTCTGCCCTGGCAATGCCCATGCCCAATCTGGATTCCTGGTGTCCCACATATTGTTGCCTAGTCACAAAACTATCAGTAAGGTCTCAGAGGTACTCCCTTTTGGAAAAGCACAGAAGAATTCCTTTCTGAGGCAATCTAGCAGACTAGCTGTTGACACAGATGCACTAATGGGGTCCGCTGTGCCAGTGTTCCAGTTTCTCTCTGCTACTTCCTCCCACTGAGACAGTACCCCCCCCTTTTTTTTTAGTTTTCCCCTTTTTGACTAGGGGCGGTAATTGCCTCAGAGTAGAATTGATAGGAGAGTAAATAAAATGTCTTAAGCATGTTGATTACAGCACCGGGTATATGGCTAGCATTTAATAAATTACTACTATAGCCCTACCTTGCTTGATTTTTCCAGCTGAATTCTAGATTTCTATAAATGACTGATAGACCCATACATTCCAGAAAAGTTGAGGCACACACATAACTAAAAAACAGATGTAACTAAAAAACAGATGTGAGTAGAATGTATAAATATATCTCTTCAGTGATATGCTGTCAGCCCATAGAAGGAAATCTGCCCATTAGTAGATACTAGATATATCTAAATAAATCAGGATAGGCCCTTTTGCATGTGTTGTTTGAGTTGTTTTTTAATAGTCTTTAAATATATTTTTCTACCTTGGGACAGGGTTGACTGACCCATTTAAGATGTTATGCCTAGGTATGGATAGTTTACATATACTAGTGCCCACTCAACATATCATGTTGTAAATAAGTGTCTGCCTGTTAGTCTCCCATACCTGCCCAGAACCTCCTTAAAAGTAATCTCTTCAGTTTTATTATTTTTTTTAATGAAGGCAAAAATTATATACAGCTTATAGGGTATTTGCATATCTACATCAGTGGACTCCCTGTTCAAATATTTTACAATTTGTTACATTTTAAATCTCAACTCCTAACATTTGGTAGTCACTCAATACATAACTATTGAATGAATGAATTAATGCTATATCATCTATCAGTAGCAATTAATCTAAGATGACTATTGAATCTCTATTTATAATGTTTATAAAGTACTTAGCATAATGCCTGATGCATAGCAGCCATCAATTGGTAGCTACCAGTGCCATCCTTATTTATAAGTGAAAAAATGAGGATCAGAAAAGTTATGTAACTTGACCAAGTTCACCTAATTACTAACCATCCAAATTACTGCTTAATTCTGGGCTTCTCAAACTCTGTATTTTATTTTTTGACTTTTTCCTTTAGTAGCAAATTTACCAATTAAATATTGGACTTGCCATTAAATGTGTTATTTCATTTATTCATTTTTTTTCTTTTTTTATTATTTTTCTTTTAATTTTCACTTATTCTCTTAACTATTATTTATGGCAAATGTAACATGGCAAATACAATAGTGCTAATTATTTTACTTGTTTTAATTCATTTAGTTCTCACAACACTATGAGGAACGTACCGTTATCTTTATTGATAGTTAAACTTCAGTAGAAAAGCTTATGCAATTGTCAAAAATCACACAGCTAATTAAGCTAGATAGACAGAATTCAAGCTTAATTACTCCTATACCAAAGCCAATGTGTTTTGTTTTGTTGGGTTTTGAAACCACTAGACTGTCTCTTATGACAAGTATCATTTTGCCTGACCAGGCGGTCACGCAGTGGATAGAACGTTGAACTGGGACATGGAGAACCCAGGTTTGAAACCCCAAGATCGCTGACTTGAGCACAGGCTAATCTGGCTTGAATGCAGGCTCACTGGCTTGAGTACAGGATTGCTACCTTGAACATGGGATCATGGACATGACCCCATGGTCACTGGCTTGAGCCCAAAGGTCACTGGCTTGAAGCCTTAAGTTGCCGGCTTGTGCCCAAGGGGTCACTCATGAGCAAGGGGTCACTCGCTCTGCTCTAGCCCCCCCCCCAGTCAAGGCACATATGAGAAAGAAATCAATGAACAACTAAGGTGCCACAATGAAGAATTAATGCTTCTCATCTCTCTCCCTTCCTGTCTGTCTGTCCCTTTCTCTGACTCTCTTTCTGTCTCCATCCCTCTCTCTGACTCTCTTTCTGTCTCCATCCCTCTCTCTGACTCTCTGTCTCTGTCAAAAAAAAAAAAGAATAATTTTAATTATGTTGAATTTGAGGGGTTTATGGGACAACAGGATGGAGAAGCCCAGTAAAGCTATGACACTTAGGAGAGAGTTACTGGAGGGTAGGGAGTGTATCAGTAACCCACAATGAAAGTTCATACTAGGAAAAGTACATTAGGATTGGTTAAAACAAGTGCTGAATATTTTAGAAGATGAAGAAATTCCACTAGTTTGATTTCAGAAAATGGCCCCATTTTTATCCGGACCTACCTTTGTCCACAAGAATAGGTCTGTAATGATGCAGTCCTATGATCTCTAAATCTGTCCATAGATACTCTGCAAGGTTTTGGCTGCTACAGAATTCCAGACAGGTGGATCTAGGTTGCCTGTCCATGGGGCCCAGGAGCTCACCGTCATTCTGATAACCCCTTTTCTATTTACTGGAAACCTCAACAGCCCCCTCAGGGACCCCTCAAACCAGGCTGACTGATCCCTGCTTCTGCTCTGGTTTCACCCTCCTGAAAAGGTAGTGTGAGCAGCAGGGAGTGAGTCAGTCCCTTTGAGCTGGCAGTGCCCAGAGCTGGTGTTAATCTGTGTTATCTTAGCTCCCACAGGGTGAGTAATCATGCCTAGTGAGATCTAACCTTGGAAAACAGGTGCAAATTTCCAAAGGAGGCCTTTGTGACCCTAACAGGAGGTTAGTTGAAACTCAATCTATACTTATTCCCTGCAACACAATATTTTCTTGGGCCACAGTTTGCAGGAACATTCGGGTTCTCTAAAAGTTGATATCTGCAGTAATTATATATGTATCACAGCAACAGCAGCAATGGCCCAGCCTGACCTGGGGTCCAGCCCAGTTTGTGAGGACTTGCACAATAGGGCTAATCCAAAGACTTCCTCCTGCCACTCTGGAGAGACAGTAGGTGACAAGGAGTGACTAAGCCAGTGCCTGCCTACTGGGCTGCACTCACAAACATGTTTTTGAAGCCCTTTATACACTCAGCAGGGAACATGCTGTTCTCTCTGGGAGGCTGCCAGAAACTTGTGAGAGAGTCAGCACCATGCCAAGAATCCACAGCAGCCTTCGCTCCCCCTAGAGGGGACACAGTGTGGCTCTGGGTTGCCACAGCCCCACCTTGCTCCTCTGGCCTTCCACACCAAGAGGACAGACAGGATCCCTACACTTCTCAACCCCTCGGTTAGTTTAGTTTCTTTTTAAAGTTCTTTTTAATTGAATTTATTGGAGTGACATTAGTTAATAAAATCATACAGGTTTCAGGTGCACAATTTCACATCATCTGTACTGTGTTCACCACCCCAAGTCAGGTCTCTCCTCACCACCACCCATCCCCTCCACCCCGCCCTGTCCAGCTCTCCACACCCCCTTACCCCTCCTGCGAACCCCACACTTGTCTGTGTCTATAATTCTTTTCTTCTCTTAATCCCTTCACCTTTTTTCACCCAACTCCCCAATCCTCCCCAATCCTCCCCAATCCTCATCCCCTCTGAGAGCTGTCAGTTCTTTTTTTAATTTTTATTAATTTTAATGGGGTGACATTAATAAATCAGGGTGCATATGTTCAAAGAAAACATCTCCAGGTTATCTTATCATTCAATTATGTTGCATACCCATCACCCAAAGTCAAATTGTCCTCTGTCACCTTCTATCTGGTTTTCTTTGTGCCCCTCCCCTCTGTCAATTAGTTTTTAAATGATCATTAAAGACAACTACCTATATATTTATGGACTGTAATCCCTCTATCTAAAGCCAAATGCAAATATTTGCACTTGTTTTGTGTTTATTTGCTTTGCCTCTCCAAGCCTCAGGCCAGGTGGCACCCAAGGAAAATAACCCCCATCTTTTCCCATTTCAAACAGGTCTGGGCAGAGTCCGAGTTGCTCCTCCCAGGTGAGCACTCGGCTCTGGCTTCAGCAAGGAACGCAAAGGTTAATTGAAATTCTGCCAGTGCGGCAAAGCAGAGAGAAAACTGTAATCTCCTCTCAGAGGTAATAGATGTCTCTCCACTCTCTTCCCCAGACGCTTTCTAAATCCTCAGCGTCTTCATCGTGGCCCAGGTCTAAAACCAAATATTTAGAAATGGTTCTTTGTCTCTAATAATAGTAAAAATCAAGTGTCAACTTTTGAATAAATATTTTTAAGCTTTTCATACATTTCCTATATTTATGTAAGGCATGGCTTCTTGTTTGAAACTCGTGGCATAGTTTTTTAAATTTCTAAGATTCAACTCCTTTTTTGGTATATGAAATTGACATAAACCGAAATGAATTCATATGGTGTCAACTACCTGAAATGTAGGCATTCTCTCCCATCCATCCATCCATCCAATAATTTTTGAGGTTCAAGTCCCTACAAGTAACCAAATGACTTTTATAACCTTGAGGTTGAAAAACCATAGCAATGAAGAGATGAGAAGTGTCACATAGCTCCTTCTTTTGTTAAGCAACTAAAAATAGAAAGGTTCAGGGGAGATAATCCGTGTAAATGTTGAGGACTCTGCCATGGAGAGATTTTACAAACCATATGCAACGACAAAATACAGAAAGTCAAACCCAGGCAAAACAAGCTCATTGGAGGCTGGGACCTGCTAATTGGTTTCACATCTGTGTGGCTGGAACCCTCGAGGGCCAGATTCTAATAGGGGGAGAGAAATGAGATATTTCACTGAAAGATATGTCTGAGTCAGACTGAAGGAGCTGTCATGACACTGGGCTGTGGCTATAATCAGTGTCAGTGTAAGGATAACACTTCATTTAGGGAGGTATTGATGGTCAAAAGGAGTTAGTTTGAATGACATTTCCAAAGCATGACTTTTGGGTTAGTCAGTCATATTATTTATTAATTCAATAATATTTATTGAGCCCTGTTATATGCCAAGCATGATGCAACGTGCTGGAAATTTTCCTGCCCTCATAGCATAACATTAACTATTATTTGTGTTTCACTTTCTGAAGATATAATAATACCTATCATGCAGGGTTGTGCAGAGTTTACATACACTGTGCATGTGATAGGGTTCTGAATGGAACTTTTCCTACTGTCTCTGAATTGGCAACTTGGTTCTAAAGTGGGGGATTGGGATTTATTAAGAGGCAAATTCATTTGGTTGCCCCAGGGTGGGGCAACTGTGTTTGGCTTGCTCACTGGTGTATCAGCTGCAAGCACTTTGCTTGATTTGTGCATGGGCACGTGGCAGAGGCATGTGTGCAGAGCCTATATAAGGCTATGGGTGCTTGCAGTCGAGAGAGATGGGAGATTGCGGATGCATAGATTGTCTGCTCACCACTGTGAGGGGCCATTTTGCTGTTTGTTAGCCTGAGAGGCAGGCTCCCCGCCTGTGTGCTTGTCTGCATTGTGCGACTCTATGAAACGGAATGGCCCAACGCTTTCCTGCTCCGCAGTTTCTCTACTGTCTGCCCAAATCCAACGTGGACCTGCCTGGCCTCGGCCACCAGCCTTACACCCAGTTATCACTCTCTACCCACTAATCTAATCTTGAGGGAACAATCGTATTGTAAATCCTCAGTCTCTGAAAGAGTGTGTGTCTTTTCCTTCCACTCTTAGGGAAGGTGATCCTTCTAAAGTAAGCCATTGGGCTGTTCCAAAAATGGAGGTGGAGGGCGCTGCCAAGAAGTTGAGCCTGGATCTTTGTTTTTCAGTTGCCTACCAACTTGTGCAGTGGACTTGCTGACAGGCGTTCATGCCGATTTAAGCAATGGGGAAGAGATTTAGGGAGAGAACTCAGGGTAGAGAAAATGGGCAGTAGGGGAGTAGGGCACATACTGCATAACCTGGCAGGAAAAAAAACACACACATCTGTACGAGTGGGAGGAGAGGGAGACAGGCAAAGGCCCAGTGGAGCTGATTTCCTCTGAGGGTGGCCATGCTGGGAAGAGGCTTCCAGAAGCGCCTTCCAGAGGATCCACAGGCGTCTCCCAAGAGTGGCGGCATTTGGATGGCTGCCATGGAGGAGGTCAGAGAGCACAATGGCAACTGGTAAGTAAAAACATTTCTGCTTTCTTTGTGAATTCTGTCTCCCTGTCCTCAACATAGAAAGGGACCCAGAGGATGCAGGGGATAGGGGGAGGCATCAGTAGAAGCCGCCTATCTTTGCCCACATTCATGCTTCTGGCCTGTCCCTGAGTCTAGGGGAGGAGAGGGACATTTAAATTGGATGAAAACTGAATGGCACTGTTGTATATATATCCGTGACCTGAAAACGGGCATCTGCTGCAGATCCCACACAGTCTTGGAAAGAGGAGATTCGATGAAGCATGTTTCCAAGCAGTGACTGGAAAAATATAAAAACCTATGGCTTGAACCCTGCTGGGTTCACAGTGTTCGGTAAACTGCTGACAAATGGAAAGTGCTTAGCAAATAAATACTTAGTGCTACACAAATAGAAGATATTATTATTCCTAGTGACCTAAAGAGAATAAATATTCAGAAACTATCAACAGGCATTTAATATCAAAGAACAAATGCAGTATTTCCTGGGCTATTCCACCTGCTTAGCACGTACTTCCTCAACTGTAAAATGGGAGTTTTGACAAGGACCACACTGAATAATTGTAACAATTACATTGATTATGTAAAGCATGCAGCACAGGGCCAGGCACACAGGTGATGTTCAAGAAATAACTGTTTTCCCTTTCCAAGGTTGCAGGATCAGATGACACCCGTAGGAAGAAGAGAGGCATTGGGAAGGGAGTACCAGAGAAAATACACTGAACATTCATTTACACATTTAGCCATTTAGAGCTGCTGGTTATTTATGTAGCATTATTGAGAGGAGCCACAGAAAATCAGGACACTATTGGAGCAGAGTGATATACTGACATATATTGTATGTATTTCATAATGTATTGTTATCTGGGTATTTATCCATAGTTTATTTAAAAACTGTTCAGAATTCAGAAAAAAAATGTTTAAACTGAATATTTGCCATATTTTACAAATAGATTTATAAATTTATATTGCCTAACGGTGAATAAAAGTTAAATTTCAAAAACATAAATATTAAACAGATATTATCATTCTAATTTGGATTAATGGTAGGGGAAGAGCAATAAAAATAAGTATAAAAAGTAAGCTAAGTATTATGTAAAATGAAGAAAATCAGTCTTGAAAATTAAAAATGAATTAAATTATGCGATCTTAAGAACAAGGCATATCAATAGCATTATTGTGGGTGGTGAGCTTGGTGTTGGGAAAATATTATGAACCACTAGAAAAGCTTTTACATATTTTATACTAAAGGAATAGTGTAGGGATAAATATAAACTTAATCCAAATATCTTTCTCTACACTTTTATCTGTAAATTTGCTCATGTGATACTATAAAGGCAATTTTTTAGAAATTTTTATTAAAGGCTTTCATATTTTTATTGGCTAGAGTATTTGTCACTAAGGCCCAGCAGTCAACTTGCAAGATATCTGGTTCTTAGCTTCTGCTATGAAATAGCCTTTGTTCAAACACAAACTAAACCAATCGGACAGATAAGAAGTTTCCACCATTAGACACTGATTGTGTTCCCTATTAAACTGACCCCATTGAAAGTGCAGCTGTCTCAAGGGTAAGACTGGGTTTTTGTTCTTTACAATTCTCTTTTAAGGAGGCTCTCTTTCTTTATATATTCAGGGAATGCTAAAAAGGAAAAAAAAAAAAAGAGCCAACTTCTTTTAAGAAGTAGAACTAGAGCAAATTTGATCGGGGAGAATCTAGGTTAGTGTTCCAGTCTTTTTTACTTACTCACTCAAATACCTTGAGAGATTATAAGCCTCCCTTTTATGCTGGGTTTACCCCTCTAGGTTCTTCTTAAAGCATAAATATTTCATATTTCAGATTTTTAATATACTGAAATAATGCACACTGTGGGGGAAGGGAAATTTACCCCTTCTTTTCACTCATAGTTCTTCTGGCTCATCTAATAATCAACTTAACATGAGACAGATTAACTGAGAAAAATAACCACATTAATTACCTAAGTACATACAGGGGTTCCATGAGAATCACAGGGACTGGGACAAATCCGGCTGTTGTGGCCTCTATGTCGTCTTAAGCTAAGGAGAAAGGAGCTAGTGGTTTGGGCTTCGAAGGGAAGGTAGGCAATTTACAGGAGAGCAAACATTTGGTGAACAAATTCTTGCCGGGTTAACAAGAAACAATAGGACACAGACAGGATTCTAACAAACAGACTTGCTCATCTCCTTCCTGTTAGCTCACTTAGTTCATATTTAACTATAGTGATTGTGGAAGAAAATGGGGTCCTATCAAAAGTAACCTCACAAAGTGATCGGATCATAAACTCCTAACTGGGCAGGTCATGGTATGTAACCATGCCTCAGACAGAACTTCTTTAGTAAAAGATTTATCTTTGCCTTAAGCAAGTCCTGTCTACTGTTACTGTGCATCTCAGTTAACACACCTTCCAGACCCCCCTTCTAAAGCATGAGAGCACATAATCTTAACAGCCCTGTAATCTGACCCCCACCTTGGCTTCTCCTACCTTCATGTAATCTTCCTTAGATATCCTCCTTAATTTTTTTTTTTTTTTTTTTTTTGTGACAGAGACAAAGAGAGAGACAGGAAAAGGAACAGATAGGGACAGATAGACAGGAAGGGAGAGAGATGAGCAGCCTAAATTCTTCGTTGTGGCTCCTTAGTCTCCTTAGTTGTTCAGTGATTGCTCTCTCATATGTGCCTTGACTGGGGGGCTACAGCAGAGTGAGTGACCCCTTGCTCAAGCCAGCAACCTTGGGCTCAAGCCAGTGACCTTGGGCTTCAAGTCAGTGACCATGGGGACCTATGAGGCTACACTCAAGCCAGAGACCTAGGGTTTTGAACCTGGGTCTTCTGTGTCCCAGTCCAATGCTTTATCCACTGCGCCACTGCCTGGTCAGACCATATCTTCCTTAATTTAAATGCATAAAAGAAACTGCAAAATTTCTATTCTCTGGAGCATTTGAGATCTTGTTCACCAGAATATGTCATCAGTCTGGCCATTTAAACTAAAAATGCTCCACGGGTTTGGCCATTTCTTAAGTCAACACTATTTATGGCGATAGCTCTCTTCCTGGAGCACATCTTTAGGCAGTTATGAGGGAAATAATGTTCTCCCTGAATCTCCTTTCTTTGAAAGTATAACCAGCATAAAATAAGCAATATTCTAGTATATGTGCTGCCGAAGTGAACACTAAAATACGCAATATTCTAAACAAGTATATTTTGGGGAAGCAAACTGCTCCCCTTAACAAAATATTGGTACTTTGGTACTTAATTAATACTATACTGTAATTCTAAAATATTGAAAATTGGCACTGAATCACTAATTAAAATCATCTTGCTCAGAAAGATTTCCATTAAGTGACTATACTAAATTCCAACTTTAGAGTAAGTACATATTGATTTAAAGCAACTGTTGAATGGCTTGGTATAAATTGTTTATCAGTCAAGTAGTCAAGAATGGTACCTAAACCAAGTCCATTGTTTTTTGAGGCTGGACAGGGGAAAGAGAACAGAAAGAGGAGCATAAACACGATTTAAGGTAGAATCCAGTGAGGGAGGCGCAACATTGGCCCTGGAAAACTTTGGGCTGCCTCCTGAAGGCAAAGAGGACTGGGAAAAATGCTGATGGAATCAGGTGTTGAAAAAAAATTTAACCAAGTATATTTGGAGATCTAACTGACTTCATTAAATGATTCATGAATCAGGCAGCATCCCATCTAGCAAGCAGAGAGATACTCTAACAGGTTGTAGAAAATGAAAGATTTTTATTGGAAGAAATGTGAAGCTATGAAACTATTAACAGACAAAAAGGAAAAATTATTTTAGGTCATCTTATTGGGAGAAAGGGGATGGCAGGAGTCTTTATTATGCCTCTTTTTTGTTCCGGAGGACGGGGAGGGCCCATGACAGTTTACCTCATTTGTGCTGACCAGAAAATTCCAGACTGGTTGATTAAGATTACATTTCTAGAAGGAGTTAAAACTGCAATTAGGTCAGGTATTAAATCTAGGTTTGGCATCATACGTGTTAGCACAAGCGATGCCATTTTGGGCCTGTGGTTTTCTCATTAACAGAGGCAAGGGCTAGAGAATGGATGAACACCTCATTTTCACCACCACATCTCATTGCAGAGCCCTTGTATTAAGTGCAACTGAGAAAATTATATCTTAAAAAAGAGACAGCCCATGTTCTTACCAGCTTGCGGAAGGGGGAAGTTATACATAGTATGTGCAAAATAAGTGAAGAAAAAAAATCAACATAGTAACAGAAAAGATTCAGGAATCAATAAAGAGTTGATGAAGTCAGATAAGAAATAATTAAATGATTAGTGAAGTATGGATATCTATGGAGGGAGATACTTTGATCCAGATTTCAAGGAGAATTTATATATATGGGTTGATAATGAGGAAATGTCTTTGGCTTCAAGCCAGTGACCATGGGATCATGGCTATGGTCCTACACGCAGGCCGGTGACCCGGCACTCGAGCTAATGAGTTTGTGCTGAAGCCTGATGACACTGCGCTCAAGCTGGTGAGCCCGTGCTCATGCCAAATGAGACAGTGCTCAAGCTGGCAATCTTGGGGTTTCAAACCTGGGACCTCAGCATCCCAAGTCAATGCATTGATCAGACATGTCTCTCTTAAATGTAAATGTCAAAAGGTATTTTTAAAACAGATTAAAACTGGTGCCTAGTTTAACACTAATTTCCCTAGACCTCAGTCACCTCTGCAGGTAACATATTTGAGTATCATCTAAACTCAAACTGGACCTCTACACCTTAGCAAAACTCTTCTGGGAAGATCTATAATATTTCTTTGTAATCTCCAATGTATCATATTCAACAAAAAGTTCATGGTTAACATCTTTTCCAAAAGAAAGGGCTTACTGAACCATATGCTAGCCAGAAAAGCACCATGTGGGGGCATGCAGCCTAAACCACCAGCAGCAGCAGCAGGGCTAGATGGAGAAGGCAACACATCTGCGGTCCTGGGGGCGATGGCCTTTTTTACACGACAAGTAAGGGGAAGAAAGACATAAATTGTTTGGAAAGAATTTATGTCGGCTATAGATAGAGAGGGTGGGGAGAGTGAAGCAGGCCTAGTTCTGGGATAGATGCATAGCACATAAGGGAGAAGTATTTGTTCCTTTGGACTGGTTGAGGGGCGACAGTCCAGAAAGTTTATGCAGAAGCAAGATGTAGAGTTGCCTCATGTTCCCTGGTGTCTGGCTATTCTCTTTAGATAATTGCAAGACTAGCCACCTGGAAATTAGTTCCAAAATATGCTCAGCAATGTGAGGAGCCTTTTGTTGGTTTTGCTCTGCAGTTGTTAACTGATCGACCTCTCTTGTCTCTCTCTTTCACCCTCCAGGCTGCTGTAATTTAATTTAGGACAGTTTAAAAATGTCTCCTTGTCAATCACTTTCTTTAAGAGAATTCTTTTGAGGTTCCTCTTGAAACCATTGTTCAAAACAAGTGTTTGTTCTTGCACTATCTTTAGAGAAGTGAAACTATGATAAAATAAACCTGTGTCCATCGGGAGAAAAGTTTTAAGTTATTCCCTAGTCTTCACTAAATAACCCTATTTCTTCTCATCTGAAAGGTTTTGACTTTCAACTTTTATTGATTTGAATTGTGAGGGAGGGATCCCTCAGCAATTTCTCCCCGTTGAGATCTAAACCAACCAACTGGAAATCAATTTTAATGTATCAACTAAAAACTAGTATGCATATTGAAGGCAAAATTTTCCATAATAAAATTTCTAGGTAGAAATTTAAGTCCCTATACACTGAACTCCTCAGATAAAAATAACATATGCAGTTCTTTAATATTCCTTTTAAAAAGAAGATACAAAGCTGTAGTGAAATTATTTTACTTACCATGTCAACATTTCTTTGAGGGGGGAAAAGAGAAAATGATACGTTGTTGGGAGCACTTCAGTTGAACTCCACAAAGACTTAAAAATGTTTTGACTTGCAAAGACACTTTTACTGAGCTGTGAAACTGCCTGTTTCCTCTCCAGACTACCCTGTATATGAGTGCATTTCTAATTTTTATAAAGTGCTGCTTTGATCATTCAGCTCCTTGGCCAGAATTGATTATGCCTTTTTACTGTATGTCAGATCATGTCACTTTTCAAGATCCTTGATAATCTCTTCCTATCCCCAAATGTTTATTTCCCATTTCCCATCAGAGAATTTATTACCTTTATTTCCTTGCCTTTTTCTTCCCCTGTCAATTCCAATACATATGGGTTTACATACACAATACTCACTCGAACACACACACACACACACACACACACACACACACACACACACACACATACTGTATTTTCTATTCTGGCCCTGGGATTATACTTTTCCCCTGTTCTGCACTCTGTTTATGTGTGTTTTTCTCCTAGTCAGAGTCTAAACTTCTTAAAAACTTCAATTTCCTTTTAGGAAGTTCCATTTCCCTCTAGGACGCAGCCCCAATGACATTTATCTCAATTATCCTTGCTACTTGCTACTTCCTTATTCCTGCTACTTATTAAGCATGAGACTATCCAGTGCTTGGTTAAATAACATCATTATAGTGCTTTCTAATTTTTTGTGAATATAGATAGGCTGTGTTATAATTTTAAAGCTTCCTTTGTATCTCTCACAGTCCTAATCACATAATGAAGCATAAACAAACAGTCCATTTTAACACCCCCCCTTTTACCTCTCTGTAGAGTGCTACAGCCAAAACTCATGCACAGCATCCTTATATAAGGAACCCGAGCTACCCAAAATGCCCACCAATCCCCTTTTTCTGGGTGAACAGGGAAGCTTCCACAGCTATCACCATTCTCATAGACCATGAAAAGAAGAAATGGTCCCTCCACCATCGGGTCCACTCTGCCTCTTTCTAATACTGAATTCTGTGAGACCTGTTCTTTAATCAAATCTAAAATAACAATTCTTCATAAACCTTATCTTCCTCAGTAATGTTATGATGCAAGATCCTCAATTTATCATCTTCTGTGTTCTGATCTTCATAATACTCATCTCTTTGGACAATCTTGCTCCTTCTTTTCCAAACTCTTTCCTATGTTTTCTAAAACTTTGCTCAGCACACCAGCCAAATGAACATTTCTTTGTTTTACTACATTCACATAAACTTGACATTTTCAAATCACTCCTGAAGGTTTCATAACACAGACACCTCAGGGTTAGAATGTGCAGTTCCAAGGTCCCTGTCTTCCTTACTTCCTCGTGCCATAACTCCTTCACCTTTTCATCAAAAAAAAACTTATAGCTTTGCAGCTCATACCAAGCTCTTCATTTTTTTGCTCTCTTCCATCAATGTCTGGTAAACTGCTCTCTGTTACTATCATACTAGAGCATGCTCATAAGATTCCCCTTAATATTGTCTTAACACAGAGCAGAAATTTTAATATTAATAAAATCTTACCAATTTTTTTCCTTCATGGATTAAATTTTTGATATTATACTTAAGAAAACTCATCCCTAAAACTAAATCCACCTAATTTTTTCTTCTATATTTTCCTTTAGAAGTTTTACATTTATACCTATAATCCACTTTGAATTAAATGTTGTATAAGGTGTAAAATTTTTGTCTTATAAGTTATTTTCCTTGTATACAGATGTCTAATTGCTCCAGCATTAATTATTAAAGAGATAATCCTTTCTCCATGGGATTGCTTTAGCACATTTGTCAGAAATCAGTTAACCATGTTTGGGTCTATCTTGAGTGTTCTCTATTCTGGTCCATTGATCTATGTGTCTGTGCTTTGACCCATACCACACTGTCTTGTTTATTGTAGGACAGACCTTGAAATTTAAAGATATCTGAATAAGTAGTAACAGACTTGTTTCTCTGGAAATATGTGCTTGTTTTAAGGAATGATAAGATCCTGAGGCCTGGAGACATTCTTAGAATTCTAAACTCAAAGAACTATGTTATATTCCAGGGGTTGGGAACCTTTTTGGCTGACAGAGTCATGAACGCCACATATTTTAAAATGTAATTCCGTGAGAGCCATTCAATATGTTTAACACTAAATACAAGTAATTGTGTGCATTTTATGTAAGACCAACACTTTTAAAGTACAATAAGTCTCTGAATTCTTTTTACTAACGTTGTTATGCTGTTGCTAATCAATGATGAATAAAGTACTTCTTACCATTAATGTGACTTCTGGTGCTGCATAGTTTTGCTGATAGCTTTATAGTCTGGTTGATACGTGGTGAGGTTAAGCTTCATGCAGGCGTTGAGACTTCCATCCATTAAACATGATCATAGGTTGGTCTTAACATTCTTTGGATGTGAGAAAGACTGCTTACATGCATACATAGAGCCAAATATTGTCAGTACAGCAATAGTCACATGCTACAGTGTCTGGTATGTGATGGTAAGCGCTTTCTAAGTTTTGACAATCAGCTGGTCCACGGGTTGAAGTTTTTTCATTTCTCCCCAATTGTTTTTGCTCGCCAACTCTGCTTGCTGTCAGGCAAGTCTTTCCAAATCTTCATGCAGTGACTTGAACTTATTCACCCAGATGTCTGAGGCCTTTAGGTCAGAGCAGCTTGTAGCTCAAAATCTCTGATGGAGACACCGGGGATATAACTCAGGTTGGCGCTGTCCACTACACACTCGTGTGGATGGGTAATGAACTTAAAAAGATGAATGCGCTCACGAAATTCTCCAAAATGCACTTTGAATGACTGCAGGAGATTAGATCTGAAGCCCACTAGCTGCTGGAGATCAAGATGTTGAGCAGGGTCACTTGCTGTGCATGCATCTTTAAACTCTCCCAGTTTTTCAAAGTGTAGTAAACGATCTGTTTCAATGTCAGCAATGAAGAGTTCCAGCTTGTTTTTAAATGCAAACACTGCTTGTTAAAGGGATAAGACTGTATTTCCAACACCTTGCACTTTCACATTGAGCTGGTTCAGATGTTCAGTCATATCCATGAGATAGTAGAACTTCAGGAGCCACTCAGTGTTAGCTAACTCAGGATGCTTGACGTTTTCATTTCAAGAAAAGTCCGGATTTCACTCAGACAAGCCGCGAAACAGCTGAGCACCTTTTCTCTTGACAACCAACGCACATTGCTGTGCAGAAGCAGACTAGGATAATTATCCCCAACTTCATCCAGCAGTGTTTTAAACTGGCAATCATGTAAAGCTCAGGCAACAATAAAATTGACCATCCGAATGACCAGCAACATCATATCACCAAGCTGCTCACCATACATCTGAGCACAAAGTGCCTCCTGTTGTAGGTTGCAGTGAAAATTTAGGATGGGTCTCTTTTCATGTTCATGAAGAAGCTCTATGAACCCTCTGTTTTTCCCCACCATGCACGGAGCACCATCAGTACACACCGAAATAAGTTTATCCATTGGTATATTTTTTTCTTTAACAAACTCAGTGAAAGAATGGAATAAATTCTCCCCTCTTATTGTCTCTTTCATAGGCAAAACAGCAAGACTTTCCTCATGTAGTGTGTCACCAACAGTATACCTTGCAATCACGATGAACTGGGATAAATGGCTTCCATCTGTTGACTCATCCAAAGCGAGAGAAAAGAATGGTAGTGCATTTATGTCCTTCACTTGTGTTGCCTCAATTTGATTTGCCATCATGACGGTACGATCGTATTAACAGTTCTTGCCAACAGAGGCATGTCTTTTATTTGTTTGATTATCTTGTCTTTATCCAAAAAGTCATCAAAAAGTTTATTGGCAACATCAAGCATGAATGTTTTGGCATATTCCCCATCTGTGAATGGCTTTCCATTTCTTACAATTGATAAAGCACCAGCAAAGCTAGCCGAATTCTAGTCACCTTGTTGGGTCCAAACACAGAGTTGCTGCTGACTAGCTTGCACTCTGCACAGTAGCTCTTGACATGCTTTCTTCCAGCTGTCCCCCGCTGAATGTTTCGATGCAAATGTAGTATGGCGTGTGTCAAAGTGCCACTTTATATTTGACCATTTCATTGATGCAATTTTATCATTGCATATTAGACACACTGCAGAACCTGCTCTCTCTACAAAGGCGAATTCCTCTGTCCATTCCTGCTGAAAAGTACGATACTCCTCATCTTTTTTTCTTTTAGCCATCTTTTTCGTCAATAGGTTTTCTGCAATTAGCTAGCTGACTACTTGATTAAAAGGAGGGAAGTTTACTTCCTGACCTCACAATGACCCATGTACCTTATGCACTATCCAATAAAATTTTGGTGTTGTATGGCCTGACCTGTGGTGGCGCAGTGGATAAAGTGTCGACCTGGGAACACTGAGGTCGCCAGTTCAAAACCCTGCACTGGTTCGGTCAAGGCACATATGGGAGTTGATGCTTCCAGCTCCTCCCCCCTTTCTCTCTTTCTCTTTCTCTCTCTCTCTCTCTCTCTCTCTCTCTCTCTCTCTCACTCTGTGTCTTCTCTCTAAAATGAATAAAATAAAAAAAAAATTAAAAAAAAAATTTGGTGTTGTTCTGGAGGACAGCTGTGATTGGCTCCAGCCACCCGCAACCATGAACATGAGCGATAGGAAATGAATGGATTGTAATACATGAGTATGTTTTATATTTTTAATGGTATTATTATTTTTTTTTAAAGATTTGTCTGCAAGCCAGATGTAGCCATCAAAAGAGCCGCATCTGTCTCACGAGCCATAGTATTCCAAAACACAAGAACCAAGAATCCTTTCTATTTTCTTCCAAGGAGAGTTTGTATACCTTAAGGATCACAGTTTTCTCTCATGTGACTCAAAGGAAAGAAGGCGACAGCCAACTTTCTTCTATATTAACTGTCAGATTTTTTCACCTATAACACACACCCCAATAAGTTAAAGGTGACATCTGGCTCACACTGCATCACCCTAGAGGTAGAAAAAATTAGGACCTAAGGAATTTATATAGTTTTTACTACAAGTAAGTACAAAGAGTTTATCTACGCCCTAGAAATCTTGTATCTAACTCCCAGGATACTATGAATAAATAAATATTGATATTAGAACATATCAGTATTTACAAATTTAATTTCTATGTTCACAAATGGATTATAATGTCCTTGAGCATAGAAATCCCTGTGATTCATGATGGTACTTGCAGTGCCTGGCAGCATGTGGTACTTAAGATATCTTTGTTCACTGCTTTTTGAATAAGTGAGCTGTCTTGTAAGAGTGTCCAAACCTGTAGACAATTTTTAAAGAATTTACTTGAGCCAAACTGATGACATATTTTGGGGTGAAAGATCTCCAATGCTCCAAAGAATAACAGTTTTGCAGTTTCTTTTATGCATTTGAAATTAAGGAGGGAATCCGTGGAAGATTACATGAAGGTGCAAAAAAGCAAGGCAGGGATTAAATTACAAAATAGTCAACGAGATTATGTATTCTCTTGAAGGCAGTCACCTTTAGAAGCAAGGGTCTGGAAAGAAGCATTTCAAAAAGCATTAAACTAGATGCACAGAAACGATGGAGGGCTTGCTTAAGGCAAAGATAAGCTTTTTACTGAAAATTGTATGCCTGGGGTATGACTACCCATCATGGCCTGCCTCGTTGGGAATTTATGATCAGAGGTTACTTTGCATAGAACTAAGGTGACCAACATTTTTATACAATGGGAAAGACAAAAATAAATTGAAAAAAATATCGTAGATAAAAGAAACATTTTATTTATTGCAACAACAACACACTATAATATGATAAATGCATAATAAAAACATTTGTAATATTTTATATTGTAATTATGCTTACATGCCTATTAATTTTTAATAATAATTGTAAGAATAAAGTACTCATTTAGTAAAATTAAATATAAAACAAAACCACTAATTTGGAGTGATATTCGGGTGTATTTATCATTTTCTAATTTAAAAACGTCTGTTTCATGCAACAATTTAATCAAAATGTGTTATTAATAGTTATAGTTTGACGTTAGATTTCCACATTAAAACTCAAAACTTTGAGAAAAATTTTTTCTTGTAAATAAAATTATACGTATTTGAAAATTATTAAATAGATAATGAATAAAATGTCAATTGTGCTTACCTGTCTATGATTGAATAGTCACTGAGAAAGAAATAATTGTGAGTCTACAATGTTCTATGTGCATGTCGTGTTTCAGTAAGAAGTACACAAAGCCATTTTCGTGCTCTGTATATTGTCCACTCTCTCAAGGTCTCCCGTGCACAGTGCATGTGTCTCATAATCGCATCTCCCCACACTGTTCTGATCCTTGACGAATCGTTGTGTCAAATACAAATACGTCACATCACACGCAATGGATTGACTCTGCATCAATCGAGTAGGGACATTTACAGATTAGTCTTCCAATATAAAAAAGGAGGACATGTAGGAGGACACTCTTTGAGGGAGGAAGGAACTTACAAAAGAAGGACTGTCCTCCCTAAAGGAGGATGATTGGTCACCTTAATAGAACCCTTTTTTTGTTCAGAGCCTCAATACCTTAAGAAGAGTTCATTGTCAGCCAGTAGAAAGTGAGGGCTGATCTAAGAATGCAAACCACAGATGGCTCTGCAAGTAGATAGGGCCTTTTAGTCATAGTGTCTGAAGAAATCCAGGGGCAGCAACTGGTTGGCTAGGCTCAGTGCTGATGAGGCCAGAGTCCTCTGTCCCCTGTAGAGTAGTTATGTGTTACTCATTTGCATGACTTCACTCTAAATTGTTGCTGTGCTGGAAATATTCCTCAAAGAAGCATTGTTTCCTCTGAGCAAAGTGTAGCAAAGCTTTTATGTATGCAGTACCTTGAATCAAATCCCCACTCTGTCTGTCCTTTGGTACAGGCAATAATGTATACTATATAGATTCTTTGTGGATCAGTTCTCCCTCTGTAACATGGGCTAAATAACAATATCACAGGTGTTGTGAGGCTAAAGGAAATACATTTATGCAAAGCAGTTAATATAATGTGTTATAAGGAAAAAATTAGTTAATTAATTTAAAATCCTTAGGAAAAAACCTGCCACATAACAAGTTGTATAGAATTCTTTTTTTACCTATTTAGTATTCGATTTCAAAAGGGTTTATTGAAAGAAATCTATTTGAAACAAATTTCTGTTCTAAGATGTAAAATCAATACTTTTGTCCAATGACAACTATAGTTTGAAAATTAAGTCAACATTATAACCTTTAGATTATCTTTGTTTAAGAAATTATTTCTTCAAGTTCAGTGGTAAATTTTACCCTTAAAATAATTTTCTCCAAATTAGTGCACGGTAAGTGAAATCTTCCCTGGAACTATCTGGATTATGTAAAAATAACAATCACATCTGACTCTATACGACTAAAAATTTAAGTATATTTTTAGTTACAAACAAAGAACTATTGTCAGACATTCTAAAAAAAATAAAAGGAAAAGGAAAAGAAAACCTTCTCTCCTTTCCAACAAGCCAGGGAACTGTTTTCAAAGGCTTTTTAAAATTCATGTTTTGAGCTGTTTTTGTATTCATTTGAGGGTCTGTTTTTACAAGATGAAATAAGATATTTAGAAGGGCAAAGAGGCTGCCTAGAGACAACTGAAGCCTAGTTGTTACCTTAATGACTTAAGTCTCTTTTCATCTATTTGACAAACAATTATTTGGGCAAAGTGCTGTGTTTGTCTGTCTGTGTGTTGATTTATGTGTAGTGAGCTCGCTCCTCTCTGGTGTTCAGGGAGGTGCAACTTTACTCAGTGTCCTGAAAGGGACCTAGAAGATTTAATAAATCTCATTATATAACACAAGGCACCACCATTACATATAATGCATGATAATGCTTAGACAGCATTACCAAAGAGGTCAAGGTCTAGGTTTGAGCTCTGCCTGACAAGTTTTAACCTTGCTCAACAGTCACAGAACAGAACATACTTTGACCTAAAATATCTAAACCCAGGGTCATAATCGGACAATAGGGGATATTAGAACAATTGTGTTAGTAGCAATGATATTGCGTGCTCACACTATAAATTCATACCTGAAAGATGGTATTTTATTTTTATTTCTATCAACTTTGTATAGGAGCTTAAGATCTAGTATTTAATACTTACAGAACATAATTGATAAAAATAGCTAATGTCTTTATACATTTAATATACCAAGGACTGTTATGTATTCTTTACATATATTGACTCATTTTACTTTTTTGCAGCATCCCTGTAAAGAAGTTGCTATAATATTATCTCCACATTGCAGATCAGAAAACTAAAGCAGAGAGAGAAGCTATGCAACTTCCCATGGTTATTAAGGGGCAGAGCTGGGATGGAAATCTAAGCAAGCATGGCAGCAGACTCGACATGCCTGATCACTATGAGAGTCTCGTGAAAACCCACTTTTTTCACACATCAGGCAACACACCATAGATGCTCTCTGTAGTTGTTTGAGTATTAAATTGATTTGTCATTTGAGAAAATTGTGCTAATTGCTGCATTGCATTTTGTAAATAAACTGACAGTGAAACATATAACCTTAAGATTTTAGCAAACAGAACTGTTTTGATCTTTTTACTATCCTAGTAAATGGCTCTTGGATGCCTCAGGAACCACATCCAGACATTCAAGCTACCTTCAGTTGAGCTCCAACTTACCCTGCCCACCTACTCCCCAAGTACTTTCTTTATGCTCTTCCCATTTCTCTTCTCTTTTCACCTATTCACTTTAGCCGGAAATCACCTTTACTTTTCTTTTTTTCTTTTTTTTTTTTTTCATATTAAGTGAGAGGCAGGGAGGCAGAGACAGACTCCCACATGTGCCTGGACTGGGATCCACCAGGCAACCCCCAGTAGAGCAATGCTCTGCCCATCCAGGGCTGCTGCTTCATTGTTTGGCAACTGAGCTATTTTAGTGCTTGAGGCTAAGCCATGGAGCTATCTTTAGCTCCCGGGGCCAACTTGCTTGAACCATTTGAGCCATGGTTGCAAGAGGAGAAGAAAGGGAAGAAAGGGGTGGGTGGAGAAGCAGATGGTGACTTCTCCTGTGTGCCCTGGCTGGGAATTGAACCCGGGACTTTTACATGCTAGGCCTATGCTTTACCACTGAGGCAACCAGCCAGAACCCTGAAATCATCTTCTGTTCTTCAAATTTCTACAGCAATTATTGATAGTGCATTTGTCTGAGTATATACATTAGAAATTATAATTTTTCCTTTATTGTTACTTTGAACTGTTATTAAAACTTTTGCTCAACTTCTTACATGTAACTTTTTTGCTCAACTTCTTATATGTTTATGTCTCTTTAACTCTTCCAATAAAGCTCTAAGCTCCATGAGGGCAAAGACCTAGTTATAAACCTGAAATAAAATATTTACTTCAGTTTGTATGTCTATATTACAGTCATGATCCATCTGGAAATAAACACGTATCTTTCCCAAATTGAGAAGAAATGATGAGGGTCATTAAAAATACTATTAAAGTGAGTTATTTGGTTTTAGATCAATAGAATAATCTGCTCACTTAAAAATAGTTCCATTGGTATCCTTTGTTATTCCAACTCATCAAAAATATATTAATCAAGAAATATTACTCAGTGTCTACTCTACATGAAACAGGTTCAATGTAGCGGTTTTATGTAGGTATGTGTGGTTCATGGTTCTTAATTATAGGAAAAACACAATCTTGTCTTCTGGATTTTACACCTTTATAAAATTTAGAAACTTCAGTAATTATGTGATAAAAACTAAAATGGTCCTGACTATGTGAGAGTTTAGAGGAGAAAGTTCAGAGAGAGGGCACTTTGAACTGGGATGCTCTGTCTATGGAGGTAGAATTTGAGTTGAGTCTAGAGGGTTGAACAGCATTTAGGAAAAAACCCGAAAAAGAGAGAAATGTCATTTCAGGCAGACACATTCAGAATGAGCAATAAGAAATGTGTCTGTTCCATATGTAGAAGAATTTAATGAACAACTCAGTAATGAAAGATATAAGTTGTGTGTTTGGTCATATACCATATTTCTCCATGTATAAAACGCACCTTAATTTTGAGGCCCAAAATTTGAAAACAAATGTATTATGTAAAATTATTGAACTCAAGTTTTATTCATCATAAAATTCATACAACTCCTCATCACTGTCAAAACTCCTGTCTATGAGCTTGTCCTCACCTGTGTCTGATGACGAACCACTGTCTTCATATATTGCCTCGTCCTCAGTTCCATCTATGGCATTTGAAATGCCACACTTCTTAAGTGACTTGACAATGATTTCAATCTTGGCAAAATGTAACCTACCATAATATACCAATAACAAGTGTGAAACGAGCACAAAGACAACAAGCGCGAAAAAGCAGGAAATGAAAGTAAAAAAATCCATAACAGTGAGTGCAAAAACAAGCGCAAAAAAGCGGGAAATGCTAGTAAAAAACTACAACCACTGTATAAGGTGCACCCAATTTTTAGACCCCAAATTTTTTGAAAAAGGGTGCATCTTATACATGGGGAAATACCGTAGGTTGGATGGTAGAAAACTATTATCTATGTGATTCTTTGGGAAGCCAGCAAAGTATTTTGAGCTTGATTGGAACATTACAAGAAGCCTTGTTTGGACTGAAGAGAGATTGGAGACTGGGTATTCAGTAAAGACTCTTTAGAAAATACAGATTCTAAAACTTTAGCATTGGAATGCCTCCCTTAAACAACTAGATTTAATTTAAGTAGAAGAGAAAACTGAACTCAAATAGGCAAAAGAATTGCCTAAGAACATAGTATAATGGTTTTCTTTTTGTTTTTAATTTTATTTTAAGATCACAAATTTATAATTACAAAAAATTTTAACCTTAAAGATGAATTTGAGGTTAAATTAAAGACTGATAATTTAAGTGCAACACTATCAAATATCAGGGTATATTAAAGGGCATAGTTTTAATGGAATTAATTAAAACTCAAGACTTTGCCACTTAATAGGCTATTTGTCTGCATATATATGTGAAGCATCCTTTTACATTTATGGAAAACAGCATGCTACTAAATAATTCCTAACTATATTGCAGTATTTGATATCCAGTCTTGTGTTCTTTTCATTATGTTAAAAGGCAGCAGTAAACATGAAAACAATGTCTAATTATTCAATGACAAACTATTATTTTGTTGCTGGATTTATCGCTAAGACAACTCATATCATTTTCACATCATTTAATAATTCAACACGATTTCAAGGTTACTGACATTTCTGTTGGTTTTGAGTAGCTTTTAATGTTTATTTGAACTTGGCAGGAACTGAAAAATCTAATTAAAATCAGTTGCTCATTTCCATTAAGCTGTCATGAAATATGGATAGTAATAGCTTTCATCTAGTCCGAGGTAAACAAGAAGAAAGAATACTTATAAAATCTAAAACACCAACCTATTTGCTCAAGAAATTTTCTTACTTCTACTAACTGTTATGCTGTGACCAGTGCGGGGAGTGAAGACCTGAGGGGGGCGACGGAAGATGAAGGGAAACACAGAGACACAGATGGAGTTTGGGCCAGGTGGGACGTTGGGCTCTGATAGAGACATACTGACTTCAAGCCTGTTTTCAGCCTGGCGATCTCTTGGGGCTTCAAACCTGGGTCCTTTGTTATTCCAGTCCGACACTCTATCCATTGTGTCACCACTGGCCCAGCTTTTGGGGTCAATGCCACGAACAGCCTTCAAGTTGTTTCAGTGAGTGACCTTGCCTTGCCAGATCACTCAAGGCCAAGAAGGGCCCTTCCTCTGCTCTCAGCTGCACATAGGCTGGACACATTCAGACGTGGTGGCTCTCTATACTTTTACCCATTATTTACTTTCTTCTGAAATAAATGATAATATCCAATGGCCAAAGGTCATTAATAGAGCGACATTAAAAAAAAATCAGTTGCAATTTATCTTTTGGAAAATGTTGGTTTAGGAAAGTATTCCAGAGTTTCTATAATATTGTAAAGCTTCTTGTGTACCATTTAAAACGTAAAAATCTTATAAAATTTGATATGCATTCATTTAACACAGAGTTCTACTCTGACCTTAAATGTAAGGATGCTGTAGTAAAGGCAGAAGTTTATTTATGTGTTTATTCCAGTATTTACCCAGGGAATATTTATTGAGTGCCTAAGTAACTATGATGTAAGGTAAAAAGTGAAAAATCTAAAAAGGATTGGTATGGATAGAATGCTAATGGGGATAGCATCCCACTGCTCTAAATAATCATGTTGGGGGCTTAAGGACTTTTTACATAAGGTCCTGTAAAATTATGAAAGTCCCTCAATTCTTTCACCAGGACAGACCAAAGTGACCTGAAGATTCTAGGTATATTTCTACTGTTGGTACACATTTAAGTGTAAGTGTAATACCTGAAAGTATAGTATGAGAATATGTAAAAAAGTTATCAAGGTCATTGCCCAAGCAAGCTACTAGTTCACAAAGATCTCTCTCTTTTCTCTTTGCACATATCGTTGTAGCTAAGATCAAATACACCTACCATTTCTTATCAAATTTAAAATTTAGGAAAAATGGTATAAAGATATATGTGTGTGTGTGTTATATAACATATATTATATAACATATAAATATTGTCACTATATATCACAATATATATGACACTATACACACACACATATATTGTGACAGAGAGAGAGAGAGAGAGACAGCAAGAGGGATAGATAGGGACAGACAGGAAGGGAGAGAGATGAGAAGCATCAGTTCTTCATTGTGGCTACCTTAGTTGTTCATTGATTGCTTTCTCATATATGCCTTGATCTGGGGGCTATAGCAGATATTGTGACCCCACGCTCAAGCCAGCAACCTTGAGCTTCAACCCAGTGACCTTTGGGTTTAAGCCAGCGACCATGGGGCCATGTCCTTGATCCCATGTTTAAGCCAGCAACCCTGCACTCCAGCTGGTAAGCCTGCACTCCAGCTGGATGAGCCTGTGCTCAAGCCTGTGACCTCAGGGTTTTGAATCTGGGTCCTCTGCATCCCACTCTGAAGCTCTGTCTATTGTGCCACTGCCTGATCAGGCATCAATTCTTTGTTGTGGCACCTTAGTTGTTCATTGATTGCTTTCTCACATGTGCCTTGACTGGGGGGGGGGGGCTACAGCAGACCAAGTGAACCCTTGCTTTCTCACATGTGCCTTGACTGGGGGCTACAGCCGACCAAGTGACCCATTGCTCAGCCAGCGACCTTGGGTTCAAGCTGATGAGCTGTGCTCAAACCAAATGAGCCCACACTCAAGCTGGCAACCTCAAGAGTTTCGAACCTCTGTCCTCCACATCCACATCCTACGCTCTATCCACTACACCACCTCTGGTCAGGCTAGAGTCTAATTCAGTGGTTCTGAAAGTGTGTGACAGGGCACGCTGGTGCGCCCTAGAAGATTTCCAGGTGCGCCCTATGGTATTCCAGAGAAATATGTGCCTGTTGGGGACCAAAAAACCAATGGGGTTTTTGGAGTTTAGATTTTTGGGGGACAGAGGTGTGGGGAATTGGCTGTAAGCTGACAGTCTGCCCAACTCCCCACCTCACTTGCTTGATTAGGTTGTAAAAGGCTGTTAAGCTGTGGTGCTGGATTGTTTACACCACCCCCATGTCCCCGGAAAGACTGGAGGCAAGTTACTTCTATCCTTTGTTTGGTGTAAAGTTAAGATGATATATGCCTAAACATTGAAGAAATCGCTAGGACACATCAGGCTCATGTTTCTCATAAACACAAGAATGAAAAACTTAACACATTCATGCTGGGACCTGCCGAATTTACTAAATCTTACTAAGAATGTATCTATATATATAAAAAGATAACTTTTTTGTTGTTTTATAATTTTTTAACCCCTCTTTTTTATGAATTCTAAAAAGCATAACAAAAAATGTAACATAAAAATATTTTTAACATCAGAATAAATTTAATTTTGTCTTATTTATTTTGTTTAATTACCATAAAAGCATGCTTGGATTTTATATTTTTTCTTTAATATTTGACTTAATTATTATAACATATCTCTCAGAAATTTGTATATAGTGCGCCTACAGTTATTTGTAGGACTTTAAATGTGCCCCGATTAAAAAAGTTTGAGAACCACTGGCCTAATGTCTTGATTGATGGCATGTTTTTATTCAACTATAATTATTCTGACAAGATATCATGATTTAATTATGGAAAATTCATTCCACTAGTTTTTTCTAATTTCTCCTTCTCACCTTCCTCCCCCCCCCTCTCTCCCTCCCTCCTTCCCTCCTTCTTTTCCATCCTTTCTTCTTCTTCCTTTTTCCAACCCTTTTTTTTGTACAGGGACAGAGAGTCACAGAGAGGGATAGATAGGGACAGACAGACAGGAACGGATAGACGTGAGAAGCATCAATCATTAGTTTTTCGTTGCCGTTGCGACACCTTAGTAGTTCATTGATTGCTTTCTCACATGTGCCTTGACCGCAGGCCTTCAGCAGACCAAGCCACCCCTTGCTGGAGCCAGCGACCTTGGGTCCAAGCTGACGAGCTTTTGCTCAAGCCAGATAGGCCTGCGCTCAAGCTGGCGAGGTCGAGGTCTCGAACCTGGGTCTTCCGCATCCCAGTCCGACGCTCTATCCACTGCGCCACAACCTGGTCAAGCTCCAACCCTTTTTTGTTTGCAAAATTTTACCAATAAGGCCTTTAAGGAGGTGGGCAAAAGATGTTGTTTAAAAATAGAGTAGGATGAAATTAGTGACAGAGTGAAGATAAAACATGCCACCACTTAATTTAGTTATTTGTATCCTATTTCTACCTTATTAGTATTCAGATATTTAATCCAGAAATTGTTTGGGAACCTAAATTATCTAATTATTTTGGTGTTCCACTGTATTGTTATGCACATACAATCATTGCATGAAACTTAAAAGTAAACTTACAAAAATAGAGAGAGAATATATGTACCGCAAGAGTGATTACTGAGTATATTCATGTTGATAAATATACGCTTTGGACTATGTGTTATTGGGGCATACACATGAAAGCAAAGAACAATTAGAAATTTCTGGACTGATTTAAGTGCTTCTCTTTTGTTTAAAAATTTAGATTGTCAGTTGTTTTCAATCCTTTTGGAAGGCTATACTCCAGTAGGTTTCAAATGCCAGTCTGCAGACCTGTGCCAGTCCACTGAAGAGTTAACTGCCCCCATGTTGTTTGAAGATTATAAATCTAGTGATCTTATTTTGACTACACAATCTTCATACATCAGGGCTGTTAAATCCTTCATGGACCATCAGAAAATTTCTGGCAGGCCTGCACAGTTCCACAGACTAACAGTGGAAATCACTGGTCTATTCAGTAAATGATGTTGAGAAATTGGACAGATACATGCAAAAAAATGAAACCAGACCACCTTCATACACCATACACAAGAATAAATTCAAATGGAATTAAAGACTTAAAATGTTAGACTCAAAACCATAAAAATCCTAAAAGAAAACATAGGCAGTCAAAATCTAAAACATTTCACATAGCAGTATATTTTTTTCTTATAGATCAACTCAGGCAAGGAAAACAAAAGGAATAAAAATGAAACTACATCAAATTAAAAAGTTTTTACATAGCAAAAGAAATGCCCCAAAGGCTTCTGGAGGAATGTCAGGAAGCTGTTTGTCTGATGAAAAGAATGTGTAAAGAGGCAGGCAAAGGCTGGAAGAAATAATGTGGGGAGGGCAGTGGGGGAAGAAGGAGACAGTGCTCTAGACTAATCTCATCAGCCAAGAAATCTAGTCACCCACCTAATCGAATCACCCACAAAAACTAATCGGCCACCAAATCTAATCAGCCGCCTAATCCAAATCGTCCACTAATCTAATTGGCTGTTAATTGTCAACAGTCTGATCTAATCAGATGTTAATCTAAATCATCCACCAAAATTGATTGGAAGTCTGAGCTAATCAACTGCTAATCCAGTGGTTCTTAACCTTTTTTGAGGTACCGAACCCACCAGTTTCATATGCGCATTCACCGAACACTTCTTTAGTGGTAAATAAAATATGATTATTTTTTCCAAATTCAAGACATAGGTATATGTTTTTTTACTGGTGCACAAAATGAGCCGTGCATGAACATCACCTTGCTCAAAGAACAAAACCAATGAAGTGCATGAACTCACAACAAATTACGGTATTACTTTATTCTGGCCTCTGCGGCAGAAGCTTCTCTGAACCCCTGAGACTGACTCATCGAACCCCTAGGGTTCGACAGAACCCAGGTTAAGAACCAGTGTGCTAATCTGATCGGCCACCTCATTTAATCAATCGCTAATCTAGTTGGCTGCCTAATATAAAATCTGGATGTGTGTAGATAAATATGAGATTAAAGAAAATTTCAAATGACACCTTGTTGTTTCCAAGAAAAGACTACAGTGGTCCCTCATCTATCCCGGGGGTTAGATTCCAGAACCCCCCCCCCACACACACACACACACTTGCGATAGGCGAAAATCCTCAAAGTAGCAGCCTTATATTTATTTTATTATTTATATATTTTTTAATTCTTTATAAACACTCCCCACACTCTTATAAACCTTTTTAATTTTTTAGGCTAGAAAATGCTTATTTCACCACAAAAATAATTAAAACAATAAATTATAAAAATACCTATATACCACAAAATCTCAAGATATAACAAAAATTCCATGATACAAAATTAGATATATACAATTTAAAATCCACGATACAGTCTTTAATTTGATCAACTGGTTGGTCTAATCACTCGATAATCCAACTATCAGCTGCTAAACTAATCATCCACCTGATCCAAAAAGCCTGCCTAATCTGATCATCTCTGTGATCTAATCAGCCACCTAATTTAATCATCACTCTATTTAATCAAACTGCCCAAACTAATCAACTGCCTGATCTAATCAGCCACCTAAGAAACTATCAACAAAATGAAAAGACATCCCACTGAATGGGAAACCATATTCACCAATACACTGAATAAGGGATTAATATCCAAAATTTATAAGAAACTTATAAAATTCAACACCAAAAAAACTAAACAATCCAATGAAGAAATGGGCCAAGGATCTATAGTTCTCAAAGAGGACATACAGATGGCCAGTAGACATGAAAAGATGCTCATTATCATTTATCATCATAGAAATGCAAATTAAAACCACAATCACATATCACCTCACAGCTGTCAGAATAGTTATCATCAATAAATTAAACAAGTGTCTGTGAGGATGTGGAGAAAAGGGAACCATTGTACACCGTTGGTGGGAATGCAGATTGGTGCAGCCACTGTGGAAAGCAGTATGGAGTTACCTCAAAAAATTAAAAGTGGGACTGCTTTATGACCCAGCAATTCCACTTCTGGGAATTTACCCAGAGAAATCCAAAACACTAATTTGAAAGACTATATGCACCCTTATGTTCATTGCAATGTTATTTACAATAGCCAAGATTTGAAAGCAGACCAAGTGCCCATTAGTTGATGAGCAGATAAAAAAGCTATGGTACCTTTACAAAATGGAATGTTACTCAGCCATAAAAAAGAAGGAAAGCTTACCTTTTGGGAGAGTATGGATGGACCTGGAGAGTATTATGCTAAGTGAAATAGGTCAGTCAGAGAAAGACAAGTCCCTTATGATCTCACTTACATGTGGAACCTAATGAACAAAATAAATCAACAAACAAAATAGAAATAGGCTTATAGATATGGAGAACAGACTGACAGCTGTCAGAGGAGGTAGGGGTTGGTGGACTGGGGGAAAAGGTGAAGGGATTAAGCAAGGAAAAACACACAGACAACACATGTATGGTGATTATAAGAGGGAAAGGAGAATGGGGGGAGGTAGAAGAGGGTAAAGGGGAGAAATGGTGATGGAAAGAAACTTGACTTGGATGGTGAACATACATTATACAGGTGATGGATTATATAATTGTACACCTAAAACCTAATAATTTTATTAATCAATGTCACCCAGTAAATTCAATTAAAAACAAAATGACTAGGTACTATTATAATAAAAATATTTATTATCAAAATTATCACATTTATCTGTACATAGCCTAAAGGCAAATATACAATTTATACATTAATAATTTAAGTGGGTCTGAACATTCAGTATTTATTCAGTAGAATCCTAAAGTTCTTCTATAAATTTTGCAAATACTAATGTAGTCTATTTCTGTTTTATAGAACTCCACTTACATGATGTTATCGAGATACCAACATTTCTTTTCTCTAGTGTTTTAATGATAATTCATAGAGTCTGGATTAATTAATTAATCAATTGTTTTAAATCTTTGGTAAATACAAGCATTTACATGCAAAAATGTTTAAATTTGGTAAAAACTGAAAATTCGAATAACTTATTGCAAATAGTTTTGTGTAACCAATAAATGCATACGCCAGAATCCCATCATCAAGAAAAGTCACTATCTAGGACTTCTGATGATAAAATCTGAAATTCACAAACAGTTTGAGGTCTCAATGGCCACTCCCAGCAGCACCACAATACTACACCATGACATAATTAAACACCGATGTTAAGTTTAACACAGACTGATTATTTTCCAATACAGAAAAGCTTTTTATTTTTCTGTATCCCAGTTCAAACATCGATTTGATACATGAGTTTATCATTTCATTAAAGCCTTTTATCTTGCAAAAGTGAGAGAGGAATTCAAAGAAGCCATACTGTTTTAAAAGACAATTCATCCTCTTGCCTATAATTTGTCCATGAAAATATGGATCCTTTTCAAAAATAATTTGTAGGCAATAATACCTTTACTTCCTTTCTTCCTTTCCTCCCTCCTTTCTTCTCTCCTTTCCTTCTCGTTTTTTCACTCCTTTTCTAAGAGTAATGTACTAGACTTCCCAGTCAACCTCCATATTACACCTGAACTGCCCAAAAGTTCCATACGCATTACAGCTTTCATTCATTAGCTCTCAAACTCGATGATTCACAAAGGAAAACATGGCACAAAAGCCTCTTACTCTCAGGCCACTTGTTAAAAATAGTCTCTTGTTTTTGTTTTTTTGTCTTTTGTTTTTATAGACATTTTAATGCCGGAGTGTAGAATATAATGAAATATATCAAAAATACATCTCTGTAAATCTAGAAAACAGATGCCTTTGGATTACCACTACGGCAGAGTAAAGAAGAGCCCTTCTCTCTGAGTTAGACCCTGAATGCATGATTCCTTTTTCTAATATTGGTTTTCCCCAATCTACTGTTTCATTCATAAACAAAGCACGATGAAAGCTAGTTTTGTGATCACTTTGGCAATTCTTCTCTCCCTCCAACTGCCAACATTCTGAATTGAGTGCATATTTTAAAATTCACTCAAGACTAGGCACCTGGCACTAAGTGGTCACTTACTATGTGACATGTGAACAAGGAAAGCAACATAATAAAAACCTTGTATTTATCTAACAAGGCTTTCCTCAAAGTTTTTACGTAGATTCAGTGCCTTGCTGCAACTCTGGATAACACATTTTGACTCATTTATCATTCAAAGTGAATGTTATTGTAGTCACCAGTTTTTCCTCCCTAGAGCTCATAGGTATATACAAAATGTACATTTACATACATTTCTAGTCATATAATGTAAACTAAGCCCTACACCTTTGATGGCAGGAAAATACTGGTATAATTGACACAATGTTCAGTAAGTGCTAACACCTTACAACAGCAGCCAGACGTCTAAAATATCAGTCTATTGAAACTGACAGCCCATATCTTCACTTCGCTCCCTTTCTCACTCCTGTTGATAAAGATGAAAAATTGAGGCTTATATCCTCTTCAGGGTTTGGTATCAACCCAAGCATCACTCTACATTAAAAGAATAAAGAGCCGGCCATTTGCTACCTCCTGTCGTCTGTTCTGTGTGCTCTCCTGGGACACAGAAAAAGGCTTTGTTTCTCTTCCCTTCAGAGTCTGGTCAAGGAATCTTTGTTGCTGTTGTTTGTTTATGAGAGAAGAAGAGTTCACATGCAAACATTCAGAAAGCAGCACCTGCATAGACCCACTTTGATCCCTTAAAGTGTCCTTAGTGTCCCTCTTCACACAGCCACCTTTTCCTTCGCCAGGTTTTTTGGTTCCTTGCTTGGGATACACCAGTCATCTGCCTCACTGATGGTCTGATAATGTTTAAAGGCTGATTTGTTAAAGACTGGGAGTTTTTCTACAGACTCAGAAGACAAAGCCTGAAAGGAGAGTGAGGAAAAAGTCAAACCAAAGAAATTATTCATAGCATAATTTGTACTTGAAATTCAGAGCTAAGTAGTCAACCATTCGAATACATTCTTTTAATTAATTTAGTACTAAGAGCACACAGGAGCTCATAGTATGTCAGGGTAAAAGAAAACTAAAAAATACATATGATATCTACCTTACAGGGGATGAAACAGAATATATACAATTCAAATTGGGGATGAAACAGAATATATACAATTCAAATTAGGGAAAAGAATTTGTGTTCAATTTTTACACATTTCCTCTGTTTGGCTATTACTGATATGATAGAGTTCAATAGCAAAGCTACTCTTTCCAAGTAAAACCTTTAAATTTATGATAGAATCATAATCTGATACTATTCATCTATTAAATCTGATACTATAAATCTATTAAATCTGATACTTTAAATCTATAATCTATTAATCTTTACCAATACTACAATGCATTAATTATTTCCAATGGTCAAAACCACTTGGCAAATAATTCCCCAACACAGAATGGGAGCCTAGAAGCTTAATGTTTTAGTTGCTCATATCTGCCAGTATATTTTCAGTCAAAATGATTGGTAAATAATAAACAGAATCAGGACAGTGACCCTAGCAAATGAATCGAGGCTTTATCCTAAATAGAAAAGACATGTGCCAAGTTTCCAAGTTCAAACAGAAAATGCCAGGTGTCCCGCTGACAATCTTGGGGCAGTCAGCTTTCTCTCCCTACATTTTTAAAGTCAGCTTATGGTCTTGAATAACTTGATATCAGTTATTTTTAAGGTTGGAACATTATTAGCATTTTTTCCTCACAAGTGTAAGTAAAACAAATTATAGCTATTCTCACAGATGCCAAAGGAGTTGCCTTAAAAAATTCATGAGCATGTTCTCACTCTGACACGAAAGTGCTTCTTGGGCAACAGTCTGGCTTCACCTGAGGCAGGTAGCCTGGCTCCACCCCTTATTGGTAAGTTACCACATTAAACAGTGTATCTACACATACCAAACAGAAACTAGGATTATTTGTAGTCATTATTGGCCTTAACTCAGTTGGTGGTTTTTACTGTGGACCATAGAACTTAGGACTATCAAAGAAGTTATCTTTTCGGAAATAATTTTTTTTCCATTTGATTTAAAGTATACCTTTAAGTAGATGATAGCATCTGTTCCATATCCTGATAATGAGTAGAGATTCAGATCTCCTTGAAAGTACTTGGCATATAGACGAGAAATCGGTAAGCCATAACCAAAACCAGCCTAAAGAGGAAAGATCAGTTATTAATAAAGAGGTAGACATGACCACTGGAATAAAACATGTAGGAAAGAGTTATTCTAGTGTTTGACACTGATGTCCTAGAACCTACATAAATATCTTTTGCTTCCAACTGGTCACCCCTTGAACAATTTCACCACTTTTAGCCTGCTTTATCATTCTTTCCCATATCCCCCATGCTCAACTTAAATTGATTAACATGTCTAAATACTTGTAATCCTGGCTCTACCTTTAGAACTAAGTGGCTGGGGTGAACTTTGCCATACAATTGGTCTTACCAAAGGAGCATTCCGGGAATTATCCATCACAGGTGTTGGTGCAGTGGAGTATGTATAACTAAACAGGCGGTCAATGATCCTCAGGGGAACACCACCTCCTCGGTCTGAAATCTTAAACAAACAAACAAATCATCAGAGCTACATGAAAAACAATGTGCATCTGTCTCTAAAAATGTCTTTCATTCATTGAAAAGTCACCTGAAATATGGCTTTGATCTATCGTTCAAAACAGACAGCTTTATTATTCGTGACTTTTAAACTTCTCTCAAGAGAGACTCACAGAAAAATAGAGAATGGTTACCTTAATTGTAAGATCTTCTTTTCCCAGGACAACAATCACCTCAACTGGTGTGAGGGAAGGGCGGTTTTCCTGGTGTTCAACTGTTGCCCTCATTGCATTCTAAATAAAACAAAAACGTGAGCTATTCAATGGCAGAAGAAGGAGAGACAATAAAAGTCTATTTTTTGAAAGTTAAATAAAAGCAGCACAAAGGATAATTCAAAGTTCCTATTTCTTTTAAGTTAGTTTAAAAAGCTTTGTAAATTGCCATTTATGAATATGTCATACAAGACATATACTGAAAAATATTCATTTACCATGAAATATAGCTCCTGGGAGTAATGTCTAATAGGAAAACAATTCTGCGAGTTGTCAAGTTCTTATTTTTAAGTTTAATTTAAATGTTCAATTTTTTTTAGTCCATTTCCTGGCTCTCTATTTTCTGGCTTTCCATTACATTTTACTTGTAAACACCAAAAACTATTACATAACAAATGAACAATAACCCCATTATTGGCTTTTATAAATTTTGCTGAAAAAAGTTGTTACTATTTAGAAGGATAGTAAATCTATGTCAAAGTTTAAATTACATGCGATTACCTTAACTTTTACCAATGATGGCAAAATAAATCAATAAGTTGGACCATTCAAGTTAAAAGTAAATCAAATCAACAAAAAAGTATCTTTTGTCCTTTAACAGAGACGAAATTCAGGTTTTCAGATAACTGAATGACTCATACTGATACTGTTTTGGTTCATTTCATTCTGTTTCCTTTCTAACCTTCTGGCAAATTATCTGCTTTCTGGTTTCTGTTAATATTAAGTTCTAATCATTAGCTAAAGTGAAACAGATCAGATGTTTGAGATATAATCAATACCCCCACTGAACTAACATTAGAATAAATTAGGGAGCAGTCAATCAGAGAAGCGTTGTATCAGAATTTGAAGCGAATTTCACTTTTTTTAAGCTTCCTCCTCCCCATTCCATGGGACTCCTGAAAGCATCACAGAGCTTTAGGCGTTCTTCTAGCATTGGTGTAAGTACAGAGATGTATTTGTTCTCAGAACCCAGGACAGGATTTGATTTGAGCACTGGTGGACCAGACCAGTAACATTCTCTGAGAACATGTTCGAAATGTAAATTCTCAGACCTGGAGAATCCAAACCTCTGTCTGGGGCAGAGCCTACGAGTCTGTGTTTTCACAAACCTTCCAAGTGATTCTGAGCCACATGGAAGTATAAGAAGCACTCCCATCCACTTCAGTCACAGAAAGCGGACTGTGGACCAGCAGCAGCACCTGTCAGCTTATTAGAAATTCATAATCTCAGGCCCTACCCCAGATCCACTGAATCAGGATTTGCATTTTAACAAAACCACCAGGTGATTCATATGCACATTGAAGTAAATAACTAAAGGAATGAATTGTCCTTTGGATGTATTCTAGATGCAGGTTGAGATCCGGTCACTTACAGTAATTCTGGACCTGAACCTCTGGACTTAGAATTGAACCAACCTGCGGGGGTGGAAGAAACAAGGCCTCATTCCCTGAAGTCTTCACCCCATGAACTTTCTTAATGAATGTACAAATGAATAGTGCTTTGTTGGGCACCTGAATAAATAATGGGAACAGGCAGCCATGAGACATCGTGAATCATATTGTGCCTTCTCAAGGACATGCTGATGCTACAATGACCTCTAGATACCCTTTCTTTTTTTTTTAAACTTCTTTTTATTTTATTCATTTTAGAAAGGAGACACAGAGTGAGAGAGAGAGAGAGAGAGAGAAAGAGAGAAAGAGAGAAAGGGGGGAGGAGCTAGAAGCATCAACTCCCATATGTGCCTTGACCAGACCAGCGCAGGGTTTTGAATTGGCGACCTCAGTGTTCCCAGGTCGACGCTTTATCCACTGCGTCACCACAGGTCAGGCTAGATACCCTTTCAAACATTCACTGTAGCCTCCTGTTCGAAGCACAGAAGTTCACTTGGGAAAAGGTAGCGAGGCTTCTGTTTATCCAGAAATGATAAAAGAAATAGGAATGTAACCAGTATTTTTAAAAGCAAATTGCAATCGTTATGAAATGTCATACCTTGAACAGTTCGAAGAGCATATGGTGAAGGTGAGAAGGAACATACACAATGTGAATCGGTTGCCCTGGAGATTTTGCTAGAAAAAAATTAAACTCATTAGAATTGGCTAACAAATATTTCATCAAAATTAACTTCCATATTTATTTGACTAATATTTCAGACTTAAATAGGATTAGAATACTCCCCATCCTCTCCACTCCAAAATCCTACCCTAGAACCTTCCTTCTTAAATATTTTATTGATTGATTTATTTTTAGAGAGAGTAAGGGGGGAGAAGAGATACATCAACTTGTTCCACTTATTTTTTAAAAAAAAACTTTTGTATTGGACAATCCCAGAGTTTAAATTATGTACACTATAAGAAAGAAAAAAAATTAATTTCTATAGTATAACATCGAAATTAATGCTAGTTATAATTTTCATACTTTGAAACTAAAGTAACACATGGAAAATTATATAATAATGCATGAGAAAATAACACATCTGATTATTCTTGATTTTTATCATTCAAACATTAAATCTTGCAGACTAAATATGTTTAAATTTCACCAAGAGTTTAAAGAAAACAGAGAAATAGAAACCTCATAATACTCTTTGAAAGAAAAAATAAAAGTATTATTCTTTGGTGTGCCAGGCCTTGGCAAAGTTTGAATTGGAAAACAAGATCTGGCTCAATTCCCTCTTTATTTTATCAAACAGTTCAAGTAGTTCAGCTAAAAGTTATGCAACAACTCTGTTAATACTTAAGAGATAGTTTTCAATCTTTGTTTGTACTTTTTTTTAAATTTATGATTTTAATTTGTGTTTACATAGATTCAAGTGTCCCAATGAATATCTCCCCCACCCCCTTATTCCTCCTCAGCCCCCCATACCCCCTCCCCTAATAACTTCCCCCTAGGATTTGCTGTCCTGTTCTCTATAACGCTGTGTTATGTTTATATAATTTCATTAATCTCTTTCCCTTCTCTGATCCTATCTTCTCTTCCACTTTCCCTCTGTTTGTACTTTTATTTTTAGTTGAGCAATCGGTTACATTTGCATATCCCCAACTCATGGGTTAGGCTACTCAAAACTGGAGCAACTTGATTTTCAATCTCATCACCAGTAAACATTATTCATGTATAACTATTACTTGGAAAAAGTGTTTGCTCTGCATTAGAAGGAGAATGCTATTCCAATGTAAGTACCCTGGCATGCTTTAAGTAGCAACTAAGCAATAGGATAAAAATAGTGCCTGCATTCATCATGTAATCACTTCAGTCAGTGTGGGGAGACGTTTCAGGTGCCCTACAGTTGAAGCTACTAAATGAAGTGTGCTCTGCTTCCAAACTGGTATGTACTTACAGTGCAATATTTTTTAAAAATATGGCAAGATTACTTAACATGACAGTTACCTTCTTAAATATTATTTTTTATAAGCATGATGATGTACAGAAGACTTCTACTCATCTTGCATAACTGAAATTTTATACCCAGTGAATAACGCCTTCCCTTTCCCCCCTCCACCCAGCATCTAGCAACCACCATTCTACTTTCTGCTTCTGTGAATTTGACTTAATTTTAAATACCTCACATAAGTAGGATCATACAGTATTTGTTCTTCTGTGACTAGCTGATTTATTATAGTGCAGTTTAAAGTATTTTTGTTTCTAGATCTTATGAGTAACCTCTTTAGGAGGATATCTCCACTACCAAGTGGTTCTTCCTCCATCTGGCCCCCTATTGTGTAGTAAGTAAGTAATCTTTCTTTGATCTAAGATATTGGAACTAAGTTGCTACTCTATATCCCAAACTATTTGTTCCAACTATTCTTCTTTATGAGTCATCACTAGCCACTGAATATGCTCAACTGGAACTTTCCCGTTGATATAAAAAGAATCTTGTCTTTGATAAAGAAATGTACACATTGTAGTTGTGTTCAGAAGGGAAAAATGAAAAATGAAACACAGAAGTTGCTCTGCATTCACAGTATTAATCATACTGGGAAAACACTGAATTTTCCATAGATTAAAATATATTTTATTTATAGCTTACCATTCACTTGTGTGAGCTTTAATTCTGGAGATGTTAAGTAATACTGATCACAAAGCATCCGTGCACACTCAAAGGCATCTGGAATAGAAGAGTTTTTTAAAAATATATAATAATAAAATGAATTTGTGCCAAGTAAAATTTTCAAGTGATCTTCAGTGTGTACATGACCCTTAATCTAAAATATTCATTACAGTACAAGTTTATATATATGAAAAATACCTTTGTAATAATATTTTATTAAAGAAGAATTACAACAGTGGTTAAGTTATAGCTATAGCAGTAGAAATATTCACCCTTCAGAGATCAAATATAATATATAAGAATATGGCACATTAACCACTGATATTTGGATTTTTTATAATACTGAAAGTCCCTGATCCCCAAAAGCAAAGGACCTTGATGACAGTACTTATAAAAATATAAAAAGAAAATTCTAAATATAAATTCATAGAGTCACCTCAACTAAATGTCAATCATATCATCTACATTTTTAGTTAGTGAAATGAAGAAATGTAGAAATTACCTTCGACTACTGCTGACACATCACAGTTTGGATCAATGCTTCCTATGTGGCTTGGGTTTCCTGTCTCTGAGTCACTAAATATAAGAACTGTTGAAAAATAAATACAAAAATAATTGTTATAAAAATCAGGGTAATAATGATTATAGCTACCACTGACAAAGACTATGGCCCAGCAAATAGTGAAATATCTAGCTAGAGTATGGTTGATAGTCTATACCCATCTCTGTATATCATGATTATGGTAAACTAACTTACTGTGCTGGTTCATTATCATCCGGGTAGAAATACGGTTCATGTAAAATCGATCCAAGAAATACTGAAGATTTTGATTGGTGACTGGGTCAACCATACGGCCATCTTTAAATTCTATGATTCCTTGTGCCATTGTAGGAACTACATTGTGGTGTCTATTTCGAACTTTGATGAGAGTATCTACAAAACTAAACCAAAACACATTCACATTTAGTGAAAGTTCAAGTAAGGTTCATTCACTGATATTTCTTAGATCAAAAATGTGCATATTATTTATTATAGTAGTATGTCTGGGAATAGTCAAAGTTGTAGACCCTTATTATAATGCATAGAACTTACTCTGATAATGCCTTATGGTCTTCTGGGTTTTTCTCATGGAATTCCACCAAATCCATCAGGCTCTGGATGTACCTGTAAAATGATAAGTGTTCTTTTAAGTTTTAAAATTGAATAATCAGGTACAGGTGGCTGAAAATAGAGTGTCTTTTTTCAAATGGTTTGAAAAAAGAAAGTATTACGTTTACAATTAAAACTCAAAGACATCTGGAAAACAGTATCTCTAAAAAAGGGAAGGAGGGTACAGCTTTAACCCTTAACCTTAACTTTCTAAGTTAAAATTTCTATCTCTTGGTCCTGACCAGGTAGCTCAGCTAGTCAGAGCATTGTCCTGATGTCCCAAGGTTGTGGGTTCAATCCCTGGTCAAGTCACATACAAGAATCAACCAATGAATGCAATACTAAGTGCAATGACAAATCGATGTCTGTCTGTCTCCCCTCCTTTCCTCTAAAAATCAATCAATAAAAAAAATATATATTTCTTTATTCCAGATCAGTCTTCAGTTTTGTTTGGCAAATGTGTTTTTTTGTTTTACAGCAAAATCATTTAAAAACAATTTTTTAAGAAAGACTTCATATGTTTCCCTACTCCATTCACAGGTGAGCAGAAGTCTTAAAAGTAGTAAATATTATGGTTTTAATATGTATTTCAGATTGTAACTGTTTAATGGGTAAAGAATACATATATCACTTGAATCAATGAACAAAAAGCTGTGCACTCAGCAGATTATGGTGAGGCTCCGGTGCATATCTGACTCAATGCATATTCTAGCTCCGTTCTCCGAAAATCTGTTCCTTTGGGTTATCTACCCTCAATAAGACTCAGTAGTAATTTTCTAAGTGCTTGTTGATGGATTACCTCATTTAATTATGCTCCAATACCCCTTTGCGGCACATACTTTATTGTCCTCAATAACAGCTAGGGAAATTGAGGCACAGAGAATTTAAGACACTTGCCAAGAATTCCACCACTAAGAAAAGGCGGAAAATAAGATTTGAACTCTGGGGCTCTTCTGTTAATTGGTTTGTAAATAAAAATATATTAGGCCCTCTCTGAATAGTAGTTATTCGTATCTGCTTCTAGGATAAGATTCCTTTGACAATATCAAAGTCTGTCTTTTATTATTTAAAATACAAAACAAATGACTGTCAATTAGGTTCATGTTTCTTCTAGAAATAAGAATTATATTATGTGAAAAAAATCTAGTTTTTCAGGATAAAAATGTCTGTTTCTAGTTCAAAACTGCCCTTATGATAGCTTACTCTAAATTAATAAAAAGTTCTTTCTGTGTTTCAAGTGTTTACTTTTCAGACCACCTGTTTTCCAACTATGATGTTAATACATTATACGATCCATACTCAGATAACTGTCTTAAAACTAGAAACTGCTTCAAAATGGGTCAGTACTTACCAGCTTTTAACTAATTGCACTGAAGAGGTATTTAGCAATCGATCAGGAAGGATATCAATTTCCTTCAAGATATTGGCAAACCTCACAGGCAATTCTTGTCTCAAAAATGCAAAGGAAGTTCTTTCACACGCATTTTCTGAACCTGTAATAAATTAATATTTATTTAGTATTTGGAAACAAGTATGTCTAAATGATGTATTCGAATAGCATTAACTATCCAATATTAAATACATATGTATTATAAAGTGATATTTTACCCCCAGTTGCTTTACTGTTTATAGATAATTCAGAAGTATCTTCTTGTCTTTTTCTCTTTTTGAAGTTACCAATATTAGAATCTTGGGTTTTTTTTTTAGAGGGTTCACTTTCAAGAAGTCAGAGTATCTTATAGCTCTTAATATTCATAAAAGAGTGCAGAGCTCAGTCCATCACAATGTTCAGAGTTCTAGCTATGAAACTAGGGTGGGAGATAAGGGGGTGAGGTGGAAATGGTGATGTTTCTAGACTAAGAATAAATTATATCACGTTTAATTCCTTGAAGCTTTCCTTGTAAGATTACTGTAGAAAGTCTCTAAATATTTTCAGTAGTAATGCAAATATATGAAAAACTGTAATAGTAAATAAACAAAGCAATCTGTTAGGAAAGCAGAGAGGTACTCTGTGGAGGGTGGTTATGGGATAAACATCTCAATTAATTTTAGGCGACTTAATAATCTTTTCCAAGTACTATGCCACGAGGGGATCAAGTTTCTCATGCGTTGCTAAATGTTGACCGAAAGCAAAAGTATTCTGACGGGAATCTCTGGGCAGAAAGAAGAGGAAAGATGAGCTCAAACCATCCAGCGTCAGCAGAGCTGCAAGGGGCCTCCACCTGCTGGCACAAACTGTCAGAAAGAAAGCAGATGTTGGAAACGGCAAGGTGCGCCGGCGTGGACTCCAGAGTCCAGCAGATCTCAGCTGCTTTTAAACAATGAGCTCAACCCTCCCTGCGTCAGGACTTCAGGTTAAAGCAGCATCCCAGTCCCAGCTCCCCCGCCCGGGCCCTGTGACCTCGCTCACCAAAGTCCAGCAGCTGCTTCATGGACAGTGGGGACGGGCTGTAGCGCGAGAAATGCTCGACTTCGCGGGGTACCAGGCTAGCGCCGCTCAGCGAGCCAGCGCTGCGCATCACGAAACGGGCCGCCTTCATCTTGATGCCCACCAGGCTTGGCAGGGGCTGGGGCTGGCTGAGGGTAAAGGCAGAGAGGAACAGAGCCCGGACCGAGGAGGAGGTGGGGTGCGTCCGAATGAGGAGCTAGGTGTGCTGGCGGGCTTGCGCACCCCGGTCTGGGCAGAGCTTCAGGGCTGCTTCGGAGTACAGGAGTCCGGCAGTGAGTCAGAGGAGCTGTGAGTGGCTTGAGACTCAAGTGCTCGTCTTGCCACTTCCAGCGGTCTCCTGCAGTTTTATTTGTTCCCCTCCCCCCCCCCGCACGCTCCCCCCCTCCCACACCCCGTCCCGACTCCAACTGGGAGGAGTCACTGGGATTTGCCCCCCCCCCCACACACACACCACCACCCCCGTCCCGACTCCAACTGGGAGGAGTCACTGGGACTTGGAGACGTTTCCTGAGCCTGGGACTGTGCGGGTCTGCTTAGGAACTCTGCCCCGCCCCCGCCCCCGCGGGGTCCCCGCGGAGTGGCCTGGCTCCGGTGCCCGAGGCTGTGAGGGGGAAGGGGGAAGGACGAAGCTGAAGTAGGCATCTGGAAATAGGTGGGCTCGAGATCAACCACTTGGGACAGAGCCCCGGATCCCGTGGGCTGGGAGCCTGCCCAGACTCGTCCTTGTTTACAAGTGCAAGGCTGTCTCAATGTCACGCATTCCTGGCCAGAAAGTATTTTCAAGAATCAGGGCTCTGGGAGCTCATTGGTCCTTGCTTAAAGCGGGCTTTTACAGTAGCCAATCAACTACATCAAAAGTATGGGCTTCTCTGCCATTGGACAGCGAAAGGAATACGCGATCTACAGAGTTCTTCCAGCAAGAGAACAGCACACCTCGGGAACTGGAAGTACCTTTCGCTGAGACTTGAGGAGCTGCCCAAAATGCACTAACTTTATCTTGTGGCAATAAAAAGCTACCAGTTTGTTTCACTCCATTAGGTTTAACTCTGTTAATTAAAAACAAAATTAAAAAAGGATCAATTTGTCAGTGTAACTTGCCTTCTCTTTCTCTCATCAAGAATTTGCTGGCTTTGTTCCCCTGTATGAAATGTCCTTCATCCAAATCTTTGCCTAAAACGTTCTTTTCTAGCCTTAAATGCCCCGCTCAAACTATGTGCTGTAAGTGATCTTTCCTATTGCTTTTCCTCCTTCTAAATATGGCCTTTGTCACTTATGACATTTTATTGTAGCTATATATGTTCTTATATTGTCACTCTCTGGATCGCTCTTCTGAAAGACATCAGGGTTGGGACAATGCGGGATGCATCTTTGTGTTTCTTACCCCTTTATTTCTACTCAAACCCAGAAAGTTCCAAACTGCATCTCTATTTGGAGATGGGTCTTGATACTATTTATATTTTTGTATTGTGAATCCTTTGTTTTATGTTTGCATAGTTTGATAAAGCCAAAAAAAAAAGTAAGTTTTCCAGAAGCCAAAAAGACAAAATAAAACTCTGATGAAGTAAATTTAGATAAAAATTTCTCTTTTTTCCTGGATTACACCCTAAGAACAGAAGTACTAGAAACGTATGCATTTGCTTTTTCTTCTCATGTGTGTGGGATCTGGAATAGGCAAAACACTAATAATGCTCACAAAAATTAGGGGATATTTCAAAATGAATATGAAGCTATAAAATATCCCCTGATTTTTGTGAGCAGTATACTATAAAGAATTATACTCTTTAATCTGCAGAGGAAACACAGTGGAAATGATATATTACAGGCCATTCTAATTTAGGAAAACCCCACTGAGTGTTTGGCCTGGCTTGCCCAGCGTTCCGGCCCTGTGTGTTGTGTGATAATTAAAGGTCATATGAAGTCTTATGATGGGCATGGAGATGGCTGTGGGCTAAATGTGAACTGAGGTCAACAAAATTTTGTCTCCATGTCATTCCATCCAATAATATTTATCAGGTTACTATCCCAGTAAATTACATTCTTTAACGTCATTTCTCTATGACAGGAACTGTTGTTATAATTGGCAACATTTCACGGTAACTGGACTGGATAGCCAGGTTCAGCTGTTTACCCAGTTGGCTAAGATACTATTTATTACAGGTATCCCATGCTTTCTGAAAGTTCATGTTAAGCCACTTCACTTTTATGAAAGACCTGTACTTGTTTTCTTTGACTAAAAGACATCCATCCAAAGAGGATTTTCACTTTTATGAGAAAATGGGGAAAAGGAAAATAGCATTCAGTGTTTGTTTCCCAGCAAACTTGATAGAGGCAGCATGTACCCTGAGCATCTTGAGTGGCGCCACCAACCTCCCTCCCCAAAACTACTCTCAACATATCAGCATCAAGCTGCATGGTTTTGAACCATGTCTGAAAACATTTGTGCGTTATCTCTATTTATTTTGTACATCTGTTAGCAAAGTGTGTTCTAAGGTATCAATAACACCTAAGTTAGAAGAGTATTCCATTTAGCATAACACTGCATGTAATTATTAAGTGAATGGGTATGACTGATTTGGTAGGTTATTTCTGGGTATGGAGACCTTCAAAGATTTTTCCATATAAATTAATGGTAATCGTTTCTTTGCTTTATGCCACTTCAGTTTATGAAAGATTTCATAGAAACACTCTACTTTTGGATAGCAGGGGAAACTTGTGCCATGATTGGTGAATGACTGGGAGAGTGACATTTATATTTTCACAGATCTTGGAGATGATCTAGTTGCTAAAGAAATAAAGCAAGGGGAATTATTTGGGGACAATGGATATGGACAAATCTGTGCATTCATTTGAGTAAAGGTAAACCATGAGAGGACTATTGAATGATTTGGTGCCAGTGATCGCAGGGAGTACTAACGCTTCCCCTTTGGACACAGCACTGAACACGGCATCTCTGATTGATGCACTCAATTCCTGAAATTTTCAGGGGCATGCTTACTTAGCGTTAAATAAATTCTAGCCAGCTTGCTTGGCAAAACCTGACAACGTAAGGCCACTGGTAAAATTTTAAGAATGCAAAACATACTTTTGTCAGAGGGCTGGGCATGTTCAATTTGATGAAATTCATCAAGATTCTTAAAGAGATGCCTATTCAACTTTTCCCCCTGGAATATATTTTAAGGGAACAATTAAAAATACACTAAGAGAAAATATCAAAAGTCATGATGGAAAAATAAACATATTTGATTATAGAATCAAGTTAAAAAACAATCAGCAAACTTGGGAGAAAATATTTACAATATGTGTATGTATCATACAATGATCTGTGACAAAGTGACAATTACGGGGACAAAGTGACAATTTCTTCTAATGGAGAATAAGAAGTTAATATTGCTCAAAGCAGATTGGTGAAATTATTGGGGAAAGTGAGGCCCAAATCACTATTTGGTCTCTGATGTTTCTTATAATTGGTGTTTCAGGGAATGCTAGGTGCCAGGAAATACTCTCAAGTGTCTCAGGCTAATAGTGGGTGACAAAAAGCAATGACCAACTTTTCATTAATTTATGGGACTTTTCATTTACTTTCCAGGGCAAAAAACTCGCAATTAAATGTGTTGTAAACAGCTCATAAAAAAAGATTTGTTCAATACGCCATGTTGTTCGTGATAGTAATAGTACTGGATGGTGGTGATGCTAAGTGCTCATGAGTGTTTGGAGGAAGAGTTTCAGGAATCAGAGAATGCTTGCTCAGAGAACTGGCTTTTGTGATGAGCAAGTTTTGACAAATTATTGGTAGACAGTGGAGAATGATGTCTAATCCTGAGCAAAAACAAAGATGTGGGAGCTAGGGAACATAGCAGAGAAAGGATCATTAGTTTAATCCGGCTGTCATCTAAAATACCTGTAAGGAAGAGAAAATGGGAGATTAAGTTTACATCATGAAAGCCTTAAATGTTGATATGAGGACTTTGAGATCCCTGGAGTAGGCAACATAACTGTTGAAGTTTATTAAGCAGGGAACAGATTGCTCCCTGCTCATATTTGTTAGCAATTAAACAATTTAATGCAACTAAACTTCATTGAACACCCATTGTGTACCAGGCATTATGATAGGTGCTGGGAACAGAAAGATAATAAAGACATAGTGTCTGTCTTCAAGGACAGGAAACAGACATGTAAATAATCTGAAAAACAAACAAACAAACAAAAAACTGTGGGATGCATATAAGGCATGTGTTAGGAGGAGGGGAGAGCAAACAGTCAGGGGAGACTTCCTTGGAGGAGATAATATGTCATCTGAGTTCTAAAGGCTGAACAGAAGTTCAAAGGCAGACAAAGAGGAAAGGTGTTGGTGCTATGGGAAGAGAAAATGAAAAGGGCCATTTGGTTGGTAAGATCTCTAGCCTTTGTCAAACCTGAGAAGGAAAAGTTTAAAACAAAGTTCTCTGATATTTGATATTCTTTTTTTATGTGTGTGTGACAGAAAGAGAGAGAGAGACAAATAGGGACAGACAGGAAGGGAGAGAGATGAGAAGCATCAACTCCTTGTTGCAGCACCTTAGTTTCTTATTGATTGCTTTTCTCATATATGTCTTGATGGGGGTGGGGGGTTGGGGGTGGCTATAGCAGACCCGTCGCTGGCTTGACCCCTTGCTCAAGCCAGCGACCTTGGGCTCAGGCTGGTGAGTCTTGCTCAAACCAGATGAGCCTGCGCTCAAGCTGGCGACCTCAGGATTTCAAACCTGGGTCCTATGCATCCCAGTCCCACGCTCACTCTATCCACTGTGCCACCACCTGGTCAGGCTGATGTTTGATATTTCCAGCCTGTACTACTGGGAGGGGGTAATTTCTTCATAGAAGCAGAGAAATCAAAGGATAAAGAGGAAGGGGTAGGTTGACTGAGTAGGAGGGTACATAAATGATGAGTTTGTTTGGGAACACTTTGGGTTAGTGAGAAACCCATGGGGAAACAGTCATGGCTGTCGTTAGTGGTGCAGGGAAGATGAAAACTCAAAGGCTATTAAGTCCTTGCTGAGAAGTAAAGATGGATGGGTAGGAGTCTCTCTCCAGTTTCTCTACGTGAGGCTCCCCCTCCTATTAGCCTACAGCTATATCTCACTTTTTTTCTTTCCTGTGCACAATATTTCCTTCCGGGGCAGCACTTGGTTTTATTCTTGACCTACTTATAGTTACTTATCAAGACCAAATCCTTCCTCTCACTAAAGCAGCACCAAAACAAAAGCATTCATTCTCCTTTTTCTGCATCTGAAGTTTCAGTGTTATCAGAAGAAAAGCTATGAATCCTGAAGCTAATACATCTTGACTTTTTGTGGAAAGATAAAGAGAATGTTCGTTTTAACTTAAGGTGACCAGATTTTAAATTGGTAAAGCGGGACGCCATTGACGGGGTGGGGGGAGGTTCTTGATTAAAAATTTGGTCTATATGGAGCAAAAAAAAAAATTCATAGAATGCAAAAATAGTATTGTAATATATATTTTTAAATTTCAACATAAGTACAATTTACAAATATAATACATTAAAAATTATGTATAGTATTATTTTATTCTTTGGCATATTTTTCATTTGAGTGAATTTTTTTTAGTAGATTGCTGTCGTTGTTTAAAAGGTCATGAAATTTTTCACAAGAATTTGTTAAATTATATTTCACACATAAAATGGCTTTCAAGGTCTCAACACTTAATTGTGATTTTTCTGATGTCCACACTTTATTTACAGTAGAAAAAACTCATTCAGTCGCAGCATTAGTTCCTGGTAAAGACAGTGAGTATTGCACAATTTTTAGTGCATTATTGTATGGAACATGGTTTATTTCAAAATGATGAAATATTTCTAAGCATTTGTTCTCTATTGTGATTTTTGCTGATGGCCAAGATTTAACCTTTTCCTTATCAATCTACTTTTTAAATAATGATACCTCATTAAAAAGATCATTTTTGGAAATATTACTATATGGGAAATTTTGAGTGAGTCAGAGGGATCAGGTTACACGGTCCCAAAACCGATACCAGAGATGCACGAGCGGGCGGGAGCAGGCAGGGCAGCGCTCCCGGCTGGAGACCGAGCGGCTTGTACCTCGTGAAGCCCGGAGCCGCACACCAGCGTCCAGGACATGGGCCTATAGGTAGTTAGGGTACTTGACAGCCACCGCCCCAGCAGGTACGTCCTGCCCAAAAGTTCTTTGTTTGGGGGTCCTGCAAGGGGCAGCCAGCTCTGTGGCAGTGCAGGCACTTCCAGGTCAAGGCGGGGTCTCCCCGCCAAAAACTGTATATTCCCTTCCCGTTCTCCTGCCGTTCCCTAGCTTTTCATGCATTCTTTCCAAAAATCGGGACTTTTTTAAAATGCTGCAGGACGTGGGACAAATTCTTAAAAATCGGGACTGTCCCGCCAAAAGCGGGATGTCTGGTCACCTTATTTTAACTCCAAATCCAGGTTTAGCATTCTTTCTCCACCTCCCCTCAGAAATATCTCAACTGAGTTTGATGTTTGCTTTTACAAAATAGTAAGCATGAACAAAAGAAAGAAAAATTAAAGAAGAAAAGCAAATGTGTAGAAAACATGCTCTAACGAATCTATAAGTAGGAAAATAAAAAGTAGTAAGATAATAAGATATCATTGTTCTACCATCTGATTGACAGCAAAAAAGGTTAAAAACATCTTGTGTTGGCAGGTCCTGGGGAAATGAACACTTGCTTATACGAGTTATAGGAGTGTAAAATTGGCATTTTGGGGGGGAAGGCAGTTGATAGAACCTAGAAGTATTTTAAGAATAAGTACCTCGCGTTTTAGCTATTCCACTTCTAAAAGCTTATTCTAGAGTTTTGCCAACAGAGACCATAAAAATATATGTACAAGGTTGTTCATTGGTGCCTGAACTGTGGTGACACAGTGGATAAGGTGTCAACCTGGAACACTGAGATCACCAGTTTGAAACCCCAGGCTTGCCCAGTTAAAGCACATACAAGAAGCAACTATGCATTGATGCTTATCCCTGCCTTTCTTTCTCTTTCTCTCTCTCTCTCCTTCTCCCCCTCTCTAAAATCAATAAATAAAATTTTGAAACAAATAGATTGTTCATTGGTGTATTATCTGTAGGAACAATCTAACAGTGTTTTCTATCCAATACTGCTTTTAATGTATGCTTTTGTTTCTACCGAACAAACAAACAAAACCCTTAAACTCTTTAATCTCCACATCTGCTTTCTAGAGAACCCAGAATGACATTTTCTATGTTAGAAAATTGTTTGCTAGGAAGAGGCAGGGTCACAGGGAACAGAGGGATAGCTGTCAGAGGGAAGGGGGATGAGGGAACAGGATCAGAGGTAAAGGAATTAGTGAAATTATATATCGTAGCACACAGATACATATAACAAGTCAGGAAATCACAGGAGGAAGGGGGAAGGGAGTCAGGGGAGGCAGACAAAGCGGGTATAATGGGGGACATGTTAGGGGTCAGGGTGTTATATTGAGTGGGTCACTTGAATCCATGTTAACACAATAAATTTAAAAACTTAATAAAAAGAAAAAACTCTCTTCTATATTTTGTTAATTGTAAAAGACATGTCACAGATCAACATGTATATATTATGGTACAAGTTTTATCTAATAAGGAAGGAAGGAAGAAAGGAAAGAAGAAAGGAGGGAGGGAGGGAGGAAGAAAGGAAGGAAGGAAGGGAGGAGGGAGGGAGGGAGAATGGAAGGAAGGAAGGGGGGAGGCAGAGAAGGAGGGAAACAAGGAAGGAAGGAAGGGAGAGAGAAGAGACAAGAAAAGAAAAGAACTGTATATATGAATATAGGTTGATGTATGCATATAGAGTCTGGGGAAGAACCCCACCAAACTTTAATAATCATGGTACTGGAGGTGTGAGGAAAAAGGAACTCTCACTTCTCACTTTATACCTCCATATTATTTTCTGCTTGGTACATGTCTCAGTGCTTTATATACTAAAGCCAGTAATAGTTCTTGACCAATGAGTGTGAAGTACACTGCTCTGCGAAGGGTTGATCTCCAGCACTTACTTGCCCTTATGGTTTTCTTCTCCCATGGGATTATGGGATGAAGTGACAGTGGATTGAGGCAGCTAAAAACTAGACCATTGCTGAGACTAACTATGCTACTTTGAGGTCTGGTGGTCCTGTATGACTGTGTTTTGCCTGAATGTAAAGGATTGGGAGGGTAAGATGGAGAATGTGTTTCTAGAAATAAAATCCATGTGATCAATGAGTGATGATGGTCCAGCCATGGGTATCATTACTGTCAATAAACCGAAAAGTAGAATCGGCGTGCTGGAAAGCAGTATAGTCATAGGCAATTTCAGGGGTCAGGTAGATGAATTATCTAACTTTCTGTCTATAAAGTTCCTTGAATACTTTCATCTCAGTGACCTTGACATGCACTGCATTTCTGTTACCCATTTCCTTGGCTACTTCACATGCTTGATTATCAGTCAAGACCACTTCCAACTCTGAAGACATGAAGGTCAATAACTTCCTTCTCCTTGAGCCCAGTGAACTGTCCCCTTTTCCCATTTGATATATTCCCTTACTCTCTCTAATCCTGTTGCAGCATTCATGAAAACCTGCTTCAGCTATCCCATTTGCTAATGATATATCATTTGTCTACTTTTCATTTCTTCCCTACCCACTCTAGATCCCCTTCATCACTTCCTTCATTCTCACCTTAATCTGCTTCTTGTTCTTCTGCTGATTCGGTTTTACTAATAAATGAACAGATGTTTTTCCCTGTGAGATCCTCCCTGCCCCGAGGCTTTCCTTAACTCTTCTGTTCCTGGTAGGATCCCTCTCCACCAGGCTGTCATAACACATCTAAGAACTGAACTGTAGCCACTTGGTTTCACACAGTTCAGCTAAATGGCTCTTTGGACTTTATGTTGTTATCATCAGACCTCACAGTCTGCCTGGACCAGTTCTACTATGCCTCACATCCTTATTTAGCTCAGGTACCATCTGATACTTATTCCCCACAGTTCATCTGTCTTTGACTAGTTTTTTCTCCAGATTGTTCTGTGGCTTCCCCCAATATGACCTAGTCTCTCACTTTCTTTGCCCTTCTTCCAAACACTTTCATTTTGACTCCTGTAACTCAGCGTTTGTTTTCAAACTCCTTGCATTTTCAATTTCTTCCCTTTGTATTCTTGCCATAATTTTAGGATATCATGCCTCATGCAGTCTCTTTTTTTTAAAATTTATTTTATTTTTATTTTATTCATTTTAGAGAGGAGACACACACAGAGAGAGAGAGAGAGAGAGAGAGAGAGAGAGAGAGAGAAAGGGGGGAGGAGCTGGAAGCATCAACTCCCATATGTGCCTTGACCGGACCAGTGCAGGGTTTTGAACTGGCGACCTCAGTGTTCCTAGGTCGACGCTTTATCCACTGCGCCACCACAGGTCAGGCCTCATGCAGTCTCTTAAGTGAAGGTGGCTTTTCTTCTTAACTCAAAGTACAGTGTGTCCGTAAAGTCATGGTGCACTTTTGACTGGTCACAGGAAAGCAACAAAAGATGATAGAAATGTGAGATCTGACCAAATAAAAGGAAAACCCTCCCAGTTTCTGTAGGATGATGTGGCAGCATGTGCGCATGTGCAGATGATGACGTAACACTGTGTATACAGTGGAGCAGCCCACGGCCATGCCAGTCGAGATGTGAACGGTACAGAGGAAAGTTCAGTGTGTTCTGTGGCTCGCTAAATTCGAATCCATGACCAAAGTGCAACGTGAATATCGGCACGTTTATAACGAAGCACCACCACATAGGAATAACTTTACTCAGTGGGATAAGCAGTTGAAGGAAACCGGCAGTTTGGTGGAGAAACCCTGTTCTGGTAGGCCATCAGTCAGTGACGAGTCCGTAGAGGTTATACGGGATAGCTACCTAAGGAGCCCTAAAAAATCTGTGTGTGCGTGTGCTCGACAATTACACCTAAGCAAGACTACAGTTCATAAGGTGTTGAAGAAACGTCTCTGTTTTACGGGGTACAAATTGTGGCTGTTGCATGCTATCAAACCAGTGGATAGACCCACATGATGCACATTTGCTACAGATATCGTTTGGATGTATGTAGGGCAATAAATGGAGCCCACATCAAACTGCACTGAATAGATATGAAACTGGGAGAGTTTTCCTTTTATTTGGTGCAGATTTCACATTTCTATTGTCTTTTCTCGCTTTCCTGTGACTGGTCAAAAGTGCACCATGGCTTTACGGACACACTGTATTTCGTGGCCTGAAAGTGAGAGGAGTATCTTATTTGTGACCATTTTGCATTCAAAACATCACCCTTGCATTCCCCTTTAAAATCACAAGACCTTTGAAAACAAGGCATGATGCAATACCATCAACTACCTTTTTATGACTGCCCTTTATGGAGTACCTGGCTATTTTCTTGCCATTATGATTCCTGTCATTCTTATTGATTTCAACACTACTGTGACTGATCTATCTACACTTTCACCCCTCACGTCATCAATCTTTTACCTTATCAATATCTATCTACAGTCCACCTAAGCTACCCATTCCTATGATCACTCTTTAGAACTTGTCTTCAAAAGTAATACCAGCACATCCAAAATATCAAATATAAGCTTCTTACTGCCTGTGTAGCACTTCCCATATTCCTAGAATATCTAACTCAACTATCATCTCAAGTAAAATGTCTCAGCATCCTTGGGAATCTCATTTGCCTGCCTTCATCTCTCTTATGTCTTCTCTTCTCTTCTTATCCAGTGTGGACTCCATGGTCCAATACCATGATTATACTCTTGGGAAAACTCTTCACTCTCTCTCTCTCTCTGTTTTACCTACTGGATGAACTAAATGTAGTAAAGCAATTCAAAATAGATAGAGTGGGTACAAACTTCAGTCCATAACTGCCAGATACACACGTTTTCTTTTGCTTTCCTATAAATCAGTTTAATGTCTATTCTAAGGTCCTTTTATTCTGTCCCCCAGGGCTTTATCCATGTTCCCAGGAGCTCATAATGGCCCAAAGTATCATGGCAGGTGGACATCTAGTATTTGGTGTCATCTAGCAATGCTAACATCCATTGAGATGTTTCTCATTAAATCTGGTCCTAGATTCCTTGTTAATGCAAATTGCTGTTCCAGCATTCTTTATTCCCATCCAAAAGATCTATTTGGGTCTGCTTCTCTTTCTGTGGCCTCCAACTGCTCTTGGGTACATGGGCAGCATTTCATTCTGCTGTTCCTGAAACATATTATACCAAGGTCTCGTAACCATTCTTTTCAGTGTTCCTCTGTTCTGACCATACCACACTGGGCTGCAGGAACCTCTAAAAGGCTGATTCTGGCCTGTCTACCAATCCTCCATGCAGCTATTTCTACTCCTGCTATGTTCCTCACGTCTTGGTGCAGAAAATGAGTTTCAAAATCCTCGGCTTTGGGGAAGAGCAAGATAGCGACGGAGTAGGGGACGTACCAACTTCCAACTCCCAGAACCAAAGTGGATTATAACTCAATTTTAAGAACCATCATCTGGATAAACCAACTTTGAACTAAACAAAGTGGACTCTTCAACCAAGGAACACAGAAGAAACTGCATTGAGACTGGAGGGAATAACGAAAATGCAAAGAGAGCTGCCCAGCTCCCCAGAGCAAACGACAGCCCGGAGAGACCCACGTGGTGAGAGGAGAGTTTGGCGGAGAGGGAGGGACCTGGGTCCCAGGAACCAAGGCCCAGCCTGCAGTCCCAGAGCCTAGAAGAGGCGTTTGGACAGTTTTGATCTGTGAAACAAGTGAGGGAGCTCCCAGGCCTACAATGTGGAGTATTAGGGCCCTTCCTACTCTGCTGAGGGTTGCTGAAGGGTATGGTGGTGGCAGGATGCTGAAACGCGGTTCTGTCGGCATATGCGGAGGCCAAGCCGGTGTGAGCTCGGTCTAGCCCAGCAGGGGTGGAGAGGACGCGCGAAAGCGCTCCGGAAGCTGCGGGCCCGCCTGTAATCCCACCTGCGGGGACAAAGCAGGAGGCCAGGAATAGGCAGAGATCTGCTCTGCAACCCTGCACAAGCCGGCCTGACCGCAGGGATGGGGCTAGAACCAGGGACGGGCGGGGGCTCGCGGCTGAGCTCACACTACCAGCCCCACTCGGCCGGAGAAACTGCGGTTTGCCATCCTACGTGCACGAGCGGGCTCCGAATGTGGGTGCGGGGTTGAGCCCGGGACGAGCAGAAGTTCGCAGCTGAGCGGAAGCCAGCAAACACGCCTGGCCCAATAAACCTTGGTTTGAAACCCTGCGCAGAAGGGCCCTGGCCTCGAGGGTGGGACTAAAGCTTCGGATGGGCAAAGGCTCACAGCTGAGAGCGCGTCAAAAGCCCCGCCCAACCCACGAAATTGTGGCAACCAGGCTCTGACAGCGGGTTCTGGGCAGAAGTCCGGAAATAGGCTGGGTCCGCAGCTGAGCAAAGGTGCTCACCTCTACCCTTGGTGCTGAGGCTTGTGGCTTGAGTGACAGCCCCTCCCGTGGAGGGGAGGCAGAAATCACAGCAAAAGCCACAGTGGGTCGGCGCTGGCAATGCTCATACGCAACTGCCCTAGGCAGCAGCAGAGGGGGTGGCAAGCCTGCAGACAGACCATACCTAGAGAACACAAAGGCAACACCTACTGGACTCCAGTGGCCACAACTTGCTTATACACAGACAAAATGGGCAGGCAGAGGAATGCAAACCAAGTGAATCAAGAGAAATCCCCAGAGAAGGACCTGAATGAACCAGATATAACCAAATTACCAGAAGCAGAATTTAGAATAATGATAGTTAGGATGTTCAAAGAAATTAGAGCAACAATGGATAGTCATTATAAACACCTAAATAAAGAGATAACAAGTATAAAAAACCAAATTGAAATAATAAAAAAGAATCAGACAGAAATGACAAATACAGTATCAGAACTGAAGACCACAATGCAAGGAATTAAAAGCAGGATGAATCACGCTGAGGATCGAATCAGTGAGTTAGAGGATATAATAAACAAAGGCACAGAAGCAGAGAAGAAAAAGGAAAAGAGACTTAAAAAATGTGAGGAAACTCTAAGGGAGCTCTGTGACAACATGAAGAGAAACAACAATCCCCTCATAGGGGTACCTGAAGAAGAAGAGAGAGGACAGGAAATGGAAACTTTGTTCAATCAAATCATAGCAGAAAACTTCCCTAAATTAAGGCTGGGAAACACTCCACACGTTCAAGAAGCACATAGAACTCCATTAAAGAGAAACCCAAAAAGATCTACACCAAGACACATCATAGTTAAAATACCAAAGCTAATGGATAAAGAAAAAATTTTAAAAGCTGGTAGAGAAAAAAAGGCTATCACCTACAAAGGAGCCCCCATAAGGATGACATCAAACTTCTCAACAGAAACACTTGAGGCCAGAATGGAATGGCAAGATATAATCAAAGTAATGCAGAACAAGAACCTACAATCAAGACAACTCTATCCAGCAAGGTTAACGTTTAAAATTGAAGGAGAAATAAAGAACTTCCCAGAAAAAGAAAGCCTGAAGGAATTCATAAAAACCAAACCAATTCTGCAAGAGATACTAAGGGACCTGTTGTGAACAGTTTAAAGGGAGGAAAGAATATAGCAAAAGAATACAGCTTTAAAGAATAAAATGGCAATAAACAACTACATATCAATGATAACCTTAAATGTAAATGGATGAAATGATCCAATCAAAAGACATAGGGTAGCTTCATGGATAAAGAAACAGGACCCATACATATGCTGTCTACAAGAGACACACCTTAAAACAAAAGATACACATAGACTAAAGGTAAAAGGAAGGAAAAAAAATATTTCATGCAAATGGAAATGAAAAAAAAGCAGGGGTAGCAGTACTTATATCTGACAAAATGGACTTTAAAACAAAGGCTGTAGTAAGAGATAAAGAAGGACACTACATAATGATAAAGGGAACAATTCAACAGGAAGATATAACTATTATAAATATCTATGCACCAAATATAGGAGCCCCGACATAAAGCAGACTTTGATGGATATAAAGGATAAAGGGTGAGATTAACAGCAATACTATCATAGTAGGGGATTTCAATACCCCTCAAACAACACTGGATAGATCCTCAAGAAAGAAAATTAACAAAGAAGCAGCAGACTTAAAGGATACACTAGATCAACTTGATTTAATAGATATCTTCAGAACTTTTCACCCTGAAGCAGTAGAATATACATTCTTCTCAAGTGCTCATGTTACGTTTTCTAAAATAGACCACGTTAGGACACAAAAATGGTCTCAATAAATTTAAGAAGATTGAAATCATATCAAGCATTTTCTCTGACCACAATGCCATGAAACTAGAAATTAACCGCAAAAGAAAAACTGAAAAATACTCAAACATTTGGAAACTAAATAGCATGATATTAAATAATGAATGGATTAACAATGAGATCAAAGAAGAAATAAAAAAGTTTCTAGAAACAAATGATAATGAGCATACATAAACTCAAAATTTATGGGACACAGCAAAAGCATTTCTGAGAGGGAAGTTCATTGCACTACAGGCATATCATAAGGAGCTAGAAAAAGCTCAAATAAGCAACCTGACCCTGCATCTAAAAGAACTAGAAAAACAATAGCAAATAAAACCCAGGACAAGTGGGAGGAAAAATAATAAAGATCAGAGCAGAAATAAATGACATAGAGGCTAAGGAAACAATACAGAGGATCAATGAAACCAGAAGCTGGTTCTTTGAAAAGGTAAACAAGATTGATAAAACTTTAACTAGACTCACCAAGAAAAAAAGAGAGAGGACTCAAATAAAATTAGAAAGGACAGTGGAGAAATAACAACTGACACAACAGAAATACAAAGCATTGTAAGAAAATACTATGAAGAACTATATGCCAAAAAATTAGACAATCTTGGTGAAATGGACAAATTTCTTGAATCATATAAACTTCCAAAAATCAATCTGGAAGAATCAGAACACCTAAACAGACCAATTACAACAAATGAGATCGAAACAGTTATCAAAAAACTCCTAAAAAAGAAAAGTCCTGGGCCTGATGGCTTCACAAGTGAATTCTATCAAAAATTCAAAGAAGAACTAACTCCTATCCTTCTCAAGCTATTTCAAAAAATTCAAGAGGAAGGAAGATTTCCAAACTCCTTTTATGAGGCAAGCATAATTCTGATCCCAAAACCGGGCAAAGACAACACAAAGAAAGAAAATTATAGGCCTATATCCCTGATGAATTTAGATGCTAAAATTCTCAACAAAATATTAGCCAACCGGATCCAGCAATATTTGAAAATAATCATACACCATGATCAAGTGGGATTTACTCGGGAGAGGCAAGGCTGTTTCAATATTCGCAAATCAATCAATGTGATTCATCACATAAACAAAAGGAAGGACAAAAATCACATGATAATTTCAATAGATGCAGAAAAGGCATTTGATAAAATCCAGCACCCATTCATGCTCAAAACTCTCAGTAAAGTGGGAATACAGGGAACATTCCTTAACATGATAAAGACCATCTACGACAAACGCACAGAAAACATCATACTAAATGGACAACAATTAAAAGCAATCCCCTTAAGATCAGGAACCAGGCAGGGTTGCCCACTTTCACCACTCTTATTCAACATAGTTCTGGAAGTCCTAGCTACAGCAATTAGAAAAGAAGAAGAAATAAAAGGCATCCAAATTGGAAAAGAAGAAGTAAAACTGTCACTATTTGCAGATGATATGATATTGTATATAGAAAACCCTAAAGTCTCAGTCAAAAAACTACTGGACCTTATAAATGAATTCAGCAAGGTGGCAGGATATAAAATTAATACTCAGAAATCAGAGGCATTTCTATATACCAACAATGAAATATCAGCAAAAGAAATTAAGGAAACAATCCCCTTCACTATTGCAGCCAAAAAAATAAAGTACCTAGGAGTAAATTTAACCAAGGAGTTTAAGGACTTGTTCTTGGAAAATTATAAAACATTGATAAAAGAAATCAAGGAAGATACAAACAAGTGGAAGCATATACTGTGCTCATGGCTAGGAAGAATGAACATCATTAAAATGTCTATATTACCCAAAGCAATTTATAAATTCAATGCAATACCAGTTAAAATACCAATGACATACTTCAAAGATATAGAACACATATTCCAAAAATTTATATGGAACCAAAAAAGAACACGAATAGCCTCAGCAATCTTAAAAAGAAAAAATAAAGCAGGGGGTATCACTCTTTCAGATATCAAGGCTTACTACAAGGCCATTATACTCAAGACAGCCTGGTACTGGCATAAGAACAGGCACATAGATCAATGGAACAGAACAGAGGACCCAGAAATAAACCCACAGCTTTATGGACAACTGATATTTGACAAAGGAGGAAAGAACATACAATGGAGTAAAGACAGCCTCTTTAACAAATGGTGTTGGGAAAATTGGACATCTACCTGCAAAAAAATGAAACGAGACCATCAACTTACACCATTCACAAAAACAAACTCAAAATGGATAAAAGACTTAAACATAAGCCATGAAACCATAAGCATCTTAGAAGAAAACATAGGCAGCAAGCTCTCCGACATCTGTAGCAGCAATATATTTGCCGATTTATCTCCACGGGCAAATGAAATAAAAGGCAAGATAAACAAATGGGACTATATCAAACTAAAAAGTTTTTGCACAGCTAAAGACAATAAGAACAGAATAAAAAGACAAACCACACAATGGGAGAACATATTCGACAGCACATCTGATAAGGGGTTAATAACTAAAATTTATAAAGAACTTATAAAACTCAACACTAGGAAGACAAACAATCCAATCAAATAATGGGCAAAAGAAATGAATAGAAATTTCTCCAAAGAGGACATACAGATGGCCAATAGGCATATGAAAAAATGCTCAACATCACTAATCATTAGAGAAATGCAAATTAAAACCACAATGAGATATCACCTCACACCAGTCAGAATGGCACTCATCAGCAAAACAACACAGAATAAGTGCTGGCGAGGATGTGGAGAAAAGGGAACCCTCCTGCACTGCTGGTGGGAATGCAGACTGGTGCAGCCACTGTGGAAAACAGTTTGGAGATTCCTCAAAAAATTATAAGTCGAACTGCCTTTTGACCCAGCTATCCCACTTATAGGAATATACCCTAAGAACACCATAGCACTGTTCGAAAAGAAGAAATGCACCTCCATATTCGTGGCAGCATTGTTCACAATAACGAAGATCTGGAAACAGCCCAAATGTCCGTCAGAAGACGAGTGGATTAAAAAGCTTTGGTACATATATACTATGGAATACTACTCAGCCATAAGAAATGATGACATCGGATAATTTATAACAAAATGGATGTACCTTGATAACATTATACGGAGTGAAATAAGTAAATCAGAAAAAAAGAAAAACTGAGAACAGCATGATTTCATACATAGGTGGGACATAAAAGTGAGACTATGAGACATGGACAAGAGAGTGGTGGTTACAGGGTTGGGGGAGCGAGGGAAGGTTGGGATAGGGAGGAGGGGAGGGACACAGGGAAAACCAGATAGAAGGTGACAGAGGACAATTTGACTTTGGGTGACGGGTATGCAACACAATTGAATGATAAGATAACCTGGAGATGTTTTCATTGTACATATGTACCCTGATTTATTGGTGTCACCCCATTAAAATTAATAATAATAAAATATAAAAAAATCCTCTGCTTTGAAGGAATTTGAAGCATAATAAATATGCAATAAATCATATCAAGGTTGCCCTTATTATCTCTTAAACTAGAAGAAATACTCTGATACTTGGTGGTGCAAGAGAGATTAAAAGTTGAAGGAATGTTGTAAACAGCTTAAGTGAACCCTAAGAGGGGGTTAGTTTATGAATTATAGAACCATACATAGTTTTCACAGATCTGAGAGAAAAGAAAGCTTATATCTCAATTCCTCAGATTTTCCAAACTTGTATAAATATTTTTTACTTCTTCTGTGATTCATAATTCAGCTGCCCAAATGAGAGAGGCGGTTACGGGTTTATAAGAAATGTTGGCAGAAAACATATATAGTTAATAATTTGAATATTATATGCACAAACATGCATAGCATATGTATGAAGAAAACACCCAAAATGTTCATAGTGGTCATTTTGGGGTGGTAGAATTATCATAGAATGAAACGTGTGTTTTCCTTTTTTTTCTTTATTTTTGTTTTTTTCAATGAAAGAGAGAGGGATAGACAGGAAGGGAGAGAGATTATAAAGTGTTGAAAATACTCATATTTGCGACAATATAGTTGTTCATTGCATGCATTGACTGGGGGACTACAGCAAAGTCAATGACTTCTTGTGCAAGCCAGCGACCTTGGGCTCAAGCCAGCGACCATGGGGTCATGTCTGTGATCCCACGCTGAAGCAGAATGAGCCCGCACCCGCACTCAAGCCAGTGACCTCTGGGTTTCAAACCTGGGTCCTCAAGTATCCCAGGTTGGTGCTCTTTCCACTGTGCCATTGACTGGTCAGGTGACACATGTTTTCTTTTTTTAAAATTATTTATTAAGCCCTGGCCTGATGGCTCGGTCAGTTGGAGCATTATCCCAAAGTGCAAATGTTGCCGGTTTGATTTTCTGGTCAGGACACATGCAGAAGCAGCTTCAAGTTCCTGTTTCCCTTTCTCTCCCCACTTCTCTCAAAAAAAAAGAAAAGAAAAAGAAAAAGAAATAATATTTATTAATTTTTTTTAGAAAAAGGAGGGGAGAGGGAAATATATAGAGAGAAACATCGATTTGTTGTTCTATTCATTTACACACTCTTTGTTGATTCTTGTATGTGCCCTGACTGAAGATCGAACCCACAACTTTGGTGTATCAGGGCAAGTTCTAACCAACTCAGTTACCTGGCCAGTGCAAAACATGTGTTATTTATTAATCACTAAGAAAATAAATGTTATTTTTAAAATTGAAATAAAAATAGATGTAGCAAAAGAACAGGCAGATGAATTTGGTAGGTATCTTTTTCAAAATAGACTTTTGACCAATTTGGAAGGCAGAATCAGGACAGGGAATTGGGTCAGTCGCTCTCCTGCTTTCTATTTTTAACCCCAAGGACATACCAAGAAGCTTAGTGACTCCAGACCGAAGAGCCTGGTCTCAGGTCTTACTCTCTTGCCTTTGTCCTCTGTAGACCGACATTGAGCTATCTGTGAGCTGAAACTTCGCCTCCAGTTCTGTGGCTTGTACTTTTTTTTTCCTAATTGCTGATCAGTGCTTAAATTTTCTGAGATTATCACCAAACAGCACATTTTTTCTCTGTCCGCAAGACTCTCTCTCTCTTTCTCTCCAAATAGAAATCTCTTACTTTGAAAACTCCAAGTTTTGCTACAGTTCAGCCTTGGTTGGTGTAGCACTTTCTGGCTGCACTAGACAACCTGTTGTGGTGTTCTAGATAATAAAAGAAACAAAATCAAGCACCAGGTCATCTGGAAGACAATTTTAGAGATCACTTCCTTTTGTTATTTCTTTGCTTAACCCAGTGCAGGGGGTGGTCAAAACTGTATCACCATCCCACTGAGTATCCACTTAGAAATGGGAAAATTTATTCAGTTATACAAACATTCCTTACTATTTGATGAACTCCATGGATGCCCGTGAACTGACCTATGTACATGCTTGGCAATAAAAGGGCAGACACCAAGATGTCACACGAAAATTTTCTGTCTGAAAACACTAGTTTCAGCAAGTACGTGTTGTGCAAGTGGTTAGTTCCTCTCCAACTGTAGCTGACACTACCAACAACGGATAAAAACATCCTTTCCTGTTCTGTCTGGATTGGCCTCAGGATTCTTCTCAACTCTGGAGAACAGTGAGTCAGTGAATCAGATTTGGGAGGGGGAACCCGTTGTTTTTCTTGGGCTATGTAGGTCCAAACAGCTTCAAGGTTCTGGCCTGCAGAGTCCCCTCCATCCATCCATTTGGAAGGATTGCCCTTAGGGAGACAGACTGTTAACAGCCAATATGAAAGTCATTCGTTTAATCCAAAACTTGCACTTGAAGAGGGAAAGCTGAGGCAGAGAACGTTAAGTCACCTCAATCACATAGCTACTACTTCAGATAAAACAGCAACCTTTGGCACACTCTTCTGAGGCTTGGGAATTCTAAGAGTTTTCTTAAACCTTAACCTTTTTGACACTTTAGAACTAAAAAGTTCCTGCTTGTCCTCTTGGCCAAAACCAGGCAATTGTGTGAAACTGAGTTTGAAAACGAGCTGAAAGGCTGCTGGAAACTCACCAGCTTGCTTCTTCAAGGACGCTGATTGTGCTCTAGGCTCCCTCCACATGTGTGCTAGACTTAGAAACCTAGACTGCCTTTAGCTTCAACAGGAATAACACAAACACACACTCCTTTCCCCGTTTAGTCCTTGCGTTCTGAAAACAGACTTGAGGATCTGACAGTGCGGAGGCTGGGTGCCGAGTCCAAGGAGAAAAGGTATGGGGCTCCCTTCTGTGCTCTCCACCTTTTCATAGAAGGGTTTCCCAACCTTTTTTTCCAACAAATAGGCACCGTAGCCGACACAGTATGTGAAAATAAAGGGCTATTTAATTTTCCTTTGCTATGGCACTAATTCATAGATTCACTTGTTTAAACATAACAAGTGACTCTCTCCCACACAATTTTCATGAACACTGTGCTGGAAGAAGTAAACTCCGAGGTCTTACAGAAGCAGCTAATCAGATGCTGGGCCTGGCCCGCTAAGTAGGGGAAAGGTCAGTCCCACACCCACAGCGTGCCGCTGCCCTGGAGGTGGAGCCAACAGGGGAAGTTTAGTAGGTGAAGGGTCACTGGTATGAAGCCACAGTCACTTTTCCAGGCGACCAGCTCTCAGACATCTAGTTTCTGTTCATGGAAATAAAGCTCACTAGGGGAAAGGTCACACAGACCGAGGCAGCTCTATCATAACCCAGTTCTATAATAACCGGAGCTGTGTCCAAGGCAAGAGGCCAAGCCTGATAGCTTCAAGGCCTTTAGGAATTCTGCTGCCCAAGTGGAAAAACAGAGATATTTAAGTGCTTTAAGAATCATCCTGTACTGAATATGGCAAAGTAGTAAACAACCTATTGACTGGCAAGTTTACATTTTGTAAAATAACGTTATGAGAAAAGATTCTTTTCTTAAGTATATTGCAATAAAGGAATTTGTCCCTTTCTATTAGTGACTCTAGACTAGAGTTCCTAATCCTGGCCACATATTAGAACTACCGGGAGGATTCTAAAAGTGACTAACGTTTGGTGCTGGTTGAATCAGAACCTAGTTAGAGACCCAGGCATTTAATATTTATAGAGTGTCTCAGGCAGGAGGGTCTAATGTATAGAATTGCTCTAGACTCTTTACAACATGGATGTTTGAAATGACTCCAGGTGGGGATGGACATTCTCTACGCTTGAGCAGTGCTTTGTAGATTATGGGTCTTGGATAATTAGTGGGTCATAAAATCAGTTTAAAGGCCACAGACAGCATTAAAATGAAATAGAATAGAGAAAATGGCATGCTTGTGAGGCATGAAGTTTTTCTGGAGGGGTCAAACTTTTGTTACAGATCTATCTGAATCACAATGTAAGAGGACCACTATCCTAGGTTCTAGAAATAAAAGCTTAGTTACCCTGGGCCCCCACAGAATGGTTCTAATTCAAAGCAGTTGTGGCTTTGTAAATAGTTTTGCTGACTCCACAGGATGTTTTGGATGTGAATTGGGAATCCTGCCACGATGTTATTTCAAAATATATTGTGCAAACATTGTTGTTCTCAGATGGCTCCCAGACTTAGTTCAGTAGGAGCATTTCCTCTTGAAGCATCAGAGACGGGAAGGGTGATCATGACCAACAAACGTCCCAAGATGAATTAATGGTGAAATTCAAACGAGAAAGAAGTTGGTTGTTTACAAGTCCAGATGAAATCTTGCACAGTGTGAACTCTACTCCAAGAAAACTGAGCGAGTTAAGAAGACGCCATGAGAACCCTTCTGACCTGTGGATTACAGGGTAGTAAACAGGCTGTCATTAACAATGACTAGAATCAGAAAAATGGTAGGATTCAGACTCTGAGAAAAAGGACATATCCACTGGAGAGGCTGAGCAAAATAACAGAGGACCATTGCATTGCTATTTGAGGTCAAACCCAGAAATTATATGGAGACAATAATAACAATAATGAGGGACTCCAATTTTTGTATGGTTTCTTTTTCCCTTAATTAAAGTCCTTTCTTCTTTTATATTTTTAATTTGGATTTCTTTTAAATGAGTGCTTCTGGGTTATGTTACTTCTGTGGCTGTTAAGGGACACTATGTTTCAACATGGGAACAGATAGAGAATCTATAGCCTGCATCAATTTGAAAGAAAATGGGAGGTCACAGAGTTATTAGAAATATAGTGGTAGACAAAATTAAGCTTACAATTGTGAGTATATGAAACATAGAGTTTACTACTTGTATTAATACTAGTAGTAATGTACTTTTGCTCACCCCTGTATATGAGTCTCGGAACGACTGAAGGCCTGGCTGATTAGCTCAGTTGGTTTGAGTGTCATTCAGAGGAGCCAAGGTTGGTGGTTCGATCCCAGGTCAGGGCACATATGGGAGATGACCAGTCAATGCACAAATAAGTGGAGTGATAAAGTGAATGTTTCCCTCTCTGCCTTTCTCTCTCTCCCCCTTATTCTCTGTCTCTCTGAAATCAATAAATCAATTTTAAAAAGAATGACTGAGATTTCTTTATTTTATCTTGATAAATTGACACAGTGTTTAAGGAAACCCTTATTTCTTTTGTCTCTACACTGAGGAGGAAGAATTAATGTAACTATATTCTCACCTTTAGAGAAAACTGTCTAATGGTTTTAATCTACTGGTTTCAATATTTTGATTTATGAAAGAATTGCTTTCAGTGATGGGTAGTGTCTATCTTTCTTCCTGAAGAAAGGAGGATTTGCTATGTTCTGGAAACCAAAGGAATAATTGGACCTTGGCAAAAGGGCAGCAAATAACAGATTTGTCCTTCAAAAAATGTTTCAAGCAAACATCTTATCAGTCAGCTACAAATCCATTTAAAGCGGTACCAGACAGCCATGGGCAATTTTTCTCATTAAGGTAGTGTTTAAACTGTTGTTTCCAGATGACATAGGAGACACACCAGACAAACAACACCTGCAAAAGGAATTGGGGAAGTATTGATTTTTCATCAGTCAGAAAGTTTACTAAGCAGATGAAAAATAATTTGCCCTCGCAGTGACATTTTCCTGAGATCTTGCAGTAGTCAAAGGTATTGTTTTTCCTTAAATGCTCAAACTTTAATTACCAGAAAAGGTGAGCATCTAAACCACGGACATGTTAGTCAAGTAGAGGTCACATCAGAAAAATAAATTCATTGTTGTCAGGATGGATTTTTTGTCTTGTCTCTACCTCGCCCTTCAAGCTTCTCCCTTTCCTCACACGCCCAAGCTGTACTGAGTTCACACTGATGCAATTTGGGGGTCTCAGTAAAGTTTCTGCTTCTACCACTAAGTGAGATGGTTTGGTTGAAAAAGGAAGCAGCATTCTGTAACAGAAAAGGATGGGTTGAAGGAGTGGAGATTCTGGGTTCTGTGTTTCTTTTCATCCTCACTCATTGACAGATCCTGGAAAAAAATCATTTGCTTTTTTCACATCCCGGTTTCTATTATCGAGAAAGATGAATTGTTGTAAATGACCTGTAAGGTGCATTCCACTTCTAAAATCTCCTGGTTTACCCATTCCTGAGTTTAAAGTTCTCACTGGATGAGTCTGAGTAATCATGCCTTTCCTACATTGGAAAAGAATCTTTTATAAGATTTCATTTAGTATAAATTACTTCTCCAAGCAGGGACATCCTTATGGTGTCCTGGAAGAATGGCCATCTCATTGTTATCAGTCCTATTCTCTGGAAGAACTCAAAATAAATCCAGCCAGTGCAGGGAACATGATTTTGAGCCAACTTATTGAATGTTCTTGAATAGGGTTTTGAACCTTGAGCGAGTGCTTTAACTATAAGAACCTCATTGCAGGTGCTGGTCACTTATCATTAGTGACAGCGGCAGATTTTTCCTGTGATCCCTGCTGGGCTCCTGGGCTGCTCTGTCTCAGAGAGTTCTCTCCATCCTTTCTGAACCTGATTCTCCTGTGGGTTTTGTGAACAAACTTCTGTTCTGATTAAGATAGTACTGCTTAGGCAGCATCAGAACTTTTAAAAACAGGCTTAGAAGGAATTTTTGCCACCCCATAGTCATAAAGGAAAAAGGGCATTTTCTCCTTGTATTCCGGTGTTGGTTCATTGAGCTGTTGTGATAAGATTTCTCCCATTCCTTTTGTGTCCACAGACTGATCAAGGGTTGGCTGGAAAAAAGGAAGCTTCCGATTGTTGGAAGTCTACATCAGCGAATGTGACAGGAGCATGGTGTTTATAAAGAACACAGAGAATTTGCAAAATGTAAAACCTGTGCCAGAAAATACCCCCCTGGAAGGCCTTTCTTAACCACTTTATTAAATAAGGCTTCTCAAGGTACTCTCTACCATCATGTTTGAAAAGTTCTTCGAGGCACAATGATCTTTGATGATCTTGCTTATTTGTGTACCTGTTTCTCATCTGACCCGCATTCAACTAAGCCTTTCTGTCTTGTTCACATGTGATGAACGCATGGATGAGCCAGTGGGAGCAATATGGATGACAGGTATTAACATCACTTAGGGGTTTGAAGCTCTCACAACTTCAGCCTCCCGAACTCTTCCTCCTTGTCATTTCCACCTTCTACATTTGTAAATTTCTATGAGGGGTTGTGGGAGTAAGGTGCATAAACCTCCTAAGTCTGGTCCTTTAGGGAAGTCATCGTTCACTCCCCCCTTTAATGACAGTTGGAATTCTCTGAAACTTCTATGTTCACCCATTATGGGTAAGAGATAATTCAGGATCTGGGTAATGGGGGAATTATTAAGAAGATTGAGTCTCTGTAATTTTCTCTCTAGCCTTTTAGGTGGGCAATTAGCAGCAGAATATTGGTTTTCTTAGATTTTTGCCTAAAGCGTAAACTTGGTTAAAACAGTCCTGCTGGCATTCTAGAAAAAGGTTTCTATACTGGTGTTTATCATTCAGCTCCTGAAATTCACACTGGGTGAAACTTGGCATGACAGCTCTCAGCTCAGTTGCAGCTTAGAAGAAAACAGATTTTGCTTTGCTTAAATTGTTTTCGATTGACTGGGTAAGAATAAATTAAAGGTTCTTGTAGGTAATAGCTTCTGAATTCAATTAAAATTATCATCAGGCACTTGCTTTTTTTTTTTTCTGAAAGTACAGAAATGATTTTGAGCTACTTAATTGATTTTCTTATGAAGTTTTTTGACTGACAGATTTAGCCTAATTCTTCCTCGACATTTTTCACTCACAGCAACATAACAATAGAAAATAGAAATTAGAAAACAAATTTAGTTATTCTGTTATGGTGAGAATTTCAGAGTTATAAAATCTTAAAAGTTCATCCATCTCTTCATTTGTTTATTTATTCAAACACTGATTCATTGATCAAACATTTGTTTACCTCTTAATTTAGGCCAGGTTCACTGCACAAGAGTTTAATATTTATCACACTTGGGATTTTTTGTTTACAAATGACCCTAGTTTGCTAGTCTGCAAGTTTCAAGCAGGCTGGGGCCATTTCTGTTTTATTTACTGAGGAATAGTTAAGTAGCAAGAATAGTGGATAATGCATGGTAGTCTTTTAATAAGCATTTGATAGAAGGAAGGGAGGAAAGGAAGGAGGACAGGAAGTTAAGAAGGGCAGAGATTATTATATGTTTTGTGCATTGCACTCCTTGGGCAGAAAAAGGCTGGATATAGACATATGCAAGGGCTAAAGTCAGCCAAACTGTTCCTTTGTTCAATACAGGTCAAGAGAAAGTCCATAAGATGTTTTCCCTCTCAATAATAGAGGCAAATCGTGTTTTTAAATCAAAAAGGGAATTTGTAGGGTGTCACACTATGCCACAGAGGACCAGGATGTATTCTTAGTCTGTGAGATGACAGTCGCTGTGCATGGTGGTAAGAGGTTTAGACTGAGAGTTGGGAGCCTGAAGTCCTATTCTGTCTTCACCTATACTCATTGCAAGCCTGTGGGCAATGTGCCCAGTCTCCCTGCACTTCTGTTTTCTCGCCTCAAAAATTGAGTTTCATGATAACAGGAATACTTGCTTCGTTGAGTTCTGTGAGGCTAAATGTGCACATTTGCAGATGCAATTGACAAAAAATGTTATTTGAGAGTAATTAGTGCTGACAGTAGGGATAAGAATTGGAACAATTCTGCTGCTTCAACTGCCCCCAACTGACAAAAGGAGACGTTGTGAAAGAAGCTAAGCCCAAGCTGTCTATATTCTATAATTTTGCTTATGTCAATATCAAAATCAGTCAAAACTAAACGTTAGTGCTAAAAGTCAAGGGATGGTGGAATGGTGGAATGGGGCATGTGAGTTCTGGTTCTTTACTTGGTTCATTATATGTGATAACTAATTGACCTCTGCATTAAGTTTTGTGCCTTTTCTTTACATTGTGCTTCAATAACAAAAGTTTAAGATAGGATACAGAAAAGGTTCTTATAAACCACTCAAAATTCTACCACTCAGATATAATCACTATTAAGTGGACTCTGGTTGTCTAAATTTCTTTTTCTTTTTATATACAGGTGCATCCATATAGACACCGGCCTTGTCTCCCCCTCAGAAATACCCACAAAACATTTATAAATATATAAACACAGTAGCACACACACATTTAATATTTTTATATAAAAATAAGACTTCGTTACATATATAGTGTTGTTCTGTAACATGTTTTTTAAAAAATTGAATATGAAAATGGCTTTGATGTTTTTCCTGATTTCTAAAAATGCTCAGTGAAATATAAATAGTACATATATATACAAAGGAAAAAGTACCTTTTATTCACCTTAAATCTTACCACTCAGAGAAAAGTGATGTCTTATAAATTTTGTAATAAATAAGACATCACAAGACCCTGGCGGGGTAGCTCAGTGGAAAAGCATTGACCTGACATGCCAGAAGTCATGGGTTCAACCCCCCAGTCAGGGTACAGATGAGGAAAAATCAACGAGTAAAGAACTAAATGAAACAATGAAGGAGAACAACAAGTTGATGCTTCTCTCTATCTCTCCTTTCCTTTTTTCTCTTTCTCAAATCAATGGGAAAGTTTTTTTTTAAGGCATTACAAGTCTTTCCTCTAGTACCTTAACAAAATTGAATATCTGATTCTGTCCTTAAGATTCATCCTGCAACTTCCTGTAGTTAAAATCTTTCTCAAGAATAAAAAGCCCTTTCTGCAGACCTAATGGGGAGGGTCTGCATCTTGGTCAAGTCACTGAGGCATGTCCATATTTGGTTCTTGGTTGTATATATTTACAAAGTTAATATAAGCTAGCCGGTATCTGAGAGTCAAATTTGAAAGACTCAAACTTACATCTGAAATGCCAAATGTACTCTCACTTTTGCAACTGCTGGAAATTTCTGCCTAGAATTTTCTTTCTTTAATTACATATGTAACTTTGTCCTTCTTCATTTGGATTTCTACTTAAATGACAATTTATTGGAGGCCTTCCCTGACCATCCTTTTAAAAGTGGCATATACCACACTGTGAATCCTCTCTTTTATGGTTCCTCTTGTCACTTTCCGTTTTCTGACAATATATTATGCATTTAGATTTTAGAATATTAATTAGATCCCTTTGTTTTGTTCAACTGGTCTGGCACACAGTCTAATCAACTTTTGTTGAATAAATAAAGTGTCTCCCCAAATGGGACACAACAAGTTAATTGCCCTTTTTGCTCATTATCTGCCTCTAAGAAAATTTCTTTTAGCATGTTCAATATATAGCTTGAATATGAGATGAAATGGCTAACTGTTGACCAGACTTTGGAGAAAGAAGTCTCCTCTAAATTGCACAGTGCATCTTGCTTAAAGGCTCAAAGGATACATGGGTCATTGTTTTCCTGATATGAATATGATACTGCTAAGTGTCTCTTCACATCATCCACCAAATTCCCATGCAATTCCCTTTCAAGAAAACCCACTCTACAGGTATCCAAGTGGGCCCTGCTGGATGGTGACTGTTGACATAGTTGTGTTATTCCTGTCTCCCTGACCTGGTTCATTGCCTCAGGCTTAAGTCTCTTCTTCAGGTCATACTGTTTACTTTTTCCTTTTATCTTGTGAGGGAGACTGCTTTTAGAGTATATCCCATTCTGAGCATTGACGTCAGTGATCTGATGGTTTCCATGTAGTTGGTGGAGACCAGCTCATGTTTCTATCACTTATCCGCTTGAACAGTCACAAACAGAAAGACAAACAGACACTTTTCTGCTCTTGTGCTATATTTATTCTTAGCCATCGACTGAGACTTGGCAACAACCAGTGGAACCAGAAATATTTTGTTTGGATTAGGTCAACAGTCATCTGAGATTTTCATCTATCTTTTTGTTATGGTGCAGTGGTCTCTGTTCCAACATTCCATCTGAATCATAAGTGTCTTGAAACAATCTATCTTGATAAATGACATGGACAGCTGAATCAATGGTATTTATTTAATTTGAAATTCACATTTAAATCAATCATTATTAATAAAATGACATTGTCATTTGCCTACCAATATTGTTTTCTTAGTTAAGGAAATATGGATGCAGTTATATAAATGGTGAATAACTATGCTATATACTTGAAACTCTCTCCCCTCCCACAGCTATGGCTCCATTGATTCGAGCATATCTGCCCTGGGCACTGAGGATGGCTCTGTGGAGCCTCCACCTCAGGCCCTAAAAATAGCTTGGTTGTGAGCATAGCCCAGATGGGCAGAGCACTGACACTAGAAGGGAGTTGCCAGGCATATCCTAGTCAGGGCACAAGCGGGAGTCTGCCTCACTATCTCCCCTCTTCTCACTTAAAAAAAACACAGGCTTCCTCTATCAGATATTCAGACTTTTTCATGAGTTCTTATGCCTTTGACATCTACTCCTCATTTCATCACATCATCCACTCCACCTTATTGCCTAGCACACCACAGTTTTCGACTTCTGGTGTCTGGTCTTCACAACTACCTTTTGAAACAGGGCAGCCAGATATTATGTGCTTTTCCATTTTATCTCTGATGGGAAATGTTTTTCTTCTTATAATTACTGTCATTATAATAAAATTAATTAAGCTTCAGGAATTTTACAATGTCTGGAGAAATAGCAGGAGAAATGGTAAGCTGTTATAAAAACAGATTAAGGAATTTCTGACTTAAGGGTCAGAGCCATTCTGTCTGTACAGCGAAATAAGCCAGAAACCAAACTAATGGGAAAGAAGATGGCATCTTGTAAATGCCAGAAAAGCCTGGAGTTACAGAGAAAACAATGCCATATCTGGCTTCTTGATCCCTTTCATGTTTTTCACATATGCCTCTCAGGCCACAGGTTAGTCTTTAATTACATTTCTCACCCTTCTCCCACTTTCTACCCCACCAAATAGTATGCTTTATTTTTTAAAACTTTGCCTACATAAAAATCTTGAGATATACGATGTGGAAGAGTTTGAGTATTATATAAATCAAAATAAGTAACTGCTAGCTGCTTTAACTGCCAAACTTCAAAATATCATTGGCTTAATACAACAAAGAATTATTTCATGCTCTTGTCACACTTAAGTACAGGACAGGCAGATATTTTCACTGCTCTCTAAGATCCAGGCAGCTTCCATGTTTCAACAATGCGTTCTTTAAATGCTTTGCTTCTAGTTTCATGGTGTGGAGGGGGTAGAATGTGGAGACTCACACTGGCTCCTAACTGCCTGGGACCCAAAAAAATTTATCATTTACACCACATTTTCATTGACCAGCACTAGTTTTGAGGTCTCAACCTAATTAGAATGCTTAGAAATCTATAAGAGCATACAGAGTATTTGCTGAATACTATCTCTGCTTAGAACCTACAGAATGGCTTCAATTAATAGAAAATTAGAGCTGAAAAAGATTTTGGATCAGAGTTAGGGAGGCTAAATGACTTGGCCAAAGTTGTATATCCAAGAAGTGGCTGAGGGAAGGGCTTCTATCCTAATAACTAGTCCTTATTAAGCTCATATTATGTGCCAGGCACTATGCTAAAACATCTGTGCGCCCTTTTCCCCTGAATCCTCACACTAACTCTGTGACAAAGACACTATTCTTATCTTTATTTGAAATATGAGAAATTAAAGCTTAAAGAATACAGGTAAAAATGCATAAGATCACACAGTTACTAAATGGCAGAAGGGAGATTCAAACCCACGCTGCCTATCATCAGACTGTCAACATTGCAATCTGTAATTTGATGGCCACTTTTTTGGTTCTGGTCCCCCAAACCCCCTTTTGATCATACCAACAGACTATTATCTTTGGGATTAAATGTAAAAGTCCTCATCAAAGAATGATGCTACAGAAACTTTAAGACTGAAACCTCTCCAATATCCTTACTTATTTAGAAAACAGATTGAAGTTATTTGTGAGGACAGAAAAAGTAATACACAAACAGGCAAATCACACTGGATTATCATAGTGAAATTTACTCTAGCTATGAACAGAGTGCTTCCTGTAAGACATATAAGTATTTTCTGTCCCTGAGAGGTGGCCAGTGTAGAGCATTAACAAACATTAACTTACAACCACAAGGTAGACCAGTAATTTTCAACCATTTTTATCTCATGTCACACATAACTAATTACTAAAATTCTGTGGCACAACAACAAAATATTATATTTTTTTGCTGATATGACAAAATATAGGTATAATTTTCATTGATTTACAAAAAATAAAATACCTTGACTTTTTAAAAAATCAGGTGTCTATACATCTATATAAGAATTAAGACTTTCTGATACCTCCTGACCAGGTGGTGGTACAATGGATATAGATCATCGGACTGGGATGCTGAGGACCCAGGTTCAAAACCCTGAGGTCACCAACTTGAGCATGGGATCATAGACATGATCTCCTGGTTGCTGGCTTGAGCCCAAAGGTCACTGGCTTGAAGCCCAAGGTCGCTGGCTTGAGTTCAAGGTCATGCCCCAATGAAGAATTGATGCTTCTCATCTCTCTCCCTTTCTGTCTGTCTGTCTGTCTCTCTTTAGCTAAAAAAGAAAAAAAAGAATCTCTGGTACCAAGACTTAACCAATCAGACACAATCTTATTATATGATGTGACCAGTAAGATTATGTGACCTACATATTTATGGTTCAAGACAGGGTATTCACACCAGACAACTATTGTTCCATTGTTGTGTTGGCTGTTGTCTTTTTTTCTTTTCTTCTTCTTTTTTTTTTTTTTTTAGAGAGATAGAGGTATGGAGAGAGACAGGGACATTGAGATTGAGCTGCTCCTATATGTGCCCTGTCCAGAATAGAACTGGCAACCTTCATGTTCCAGGAGGACGCTCCAACCAACCAAACCAGGGTTTAATTTTTATTGATTTTTAGAGAGAGGAAGGGTAAGAGAGGGGAAGGAGAAGGGAACATTTATTTGTTGTTCCAATCAGTTGTGCATTCATTGATTGTTTCTCGAGTGTGCCATGACCAGGGGTTGAGCCCAAACCTTATCGTTTCAGGATAATGATTGAGCTAACTGGCCAGAGTCTGTTGTCATCTTTTTATTTGACAATCTAAGAGAAAAGAGGTCAGTGCCCCTGTCTAAATAGTCAGGTATTGCATGTTTTAAAAATTCTTGCGGCACACCGGTTGAAAATAGCTGGGGTAGATGAATGGAGAAAACAAATATCGCAGTGTTTGTTTAAGAAGCTAACACTAAATCAAATATAATCATTTCTGTGGCTCTTGTTCTATGTGACAGTAATATTGAGAGTTTTAGTCATAATTGTTCACATCTACCCATTATAACAGGTAGTATGCATCCACCAAGCCTAGACTTGTTGTTTTTTTTTCAGTTAGCTATTTTATCATCAATGTAAAATTATTCACTTATAGTAAAAAAAGCAAAAATAGATTTATAAAACTGTTTCTAATTAAGATTAAATTATATGATGTGTTTAGCACAGTACCTGGAATATAGGAAGCACTCAATTAATGGAAACTGTGTTACTGTTATTATTATTACACTCGTTAGCTAATGAATCCCTACAGACCTAGTTTATATGCACTTTCAACCTGGATGTTATTGCAAAATTCCATATATTTAACTGAAATGACTGTTTGATTGATTACATTTACCAAAATGCCAGGTTTTTTCAGACCCACCTTGCAATTGGAGGCCTCCAATAGGAAGGCATGGGTCCACACAGTTTCTGAAACATATGGTCACATCCAGGTGAAACATGAAATAATTAACTGTGTGTCAGTCCAAGTAAGTATTTTGTAGGAAAAAACAAGTTTCTGTTATCAAGTCTTGATGTGGTCTCCTGGGGAAAGAAACATGCTGTCTAGAAAAACTCAGTCTAGTTGCCCTCAGGAGACATTGTAGGAGGTCCTAAACTTGTTCAATCCCTTACTTTCCTCAGAATTGTCTCTTTTTGTTTGTTTGCTTACCAATAAATGTGGTAGTTATTTTGAGAATCCAATCAGATAATATTTAAAGGGCTTTAAAACTAATTCTATATTTATACATACCCTCCCACCATAATGTGAGACCTGAAAATTCAATTCAAGACTGTGAAAAATATGCAGCCTTTTTATTGAATGATTAATGAAATGCAGGAAGTTCTGGGGTTTAAGTATGCCATCCACATCTGCCCAGAACTTTGAAATGTTGACATTTCTCAGTTAGTTGGCCATTTTGGGACAGACGACTATTTAGGATTCAGGGATCCATTTTCCTCTCTCTGCTTTCCCCAAGTGGTTTGAGATTGTCTGCTCTTTTCTTCTTATCTTTCTACCCAAATAAGCTTCACTTTCCCTGATTGAGAAGGGGCTGATCAGAGGATGGAAGTCATTGCCAACCATGTTATTTATATTCACATTCACAATATAGAGAGGTTTTCACTGTATTCCCTTAGATAGGTTAAGTTATGCAAGGTCAATGTGTAATGGAATAGAGAAAGGTTGATTGGGAAAGCACTGTGTTTACTTGTGGAAATAATCTGATACACTGTAATCAATGCTATATATGAACTGAAAGGGAGAATCAGTATTGCTTGTGAAGGTATGGTGTGGCTTGAGGAGGGATGTGGGTGGGAAAAAAACCCACCAAAAATGGAAAGCAAAACAGGAGAGTAGAAGAAAAGAAGCTTAGGGAACTGGCAGAATGCTGTGCTCTGGACTTCTGACCGTCCCCAGACCTTCATTCAGTGTGTGCGTAAAATCCAAATATGTATATATTTGGAGCCACTGGAATTCCTTCCTTCATTGGCCGGATAGAAAAGGGCAATATTTTAATATTAAGACTGGGAATTAGAATGTTATAGATATTAGTTTTTACATTGATACTAAATTTTACATTTACATTACAATTTTAGACTGTAATTTTGCACCATATAAAATTATATTTTAGTGGAGGATAATTTACATTGCCCTCATCACAATTGGCTATGTATGTGACATCATAATTATTTACTTTTAACCCTCTGACTCCCATTTCCATGGACATCCAGAGACCAGGCAGCAAGAATGAAGAACAAACCCAAGTCTTTCCAAGTCTTATTGTTCTGAGACATGTCAGGTCTTTCCTTTTTTACTTAAAACATAAGAACAAGATATGCATTAACAGCCAGAATTTCTCAGAGAGCAGAGAGAGCTCCAGTAAACTGGTCATCAAGTTCTAGCAACACTATTTCAGATAATCCATAAAAACAAGTATTAAGTGTAAAAAGAAGTCAACATACTAAATAAGAATGAATGTAAAGCCAGATCTAAAGTATAATTAAAAGATAAGTGGAAAGTTCTATTGACTTTAAATTGTCAGCAACAAAACCAAGTGCAAATATTTTAAACATTATAGGTTATTTTTGAGAATGCAAACATGACACAAATTAATTACAGATTAAATTAATCTGCATGACAATGTTTTATGTCAAGCAAGGAAGAGGTGTAAAGAACAATTTGTCATACCATATGTTTAAATCCCTTCTGGATTTCTTGAGGGAGACTATAAAAGAAGCTTAACAAATTAAAAATCAAATTATTTGATTTATAAAACTATTGTTTCACCAGGTAAGGTATAGTTTGCTTAACCTGGTTTTTCCCTCAAAAAGTGAGGGCTTGGATGCAGGTAGTTTATTTTGGAAGTGATCCCAAAATAAAGCAGAGGGCAGTAGAGAGAGAAGACGGGAAAGCCAGCACAGGGTGCATTCTTGAGTTGGTCACTGCTGTGGGCAACTGGGATTCTCTGACAAGCGGTGTACACTGTATCTCAGAGCACCCAAGACATGGAAAACAGGGACACTAGGCACATATCCAATGGCTCCCATTCCCCACTAGTCAAACTTTATTCTGTGGGTTGCAGGAAAGGGTGGAAAAGGTGAAGGGATTAAGCAAAACAAAACAAAACAAAAGACCAAGCCTCATAGACACAGACAACAACATGGTGATAACCAGAAGGGAATGATGGTGAGAAGTAAAGAGGGTAAAGGGGGCGTAAATGATGATAGAAGGAGACTATATACTTAGGGTGATGACCACACAGTACGATAATATACAGATGATGTATTATAGAATCGTACCCCTGAAACCTGTATAATTTCATTAACCAATGGCACCCCAATAAATTCAATAAAAATAAACCAAACAGACAAACAAAAAGAGTTGTCCTCAGGTATTAATTTCCTTATGCTTCCAGGCTGCATATGTGAGGGAGTATGAGAGATTCTATACATATCATCAGAAAGTAAAATGATGTTGACTTTTTGAAGAGGAATAAAGACACTTGTACGTTATACATCATTCATAGATCTCCGAGTCTTCTAGCATTATGGTACATGTCATATATCCACTATATATCCATGATGTAACTCCTTTTCCAATACTTGTGAGGCTCTTGGAGTGGGAGCAGTGTACATTCTTCTAGTTGCTGCTTGTCACCTGTCCCTCAGAATTCCTTTTCCTGTGCTGTCTCAGTCACCTGTGCATGTTTTGTCTCCACTCTTGCTACCTGGTCTCTCCTTTCATCTTTGCCCCAAATGTACATGAGTCATCCATTCCCTCAGTCCCCAAAGCAGCTTCAACATAAAGTTATTGTTTGTCATAAGATTTTAATACAAATTTGAGGATAATACAGGTATCAAAGTACAGATGAAGACAATACCTGGATAGCTGATTTTGCTATTCCTAAAGAGGTTGGCCATCCTTACTTAGGGAAATCCACTAGGGGCCCTCTTTTTCCTGAGTTGCAAATGCCTTTGGTTGTTTAGCTCTGCAATTTCCCATCTTCCCAATTTCTCACATATCCTGAGGTCCCTAACTGTGGGGTTCCTCACACTTCTAAGACAATTCAAAAATCCTTGTAACTTCATTATGAAACACAGTTTAGCTCCTGTTTTTTCCTCGTCTCTTTCTTCTAGACTAGTTCACAAGTAATTCTTCAACAGAATAACAATAAGACCCCAAAACCAATCTTTCCACATAAAAATGATAAATCCTACTACTTATTCAGAACACAGATCCACTGTGTCTTATTTTTTCTAAAACAAAGTCAATTTCATTTTCTTCATATATAAACAATAGTTCAATTCTTTATAATAGACTTGGAACTAGTTTGAAGTCTAAGAAGTATTCCACGGAAGTGTTGAGATTTTGGATGGCCACAGAAACTGGGGCTGGTAGAAATAAATTTTTTTATGAAAGACTACTTAAACTTATCTCTAAGCTAGAACAGAGGAAGGATATAAGGATTCCCCTTCCCCCAACCAGGATTACTAGAGAGAACCAGGCACCAAAAAGTACAATTATGATGACTTTACTGATGAATCTTATGGTTTGGCAATGTTGGGTGCAATGAAATAAATAGACATTTTAGGCTAAGTTGAATATTTAACCAGGTAAATGAAAGGGTGAGTATAAGAACCGTGAACGTGTATTGTTGATATCTTGAGTTATGAACTCAGACATCAAACCTTTTACAATGGGATTAGAAAGTTCAGTTGTCTGCCCAAAAGTTTGCTCCAGGTTCTCACTTGAGATGGAAGAAGCCCACCACCCCTGCTTTAAGCAGTATAATCTGAGGGGATTTAATTTCTCTTGAATTGGAGGGCAATTGGAAAAAGCAGACCTTTGTTATTAATACTCAAAAGCATCAAAATAATTTTTTGGAAATGCTTATGGTTAATAAAAGAGATTATGAGCAAAATAAGAAAGAAGTATTTGTCCTTATCAAATGTAATTTCAAAGTACTCTTTAATGTCCTGAGTAGGGAATCATGTTTGAACCAAGCAACAAACTGTATTCCAAACCATAATGCATGGTTTGCAATTATTTATAACTAAGAAGTAAACCTAAGCAGCAGGTGCAAACAAATATTTACTCTGTTAGAACATTTCTGAGGTCCTCAGTGAGAGCTAACCTAGGAAAGAAAGTGTTCTTGAAAGTTACTGTGAAATTGGATTAGTTTCCTATTCAAGAAATGCAATTGTATTTCCTTCGAAGTGATTTTCCAAGTCAACAATACTCATAAAAATCTTAATAATACTTTGAAATGACACACTCTTTTGTATAGAGTTCTTTCAGGAAATTGATTTTTATTCTTCAAACACCAAACTTGCATCCAGCATAACGCAGAACTCAAGGGCACACACCTTAATTAATAGCTTTTTGCACTGTCATTCCTAAGAACTAGTAGAGAACTGGCTGAAGCTAAGGAGTGTGGATTTGGGATTGGAGCATGCTACGGGCTTCAGCTCCACTGTGGGCCCTATTGCCAGTCTCTGACATTCTGAAGGTGGGAGGTACGGGGCTCCTTGCAGATAAAGCCCCCTCACTTTGCACCTGAGACTTGTAGACACCTGCGTTTTGGTATTGAGCAAATTCTGTGATGTTGATTGTTTCCATTCACATGTTATTTCTCAAACCACCCACCCAAAACTCTACAAATACCATGTGTCGAAACCTTTGCTAGCACAAATATTATCTTCAGCCTCAAACCTGCTTTATATCCTAATGCCTGGTCCTGCTCTGGAGGGTGTGGCGGGCCAGCCTCTAGCTTTTGTCCAGTGTGCGGCCTCACAGAACTTTTCCCTCTGCTCTCTATACTGTAGCCCCAGGTGAAGCAGTGTGTCAGCCCCTTGCCAGTATGCATTTCCCAGCACCGTGCCCCGGTCAACGTAGAGCTCCTTAACATTTCTTTCTCCCAGGAGAGACTAATTACAATCATGCCCTACATCATGACATGTTCGGTCAACAGACCACATATACAGTACAACAGTACTCCCATAAGATTATAATGGAGCTGGAAAATTCCTATCATCTAGCAATGATGTAGCCATTGTGACATCATACTGCAACACATCCCTGCAGTGTCAGCCTTGCTGTGGTCTTGTCGCCTCCTCCCTGGAGTTGTTATGAGTATGTGACTTATGCCTCAGTCTCACCATCTAAATCCCCACCTGACCAGCCCCTCAACTACATCTGAGTAGGAGCCCTTATTCTGATTGCCCATTTCTACCCAAGCTTCTCCGAGATGGTCTGGCCGTCCTCCTTCTTCCTGCGCTCCTTTCCAGTGTATAGAGATCTGTCCTTGAGTAGAAGTCCTTGAGTCACTGATGCCTATGACCAACTCCAAAGCCAGTTTCCTTCCTGCTTGGCACTTTCTCCTTACTTCACTATAGCCAGTCCCATATGGCTATTGACTGCCACTCCTTCTGTCTGCCCACCTGCCTCAGCTCGTGCCGATGGCCTTTTGCTAGAACTACCCCTTTTGTCCCTGGAATCTCCCTGACTTCATGTCCTGGTCATCTCTGATCTTGCCTTTTTAATAGTAAATCAACATCCAGTAACAATATTATATTAACAACAATATCATATAACTTTCATTGAATATTGCCTGTGTCAATTTTAGACTTATAATCTCTAAGTCTCACAAGATTCCAAGTTAGAGCTCATCATCCCATTTTAATAGATAAAAAAAATGAGCCAGACTCAAGATGAGGTCTGGCATCAAAGTCCAAGCTCCTCCATTTTTACCCCACTGCCTCCCTCTGAAAGAAAGCTGCACTATATCATCCGTAATCATCCAAGTATGATTATCTTCATACACAGGTGGATAGACTGAGACTTAGACTTTCTTGTCAGTGACCAGCAATCAAACCCAGGACATCCACATGCTGGGCCGACACTCTACCACTGAGCCAAATGGCCAAAATTGGAGTCAAATTCAACTTAGAAAACCTTTGCTTTTTCCACGGTGCTACTTACTACTTCGTCTGTTGTATATTTGCTTTATAAAGTATACTTGCTACTTTATACTGCATAAGTTGTATACCTGCTTTGAAAACACTCAAATTTCAGCCTGCAATCAGTTTAAGTGCCCTTTATTAATGAAGTCTCATGTTATGACATCTAAATCGTGGCTTTGGATGACACTTCTTCCCTTCTGCTTCTCTGCCTCTTTCTCGGCCTCCCCCTCCACTTGTTCTTGGAATGATTCATCTTTCTATCTTTTCTTCAGCAGGCATAGATTGTCCCCTGAGGGTGCTTATAGGACTTGAAATATCAGCCAGAATGCCAGCTTTAAATTACAGTGAGGAATGGAGCTATCACGCTCTCCGTGACTCATGTTTGTTGATCGGTACCCTCTCTCCCTGTGGGCAAATCTACATGGGATGTTAAATTTATAATTGGGAGAAGGGTTGGCAAAAGAAGATTTGAAACAAGAGAAAATAGATGAGGTAGCTGGGTGTGACAGGCTACCACAGTTCAATGCATTGATATTTTGCATTCGGGATTTTGCTGCCACAGGCTTTGGCTGGTTGAGTCCTTGGACCAAGGCCCAAATTCTCTCAGCGTCACTGCAGAGTGTAGAAAATTGTTATTGTGCTTGATAAACTTAAACAAGTTTTAAAAGTTTTTAAAATGAGATGTTCACTAAATATAAAAATATTTATGAAATATGTCAGTTACAAAGGATAAATATATTGAATAGTTTCTTATCCACAGCTTAGATCAGAAATAGAGCATTGCCAAGGATGTTAAATTTTCTTGTTTGTCCCTTTCTCATTATATTCCATTGCCTTTCTCAAATAACTGTGATTTCAGCATTTTGTGTTTATCATTTCATTTTTTCATCATAACATTACCTTTCTCTTGGATCTCTAACCAACATACTAGCTTTACATAAAGGGAATCATGCCATATATGTTTTCTATCAAAAAAATTTAAAAATTCATGTTTTGGGCCCTGGCCAGGTGGTTCAGTGGATAGAGCATTGTCCCAGCACGCTGAGGTTGCATGTTCGATCCCCAGTCAGAGCATATGAAAAAAGCAGTCAATCAGTGCACAACTAAATGGAACGAATAGGTGGAGCAATGAGTTGATGCTTCTTTCTTTCTCCCTTCCCCCAACCCTTTCTCCCTCCCTCTCTCTCTCTCAAATCAATGGAAAAAAATTTTTTTTTTAATTTATGTTGTTTTGTGTAGCTGAAATTCATTAAATTTCACTACGATACAGTAATCTACTGTAGTAACACACAACTTATTTATCTGTCCTATTGTCAATGGGCATTTGGGTTTTTCAGAATTTATTGAGATAGTAAATAATGCTACTATGCACATTCTTGGGTATTTTTCTTGGTGCGTATGTGCATGGACTTCCAGGGGTGAATTCCTGGTGTCATTGGGTATACACATTTTCCATTTTAGTAGAAAAAGATAAATTATGTTCTAAATGTTTGTAGCAACTATTTGATACTCCTCTCAGCAGCATGAAATCCATCCTTTCCCACATTGTCATCAGCATGTAATGTTGCCATACTTTAATTTTCATTGTGGGTGTGATATTATTTCATGGTATTTTGAATTTACATTTCATCATCTCTAATAAAGTTGAACATCTCTTCCTATATTTATTTCCCCTTATTCATCTGTGAAGTTCATATTCAAGATTTTGCCCTTTATTACTGAATTGTTTTATTTTTTCTTTAAAATTAATTTACAGAAGATTTTGTTTTTATATAGTCATATGTTGCATGTTGATCTTTTTCAGTTCTATGTGCTAAAATATCTTTTCTCAGTAAATGTATTTTCTTTTAATTATTTTGAATGAAATTATAGAATTTATTTTATTTTTTTGAAGACATTTTTCTTGGCCCTGGCCAGTTTGCTCAGTGGTAGAGCATCCACCTGGTGTGTGGATATCCTGCATTCCATTCCCAGTCAGGGCACACAGGAAAAGTGACCATCTGCTTCTCCACTCTTCTCCCCCTTCTCTCTCACTCTCTCTTCACCTCCTGCAGCCATGGCTCGATTGGTTTGAGTACATTGGCCCTGTGTGCTGAGGATAGCTCCATGGAGCCTCCACCTCAGGAACTAAAAAATAGCTTGGTTTCAAGCATGGCCCCAGATGGGCAGAGCATCTGCCTCAGAAAGGGGTTGCCGGGTGGATCCTGGTCAGAGTGCATGCGGAGGTCTGTCTCTCTGTCTCCCCCTTCTCTCTCTTGGAAAAAAAGAAGAAGGAAAAAAATTCCTTTCTATGAGGATGTCATATGTCATTAGCTTTATCCTTCTCTTCTAAGACTGTAATTGTTTTTAAATGCAATGTGTAATAGGGAATTTTTTCACCTGTGGTTACCCAACTGTTTCATGATAGTTTATTAAAAAGTATATCCTTTCTTCAATGACCTACTATATACCTGTCATATATAAAAATCCACATATTAGTAAATCTGTATTTGGACTTTCTATTCTAGTACATTTGATAAGACGGATCTATTTTATTTATTATGCCTTTATAATAATTCTAAGTATGTGATATAGTGAGTATCTTTCTTTCTTTCTTCTTTCTCTTGGCCCCTTGCTCTCCCATATAAATTTTTTAGATTAGCTTGTCAAGTACCACAAGTGCTTACTGAGGTTTAGGTGGGAATATCATTGAAATCACCAATCAGGTTAGGAAGATTTGGTGTTTCTATGGTAACAAGTCTTTTTATCCATATATATGATGTATATTTATGTTTTCTTTGTCTTTCAACAAAGCTTTATACTTTTTTTCATAAATTTCTCAAATAATTCTTATAATTATTTCTAGATATTTTATAATTTTGATGTTATTATAAATCTCTTTAAAATTTTATTTTAGGCTGGCCAGGCAGTGGCACAGTGGATGGGACATTGGCCTGGGACCTTGAAGTCCCATGTTGGAAATCCCAAGGTCACTCGCTTGAGCATGGGTTCATCCGGCTTGAACACGGGTTTACCAGATTGGGCGTGGGGTCACAAGCTTGAGAGTAGGATCATAGGCATGAAGCCATGGTTGCTGGCTTGAACCTAAGGTCTTTGGCTTAAGCAAGGGATCACTGGCTCAGCTGGAACTCCAGTGTCAAGGCACATGTGAGAAAGCAATCAGTGAACAACTAAGGTGCCACACTATAAGTTAATGCTTCTCATTTTTCTCCCTTCCTTTCTGTCTGTCTTTCTCTCTCAAAAAAAATTAAATAAATAAATTTTATTTTATGTTTGCTGAAATTTATTTTTTAAAATAGTTTTTCTTTTTTTTTTAATTCAGTGAGAGGAGGGGAGGCAGAGACAGATTCCCACATATGCCCAGGCCCGGAATCCACTCGGCAAGCCCACTAGGGGGGATGCTCTGCCCATCTGGGGAATTGCTCTGTTGCTGAGCAACAGAGCTTTTCTTAGGCCTCAGGAGGAGGCCGTGGAACCATCCTCAGTGCCTGGGGCCAACTCACTCCATCAGGCCATGGCTACAGTTGGGGAAGAGAGAGAGAGAGAGAGATTGAGAAGTGAGAGGGGAAAGGATGAAGAAGGAGATGGGTACTTCTCCTGTGTGCTATGACCAGCAATCAAACCCAGGGCATCCACATGCTGGGCCGACACTCTACCACTGAGCCAACTGGCCAGGGCCAGAAATAAGTTTTTCCAAATATTTATTTTAAAAAATTAATTTATTAATTGAATTCTTATGTAAAATTAAATTTGCACTCCTCAGATTAACCAAATGATTCATTATCATAAAACATATGTACATTACTTCTGGACTGAGGTTTTTAATAATCTAATTTTTGTATTGGTGTTTATGAACAAGCTTGATCTATAATTTTGTTCTTATGCTACATTGGATTTTGTATCAAAGTCATACTCACCTAATAAAAAAGGTAGGGTAGTCCCATTTTTCTATACACTAAAAGGTTGTTGGAAATTGAAATTATTTTTTCTTCTATGTTTGCAGACTTGCTTCTTCTTAGACTATTTGCTGGAAATAGTCTTCTGGACCTGGTTTATCTGTAGGAATATTTTAAACTTCTGATTCAATTTCCCTTATGATTATGTGACTATATTTCCCATTTCTCCCATTTCCCTAACTAAATTTAAGTATGCCATATTTTTTTCCAGAGGTTTATTTATTTCTTCTGAGTTTTCAGATGCATCACATTAAGTTATTTATAATTCCTACTGATTGTCTTTTTAATCTTTGAAGCATCTTCTTTTCTTTTTATTCTTAATATTGTTTATTAATGTCTTTTCACCATTTCAAATAATTATCTTCAGAGATGCTTGTTCATCTTTGCTCATTTTGTCAAAGAATCATGGTATGTTTTTATCCTGATATTTTTGCAGGAAAATTTTCCACCCTCTTATGGAATTATTTTCTCTGTCAAGCAATGGCATTTAGGATTTGACATTATACTGGCCACTGGAAAAATCACTTTTTCTCTCAAAAGTACATTGCATGCTTCTTAAGTATAAAATTGAGTAGAACTCTACTTGGAAAAATAGTTATGAAACTAGTTTAATTGAGGATTTAAGATATTAAGTGTTCCCTTGTACAGTCTTAAGTAGATAACAGGTTGGGAGCTCATACAAACCTTTTACTAATTTACCTCCCTAAGCTTTTGCAAACAGGTCTGAACAGGTTGGCTTTCAAATCCTCTAAGCAATCTACCAGTACAGAACACATAAGAAAAGGAAAAAACAGAACCCTGGCTGCTTCAACAGGGAGGGGTCAAAGATGAAGAGTGGGATTTGATCTGAAAGTCAAAGAATCTCCACATTCAACCTTATTTTGTAATGCGCTCCTTCAACTTTGCCCTGAGAGCTGCTGTAAATATTGGTGTCCAGACAGGACCTACATTTGCACTTGCCTACTTTGCTTCAATTCTTTCCTCTGCCTGGAATTCTTTTCTTGCACCTCTTTCTTTTAGAACATATTTATCCTGCCTGACCGGTGGTGGCACAGTGGATAGGGCCTTGACCCTGACTGAGTGTGGAGGTTGCGGGTTGGAAAGCTGAAGCTGCAGGCTTAACCTGGGGATGGCCAGTTCAGCACTGGTTCAGTCCCAGTCGTGGTACATACGAGAAGCACTCCATGGATGCACAACTAAAAGTGGAGCAACCAATGCTGCTGCTCTCTCTCTCTCTCCCTTTTTTTCTCTCTTTCAAAAAAGAAATACATATCTAACTTGAAAATATGTGATGGACACCTGTTAAAGTTTCTGCTTAGCCTATGCCACTCCTTTGAATTCCCTTCATTCCACAGTAGTGGACTCTGCTTCTTTATTTGTTATCCATGACCCCGTTGCCTTTACCATTGCTAAGATGGACAGAGTTGATGCCTGACTAAAGCTAAGACACTCCAATACACCCTTGTGGTAATTTGGAACTAGGATTCAGAGTTTGAGTGAGTCTCCAATGGTCCCCCTTGGACCTAGATGGTGTAGGCTCTGAGGCCGAGGATGTCATTTGTCAGCAATCATGCTCAGAAGTAGAGAAAGCCATTCCATAAAGAGAAGCAAAGGCAGATGCATGAGAAAAGCAGTGATCTTAGGCCTTGTGACTCTGAAGGGCGAGACATGGTCTCTGTTTTGTTTGGCACCAGATTCTTGGCTCCACTTTTTTATTAGGCTGTGCTGTACTTTCCACATTTAAGTTCCGGGAACTACCTTTGTATCCTTATGGTAAAAAGCCCTCTGTTTTGTTTTGTTTTTTTTTTTATTTTGCAAATCAGGTGAGATTCTGTTTCTTGCAACCAAAAGAAATTTAAACAAAGATATCTCCTCCATGAAGACATTCTCTGTGCCTTCTATTGAAAGAAAAAGAAATTTATTTAAAAAATGGAATGTAATGGGGTGACATTGATCAACAAGACTACGTAAGTTTCAAATAAACATTTCTATAGCATTTGAACTGTTGATTGTGTTGTGTACCTTATTTTCAAAGTCAACAATTGTTTTATTATTTTTGTGGTAAGAACACAAAACATGAGATCTACTCTCAACAAAATTTTAAGTATGCAGTATAGTAACTAGGGTACATGGCCACACACCAGAACTTACTCATCTTGTGTAAATGAAATCTTATATGCCTGTTGAATAAGAACTTCCCACATCTCCCTACCCCCAACCCTATCAACCACCATTTTATTCTCTGCTTCTATGAGATGCCTTATATAAGTGGAATCATACAGTATTTGTCTTTTTGTTATTGGATTATATTATGTAGCATAATATCCTCCAGGTTCATTCATGTGCTGCATGTGGCAAGATTTTCTTTTTTTAAGGCTGAATAATATTCCATTGCATGTATACATCACATTTTCTTTATCTATTTAACTGTCAACAGTTAGGTTGTTTTCATATCTTTGCTCTTGTGAATAGTGCTGTGATGTGTCTTTCCTCTTCATTTCTTCCCTCTTCCTACTCTGCTTATGTCATAATTTTTGTTAGATCATGGTGCAATGTTTACATTTTAGTGTATGTAAATATTGCAACAGCTGAATCATATGCTATAGTGTTTTTACTTTTCCTTTCTGTTTTGCTTTCCTAGGGTTAATACTTGTCTTTTTTAAAAATTGCATCGTTTTCTATGCACCTATTATTTACTTAGCTACAATATTTTTCTGGCAGAACTTAAAAACCCTTCTAAATATGGCAAACACATCAATTGCTCTGTAATTTTATGTTTTGTTTTGTTTTGAGACGTCTTAATGAAGCCTCTTGTCCTCTTCCAATGCGAATTGCCATCTTCACAATTGTTCAGAAACTTTCTTTCATTTTTCTCCTGCATGCAATTTCTCTATTTCCTGGGTCTCAAGTTTTCTTCAGTCTTGGTGTTCTTTCTATTTGTTTGGACAATATTCTCTTTAACCAGTGTTCTAAAATTTTGTGATACTGTGTCTGAATATGAGCCTTTTTTCATCCATTATGCTAGATGAGTTTTTTCAATCTGCTAAATCATAACCTTTATCTTGGAAAATTTTTTCCATTATTTTTTCATAATGTTGTCTTTTCCATTTTCTTTTTGTTCTGTCATGCAGTTCCTGGCAATTGAAGTTTGGACTTTGTGAACTGATCTTCTAGTTTTCTTTTCTATTTCACCCCCTTCTCTTTTCAATTGAGTTTTCTTAGGGACATCTCCATTTTTATCCTCCAAAAGATCTATTGAATTTTTTGAACTTTCTATTCTCTCCATCGTTTTCAAATTTTTATGCATTTTTTATTTGTTGAGTATTTCTTTTTAAAGCATCTTGTTCTTTCTTCATGAATAAATATTTTCTCTTAAGTCTTTAATTATGGCTGGGATTTTGTGTAAAAGTGTGAAGTGTTTTTGTGTATAATTAATCATAGTAAAGATTTTCCTCCAATATCTGATGACTCTGTATTTATGTATTTAGGAGCAAGTTACTATACAGCTGATTGATGAGTAGAATTTCTGTGTAAGAGGAAGAGCTTGCTGACTAGTGGGTCTTCACTTAAGGCAATTAAAAAAATTAATTCTATTTTGAGAAGGGATCTCAAATTTTTTCTTGGGGTAGTCAGTGTTTCCAGGGAAAAATTTAATTTCCAGCTTGGGAGTATTCTGAGAATCCAGTACACTTCCTGGTCTCCTCTGTTCAGTTTTAGAGCATTATTCTTGCTTTTGGTTACACTTAGAGATCCATATCTATAGCCTCTGGTTCCTCTTACAAAAATGTAAATGTCTAGTCTAATGCCAAAGTTTGGACAAGGGCATTCAGGTTCTGGAAACTCATTGAAGGGTTGAATTGTTCTTATAGAATAATTTAACCAGTTCTGTTTTCAGTTCACAACATCAGGTCCAGTTTTTATTTAAGTTATCTCTTTATTTTTGGATTGTAAGGTTCTTTATATATTATAAATATGAGTCCCTTATCAGATATATGATTTAAAACTTTGTTCTCCCATTCTATGCATTGTCTTTTCACTTTATTAATGAGATCATTGGAGACACAAAAGTTTTTAATATTGATTAAGTAGAATTAACTATTTTTTGTTGCTTGAGCTTTTGATGTCATATGTAAGAATCCTTTGACAAGCCCAAGGTCATAAAGATTTATACTTAAGATGTATTCCTCCTCTAACAGTTTTGTCATTTTGGATCTAACACTTATGTCTTTAATTCATTTTGAGTGAATGTTTTTATGGTGAGAGGTAATGATTGAACTTTACTCTTTTGCATGTGATTATCCAATGTCCTACACCATTTCTTGAAAAGAAAATTCTTTCCCATTGAATGATCTTGATTGACATCCTTATTGCAAATCAATTGGCTATAGATAAATGAATTTATTTCTAGACTCTTAATTCTAGTCTATGGTTCTTTAGGTCTATACCTATTCCAGTGCCACACTGTCTTGGTTATTGTTGCTTTATAGTAAGTTTTGGAATCAAGAATTGTAAGCTCTCCAACTTCATTCTCCCTTTTAAAGATTGTTTTGGCTACTCTGAGTCCCTTGAATTTTATATGAATTATAGTATGAGATTCAATTTCTGCAAGGAAACCAATGAATTCAGATGGACTACATTGAATTTATAGATCAATTAAAGAAGTGACTCAACTTATTCTACCATTATTTCCATGAAGTGCCTCTTGCCTAGAGTGATAGTTAAGTCCTTTTTCATACGTTATTTTGGAATTAAGGTAGAAAAAAATAACAAGTTTATGACTTTGAAATGTAAAATCTTTATATAGGAAAGAAAATTGTATGGATAGGAAAATGCATGTTTTGTAAAATCTCATTTTTTAAATTAAAGAGATATTATTAAATGATATTTTCCCAGAATCTTTCTTTTTTTTTAAGGATTAGAATATGGAGCACAAAATTTTAAACAGGGAAATTACTATATTTAATACATGCAAGCCTCTTTGTTTGGAAGGAAAATAAAAGGCCTATGCAGAGAAGAATGACATCTATAATTTATAATTCAATTTTTATTCTGAATAAAGATTAAATAAACTTCTTAAATTTTCTTTGTACTATAGTGGAATTTTAGAAACTTCATAAAACTTGGCAAAGAAATGAGTTTCAAGAGGTAGTAAATATTATTATTTACACTTTAATATTTTTAATAGTGATAACAATAGCACTATTATTTACATAATCATTGTGCAATTTACAAACTAAGTTTACTTACATTATATCTCTATATTACATCTCTTCTCCATCCATTTTAAATTTTACTTCACCACCATAACAAACAGACCCATCTGTGTCTATATTACTACATTTCTGTAAATGTGTGTTTTGAATCCATTTTCTCCTGTTTGACCTTTGCATGTGGAGCAAAAGTTATTAATTTATTTTGTGCCATGGATTCATTAGCAGCATGAGACAGACACCTAATCAGAAAAACATATCTAAATGCATAAACCAAAACATATTGGACTCTAAAGAAAATCAATTATGTTAAAATACAGCTATTAAAATATAAACCATATTTATAGTGATCTATAGTAAGCGTAGAAAATTATCTGTAAGTATGCTCATATTACTGGTGAAAACAGAGTTTTCAAATCTTTGCCAATTTCTTACCCCTTTTATTTTCTCATTTTTTTTTTGAACAGACAATTTCTGTACTAAATAAATATTTTTGTTAACTAGTATTATACTTAGAGTTGCCTGAGGATTTCATAATCTGAATTCCAATTAACCCAGGGTGGCCTCACCTTGAGGTAAGTAAAAATGCCGGGCTAGTAGGCAAGGGAGAAAGTAAACAAAAATTGAGGTCAAACCTTTCCCCAGTGGCCTTTATGGACAGTGTTCAAAAAACCCAGAAAATGCTGAAATTTCAAATAGATCATGTTTTTGAGGCAAAAACTTATTTCAAATTGGAATATACTTACAAACAAGCCAACAAATTAACTGAAGAAATTTAATGTAAGTGTTTTAAGACCCCCTGAAATGAAGTTTGTAATTGCAAACATTGAAAAGGACATCTCTGTAAGAGAAGATGCATGAGTTAGAAGTTGCATGAGACATTAACAGATATATAAAGTTTTGTTTTGTTTTGTGTTTGTCTCCCATCTTTCTTATATACCTGAGTAGAGAAACGAATCAACAAAGTACTTTCTTTTTAGAATGTGACTTAAGAGGAACGTTGAGTGGGATTCCCTAGCCAAATACATCAATCCTTCTAGTTTTTCCTTTGACCTTCAAGATTCTTTTGGATCTTGAAGTGGTTTTTTTTTTAAACTTGAGTATTTTCCAGATCTTTAAGTGTTTCCTGGCAGCATTAACTCTGAACATCTATCATTAGTTATCATATATAACTACTAGCAAATTAACAGGTAGGTAGCTGACAGGTGAAGTCTAGGATCATGCGATAAGCAGAAAAGTTTCTGATAGAAAAGATACAGAATGTATATTCAAATGACTTGGGCCACATTCTTAGCTGCACTATTTTCTCTGAGCATTAGTTTCATAATTGTTGAAGGAATATTGATTATAATGTCTGCCCTGAATATGTCATTAGGATGTTATATAAAATTGCACTGTCATTAATAAATGCTATTATCTTCTTTAGTGCTTTTGTGTGAGTCAAAGAGTCATGAAGGTGAATTAAAAATGAAGTTAAAAAGGAATGTTAATTTTTAATGATTTTTCCCAAGATTGTCCTATAGGGCCAATTTGGGGACTCAAAAGAGCAAGAGAAATTTAAGATTTAGTTTTTAAGAGAAGTTTACACCTGGAGTGTGTCATCTTCAATTTACCCACTCATCTAACCAAGTATCAGCAAACAAGTACAGTTACTAAGCATTTATCCCAAGCCAAGTAGGGAAAGAGCAGAGACTACTAAACAAACAAACAAACAGACAAAACAACCTGTCGTACTCCAACTCTCCTACTCTAGTGTTAGAAGGTGTAGAGTTGTGAATTCCATTATCCTCATTGAATGTTCTTCTATTCAACACTCTATACCATTGTTTCTTCTATTCAACACTTTAACACCATTGTTTCTTAAAATGTTCAGGCCCCTAATTGAAGATATCCTTCTCTGTCAAAAAACTTGTTTTTCTCAAGTGATGGAAGAGATAATTTTTATAAAAGAACCTAGCAAATTATCTGACCAATTATAAATTCCTAACACATGCAAGCCTGGATTTATTATTTATTTATTTGGTGGGAGTGGCATGGGAAGTAGCCTGAATATGTAACATGTGGAGGGGCATCTAACAATGTGATAGTAGGAATCCCGATTATTGGGAGATCATTAAAAACAAGCGATTAACACTTTTTATTTCCAAGCATCTTAAGGTGCCTACCCAAAGCTTACAGTAAAATTATCAAAATCAAATTAATTTTAATTACAGAAAAAATATCTAGTGGATGCCACACACACTGATCTCAGAAGGCTATTCCCAAACTAAATGTGTGAAGATGATACATTGCAATTTTATGCAAATTGAAGAACACTATTTTAGTATTTTCTTCTTGTCTCTCCTTTCACTTCACATTACCTTCATGTGGTCATAAACTTTATTTGAGAAGTTAAGACACAACATTTAATAAAACAACAATCAGTGCAGTGTTGTTTTCTGCCTTTTGCATAATCAGAAATATTACAAAGAAATTAGAGTAGGAATCAGAAAATTTCGGTGAGCTTGGCAAATATGCCCCTTTTAAAAGCTGCTCCACAGAATAAAAATAGATCTTCTTGTACTGATCATTATATTTGTGTATCAGAAATGTAGTCTCATGCATGCTGGTGACACCCCTTCTGCATCACACCGAGAACAGAGTGGCATGACCTTGTTATGAGGAGTGTTGCTGTTCACAGATTACCTGCAGATCCAACCCTGTCTCCAATCCACAGGATGATTTACAGCGCATGCTAAAATGGAGATTATAATGCTGCAATCAGAGGCCAGAGCTCTCATAGGCATTACAGAGTAGGGCATACATAATTCTCTTCAGAGGATACACCATCTTCCCTTAACAGTCTGAATAATGTAGTAGCAGAACAGGAAAAAAAAGTAATTTGGAAAATAAAAACAACCTGTTGTTAAGTGTCACATAACAGTGATCATTCCCAAAGTATTTCTTGTTCTCATTACATTTTTAACTTTCTATAAGACAAATTAACAACAGTAATACCTCAAGTATGTATGCCATATTGCATCTTTATAAAGAGTTTTTATAAAATATCCTTTAGTCCCTGTGGCATTTTACTAATGTAGGAAGGGCATTGTCTCACTTTAATTTTTTTTTTAAGTGAGAGGAGGGGAAATAGTGAGAGAGACTCCCACATGCATCCCTAGCAGGATCCACCCAGCAACCACTGTCTGGGGCTGATGCTAGAATCAACCCAACCATCCTCAGCACCTGGGGCCACACTCAAACCAGACAAGCCACTGGCTGCAAGAGGGGAAGAGAGAAAGAAGGGGACGTGGAAGGGGGAGAGAAGCAGATGCTTGTTTCTCATGTGTGCCCTAACTGGGAATCAAACCCAGGACATCTGTACACTGAGCTGACACTCTACTGAGCCAACTGGCTGGGGCCTCATTTTAATTTGATAGAAAGGAGGAGAAGGTTAAAAAAATGGTTAAAAGCTTGCTCAGCATTATATGCCTCATTAATAGTAATTGTGAAGCAGATTAAGCCTTTGATTCAGTGGTTTTGGTTTTATTTTTCCCCAGAAAACATGCTCTAAAAGCTCAAACACCACTACAAATAAATATCCTGGGTAGCCATCCAAAAGTTCTTCATAAAATAGAAGAGATTCTAAAGTTTCTCCACCTATTATAACACCCTGAACAAATTAAAATGAAAGTAACCACAATATCACAAAATAAATAAACACATCATCATAATTCTTTTTAAAAATTATTCTGTTAAAAAATCAAGGTTCCTGATTTTCTATATAATTGAAGATACAGCAATTCATTGAATAAAGTATCAAAGGTGTAATCACTTTTTTAAGTTACTGTTTAATGATTCTTGTTCTGCAGATGGTACAAAATGTACTATTTTAAGAGGGAGAGTTGCAGAAGATATGCACTGAGCTCAAAGTGCATTCTTGTTTCCCTGGTGATAAAAAGCCCCAGCCTGTCCACTGACGTAGCCAATTCAGCAAAGGGAGGAAGATTGTGCCTTTCAGTTCAGAGTCCTTATTATAGGTTCTACTAAGGCCATCTTGGCAGAATCCCATTCATATTTATCTGTGAACTCTGTCCTTTGTTACATGAGAAGGCAAAGCAAAAGGTACTGCTTTTATGACATCCAAAAAGTCCTTACCAAAGGTTCTGTTCAATGCTTATGTAATATAGAGCAGTTCTAACCAACAGTGGGGACATGGCAGAAAAGGTTGCTTTGAGAATTTTAAAGGAAGTTTATGTGAAAAGGGTATCTTATGTGTCAAAAAACATTGTCCTTACTTCCCCATTAAGTTGCATTTACACAGCGTTAAGTTGGAGATTTGGTAACTGTTTAGCAAATGTGATTGATCAATGTTAATGGACAATCTGGTTAATTTGGCTTTTAGAAATAGATTTTTAGCAACAGGAAGTGGAATGCCAGGTGAACCCTAAAATGGATTTACTTTGATTTTTTAGTTAAATTGCATTTCCTGACTTTATTTTGCAATTACTGCATGATGTTTTCAATAGGATTTCTGCAATAGCAACTCTTTGTTCTTGAAGGGACCCTCACATTCAATTAGTTCCAAGTCAGTTCGGGTGTATGTCAGCTCCTCATTTACATGCTGTGAACATGTGCTGCCACCTTTGGTCACTCTGATACTTTCTCTGTCCTTATTCTTTCCTGAATTCTAGTCAAGGTAATTTCTGATTTCCATGGGCAATTTCATTTACTGCTGTGTGTGCGTGTAAATATATGTATATACTGACAATTCTTCATACATCTAAAGGGATGAAATTTAATTCTCCTTACTCTGAAAGTATTAATTAAGCATGACTTAACTTCTTTCATTGTTGAGCTGTATTGTTTATTTTTGTCAAAATGTTTATTTTCTCATTTAGGTGGATATTTGACACATGCTAATTGTATGGAAAGCATTAAACTAGGTTTTAGGTTTACTCACATGAAATTGCCAATATACAACCATTTATGACCTATATAAACTTTATCCTCATAGGGTTTAGTCTGACACATGAGATGCTATGAATATTAGGGGGAAAGACTAAGGTAAAGAGGGAAGATTTTTTTGGAGGGAGTGACATTTGAAATTTGGCCTAACATATTAAATGTCAAGACAAATATAGTAAGGAGGTCATTCCAGAACATAGAGGATACAGAAGACATGAGAATGACATCCATTTCTGGAACTAAGGCAGACCAGTTTGTTGGGACCAATTCTTCACTAAATTGTGTTTTCTACATCAAATATAAAAGCCAATCTAAATCAGCCTTAGACTAGTAATGCCTCCAGGCTCCTGACAAAAATATAAATAAAAATGTTTTCTGAAAGAAAGTACCTTTGTTCAAGGCCTCAAAGAGTTTCCATATATAATGTTTCAAGGGTAATGTGCATTATGCAGTCTAAAATCATAAAGCATATAAGAAAACAAGGTAGTAGTTATGAAAAAAATGGAAAAATACTTGGAACAGAGACATAAAACAGTAGATGAGAATTATCAACATATTTTATGGTAATTATTTTGGATAAGTTTAAATTAATAAAGGAAAAGAATACAAATATCTGCAAGGAATAGGTAACTATAAAAGTAGCATAGCAGATTTTTAAAAGAATAAAGTATAACTTTTAGAAATAGAAGTTATAATAATTATTAACAACGAGATGGACAAACTCTTAAAAAACTCAACTATAAGAAAACAAAAAACATAATTAAAAATGTGGACAAAAGATCTGAACAGAAACCTTACCAGAGAAAATATACATGGGCAAATAATCATGTGAAAAGATGCTCAACATCATATGTCATTAAGGAAATACAAAGTCAAACAACTCTGAGATACTGCTGCATACCTACTGACATGGCCAAAATCCAACGCACTAACAACACTAATGTTGGCAAGGATGTGGAGCATTCCAAACCTTGGAAGCAACCAAGATGTCCTTTATTAGAAAACAGATAATCAAACTAGTACTTCCATGCAGTGGAATGTTGTTCAGCACTAAGAACAAATGAGTTATTAAACCATGAAGAGACATGCACGAACCTTACATGCATATTGCTAAAATGAAAGAATCAAGTCTGGAACATATCTTTGAAAAGGTAAAAATATAAAGACAGTGAGAAGTCAGTGATTGCCAGTGGCTCAGGGGTGACGGGAAAGGGAGGAGGAATGAACAGGTGTAGTACAGAGTGGGTTTAGGGCAGTAAGACTACTCTATGTGCTACTGTAATTGTAGGTAGGAGACATTACACATTTGTCAAAATTCATGGAACAGAATACACAAAGAGTAAACCTAATATGAACTATAAACCTTAGTTAGTAATAATAGATATTAACCCATAAATTGTAACAAATGTACCACATTAATGCAAGATATGACTAATTGGGAAACTTAATTTACATGTTCATCTACTGAAGGGAATCTTCGTTGCTTCCAATATGGGCAGTTATAAATAGAGCTGCTATAAACATTTGTGCAACTTCTTTGATGAGGTTTCTGTTCAGATATTTTGCCCATTTTTTAATTAGGCTATTTATTTTCTTACAGTTGAGTTTTAAAAGTTCTTTGTATATTTAGAATAATAATCTTTTCTCAGATGTGTGCTTTGCAAATATTTTCTCTCTGTCAGTGGCTGGTCTTTTTTATCTTCTTTGCAGTGTCTTTCAGTGAGTAGGATTTTTAACTCTGATAATATCCAGGTTACCAATTCTTTTTTTCTTGTATTGTGCTTTCGATGTTGCCTCTAAAAAGTCATCACTATACCCAAGGTCATCTAGGTTTTTTCCTGTTTACCTTCTAGGAGTTTCTAATGTACTTTTTATTGGTTTGTTTGGGATAGGAAAGAGAACAGAGTGCAAGCAATGTTTGGGGAGAAAATGGCTAAGAATTTTTTAAAAATAAAGATGGAAAAAAGGTACTTGAGGAACAGAACTCTGCATCCACTATGAACCACTTCTGTACAGGAATTAATAGTAGGAGAATGAGAAGCAAAATGGTAGGGACTGTTTTTCTTATTTCATTTTTTCTCACTGAGAGGGAAGGAGCTTCAACAGCTGGTCTGGGATCCATTTATTTTCTTTGAGAGTGTTGGGAGAAACTCTCCCAAGAAAAGGAAAAAGAAAAAAAAATGCAGGTTAATTCAGTCTAATCTCTTTTTTCCAACCTGAACTCCAGGGAAATAAACTCATAATATTTGCTAAATGTAAGTGTTCTTATCTATATCACATCTTAGTAGGATGTTCTAGCTAAGGATTACTTAGTAAATAAACCCAGAATCTATAGATCTATGACCCATGATTCCCTTAAAAATATCATTTAAGCCTGACCTGTGGTGGCGCAGTGGATAAAGCATCGACCTGGGAACACTGAGGTCGCCGGTTCAAAACCCTGCACTGGTCTTGGTCAAGGCACATATGGGAGTTGATGCTTCCAGCTCCTCCCCCCTTTCTCTCATTCTCTCTCTCTCTCTCTCTCTCACTCTGTGTCTCCTCTCTAAAATGAATAAATAAAAAAAAACTTAAAAAAAAAAAAGAATATCATTTAAGTTACATAACTCTCTGAAGTATGAAATGGAGATACTTCATAATTTAAATGCTCTTCCTGCTACATGATGTAAACCTGCAAAACGTTACCTGAAACCTCCTTTATTATTCTGGGTCAGCAAATATATGTCTGATGTGGAGAGAAGGGACCCACAGAGCTGCCTTTGATGTCCCAGATCTCTGTCTGCTTTGTCCACGCCTATTGATTGCCCACATTCTGAAATTGTTACTAAAGCTGGTTAATGGTTATACATTGTTCTAGAGAATCTGATTTGATAACCTGATCTTGTGTATTAGCCCACTCATAAAATTAACAAAGTGAGTTTTAAAATTCAATGCTTGGTGCTGTAGTGTTTTATTCTGTTGAACCACATTGGTAGACTAGACAGCAATAAAGTAGGCAGCCAATTATTAGCCCTCAGAAATTATTCTGCAACATTCTAAGAGTTGTGAATATCTTTGTGCTATCTCTTATCTAAAATCAATATATACAATATCACATAAAAACTTAGGAAAATATCCTAGCAAAAGATTGAAAGAACATAATGTCAAAATAGTAGCAGTAGTTATCAGTCGGTGAGTGACATATAGGGTAATATTCATTTTTTAATTGTATCTATTTTCCCAAATTATTTTATAACGTCAGGCATATTTCACTTTATAAATTCTAAAAGGTAAACATTAAGAACTATAGTTAATCTTGTATGACACAAATTAATGGTAATTATGTTTAAAAGATACTCAGCAAATAAGTGAACATAAATACACTATATGTTTTCTAAGATTTTCTTGAAATTGTTGGGATTTGAATAATTTGTTTATGTTTTCAATGTTTCTGAAATTTCTATAGTAAGCACAAATTGTCTTCATTATAAAAAAACATTTTTAATGGCAGAGTACATAATATGAAGTAGATTTTTGAATAGGGCATTTCTCCCCATCTTCCCATTTTCAACCCACTTATTTCTACACACTTAATGTTTAATAGGCATTAAAAAACTACAAATCTTACAGACTTCAGCATTAAAAACTAATCTCAAAGCCATTGATACATTTTTGCTCCTATCAGGTTTTGTAAAAATGCTGTTGATTCTATAATCCTATTTATTTGTTTAATCTTACCTACATATGTTTTATTTGGGCTATTTGCAATGAAGAAGATATTTGTCTAAGAATTATTTAAAAAATTTTCTTCACACCTATCTTAAGGATAGACTCTTTATATACTTCTTTAACCATTGTGGTTATTATTGAACAAATGTGACATTTCTTGTTTACAGCTCCAAAACTATAGGGCAAGTCTTTTCTCTCTCCCGTCATGTTCTAAGACTACAGAAACTTCCTGAGAATAGTTAATGCTATGCTTAATTTTGTTTTTCTGAGTGGCTGTTTCAAGAAAATAAGAATAAACTAAAACATTCCATCAAATGCTGGAGCCAAAAGCATAGGCTCAAGCCCTTGAGATCATAGAGCTTTGCTCAGTTTCATGGATACAAGCTAAACTTAACTGGCATTGGATTGAACAGACAATAGAAGTGCACAGGTCTATCACTATCATTCATTCATTCATCCATAATCCCTAACATAATCACCAGTAACAAGCATGAGGTGTGGGGATTCAGGACTGCTCAATGGTGAGCAAGACCAGCACAATCCCTACTATCACCAACTCTTACATTTTAGTGAATGAGGAAGACATTAAAGAAGCAATCACAAAAGTAAGTATTTACTTATAATTTTTAATGATGTCTATAAAGAGTCCTGTGGAAAAATAGTACAGGGGACCTGGTTTTGGCTGGAGAGTCAAGAAAGTCCTCTTTGGAAATGACATTAAAGCAGGCTGGAAATGTGAATGGGAGCAAAGAGAATGTTTGATTCAGATGGAAGAAGATGGGAGAACTCACTAAGAAAGGAAACAGTATGGAGTATTAGAGAAACTGTAGAAGGCCCGAGTGGTTGAACCAAGTAAACGAAGGAGCATAGAGTGAAGGACAGTCCTAGTGTTCAAGAACTCATAGACTTTGGAATTTTTATCCAAGAGCAATGGAAATGTATTCTAGGATGTGGAACAGGGGAATAACCCCCTGGAGCATAAATTAAAATTAATACCATCTTTACATTTAAGGTAGCTTCATGTCAAAGCCAAAGCCCTAGATTCTATTTCTTTGAAGACATAACTGTACATGGTCTGTACAAACATCAGACATAATAAAGTCTGAGTATACAGAACCAACTGCTTCTTTTAACATAGTAGTTAAGACGTCAGGCTTTGAAATCAGACTGTCCTGGGTCTGCCACTTCCTGGGTGAAGGACTCTAGGTAAGCTTCTTACTATGTACAATGTGAATAGAAATTTGTTGTTGTGAGAACTAAATGAATAATGCATGCAAAAGGTGAAGACGCTGTCTGGGACATAATAAGTGATCAAAAATAATAGCTATTATTTCCTGACTCACTGCCACCAGAAAAGAATAAAATCATCACACGTTGGACCTGTATGCTCCTTACACAAGCTAATGTCAGGCGTGTTTTTAGTCATTGAATTGTACTCAGTGTTTTCAGACTAATGAGCCAAATACATTAACTGTTCTGGAAACAAGTGAAGCCTGACTATTTGACTAAATATAGAGATAATTAGAGTCTAGACTCTATCTTTTGATAGGGTTTAGGGAAGCATAATGAAAATCATCATGCCATAATAGAATAATACACAAGGCTAAAACAAATCAGAAATTTCACAACACAGATGAAAAACAACTAAGTTTATTGATGTGAGAAAAACATTATTAGCCAAGTCTTCTTATGCTCTTACGACGCTTGTTCCATGTTATAATGGCTTCCTAATCGTGTAATTATTTATGGCTTTCTGTTTTGCTACGAAGCCTTTTCTTTTCTTCACACATAGTTTGGCAAAATTACCAAATGTCAGATAAAATCTTTTCCCTGTGCTTTTGTAATGTGCATTAGGAGCACTTATTCTTTGATGTATTTGAGGATAGAGATGAAAGATCCTTATAGGTACTTTTTTTCCAAAGCCAGAGAACTATTTTCTATAGGAAAGGTACTGAGTATTATGCCTGGTCTCAAGGTCTGGCTACATAATTGCATCTTGTTAGTGGAGCAATTCATGTTACCAGGAAAGAGCCAATATTATTTGATAATCCACATGTAAGTAAATGTACACGGCCAATGTGTTGCATGGACAGGAGAAAAGGCCAGGCTATAAAATGTCTCACTTTGTGCAGCCGTAGGTTGGAGAACCATATGTAAATGTCAGAATTGCAGGGCTTCTATTCATCTCCAGCAGTGTGGGAGCAAGTGACAGGACATAACCAATGCTGACACTGTCTTCAATTTGTACATTAGAGTCCGGGCGCAGCCTAGGGTCTGCAACACCAAAGCGAAGTGTGAAAGAAATGAAACAATTGAGGCTCATTAGGGCTGACCTTGGGAACTGATGAGTGTAGGGGCACAGTACAGGCTTGTAGATATCCCCAATCACTGCCAGCCCCTGGTTAATTTCTCACTAGTCCTTGGTGAAATGAGAAAGAGAAAGACAGTATAATTAGTTTCTCATAGGATAAATTCTTTATGGGGTTTTATTCTGAACTTGTGTCCTGTTCTTTCTTACATAGCATAAAAGTGGCAGGAAATGATTTCTTTTAAATGAGAATATTTTTACTCAGCAAGATAAAATGTTGATAAGATGACATCAACTTGAAAAATATTTAAACCTTGATTTATTTGTTTATTTAATCTATGATATCTAAAATACTAGGATCCACAGTTATTGACAATGATAGTCTGGAGGATGGAAAGTAATAGTAAGCTCTTTAAGCCAAAGTCTGGAGTCCTCATAAAATCATATCACAATGCATACATTGAAAACACTACAAGATGGAACCTGGATGTTCTGCTTCAGTTCAGGCCTAAGGCACAGCCTAGGACAACATGCAAAACACTTAATCAATGGAACAGCACCATCTTATCAGAACAGACTCAGGCTCCAGTGCTGAGGAAGGCTTGGTTCTGGGGCTGCTGTGTCAGCAGTTCCTCTTCATTGCAGAGAGGTGTGGCTTGGAGATGCAGGGAAACTTACAAAGGGACTGAGTAAACGGCACTTTGGACACCCTGGAAGTTGCTTTTTACCTACTGGTATAGAAGTCTTTCTATATTTTAGCAACAGGAATGGCTTTATAGTTGGCTGAATATCATCCTTAGGTGTTTAAAACAGTAACAAATGCCTTAAATACCAGCAGGAAGAATGCCTAATTTAATAAGTTGGCCTTAATATTTGATATGAGCCTTTTCCCAGACTGAGTTTTGTGAATTAATCCTTAACGTTGAGCCTTACTTCCGAAGGGAAATCTGGCTTGACTTTGCGCTAATTCTGGATCTGGAGGATACCATGGAAGTCAATTTGATTCCATGATTGTTAGCCTTGTTCTTTGAAGGGTTAACCTTACCATGGACACAAACCCCCAAACAGACTCTGCTTTTGTAAATTATGATGAAGTCCAGCTCAGTTTCCCCACTCACCTTCTTCTCTAAGTACTAACCACGTTCGATTTGACCTCATGGCTAATAGCAAATAATCTTTTCGATGGATCTTGTTATTCTTTATTTCTGGAGGATAAAAGAAAGGTATGGGGAGGGTACAGTCTGTCCTAGAGCACTAGGATATAGCAAGACAGTGAAGAGGCCCTTTGGCCCCCTAACCTCAGTGTTTATACTGCCTCTAACCAAGATTACTTGTATACATAACTCCTTCTCACTTTTCTCAGAACTGTTCATTCTGTAGGATTCATCTTTGAAATAAATCACTATAATCACTCAACTCATGTCCTGAGAAAAATGCCTTTCACTGCACCAGTGGTATAACATTTTAGAAAGTGTACTTATAATTTTTAAAAAGGGAGTCAATAATACTTTATTTACAATCAAATCTCAAATGGTCTTTTATTGTTCTATGGTTGCTGGGTTGAAAAATTCATGATATTCTCAAGATATTATGATATAGTTATAATACACTTTAATATCCTCAGATAAAATGTGTTCTATTGATGCATTGTAATTAAAACACATTATTGGAGAAATTCTATTTGCTTTTGCTATATTTAGCATTTTTAATTTGTAACATATTGCTATCTCTAATTGCTCTTTCTCAGAATTACTTAAAAGATGAATGAGAATTATACTTGTGTACATCATCTTTTTACTAAGAAAGGAAGGGAAACACAGAAGACTTGTTTAGATCACATGACTGAAAGAGAAAAACTGGGTGTGTAAGACTCCTGGTTCTGGCAATAAGGTAACCCTAGAAGACCTGAAAGATCCCGGACATGTTGGACAGCTGATTCAAAGAAAGCAGATGATGTTCCTCTGTTTCAGAATGTTGTTGAAACAGGAGACCAGAGCACTAAAGGTGTGAACTGATGCTGCAACAGAGCATGGGGTGAGTGAGGGTGTTGTTCTTGGTAGACTAGAAGTCTGGCTTTATTATCCACAAGGAACGAGGGGACAGTAGACAAAGGATTGAATCCATTATGGACTGAATGTGTCCCCTGACAAATTCATATGTTAAAGCCTTAACCCCCAATATGACGGTATACAGAGATTGGGCATTTGGAGTTATTTATGGTTATATAAAGTCATGAGGGAAGAGTCTTGGTTTCATGGGATAAGTGCCCTTAAGAGACATCAGAGTGCTCTTCACCCCTCACCCTCCCATACCCTGCCAAACCTCTCTTGCAGCCATATGAGAACACAGTGAAGAAAGGGGCCACTTGCAAGCCAGGAAGGGAGCCCTCACCAGAACCTGACCATATTTACACCTAATATCATACTTCAAGTCTCCCCAACTGTGAGAAAATATATTTCTGTTGTTTAAACCACCAAGTCACTGGTATGTTGTTATAGCAGCTTAAGCAGACTAATACAGAGCCCCAAATAAAGAAGGAACTTAGAACTGTTTTCCCACATACAGCTAATGCCCTAAAAGAACAGCATTTTCAGTAAAAGAATAGACCAAAAAAGAGATTTGTTCCCTGCCAAAGAGAGATAACACATACATTTATATATGTTTCTGCCTGGTTTCTGGGTAGAAAAATCAAAACAGAACAGTTATATCTGATAAGTTAATACCAGATTTGCCCTATGTTTCAAATAGACTTAGGCTTTGAGCTTACCCTATCAAGTATGTTAAACCCTTAACCACAGGTTGAAAAATTAACCTAAAAATTAGCCCTACAACAAAAATACTCTGAGCTCCAGCCCAAACCAAGCACTCTGGGGGGACATTCCCACGATACAGGCTATATGGGGTTCACATAGAAAAAAATGATCATGCTAAAGAAGAGAACTCAAGATAAAAAAAGAAAAATTATAAGCCACAGGAGAATACATGCACTGTAAGAATGAGCTAAAACAGCAGAATTATCAGCCTAAAACTTGAGATAATAGAATAACAATCTGAAGCAGAATACCAATTATGTTTAAATTAAGACATGAATAAGTTGAAACCTTAAGAAGGAGCCACAAGATACATTTTTAAAAGTAGGCATATTAGGAAAAGAAAGAGAAATAAAAATATAGTAAATAACTTTTTTATTAATGAATGAACAGTAGAGTAGACATTTAAAGAACTGGTGAACTTGAAACCCTATCTGAGGGTGTTAGATATACTATAGCACTGAAAAAATAGGAAATGAACCCAAATTAAGATTTCGGAAAAATGGAAGGTAGAATTAGAAGGTCCCCATAATCTTGGCAGGAATCCAGATGAACAGAATAGAAAAACATGGGGGAGAAGTACTCTTGAAAGGCTGTGAAAAATTTCCAGAGATGATGAAAGAAATGAATCCACAGAATCAAGAACCACATGATTTCAAGGATGATACATTTTTAAATCTACAACAAAATATATCACAGTGAATCTATAAAACCTAAAATCTTAGAAGCAACCACAAATAAAAGACACTTAATCAACAGTCACAGCAATTAGGTTAAACAACAACAACAAAAACATCATCACATCTTTTCAATAGCAAAAGTAAAGACCAGAAAATTATAGAATAATACATCCCAAGTTCTAAGGGACAGTAACTATCAGCTAAATTGTTATTAAAGAATCTGATTCAAGCAAAAAATGAGAAATTTTTATCACTTTCAGTCATATGATATAATAAATGATATATCTTATAAAAACAAAACTGAATTCTGAAGGAGTGAATAAAAAACCGATAAAAGTCATATTCACAAATGGATATATCTAAGAATTAGCAATGATGAGAGTGACAAATTTGAGGATTTAAAAATAAGATAATAATACTAGAAAAGAGGCTCATGTCATTTATAGAATGTAAAGAAAAATCAAGTTTAAAGAATTCTAATCTTCTTTCCATCTTCAGGAGAGAGTAAAATATTGATTGAGTTTCAACATCATTACAACAAGAATTCATGTTAAAAGTTTAAAGGGGGCACTAAAGGAAGAGAAATAGAATTCATAACTTTTAAGCCAACGGTAATGATGGATAAAGAACACTATCAATTAAGTAAAATCCTAAAAAGGAAAAAAAAAATACAAGAAAAGTGTGCCAGATAGAATGCATAAGGTGGCAGAAATCAATCCATATATATTAATGATCATAATAAATGTAAATAAACTAAATTCACTAGTTAAAAGACAGAATTATAGTGAATTGTTTTAAAAGTCAGCTCTACTGTCCTGTTCAGATATTTCGGTTGGTTGGAGCATTGTCCTGAGGTGCAGAGCCTGCCAGTTTGATCCTTGATGGGAGCAAATGCAAGAATGGATCGATGTTTCTGTCTCTCTCTCCTTTCTTTTCTCTCACTAAAATCAATCAATAAATTTTAAAACAGAAAGAAAATCAGCTCTACTGCTTATATGTTCATGGCAACATTACTCACGGTGGCCAAGACATAGAGACAATCAAGTGTCTTTCGATAGAGAATAGAATAAAGAAAATGTGGTACATATATACAATGTAAAACTACTCAGGCATAAGAAAATATAAAATATTGCCACTTTGGACAACATAGATGGACCAGGAAAATATATGCCAAATGAAATAAGTAAGATAGAAAAAGTTCAAAACTATATGATTTCACTCATATGTAGGATATAAAACTAAAAGCAACAAATGTATAAAGAAGAAAAACAAACAAAAAATCATAGACACAGACAACAATATGGTGGTTACCAGAGGGAAGGGGGTTCAAGAATAGAAAAGGATAAAAGGAGTCAAATATACGAAAAATGATTTGACATTGTGTGGTCACAATGCAATATATATATAAAATGCATTACAGAAATGTACACTCAAAACCTATATAACCTCATTAGTCAATATCATCCCAATAAATTTAATTAAGAGAAAAATATAGAAAAATATAATAAACTTAAAATAATAAAAATACATGACAAAACTACAGATAAAAATGAACATATCCATAATCGTACTTTAAGAAATTAATACAGTTCTTTTTGTAATTCAGGAATCAAACAAATAAAAATTGTAAAGATTTAAAATATGTTCCAAAAAAATTAAGAAGCTTAATCTAATTATTGATATAGAATCCTATACCCAACAGTTAAAGAACACACATTCTTTTTAAATATATATGCCTCATTTACAAAAATTGGCCACATAATGCTTTCAAAATACATGTCAACAAACACCAGTGGATCTAGATTTCTACATCATGCAGATAATGATCTCAATTCTCAATGCAAAATAAAAGAATGAATGACCAAAAAATGATCATTTTTTTTCTGTTTAGAAATTTAAAAACATATTTCTAAATAATTCATGGGTCAATAAGGAGATTGTTGTACCAAAACTTTAATTTTATCAATGTAGAGTGGATAAAATAAATGTATGTCATGCTAATTATTAAAGATAATGTTATAATAAACCTTTTTTACCCAACAATTTACCATAAAATTATGGTTCTTATTTCAAGTGGGATCTTCTACTGGTTTTTCCCTGAACTAATTATATTTTGATAAGAAATACCTCAATAAACTACATATGGGATTATTTATGTAATTACATGTGCCTGGCCCATAGTAAACATTCAATAAATATTAACAGTTAACCATTCTGTGTTAAGTCATGGATCAAAAATATTTGATTCACAAACCTCCATGCAAACTCTCAATGTACTTTTCTAACAATGTTGCTAATAGAGTCCATCGTAAAGTCCAGATCTACAAATCAACTTTTCTCTGTCTTCCACACATCTCTAACACAGTCCACCTCATGTTTTCTCTTTGCCCCCAAACACCTTCCCTAAGACATCAGGATTCTTCAAGGTCCATCCCAAATACAAGTTCTTACAAAATTTCTTCTCTGGCACTCTGATTAGAAATAATCTCTCCTTCCCTTGTATTCTGTATTCTCACATTAAGTGCATAACTCTGTGATGGCCCTTATCCCATATTTTTTAAGAAGGATTATTTATGTCTTGTTTCCCTTTCTAGATTGCAACCTCTATTAAGAGCATGCCCCACATTTATCTTTTTATCCTCATAACACCCTGCACTGCGACCGGCACATGATATCTACTCATCCACTCGTTCATTCACAAACACTTAAAAGATGGCCAAAAAAAAAAAAAAGTTAGATTCAATTACTGTGTATTCATTGAGTGGATGAATTCAAGATGTAGCAGTTAATTGAGCATAATTAGAAGTTTTCTTTCAGCTTGCCTGTGAGATCTCTTCCAATCTTTTCTAAACTTTGAGCACATACAGGATCCTGGATGTGTACTGTTCCAGAGATGCGCTTGAGGGTGTAACATGTGTTATTCATTACATCACACATAACCTTTTCAAGTTTACGATCAATCTTTGCTCGGGAGGCTCATGTCATTTAAAAAGTACAGCTGTGGGCTGGAAGGAGAGACAATCTGAGCTAGCTACAATCTGTGAATTCAAATACCCTATTTAAAGGTCCAAACATGAAGAAGGAGGACGTACTAAACACATCATTTTCCTTCCCAGTGATTGAAAAGGGATGGTACATTGAAGCTTTGTTGGGTTTCAATGCATTGATTTTCTCGCTACCTATTTTTCTCAGGTTTGTCAGGTACTTAAGAGTCTATTTCAAGTTGCCTGCAGACTCCTTTTCTCATGTTTCTTAAAATTATTTGTGATTAAATCACCCACATTGTCTTCCAGGCTCTAATGATTCTCTTCCTGCGGAACCTGTCCCCCTCCCCTTTTTTTTCTTTACTTCATTCTGATTCTCACATCTTTATTTTCCCATCCACTGCTTGCGTTTGGCATCCCCATCAATTTTTCATTTTCTTGATTCTCTGTACAGGCTCGTATTTTTTCACCTATCGGTCCATTCTGCATTCAGTGACTGAATACCTTCTAGAGTAAGCTGGTGCTCTGGCCAGAGACAGGTCTACACCAAGGGAGGCTGCAGTCTAACATGGTGATGGGAGCCTCAGGAACATAATGTCATAGGGCACTGTCAGCAAGCGCAGAATGCCCACTGTGCATGTCCCCATGTACGTATCTCTATCAAAATGCTGGATACAATAAGTTTCTGAACTGATTGTGTCCACAACCATGAGAGAGAACTACATTGTTATCAAGGGAGGCAGCTCTAGCCTTCCTCTTCTGCCACATAAATGATTTGGGGCAAGCCATTTCATTTCCACAAGTTTTGGGTTTTCTGGTCTGCAAAACAAGGATGCTATGATTTCTGAAAGCCGGGGCAGGTCTTGTTTACCTCCTCATTCCCAGGGTTAAAACCTATATCTGGCAGTCAGTGGGAGCTCACTATACTTGGATCTCTAAGGTTTCATCTAAGATTTATCTTCTAAGTTTGCAATGTTAATTACCAACATGATGTTGTGGGGTTATTTGGGGGGGGGGCGGGGGGAAGCAAGTTATGTAGTAGTAACAGTGAATGAGAAATTAAAAGGGAAAACCCAGATAAATTTTTTAAAAATGCTGGAGAAATACCTTAGTTATGGAGTAGAATTAAAGCTAAGGATTCTTGGTAGAAATTAGTATTAAACTTAGATTTTTTAAAGTCAACAGCAGGTGAAAAGAGGAATTCCAGGCATACCAAGTAAAATAACAAAAGGAGCTGGTGTTAGCTGCAAAGGGGTTTATTTAGATTAGGATAGTATTTCTCAGTGCTGTCCATGGACCACCTATATCGGGATCACTTAGAATGTTTTAAAAGTCACAGACATGTGAATTTTACCTCCAAATCTTTTGAGCTGGAATCTCTGGAAGTAGGCAAAAACCGTCTTTAACAAACAGTTCAGATTATTTATAGTCATGGCAGTTATACAGATGAGGGAACATGAGTAGGTAAGAGGCATATTGATGTCACCAACATAAATGGAGAGGGGTTGGTAAGTAAAAGGGCAGCTGAGGAGGCCCCCAACCACTATTAAGATTATTTCATATCTTATACGGTTTCCATTTGAGAAGGGGATGTTCAAATGGTGGGCCTTCCAAGTCCAGGCATGGTGCTAGGTACTCTCTGAATGAAATAAGAATTTATTTCTCAAAATAATGAATCCATCTTCTATGTTTCTGGGCTTCTGTGTTCTGGGATGTTGAGAACTGTTGGAGAAAAATGTCCAACTACACAGACTAGTTTCCCTACCAGTATGTGGTCCTCTCCCTCATTTAAACTTCAGTGCTGCCTGGCCATTCTGTATTTTTCTAGGCATCTCTTTTCAATCTTTGCCACAGCTTTGACAAACTTTCTCCACTCTCCTCAAATGTATTACTGTACTGCCTCTATCGTAACTTTATTTTTTACTTCCTAGATTACCAGTTTATTATGAAAAGATACAGGTCAGTAACTACCAGGTGGAAGAGATGCACAGGCAGGGTACGTGGGAAGGGGTGTGGAGTTTCCACACTATCTGAGCCAGCCATTCTCCCCGAATCTCCGTGTGCTCCCCAAGACCAGAGCTCAGTCCTAATTCCTAGGAGACAAACACTACCGCATTGGGAGACAGAAACACAGTGCAGAAGCTGAAGGACTCCTCAACTTCTTGCTGCCCTCCCTATAAAATAACTGTTTCTGCACCCAGTCTCCTGACCCAGCCATTCTCCTGCCTGGAGTCAGTCCTTCCAAACTGAGATCTCAGACAGAAGCAGCAACATCACTGATAACTTGTCAGAAACACAGAACCTCATACCTCACCCAGATCTACAGAATCAGAATTTGCATTTTAAGATGATTCAAGATCCAGCTCAAAAAAGAAACAGCCCCTCGCCCCTCCTTCTTCAGGTGCCTGGCTTCATCAGATTTCCTTGTGTTTTGTCTAACTGCAAACCTTCTCTTTGTTGGGCACTCTCAACGGCACTTAAACATGTTTTAGTTTCTCCCATTTTAAATGAACAAACAACATTGTTTTTAATACTGTGCTGTGACCCTCTTGTCTCCAGGTGGTGAATACTGGATTCTCTTTTCCTTTAAAAAGCAAAAGATCTCCAAAAACTTTCTTATATTCTGTTTCTATTTTGCTCCCTATTATTTTCAACAAACTTCTCAAAGATACTACTAGTTGTCCTCCACAACCCAGCCTCCCCATTTTCCATAGTAATAATACCCCAATATTCAGTGAGATACCTGACTAAAGACTCTATTTCCCAGCTTCCCTTGTCATTCTGCATGTCCATGGCCCTAAGTTCTGACTGATGGGATGCTAATGGAAGTGCTATGTGTATCTTTGGAGAAATAAATGTTCTTAAAAGGAGATGGTGTGTCCATTTTATTTTCTATCTCCTTCCTGCTGGTAAAATGTGAATGAAATGGCTCAAACACTGGCAGTTGACTTTAATCATAAGGTGAATCTGGAAATGGAAAGCACACATGACATAGGAACAAAAATGTGCACAGAACATGTCATAGGACATGACATAGTCCCCGGGAAACAGGGGAATGGAAAAATAGAACATCATGGCAGACCGAACTGATCATCCCCAGGCATTTTTGATTTGCGTGAGAAATATACTTCTCTCTTATTTAATCCAATGCTATAGGAGGCTTTTAGCACCAGAATACTTCTACAGCAACCTGCCCATCCTCCTTTACTCCTGATGGTGCTCAAACTGTCAATGATACTCCTCTGGGGTATAGGTGATGCCACAAGAAATATTATTGCCTACCTACTATGTCCCAAATGTCATGGAGCTTACATTATGGTGGGCTCAATATTTACAGAATGAAAATAAACTTTTAATTTATTTATATATGGGCTCATAGAGTTTCACTAATTTACCAGACATCACAGAAGAAAAAACAAAAGTGACCACGGCTGTGTTTGATCTATACTGGCTCCAAAGCTCATTTTCTTCCCACATGCACATAAACAACTTCTAAACAACGATGCTTTGTGAAGGGATGATAATAAGATGGCATTGAAAGAACTCCTCTGAGACTTTGAAACGTTTTCTAGGTTATCACAGATTCCCTGGCTTTTTAAATTAATCGGTGGCTTCTAGCTAGCTTATAAAACAGCAGCCCGAGGTTGTGTTCATCTGAAAGCAAAACAGTTGGTCAAGTAAACCAATTGTAGTAAAAAGAGAAATAAACAATTGAATTTCTTGTAGGGACACCAGTGTTCTTTTTAAATAGTTAGCTAGGCATTAATGTGGGCATAGCCTTACACTTCAGAATGTTATTTCCTCTATTTGGTCTTGGAATTTGCAAGTGTGGCTCTTTCTTGGTCTTTGCTTACTCAAATTAGACAGAAGATTAAATCTAGTTCCCAAAGACAGGCATCTATAGAAGCCAAGTAAGTAGAGCAAATGAGTGGAGGGGGTTCTGTGTAACCACAATGACATACATCTGGTGATAAACGCATGGAGTGGCGATTCTGAAGGAAAGTGCAAGACTGTGGAGGTAGAGAGAAGAGATGAATGGAGAAATGGCTGAACAAAAAGTAAGGGATAAGGACTATATCCTGGGGAAGAGAGCAGAGGAAGTAGAGTTTTAGTGGAGACTGCTTCTGCTGGCTTCAGGGTGGGGAGAAAAACCCTCTTCCAGTGGCAAAGACCCTCTGTAACTGGACCCTCTGTAACTGGAGCCTTGGGTTGGAGCCTGGTGCTGAGGATATTAACTCTGTGAGGAGTTTTCTCTACAGGTTGATGAGAAGCAACAGAATGTGTAGAAAAGTCTACTTCTAAGTGGGACGAGTTATATATGTAGCCCATTCCTATACCTCTATACAGCCATTTAACCCAGAGTCACAGGTTTGGTAATGGCCAGTTAATATCTGAGCGAACAATAGCCACAAGCCCAGGAAGTCACCATTGCTCCCAGCACAGGGGCTGAGGGATAGACTGAACGTAGATTAGAGGCCTTCAGAGATTTCCTTTGTCTCGAAGCAAGGCCCCAGAAATGTATAATATGTAATGAAATGTCTACATGACCTTATTAAAAAATAAATAAATCCCCGTATTATTCTTTTTGTTTAATGGTGTTTGGTTTGCTGATGCTTTTAATGAAAAAAGTCCTAACTTTTGTATTCTTTTAAATTTATCAAAAAGTTGCCTGACCAGGCGGTGGCGCAGTGGATAGAGCGTCGGACTGGGATGCGGAAGACCCAGGTTCGAGACCCCGAGCTCGCCAGCTTGAACACGGGCCCATCTGGCTTGAGCAAAAGCTTGCCAGGTTGGACCCAAGGTCGCTGGCTCCAGCAAGGGGTTGCTCAGCCTGCTGAAGGCCCGCGGTCAAGGCACATGTGAAAAAGCAATCAATGAACAACTAAGATGTCTCAACGGCAATGAAAAACTAATTGATGCTTCTCACCTCTCTCCGTTCCTGTCTCTGTCCCTATCTATCCCTCTCTCTGACTCTCTCTCTCTCTCTCTCTCTCTCTCTCTCTCTCTGTCTCTATAAAAAAAAAGTTTTAAAATCTTACTTGAAACAAGAGAAACAAGTTAAAGTGGAAAGACATACCACCTTAAAAAGTCTATCGGACCAAAAATCAAAACAGTGAACAAGCTGTGAGAAAGCAGACACCTTCGTATACTGCTGATAAGATATGTAAGCGGCAATATTTATGAAGGGCAATGTGAGACTATTTCTTAAAATAAAAAATGTGTAAACTTTTACCCCAGCAAATCCACTCCTAGAAATTTACTCTACAAATGTACTTATGCGTGTGAAAAATAACATATGTATGAGATTATTTGTTGCAGTACTGTTTGTAACAATAAGATTTATGAATTAACCTTTTGAGCAATGCAAATAAGCCCATCAAGAAGTTAAATGAAGTATGGTACATCCCTATGGTGGAATATTATAAAGATGTTAGAAAAAAAGTTTCAAGGATTTTTATTTTGACATAAAATATTCTAAGATATGTTGTTTTGTTAATCCATTTAATGCTATCACTTGTATTAATAAAAGAATATATATTCATAACTCTGTAAGTCTCTGAAAGAATAGGTAAGAAACTAATGAATCATCACATACTTGGGAAGCAGGCATGGACCTTAGCCGATGAGGTACATATGGTGGGATGCAAGGGAGAATTATTTTAAATGACTATCTCTTTATTCATTTAAGTTTGGAGCCATAGCCTGGCCAGGCGGTTGCGCAGTGGATAAAGCATCGACCTGGACACAAAGGACCCAGGTACGAAACCCCAAGGTCGCCAGCTTGAGTGCAGGCTCACTAGCTTGCGTGTGGGGTGACTGGCTTGAACGTGGGATCATAAACATGATCCCGTGGTTGCTGGCATGAGCCCAAAGGTGGCTAGTTTGAAGCCCAAGGTCGCTGGCTTGAACCCACGGTTGCTGGCTTGAGCAAGAAATCTCTCAGTCTGCTGTAGCTCCCCAGTCAAGGCACATAGGAGAAAGAAATCAATGAACAACTAAGGTGCTGCAACGAAGACTGAATACTTCTCATCTCTCTCCCTCCTGTCTGTCCTTATCTGTTCCTCCTTTGTCTCTATGTCTCTCTAACTTAAAAAAAAAAATTTGGAGACATATTAGTATATTACTTATTCAATAATCAGTAAATTAATTTTAAAGAAAATAATAGACTTCTAAATGATTCATTAGAACTAAGTGTGTGTATGGGGATCCTGCCATTGAATTTTGACAGCATATGTTGACTTCTCAGGCTTTTTCCACCTTCTAGAATTTCTGGTCTATTGCATTTCTGAAAGATCACACTACCGGTGCTCAAAAGAGATATTCTACAGTTAAGGTGGCCCCCTACAGGAAAAATTAAGAATTTTTTGTTACTTTGTGCCCTTTTAACTGTGAAGAGGTTAGAACATGCGGTTGGGAATTGTGACCATTGGTTTATATTTGCTGTTGCTAGAAGTAAAAGTTTTGATAATTACTGCCATTAGCACTGCCAACAAAGCCATTCTATAGAGAGCGGGTTGGGATGGCAGAGAGCTGAAGAAGTAAACATATGGCCCTGGATTCGGATGCTCTCCATCTCACACCTTTATGACTTCACTCAGGGGTCTCTAACCTCTTTAAGCCCCAGTTTCCTCACTTGCAAAATGTTGATCATATTGCCATCCTTGTAAATGTGTTGCTCACTGAAGTTTCTTTTAAAAACTCAGAGCTACAATAGGTCAGTGGTGTTCAACTCTTAATGCAATCCCAGCTTCCCCAAACTCACTCCAACAAAAAGTCAGCTGCTAAAGACCACAGCCCAACAAAGACTACCTCAAACAAAGAAAAACTTTGGAGAAAAGAACCAGAATGGCCAGATTAAGACACAATATGGGTGATGGTGATGCTCTAGTTACCACTGTTGTGTTTCCCATTTTTTATGTTTTCAATGGATTTTCTATTATAGTTTTATTGTGCTTTCTCTGTGAGTAGTTTATGTATTGATTGAGGGTGATTAATATTATGATTTATTATAAGTTGCTTCACTAGTTTGAGTATTTACTTGGTAAAAGTTCAGAACATTTTTACTAATCTTATAGCTGTAAAGTTATAAGTCTGAGACTGCTTGTCTGAAATAGAGAAACGTTAGGTTGTGGGATAGGTTGGGGAAGAGAATAAAAGAAATTTTGAAATCTAAGAATATTCATGTCCAGTTTGTGAATAATAATTTTTTTCTTTTTGCTTCAGCCACTATGAGTTAGGTTTTCTAATCGTTGCAAGTAAAAAAATAAAAAACTTAACTAAATACATTGGGTTCAATAAATTAAAAGCTACTTAACCTGATATACCTCACTCTGACATACCAGCTTTCAACTGTCAGATGCCTTGATAACTCACGATATGGACCAACTTATCGAGAAATAGGAATTACCATATTTTGTTGATGAAAGTGTTAGGATAATACAATCCACGTGGTAGGTAACTCAGAAATGTTTATCAAAATCACAAATGAATTTACCTTTTAGCTTACCAGTTTTGCTTCTAAGTTTTACTCTACAACTAAACTTGTACATATCAAATGAACAAACATTTATTCATTACAGTATGCTTTGTAACAGTAACACATAAATATAAATGTTCATCGATAAGATTCTGGATAAATGAAAAATATGTACATCACAGAGGGAAATACGTGAAGCTGTAAAAACAAAAATAAGGAATTTCTGTATGGACAGATATTTAAAATAATGTTAAGAGAAACAATTTTCCTGATTTATTAATGTCACCTCATTAAAATTAATAAAAAAAGAAACAATTTTAAGAGCAGATATTTGTGTGAAGTATTTGTATAAGAATAAAGGTGAGAAAAAGTATTTTTTTCATGTTTGCTTGTATGTGAATGGTTATCTTGGAAAAGACAGAAAAGAAACTGAGAGAAATAGTTATTCACTGGGTAGGAACATGGGACATAGGATTTAGGAGATAAGATTGGGAGGAAGATTTTTACTGTTTACCTTTTACTTTATCATATTAATTTTTTTTTGAAACTACATAAACTTTTTACAGACATTTTCAATGTATATTTTTAAAGAAAAATACAATAACAACATGGTGAAATTTCAGAATCCTAAATTGTCCATGGGGTGCCAGCGTTGAAATGTCAGCTGCATAAATTGAACAAACAAGCTTTCTACCATCTTCTAGAATTTCAGCTCTAGGGATCTGAGTGAGCTACGCAGATTGAAGAGATATCCTAGGGCAATGGCGGCAGCTAGAGGACACGTGGAGAATTTTCTGTTTCTTTCTTTTCTTTTTTTAATTTTTCTGAGAGTTGGCAGAAATGGCATGGGTGGGAGTGATGCTTGGTTTTTCAGTGGAGTTCCTGAACAAAAACACTTTGCTAATTAATTATGTTAATTATGTTAATGAATTACGTTAAAATGTTAATTGGCTAATTGACATTTGCTACTTTAATTACTGTAGTTTTACTGTCATATATACCTGGATACAAATATTGTCCCTATCATTTCCTGTTTGTAGCGTTAGGCAAAATCACTTATATATTTTAAAAACCATAGTTTCTTCACTTATAAAATGTGAATAATAATATCTACCTAAGAATTGTGTCACCTAAGAAATACCAGTGCTAGCAGTTCATTTGGTTAGAACATGGTTCTGATATGCCAAGGTTGTGGGTTTGATCCCAGTCAGGTAAGATGACCAACTTTTTTACAATGTAAAGGAGGACAAAAATAAATTGAAGAAAACAATATCATAAATAAAAGAAATATTTTATTCATTGCAACAATGATATACTATAATATGATAAATGAATAATAAAAACATTTGTAATATTTATATTGTAGTTATGCTTACATGCCTATTTTTAATAATAATTGTAAAAAAAAATACTCATTTAGATACAAATACATCACATCACATGCAATGGACTGACTCCGCATTGATCAAACATGGACATTTACAGATTAGTCTTCCGATATCAAAAAGGAGGACATGTAGGAGGACACTTTTCAAAGGAGGGCGGAACTTACAAAAGAAGGACTGTCCTCCCTAAAGGAGGACAATTAGTCACCTTAAGTCAGGGCATATAAAAGAATCAACCAATGAATGCATAAATAAATGGAACAACAAACCCATATCTCTCTCTCTTTCTCTCTCTCTCACCCTCTTCCTCCCTCTTTCTAAAATTCTTAAAAGAAAAGAAAGAAATAGCAGTACTGCATACTGCCTTCCAAAATGGCTGTGTTTGCTCAATGACCAAGGCAACCCCAGACCTCTGAAACTGTGTCAGTAGGAGGTGAAATTCTAAACAATGCAGCCCACAGAAGACGCTGTGAGGATGCCATCCTGGGGTTTTCCATCTAGGGCTTCCCTGGACAGCAGGTGAAGGAAGCCAGGAGAGAGGAAGACAGATTGAATGAAAGAATGAGAGAGATAAAGAGAAGGCTAGCAGGGCTTGAATTTATCCCTGACTTGTCAGTTGTAACGACAATAAATACCTTTTCCTAAAGCCAGATTGAGAGGTTTTCTGTTTATGGTTTTTTGCTTGTAACGAAAAAATCCCTAACCATTTCCAATATCGCATATAAAAGTGGTTCAATCTCACTCATAATAAAAGTATGACTTAAAAATGAGAGCGTTTTCCACCTATTACCTTGACAAAAAAAATGAAATTAACATTGATCAGACACTATGTTGGCCAAGCTGTGGGAAAACATTTTATTTTACTGGTGAAAGAGAGAGTCTAACAATCACTAAAAGAAGGCAAATGAAACATATTTATTAAATTGTAAATTCCTGTCGTCTTTGCCCAGCTATGGCATCTCTGTGATCTGTCGCATAGATACACATTCACACCTGCAAAACAAGGCATTGTTTGGAAGTGCAAACAGGAAGAATCAACCTAAATGTTCATCATAAGAGCGTCGGTTTCATTCACACAGTGGGTGACTTTAAATCCCTTAAAAAATTAACTTTTCTTTGGAACTGATAATGCGAAGCTCTGTAGGGGAAGAAAATAGAAGGAACAGAGAAACGTAAATAATGACTATTACTGGCATTAAAAAATGGTGGGGGGAGGAATCTACGCTCATATTTAATTGTAAATATATTAAAATATTTGAACAAATAGACAAAAAATGAATTGTCATCATATAGGTTACACAGACGAAACTTGTGGATAAGGGACAGGGATGAAGAAAGATTTTTTTTTCAAAAAAGACTATTGTACATTTTTAATTTTCGAAATCTTTAACTGTATAACCTATTTTTTAAAAAGGAAATAAAATTTCAGAGAAAAGAGGAGTCCTAACATATGTTGAAACTATGGAACTCTAAAAGCCACGAGTGGGGTTCGTTAGACTGAATTTTACGCAGACTGGACGCCATCTTATAGAAATTCTGATCTTCTCCAGCCTTGAAAAATCAGGCTGACCAGCTGGAACTAGCCTGTGGCTCCAGCGGCATCTACTGGACAAACGGAATATTGCACTTTGTTTTTTCGTGTGTGTTTGGGGTGGAAGGAATCAGAGGGATTTAGCATGGCACAGGAGCAGAATGGTGATTTTTCCCATTAGAATTGCTAGGTTTTGCAACCATAATTCTTATATAAGCATATTTAAAGCATAGGCATGAGAACTAAACACCCCTGGTTAATAGTGGCTTTATCATTCACTCATTGTTATTTCCCTAGGTGTGTGGCTTTAGCTAAAGGAACTTATATTTGTGAACCACAGTGTCAACTTTTTTAAAATGTGAAATACAATGTTATTTGTATTGCAGTTAAAGTTTCACAGTATTTTAAGGGACTAATCTTCTTAGAGAAACCCCAAATCTGGCAAATAGCAGCCTGTGATCACGCAATCCGTAAAGCAATTCTAAAACGCCCCAAATCCATTCCAACAGGGAGAGAGCTGCTTAAGAGATGTAAGCCATTGAAGTAGCTTCCTCCTCCATAAACTCGAGCTCATAGGGGTTATGGAAAGACAGGACAAAGAAGGTAGGTCCTTCTAGAGAACAAACCAGAGCCAGGTTGGCTGAGAAGCTCACATTCCCTCCAGGTTAGAGACACCTTGCTTTTCCTGTCCTACATGTCATGGGCCAAAGACCACTTTATGCTCTTTTGCATTCTCCTTCTTACCAAATGGAAGTGTATTGTCATTGTCCTTTCATTTCTCTGTCCCTTCAGGTGTGTGTTATAATTAATTATACTGGAACCACTGGTTGTGGGGCCATGAGAACCACATCACAACCTGACCAAGAGGATGGTGCACCACTCAGAGATCATGAACTTGGGGCAATAACTAGATGAGTCACTGTGTGGTCACCCTCTGGGAAGGGGGTGAGTGCAGTTTTATAGCATGTCCTTATGTCTTCATTACAGCTATGACATGGGTGTTTTTTAAGGAATATGTGAGAAGAGAGGCTATGTGTGTGGATGTTGAGCCAACAAAAGAGTGTGTTCATTATAGCACAGTCTGTGCTGTTCACCAGCCAGAGCTTACCCCTCATTCTGCCCATGACTTCCTCTGACCTTTTACTGCACAGCCAGAATCCCCTCTCACCCAGTCCATCTATCTGGGGAATTTTGACTCTATCACATGACTCAGGTCTGGCCACATGAATCGGAACACTGCCTCCTCTGGCCAGTTGGAGTACTGCTCCCTCTGGCCAATGCTGGTCAGTGAGAACTGGGGTGATGGGAGGCTGTCTGCGGATAAGGCCAAGACAGAAGGAAGCTGAAGCAGGAGAGGGAGAGAGACTGAGCAAGTGAGCATGATAGAGAACGAGAAAAAGAAAGAGTGAGAGGGAGAAATCACAGTCTTTGGGGACATTTAAATCTTTAGAATAAGGTCCACTGGGAGTTCTGTGTCTGTCTCCAGACTTTTTAGTCATAAAAACATGTATCTTCATAATGATGTCATCAAGTTGGACTTTCTGTCACTTGCAGTCAAAAGGATTCTAACTCACTCAAATGGCTCTTGAGCAAAAAGATGCTCAAACTCAAACATAAATAAGAGAAATAAACAAAACCCGATGCCAAATTTTTTCACTCTCAAATTGATTGGCAAAAATCCAAAACACACTGTGTTGGCCAAGTTGTGGGGAAACAGACAATTTCGTACATGCCTGGCAGGAACATTAGCTGGTACAATTCCTGCAGAGGGCAATTTGAAAATGCCTAGGAAGCTCACAAATGCACATATCCTCAGATATATTTATATATGCAAAATGAACTCTATGCAAGGCTACTTATTTTAGCATAAATTTTCACAGCAAAAAATCAACTTACATAATCATCAGTAGAGAACTGAGCTGGAAAATTTCAGTGCATCCATACCAGTGGGAATACTCTGGAGCTGAGAGAGAGAGACATATAACTACTGATCTACAAAGATTTCCAAGATATTGTGCTAAATGGAACGATCAAGATGGAGAAATAGCGTTATAGTACACCCATGTAAAATAAAAAAGGTAGTTTAAAAATATAGTTCTTGTGTATAAATAACAAGTACTCTGGAAGTATAAAAAAACTAATAATATTTGTAACTTTTGCATAGACTTAGTAAAATAGACATTTTTTCCCACTGTATTCTTTTTATGCTTTCTGTTTTTGAAACGTACAAATACATCACCTTTCAAAAATTAAATTAATAAAGAATTGAAGATATCGCGACCAGTACCCAGAGGCTACAGAACAATAACAGCAGGTCCTGGCTGCAGGCCCTGAGCTGCTAAGTTTCATGAGCTGGCTTTCCTGCATTTTCTAAAATGTCTGGCCAGTTGTCACCCTGAGAAACTTGTGCTGGGAAGCTGGAAATAAATGTTCTGTGGTGAGGGCGGCACCTGCAGGACAAAGTGAGAATTTTTCTGAAAATTTTTTTTTCTTCTTTCTGACTGAGAACATTTTAGTAAGGCACATAGGAGGGGAAGTGAGCATGAATTTTTCACTAGAATTGGTAGATATGAAAGTTTTCTTAATAATAACAAAGATATTGCAAGCAAAAGCTTTTTTACATAAGGTACACAGGGAAGCAGTGTGAATCGAGGGTGGACATAGAGTCGTCTGGTTATACATGTTGGTATCGTCACTCCCAGCTGTGTGGCTTTAGGCAATGCCACGTAACATTTCTGAGCTGTAGAATCTTCCCTTGAGAAATGAGCCATAGAGTCTACAATAATATTCACCTTCAAGGTTTTTGCCTCCTAAACCATTTTAGGGAGATCTGCTGCCTGAGAAACCTTGAACCCAATAAACAGTAATCATGCAAATGTTCAGTCTCTGAGGCTATTCTAGGTCCCCAAGCCTAGTCCTTCGGAAAATGAGGTGCTAAACAGAGGCAGTCTGTAGAAGGGACACCCTTGCCAAAGGTCCCCCAAAACAGACCATGGAAGATAAAGAGAGGAGAGAATCTTCGGTGGTAGCCATATTTTATGATTAATAAGCTCACTTCACCCCAGGGTCAGGGGCCTTGTGTGTGAGGTCAGAGGTCACTGTGGGTTATTTCCTGTTCTCCTATTTTCCAAGTGGAAGGTTTTACTTCCATTGTCCTTCTCTCTCCCTATAAGCATAAGATGGAAGTTTGGTTTTCATTTCATCATAGTTTGCTGGACTAGGAGAAGCCGCATTAAGCCCCACCCGGGAAGATTCTGGATTGGAGCAATAGCAAGTGTATTTGTGAGTTTGGGTGGTTTATCTGGGAAGTGGATGCGCAGTTTTTATTGTGGGTAGTGCAGCTGCATTCTATTGATATGGACATCTTTGAAGACACATGCATGGGCAGAAGGGTGTACAGCCTGGTGACTCAGTCCTGGGCAGCAGAGCAGCACAGGCCTCTGTGCGCGGGACGGTTCAAGGACAAGCACATGAGACAGCTGAAGTCACTGAGAGTCAGGCCTTGGTCTTCGTGCTGAACTTGCAGCTGGGAGGACGAAAGTCTGGAGTTGCGTGAGAATTTCACTAAAACGGAGACTGGTGAGAATTTCACTAAAACGGAGGGGAAAGGAAAGAGGGATAGAGAGGGAAGAGCGGGGCTTGGGCTTGATGACATCGTTGGAGTCCTTGCATCCAGGTGTGTCTCTAAATGTACCCTTTCTTTTACGTGACTTAGTTCTTTTCTGTTGCTAAAACCAGATTAAGTTGAGTTTTCTACCACTTGTACTGAATGAATTCTTACTAATTAATATGGAAAGATGTTGTATCCCCCTCATAAAAAATACATAATAAAACTACATGGAGATAAAAGTTTTCACCTGCCCTATTGACAAAAATGTAAACATTTGATACAAAATGGTTGGACAAGCTGTAGGGTAAAGGCACTCACAGGAGTAGAGGGGATGGGAATTGCTATGATCCCTAGGGGAGGAAACTTAGAAATTCTATGACAGTTATAAATGCATCTACCCTTTGACCCAGACAGTCTGCGTCTATGAATTTAGTGTACACATGTTCTTGTACCAAGGAAACACCAGTGTTCTGGTTAGTCCCTATTTCTTCACCCCGTTTCAGTTGTCAGTCCTTTTCCGCCATGCTGTTAGATCCAGGAGGCCGACCTTGATCGAGTGCATCATACGGGCTCGTCTCCTTTCTGACTGCTTTGCAGGCTGGGTTAATGGGGTGGGCTACAGCAGGAGACTGGGAGACAGAGGAAGAGAGCGGCCAGTCTACTTATTCCACTGACTTCTGCCTTGACAAGAGTGGTTTTAGAAGAGGGTTTGTTTCTCTACCACCATGGCTAATGTCAGATGACCCCTTCAATGGCTACAGCATCAGCAGATTCTGGTGGCACCGATTTGTCCCCATTGTAGCTAGCAGGCCAGACGCTAGTGACAGAGTTCTGCTGCAGCTAATTTCGGGGTGTCCACCATCCCTTGTCAGTTCCTATAACCCCACCCATCTGTGATGGTTAATTTTATAACTTGACTGAGCCACAGGGTGCCTAGAGATTTGGCCAAACATTATTCTGGGTATTTCTGTGAAGGTATTTTTGGATGAAATTAACATTTGATTAGTAGACTAAGTAAAGCACATTGCCCTCCATAATGTGGATGAGGCTGACTAGAACTGAAGGCCTGAGTAAGACAAAAAGCTGACTCTCTACCACAGGTAAGAGAGAATTCTCTGGCCAAAGGTCTTCAGCCTGGAAGACCATCTCCGTGGTTCTGCAGCAGCTCCTGACTGTCCAGCACACTCTGGGACATCGGGTCTGTGGATTTGGGATGTGCTATTCTCTATAATCATGTAAGTCAACCTCTTATAATACATTTATACACACACATATTTTTAATGGAGAATCATAACTAATACATGATCTCTCTTAAAATATTTCCATTATTAAATTCTCTTCAGCTAAACCCCAGGAGCATGCCATTTGTTGTCCGTGAAGATCTTGATTTATACAGTAATTGGTATCAAGAATGGCCCGAGGAAACGAACCCTCAATATGGGGGATGCTGGGATTCTGTTGTCCGCATTTTTGATGAGCTCACAGACATCCTCTGTCAGGGGAAGTAGGTCCCTGGTAATCCATGGTATGCACCAATATCATGATTACTCAAGTTATCATTGGTGTAGGAGGCAGTAGAAGTGAATGGCAAGACATGATAAAATGAATATGCACTGGCAACAATGCATATTCTAGAGAACTTATCAAAGTTTAAAGACTGAAACTTTCAACTTAGACTCACCTGGAGTTCTGAGCTACAGAACTGTGAAATAGTGAAAAGGCGATAGTTAAACCACTGGGCTTGCGATAACTTGTTATGGCAGCAATACAAACACAAATTGTTGTTTTTATTATTATCCACAAATAATAATAAATAATGCAATTGTGATCAAACTAAATATCCATCCATAAATAACTGCACATTGATACAATAGAATGCTATACAGTTGTTTGAAAAATGTGTGGGAGCTTTTTATGCATTGTTATAAGAAGCTGCTATATATACATTCATGTGAAACAAAATGCAGGATAGTCTGTATAATGTGCTGCCACTTGCATAATAAAAGTAAACAGTATTGTGTGCTCATATTTATGTATATATGTATGTGTGTTAAAACTCTCTGGAATCATATAGGAGGCAAATGTTTTGAGTGGTCATAAAAACTAGGCAGCTGGGAGTAATAGTGGGATATGAATTACTTATTATATACCTTTTGATATTTTTTGATTTTTGAAAAATATAAATATTCTCTACTCAAGAACTTAAAAAAATTTTTTAAATTGAATTTGCCTGACCTGTGGTGGCACAGTAGATAAAGCGTCAACCTGGAACGCTGAGGTTGCCGTTTTGAAACCCTGCACTGGTCTGGTCAAGGCACATATGAGAGTTGATGCTTCCTGCTCCTCCTCTCTTTCTCTCTCTCTCTCCTCTCTCTAAAATGAATAAATAAAATATATTTAAATTGAATGCATTGAGGTGACATTGGTTAATAAAATTATATAGGTTTCAGGTGTACAATTCCATAACACATCATCTGTATATTGTGTGTTCATCACTATAAGTCAAGTCTCCTTCCATCACCATTTATTTCCCTTGTACAGTTTTCTACCTCCCCAACCCCCTTTCCTTCTTGTAATCACCATACTGTTACCTGTGTCTATAAGAAATGTTTCTCAAGAAAGAAAAAATGCAATGTAAATAAGTAAATACATTGGCGCTATAAAGCTCTAAACACATGCATGAAGTTTCCCAATATAATGTCAGACACATAAATTGACTTCTATCTTCAAGAATTTCCGTTCTATCGCAGCTCCGAGAGATCAGAGCTGAAGAACAAGGAGGTATTCTACGGTTATGGCGGCACCTACAGGACAAACTGAGAATTTTTGTACATTGGTTTCAGTTTTTTTCTTGAATGTGGAGTCCCCAGTGGAATAGCTAAGCAGAAAAGTTTTCATAAATGACGTTTGAAATTGTAATCTAAGATATATTTACACAGGTCCCTCTGGGCAGGAAGTGCAGAGTGGTGAGACAAAAGTTTCAGAGCCTCACACTCTGGCTCTACCTGTTCTCAGTGTCACTATCGGTACATGAACACCAGCCTCTCCATACACACAGACCCGCCCTGTTTGCAGAGTTGATGTTATATATTAGCGTGCATGTAGAGTGCTGAATTCAGAGCACGGTGTGCTGTCATTTTTCAATAGCCTTGAACCAGTGCTTTCTTGCACGTTGAGTATCTAGCAGTGTCACTGCACTCACAAGGCCGGTGGCCTTATAAGGCTCACCCTATTTCAACTCAACCCTCACCTTGATGCACAGTTAGCTTTTCTCAACTCTCCACATGCAAGCTCCTCACGTCATGCACAATTTCGCTTTCTTGAATCTTAATATCTAACCATCACAGTCTCAGCTCCCCACTCTTTGGGGTACTCAGGATTTGGGGCCATTTTTTAAAAACACTTGGTGTGTCTGTTTTATTTCTTCAGGAAAAGTATCACAACTTATGTTTTTATACATTTTTTTAAACCTGACACTTACATGTATTTATCCACATAATGACATGACATTTTCTCCTCCGAGACTGTAATTAAACTTGAGCCTGACCTTTCTTCACCTTCAAAGCAGAAAGGTCCTTCTGAGTCTCTGTCAGCCTTATGTCTATACACACCAAATCAAGTTGTTAGTGTGACACACTCCTGGATATGACGTGCTCCTGGAAGAATAAAGCAAAATACAACTTGAGGTCCAGAGCTCAAAGAAGTGAATTAGTAATTTCAAACCATGAATAAATTTAAGAGGTTTTGTACCTCAGTAAAAAGAATTATTTCCTAGGGTAACAAACTAGATACACATGAATTTTTAAACTAATCCAATAACATTAGAAAACAAATATAAAGTTATCCTAAAACCTAAAATAAAACCCTTCTCTCATAATGTTTAGACCAGCTAAAGAAGAGAAAACTAGACAGTAAAAGGAGGTGGTCATTATGATTCAAAATAGTATGGGATCTAGACAGAATTCGGAAAAAACAAATCAAAACAAGAAAGAACTTTGTGCTTCCAAAAAGATGGTGTTGCATATTATAAATACTGTGATGAAGATAATGACCCAGGGGTTTCTGTGCTGATCAAATGACACTCTCCTGGGGATTTCAACAATCCAGGTGACAGGAATTACAGACAGTGACTGTTCATGATTACTAAAAATTCTGTGCTGTGGTGAACATAAGATAGGCTCAAACACAAAAGAATGAACACATAATTTGTTAGATAAAATGTTAATATATAATAGTGAGAATTACAACCATTGCTAAAGAATTCAGACATCAAGTTGGAGAATTTAGAAAACACATGGCTATATATGGATATATGGATATCATGTTCCCCCATACTACTAAAGTTAAAAACAGAGAGGGCTGACATTCAGACAACCTAAAGGTCACAGACCAGAGACAGTCATCACTGAAATGGATATTTGCGGGATGCAAAATTACATGTCCCGCATCAAGCAACAGGTTTAAAAGCTAAACCATGGAAAGATTATAGAAGAGCAAAACACTACGAATGGAACCAGGAGAGACAGCATGGGCATAATGCACACATACTAAACAGATTGTTCTTCAGACAAGTGTAGATGAAGTGAAGATTAGAATGCTTATAAGCTGGGAAAGAATTACAATTATGAGAACAACTAAAAGCACAGGTGAGCTGGAATGACCTGCCAGTTGAGATAAACATGGTTAGGACACAGACTATTGAAAGATATGGAGAGGATTAATTTGCATGCCTGAGTGGATTTAAGAGAAATAGAAAAAAAAAGTTATATCAATAAATCCATTAGAAGAAAAAGAAAAGAAAGACCTACAGTTTATTTTGGAGATGAAAATCAATAGATCATGCCCATCTTATGGACAGGAAGCCTCCATGACATAGAAAATAGAGCACATAAAGATAAATGGCCATCATTTATTCCCAAATCAAAGAACCTGTCCATTTTAACAAAAGTGACAAAGAATGCACTGTCCCAATCAAAAGTAACAGGGAAAAGTTCAGACTAACAATAAAGAAAAACACAGAGCACTAGACTGGAAATTTGGCAGGCATTCTATTATCTTTCAAGATCAGAAACTTTGTTCCATATTTTCTATAAAAATGTAATTGAATTTGGCGACAAGATGGCAATGGAGTAGGCGGATGTTCCAACTCCTACTTCCCAGAACCAAAGTGGATTACAACTTAATTTTAAGAACAATCATCTTGAAAAACCAACTTTGGACTAAACTAAGAGGATTCTATCTATAACCAAGGACTACTGAAGAAACCACATTGAGACTGGTAGGAAAGGCTGAGATGTGGAAAGGGCTGCCCTGGTCCTGGGAGCGAGCTGTGGCCAGAGGGACTCTTGCAGTGGGGAGGGTTGCCTAGAGAGTTGTGGGTTCTCAGCCCAAGGACCAGAGCCCCAGAGCCTAGAAGAGATGTATGGATAGTATTTAACTGAGGAAAGAGCCGGGATACTCTTTGCAAGAAAGAGACAGAACTCTCAGACCCAGGCTCTGTCTTAAAGGGATGGGGCAGAAAACCTCACAGCCACATATTCAGGGCTGTGGGAGCGGAGAGCGCTAAGAGGACTGGATTTGCTAGAAGAGAGAGTAATTTTGGATGCACAGGCAGAGACACTTTGAGGGACAGCCATCCTAACCCCTGGGCTGAGTGACTCCCCAAAACTAAAGTGACTTTTTCTCCTGAAAGCAGCAACACCAACAAAGGGAAGAAATTACCCGGCCCACTGGAGGTTTTCCTGCTCCAGTCAGAGCAAAGAGGTGCTTAGAAGCAGGGAGCATGTTAGGGACACAGGTAGTGAGTGCTGAAGTCTGAGCTACACCCCCCCCCCATGCTGCTGAGTACTCACCAGAGGCAGGCGGGCTGGTGGTGGGTGCGGCTGCAGGGACCAGGGTGGTCCGAGAGTGCGCACGTGTGACTGCGGAGGTGGTCCGAGCAAGCCCACCTGTGACAGCAGAGGCTGGGGCTACTGTAGCCGATGTCTGAGTGAGCAAGCAAGCCTGCCCTCAGCCACTATGGTGGTGGGCCGGTGCTGGCAGTGCCTGAGCCTGAAAGCTGGAGGCATTGGCAGTGGTCGCAGCGTGTGGGCAACAGACCACACATCGGGAACAAAGAGGCCACACCCACTGAACTTCTGTGGCTACAGCCTTCTGAAGGCTGAAAAACAAGAAAAAAATAAAATTAAATAAATAAGTTTGGATAGAATGACACCTGATGCTAACGGGCAAGCCACATCTAATACTGTACCTAATATCTGAATTACAGTACTGAGTCTAACAAGTAGCCAGCAATAAGAGGCAGCAGAAAGCAGATCTCAGGGAAACTTGAACCTTTAAACAAACTCACCCATGCCAAGTGTAGATAAAAGCTAGCCTAAGAGTGCAGCTGATATTTACAACAGCACCTGGACCCAGCAGAGGCAGCCACAAGATCTGGATCACTTGTAGCTTCAAAAGGTTGATAAGGGTTAGTCATAGGCAATGACCCCCACTGATCTGCACCAGGCTCTGGCCAGGGAGGTACAAGACAGGCTCATCCAGCAGCCAGATAGGAGAGCATATGTTCAGGACTTAACAACCTTTGTTAAAGTGGTATCTTAAGGGAGGGCTCCTCACACCTGACCCAGCTAAGACATAGAAAATGCCAATACAAATAGCAAAAAGAACAGTGACAGCAGAAAAGTAGCCCACAGCAAATTACAAACAACAGCTGATGCCAACCCAAGAAGATCTAGAAACAACACAACTGGAAATTAGAGGCAGACAATACCAACCATAGACTCAGCTAGCTACGCAAACAACACACCCAAAGGAGGAGTCTATACACAGACAAAATGGGAAGACAGAAAAATGCAATCCAAATGAGTCAAGAAGATAAATCCCCAGAAAAAAAACTGAATGAGATGGAAATAATCAAATTGCCAGATGCAGAGTTTAAAATAATGGTTGTTAGGATGCTCAAAGATCTTAGAGCAACAATGGATGAACATAATGAACACCTAAATAAAGAGATAGCAAGCATCAAAAAGGACATTGAAATCATAAAAAAGAACTAGTCAGAAATGACAAATACAATATCAGAAATGAAGACTACACTAGAAGGAATTATGAGTAGGCTGAACGAAGCAGAGGATCAAATCAGTGATTTAGAGGACAAGATAAAGGAAAGCATGGAAGCAGAGCAGCAAAAAGAAAAGAGGCTCAAAAAGTGTGAGGAAACTCTAAGAGAGCTCTGTGACAACATGAAGAGAAACAACATCCTCATCATAGGGGTTCCTGAAGGAGAAGAGAAAGAACAAGGGATAAAGAACCTGACTGAAGAAATCATAGCTGAAAACTTCCCTTAATTGATGAAGAAAAAAGTCACACAAGTTCAAGAAGCACAGAGTCCCATTAAAGAGGAACCCAAAGAAGCCTACACCAAGACACATTATAATTAAAATGCTAAAATTAAGGAATAAAGAAAGAATACTAAAAGCTACAAGAGAAAAGCAGTCAATTACCTACAGAAGAGCCCCCATAAGGTTGACATCTGACTTCTCAACAGAAACACTTGAGGCCAGAAAGAAATGGCAAGAAATATTCAAAGTAATGCAAAACAAGAGCCTACAACTAAGAACCTATAAAACTTAACACCAGGAAAGTAAACAACCCAATCAAAAAATGGGTAAAAGAACTGAATAGACACTTCTCCAAAGAGGACATACAAATGGCCAATAGGCATATGGAAAAATGTTCAACATCACTAATCATTAGAGAAATGCAAATTAAAACCACAACGAGATACTACCTCACACCTGTCAGAATGGTGCTCATTAACAAAACAACACATAATAAGTGCTTAGTGCCTGAGGCAAAGGCCATGGAGCCATCCTTAGTGCCTGGGGCCAACTCGCTCCAATCGAGCCATGGCTGCCAGAAGGGAAGAGAGAGAGAGAGAAAGAGAGAGAAGCAAGGGGGGGAGGGGTGGAGAAGAAGCAGATGGGTGCTTATGCTGACTGGAATTGAACCCATAACATCCAAACTGCAGGCCGACATTCTACCACAGAGCCAACCACCCAGGGCCAAAAAATTTAAAAATACAAAAATAAAATGTTAGGAAGAACCACGTCAGTAAAAGCACTGGTTAAATGAGAACCAAGATCAGCTAGCTAGCTAAGTCCCTTATCAGAATTTATGAAGTATCCTTATTTTGAATGAATTTATGAAATATCCAAATTCTAAATGGATCACTGAGACATAATAATAATAATAATAATAATAATAATAAAGATATTGGAGGAAAATACCAATTTAGCAATGCATGTTTCTATTGGAAAGGCAGAATTGGCATTACTCATATTGCATCATGAAGTGTCATATCTTTATTCCCTTGAGTAAAATTTATTAAAAGTTTTATAGAATTTATCTGGTGTTTTTATTGTGGAAAAATTATTTTAACTTTGATTCATTTTTTTTAATGTACATAGATGAACTAGTTGGATTTTCTTTTTCTTCCTGAGTCACTTTTGGTAAGTAATATTTTTCCTAGAAATGTGCCCATTTCATTTAGGTTTTCAAATTCATTGTCATAAAATAATTATTGGGGTATCAGTAGTAGTGGCAGCTCAGTGGATCCTTTCTGATCACTTTTTGAAATAATTATAGACTCATGGGCATTGCAAAAACAGTACAAAAATGTCCTGTGTAGCATTCACACACCTCCCCCGATACTAACATCTTACATACACTAGTACAATATGAAAACCAGGAAATTAATGTTGGCACAAGCCTAGATACAGGTCTTACTTGGAGTCTACCAGTCTTTCTAGGCACTGATTGTGTGTGTGTGGTTTCATGAAATTGTATTGCTTATATAGATTCGTGTAGCTGCCATCACAGTCAGAATGTGGCACTGCTTCATTACCACCAAAGCCATCCCTCATGTTACACTTTTATAATCATAATCCCTCACCCACTAACTCCTAACCCATGACAACCATTCATTTGTTCTCCATCTCAAGAATTTTGTCATTGCAACATTACATGGATGGAATAATATGGTAGGCAACCCTTTATTAGTGGCTTTCCTCACTCGGCATAGTGATATTGAATATCTCTATATCCTTATTTTCAACCCTTATCTTCTTTTAGGTGTAGTGTCTGTTTTAGTCTTTTGCCCTTTTTAAATTGGGTTGCTAGTGTTTTTACTGTTAAAATTAGTGCATTCTTCATATCTTTTGAATACAAGTCTTTTGTCAGAAATATGATTTTCAAATCTGCTTTTTCAGTCGGTGGTTGTCCTTTTAACTTCTCAACAGGGTTATTTTTTTTGTGTGTGTGGGAACTCAAATTATATTTATTCAAATAGGCTGGGCAATATGTCTCCCTCTGTATTTTTTTATATATATATATATTTTATTATTATTAATTCTAATGGGGTGACATCAATAAATCAGGGTACATATGTACAATGAAAACATCTCCAGGTTATCTTATCATTCAATTGTGTTGCATACCCATCACCAAAAGTCAAATTGTCCTCTGTCACCTTCAATCTGGTTTTCCCTGCGTCCCTCCCCTCTTCCCTATCCCACTCTTCCCTCCCTCCCCCATCCCATAACCACCACTCTCTTGTCCATGTCTCATACCCTCACTTTCATGTCCCACCTATATATGTAATCGTGCTGTTCTCAGTTTTTCTTTTTTTCTGATTTACTTATTTCACTCCGTATAATGTTATCAAGGTACATCCATTTTGTTATAAATGATCCGATGTCATCGTTTCTTATGGCAGAGTAGTATTCCATAGTATATATGTACCATAGCTTTTTAATCCACTCGTCTTCTGACAGACATTTGGGCTGTTTCCAGATCTTCGTTATTGTGAACAATGCTGCCACGAACATGGGGGCGCATTTCTTCTTTTCGAACAGTGCTATGGTGTTCTTAGGGTATATTCCTAAAAGTGGGATAGCTGGGTCAAAAGGCAGTTCGATTTTTAATTTTCTGAGGAATCTCCAAACTGTTTTCCACAGTGGCTGCACCAGTCTGCATTCCCACCAGCAGTGCAGAAGGGTTCCCTTTTCTCCACATCCTCGCCAGCACTTATTCTGTGTTGTTTTGCTGATAAGTGCCATTCTGACTGGTGTGAGGTGATATCTCATTGTGGTTTTAATTTGCATTTCTCTAATGATTAGTGATGTTGAGCATTTTTTCATATGCCTATTGGCCATCTGTATGTCCTCTTTGGAAAAATTTCTATTCATTTCTTTTGCCCATTTTTTGATTGGATTGTTTGTCTTCCTGGTGTTGAGTTTTATAAGTTCTTTATAAATTTTAGTTATTAACCCCTTATCAGATGTGCTGTCGAATATGTTCTCCCATTGTGTGGTTTGTCTTTTTATTCTGTTCCTATTGTCTTTAGCTGTGCAAAAACTTTTTAGTTTGATATAGTCCCATTTGTTTATCTTGCCTTTTATTTCAGTTGCCCATGAAGATAAATCGGCAAATATACCGCTGCTACAGATGTCGGAGAGCTTGCTGCCTATGTTTTCTTCTAAGATGCTTATGGTTTCACGGCTTACATTTAAGTCTTTTATCCATTTTGAGTTTGCTTTTGTGAATGGTGTAAGTTGATGGTCTCGTTTCATTTTTTTGCAGGTAGATGTCCAATTTTCCCAACACCATTTGTTAAAGAGGCTGTCTTTACTCCATTGTATGTTCTTTCCTCCTTTGTCAAATATCAGTTGTCCATAAAGCTGTGGGTTTATTTCTGGGTCCTCTGTTCTGTTCCATTGATCTATGTGCCTGTTCTTATGCCAGTACCAGGCTGTCTTGAGTATAATGGCCTTGTAGTAAAGCTTGATATCAGGAAGAGTGATACCTCCTGCTTTATTTTTTCTTTTTAAGATTGCTGAGGCTATTCGTGTTCTTTTTTGGTTCCATATAAATTTTTGGAATATGTGTTCTATATCTTTGAAGTATGTCATTGGTATTTTAATTGGTATTGCATTGAATTTATAAATTGCTTTGGGTAATATAGACATTTTAATGATGTTTATTCTTCCTAGCCATGAGCACGGTATGTGCTTCCACTTGTTTGTATCTTCCTTGATTTCTTTTATCAATGTTCTATAATTTTCCGAGTACAAGTCCTTAACCTCCTTGGTTAAATTTACTCCTAGGTACTTTATTTTTTTGGCTGCAATAGTGAAGGGGATTGTTTCCTTAATTTCTTTTGCTGATATTTCATTGTTGGTGTATAGAAATGCCTCTGATTTCTGAGTATTAATTTTATATCCTGCCACCTTGCTGAATTCATTTATAAGGTCCAGTAGTTTTTTGACTGAGACTTTAGGGTTTTCAATATACAATATCATATCATCTGCAAATAATGACAGTTTTACTTCTTCTTTTCCAATTTGGATGCCTTTTATTTCTTCTTCTTGTCTGATTGCTGTAGCTAGGACTTCCAGAACTATGTTGAATAAGAGTGGTGAAAGTGGGCAACCCTGCCTGGTTCCTGATCTTAAGGGGATTGCTTTTAATTGTTGTCCATTTAGTATGATGTTTGCTGTCGGTTTATCGTAGATGGCCTTTATCATGTTAAGGAATGATCCCTGTATTCCCACTTTACTGAGAGTTTTGAGCATGAATGGGTGCTGGATTTTATCAAATGCCTTTTCTGCATCTATTGAAATTATCATGTGATTTTTGTCCTTCCTTTTGTTTATGTGGTGAATCACATTGATTGATTTTCGAATATTGAACCAGCCTTGCCTCTCCAGAATAAATCCCACTTGATCGTGGTGTATGATTTTTTTCATATATTGCTGGATCCGGTTGGCTAATATTTTGTTGAGAATTTTAGCGTCTAAATTCATCAGGGATATAGGCCTATAATTTTCTTTCTTTGTGTTGTCTTTGCCCGGTTTTGGGATCAGAATTATGCTCGCCTCATAAAAGGAGTTTGGAAGTCTTCCTTCCTCTTGAATTTTTTGAAATAGCTTGAGGAGGATAGGAGTTAGTTCTTCTTTGAATTTTTGATAGAATTCACTTGTGAAGCCATCAGGCCCAGGACTTTTCTTTTTTGGGAGTTTTTTGATAACTCTTTCGATCTCATTTGTTGTAATTGGTCTGTTTAGGTGTTCTGATTCTTCCAGATTGATTTTTGGAAGGTTATATGATTCAAGAAATTTGTCCATTTCACCAAGATTGTCTAATTTTTTGGCATATAGTTCTTCATAGTATTTTCTTACAATGCTTTGTATTTCTGTTGTGTCAGTTGTTATTTCTCCACTGTCCTTTCTAATTTTATTTATTTGAGTCCTCTCTCTTTTTTTCTTGGTGAGTCTAGTTAAAGGTTCATCAATCTTGTTTACCTTTTCAAAGAACCAGCTTCTTGTTTCGTTGATCCTCTGTATTGTTTTCTTAGCCTCTATGTCATTTATTTCTGCTCTGACCTTTATTATTTCCTTCCTTCTACTTGTCTTGGGTTTTATTTGTTGTTGTTTTTCTAGTTCTTTTAGATGCAGGGTCACGTTGCTTATTTGAGCTTTTTCTAGCTTCTTATGATATGCCTGTAGTGCAATAAACTTCCCTCTCAGAATTGCTTTTGCTGTGTCCCATAAATTTTGAGTTGATGTATGCTCATTATCATTTGTTTCTAAAACTTTTTCATTTCTTCTTTGATCTCATTGTTAATCCATTCATTATTTAATAACATGCTATTTAGTTTCCAAGTGTTTGAGTATTTTTCAGTTTTTCTTTTGTGGTTAATTTCTAGTTTCATGGCATTGTGATCAGAGAAAATGCTTGATATGATTTCAATCTTCTTAAATTTATTGAGACCATTTTTGTGTCCTAACATGTGGTCTATCCTAGAAAACGTACCATGAGCGCTTGAGAAGAATGTATATTCTACTGCTTTAGGGTGAAAAGTTCTGAAGATATCTATTAAATGAAGTTGATCTAGTATATCCTTTAAGTCTGCTGTTTCTTTATTAATTTTCTTTCTTGAGGATCTATCCAGTGTTGTTAGAGGGGTATTGAAATCCCCTACTATGATAGTATTGCTGTTAATGTCGCCCTTTATATCCATCAAAGTCTGCTTTATGTATGTCGGGGCTCCTATATTTGGTGCATAGATATTTACAATAGTTATATCTTCCTGTTGAATTGTTCCCTTTATCATTATGTAGTGCCCTCCTTTATCTCTTACTACAGCCTTTGTTTTAAAGTCCATTTTGTCTGATATAAGTATTGCTACCCCTGCTTTTTTTTCATTTCCATTTGCATGAAATATTTTTTTCCATCCTTTTACCTTCAGTCTATGTGCATCTTTTGTTTTAAGGTGTGTCTCTTGTAGACAGCATATGTATGGGTCCTGTTTCTTTATCCATGCAGCTACCCTATGTCTTTTGATTGGATCATTTAATCCATTTACATTTAAGGTTATTATTGATATGTAGTTGTTTATTGCCATTTTATTCTTTAAAGCTGTATTCTTCTTTTGCTCTATTCATTCCTGCCTTTAAACTGTTCACAAGAGGCCCCTTAGTATCTCTTGCAGAATTGGTTTGGTTTTTATGAATTCCTTGAGGCTTTCTTTTTCTGGGAAGCTCTTTATTTCTCCTTCAATTTTAAACATTAGCCTTGCTGGATAAAGTAGTCTTGGTTGTAGGTTCTTGTTCTGCATTACTTTGATTATTTCTTGCCATTCCCTTCTGGCCTCAAGTGTTTCTGTTGAGAAGTCCGATGTCATCCTTATGGGTGCTCCTTTGTAGGTGATAGTCTTTTTTTCTCTAGCAGCTTTTAAAATTTTTTCTTTATCCATTAGCTTTGGTATTTTAACTATGATGTGTCTTGGTGTAGATTTTTTTGGGTTTCTCCTTAATGGAGTTCTGTGTGCTTCTTGAATGTGTGGAGTGTTTCCCAGCCTTAATTTAGGAAAGTTTTCTGCTATGATTTGATTGAACAAAGTTTCCATTTCCTGTCCTCTCTCCTCTTCTTCAGGCACCCCTATGATGCGAATGTTGTTTCTCTTCATGTTGTCACAAAGCTCCCTTAGAGTTTCCTCACATTTTTTAAGTCTCTTTTCCTTTTTCTTCTCTGCTTCTGTGCCTTTGTTTATTGTGTCCTCTAACTCGCTTATTCGATCCTCAGCGTCATCCATCCTGCTTTTAATTCCTTCCATTGTGGTCTTCAATTCTGATACTGTATTTGTCATTTCTGTCTGATTCTTTTTTATTATTTCAATTTCATTTTTTATACTTGTTATCTCTTTATTTAGGTGTTCATAATGACTATCCATTGTTGCTCTAATTTCTTTGAACATCCTAACTATCATTATTCTAAATTCTGCTTCTGGTAATTTGGTTCTATCTGGTTCATTCAGGTCCTTCTCTGGGGATTTATCTTGAATCATTTGGTTTGCATTCCTCTGCCTGCCCATTTTTTCTGTGTATAAGCAAGTTGTGGCCACTGGAGTCCAGTAGGTGTTGCCTTTGTGTTCTCTAGGTGTGGTCTATCTGCAGGCCCCCCACCCCCTCTGCCTGTGCCTAGGGTGGTTGGGTATGAGCGTTGCCAGCACCGGCCCACTGTGGCTTTTGCTATGATTTCTGCCTCTCCTCCGTGGGAGGGGCTGTGACTGAAGCCACAAGATTAGCACCAAGGGTATAGGTGAGCACCTTTCCTCAGCTGCGGACCCAGCCTATTTCCGGACTTCCGCCCAGAACCAGCAGTCGGAGCCTGCTCGCTACAGTTCCGCGGGCTAGGCGGGGCTTTTGACGTGCTCTCAGCTATAAGCTTTTGCCCGTCAGGAGCTTTAGCCCCACCCTCGAGGCCAGGGCCCTTCTGCACAGGGTCGGAAACCAAGGTTTATTGGGGCGGGCGTGTTTGCTGGCTTCCGCTGAGCTGCGTACTTCCGCTCGTCCCGGACTCTACCCCGCCCCCGCGTTCGGAGCCCGCTCGTTCACGTATGAATGCTATCCGGGGTTTCTCCGGCCGAATGGGGATAGTAGCATGGGCTCCGCTGCGAGCCTCCACTTGTCTCGAGGTCCACCCCTTTCCCGCGCTCGGAGCCCGCTCGCACACGTATACTGGCCAACCGCGGTTTCTCCGGCCCGGGGGTGGGGTGGGGGGGTGGAGTGGGGGATTGGGGGACTGGTAGCGTCAGCTCAGCCACAACCCCTGCCCGTCCCTGGTTCTAGCCCGGTCCCCTTGGTCAGGGCCGGCTTGCGCAGGGCCTGCCTGTTCCTGGCCTCCCGCTTTGTCCCCGTAAGTGGGATTAAAGGCGGGCCCGCAGCTTCCGGACCGCTTTCGCGGTCCCCTCTGACCCTCTGGGCTAGACCGATCTCCCACCGGCTTGGCCTCTGCCCACGCTGACAGAACCGCCTTTCAGCGTCCTGCCGCCCCAAAACCCCAAGCAGCCCTCAGCAGAGTAGGAAGGGACCTAATACTCCACACTGTAGGCCTGGGAGCTCCCTCACTTGTTTCACAGCTCAAAACTGTCCAAACGCCTCTTCTTGGCTCTGGGACTGCAGGCTGGGGCTTGGTTCCTGGGACCCAGGTCCCTCCCTCTCCGCCAAACTCTCCTCCAGCCACACGGGTCTCTCCGGGCTGCCGTTTGCTCCGGGGAGCTGGGCAGCCCTCTTCGCGTTTTCGCTATTCCTACCAGTCTCAATGTGGCTTCTTCTGTGTTCCTTGGTTGAAGAGTCCACTTAGTTTTGTTCAAAGTTGGTTTATCCAGGTGGTGGTTCTTAAAATTGAGTTGTAATCCACTTTGGTTCTGGGAGTTGGAAGTTGGTACGTCCGCTTACTCCGTCGCCATCTTGCTCCCCCTCAACAGGGTTATTTTTTACAGAGAAAAATTTTAAATTTTGATGAAGTCCAATTTAACAATTTTATTTCTTGGATTGTACTTTTAGCATTATATCTGAGAACTCTTTTCTTAACCATAGATGACAAAAATATTTTTCCAAGTTTTATTGTAAAAGAATTATAGTTTTCTATTTGACATGTAGATTTGTTTCCATTTTAGTTAATTTTTTGTAAAGTATGAGGTTCATGTCAAAGATGATTTTCTTGCGGTGAATGTCCAATTGTTCCAACACTATCTGTTGAAAATACTCTTGATCCTGGCCAGATAGCTCAGCTGTTCAGAGCGTCGTCCCAACCTGTCAGGGTTGTGGTTTTAATCTCCATCAGGGCACGTACAAGAGTCAACCAACGATGGCATGAATGGGTAGGACAGCAAATTGATATTTCTCTCTCTTTTCCTCTTTCTTTAAAACTCAATTTTAAAGAGAAAGAAAAGAAAAGAAAATACTCTTTCCTTCATTGAATTGCCTTTGAATCTTTGTTAAAAATCCATTGGCCATATTTGTGTGTATCGATTTCTGTTTTCTCTTCTGCTCCATTGATTTATGTGTCTGTTTATACCTTCACAAACCTGTATTGATTACTTTAGCCATTCTGTGAGTCCTAGATCATCTAACTTTCAAAAAAATTTTTGCCTACTCTAGTTTATTTGCCATTTCATATTAAGATAGACTATAACCTACAAAAATACTGTGAGGCTTTTCATATGAATTGCACCAAGTCTATAAATAAGTTTAAGAAGAATTGACATTTACTGTGTTTCCAATTTATGAGCATAGTGTGTCTGCATTTTACTGGTGGTTCTCCTATTTATTTTTCAGCATTTTGTAGTTTGCAACATACAGTTCTGATAATATTTTGTTAGACTTCTGCCTCATATTTCATTTTCTGAGAGATTTTAATTGCTTTTATCATTTTTAATGTTGCCTTCAATTATTAATTTTTATTAATAGAAATATGTTTAAATTTTGGGTGTTGATCATGTATTTTTTGATCCTACTATAAACTTATTTATTAGTTCTAGGGTGTTTTGAGGAGGGAAAGATTTTTTTATGTAGAACAGCGCTCTCCAAACTATCCTGTGTGGCAAATTTAGCCCATTGCCTGTTTTTGTAAATAAAGTTTTATAAGAACATGCCAATGTGCTTATGTTTGCTTATGATCTTTTTCAAGACATAATAGGCAAATTGAGTAGTTGTGACAGGGACCACGTTGCCTACAGAGCTGAAACTATTTACTACCTATCCCCTTTACACAGAAAAGTTGCTGACATCTGATATAGACAATCATGTCATATACAAATAGAGATAATTTCATTTCTTCCTTTAGAGTTTATATGTGTTTGATATAATTTTCTTTCTTTATTGCACTGCCAGACAGGGAGCTGGAGCTTTCAGTATTGTTATCCTGCAATGAACCCCCGCTAATCAGGTGTCGTAGACACTCAAGGATTTCTGGACTTCCACTCCCACTGGGTAGCAAGAAGGTGCTCCTTCTCTCCTAGTTGAAGAGGTATCACAGGAAGTCTAATGGGGAGTCAGGACTTCCAACCTGTAGTAACAAGGCCAACTTCACCACAGTGTTGGTAGAGACCACAAAGGGGAGCTGGAACCCCCTCGCCCCTGCCACCCAGCAATAACTGTTGACACCCATGGGTGAGCTGTGTGATTATCTACCTCCACCCAGCAGCAATGAGGCCATGCAACTCCTTCCTGTCAGAGAGTAATGCCAGAAAAAGCCAGTTAACAACGAAGGTTTAAATAAAATGCAGCATCTCATAACTTAATATGAAAATATTCAGGTTTAATTAGAAAATGCCTTGTCATACAAGAATCAGGAAGATCTCAAATTGGATGAAAACAAGACAATCAATAGATAGCAAGTCCAATATGACAGCAATGTTAGAATTGTCTGGAAAAGGTTTTAAAGAAGCCATTAATAAAATGTTGCAACGAGCAGCCTGACCAGGCAGTGGCGCAGTGGATAGAGTGTCGGACTGGAACACAGAGGGCCCAGGTTTAAAATCCCCAGGTCTCTGGCTTAAGCGAGGGCTCGTCTGGCTTGAGCACAGTTTACCAGCTTGAACCCAACGTTGCTGGCTTGAGCAAGGGGTCACTCGCTCTGCTGTAGCCCCTTGTTCAAGGCACATATGAGAAAGCAATCAATGGACAACTAAGGAGCTGCAACGAAGAATTGATGCTTCTCGTCTCTCTCCCTTCCTTTCTGTCTGTCCTTGTCTGTCCCTCTCTCTGTCTCTGTCTCTCTCTCTCTGGCACAAAAATTAAAATAAGCAATCATGAGCATGCTTAAATAAATTAAAAATTAGAGAAAGCTTTAGAAAGAAAATGAAAAGTAAAATAATAGGAGATGCAAAGAATAATTATAGTGATATTAGAACTGAAAAAATATAATAATTGAAATTAAAATTTCAGTAGATAAGTTTAACACCAGGAGGAAACAGGGCAGAATCAGTGAATTGAAGATGGAATAATTGAAATGAACAAAACTGAATAACAGAAAGAAAAAAAATATATGTAGGCATGCTTTTTAACCAAAATGACATTAAACTAACATCCAGTGGGTAGGCAGTAAGGCTTATAAGCCACCTTGAGTTAAGGCAAAGAGGGTATTGGTTTAGGATTTAAAGGGGAAGGAAGCAATTTACATGGAAACAGCAAAGCAAATGTTTGGTAAACAAGTTATCTGGACCCTGCAGAGACAATGGTCCACATATTACCCATCCTGTTTGTAGGTATTACTGGCGATAGTTCTATTTCCTATCTAAATTCTTTTAGGCAGCTAAAAAATAAAGGTCAAAGTTTCAATCTTCTGTTTCTCAAAAATAAAGTGATTTTTATACCAGAGACACACATTTTGGGGTGGCAAATTTTGGTTCCTTACTCTCCCATCCCCGACCCCTTGAAGGTTTGCTTTCTACCTGAGACCTAGAAAACGCAAGGACACGGTAATTCTGAGATGCACTCGAGAGTCTTTGCCTCTCAGTTCCTGGCCCCATTGATTGCCCTGCTCAGTCCGGTTTGTCCTCTGAAATTGTTTGGTTCTTTCTTGCCTTTATTTAAAATTTTTAATTTCAAAATGTTAACTTGCCTGGATTAAAATTTTGTTTTTAAAATATTTATATGGAATTTTTTAGGGTCTTTTTCTAAGAAGTTATTTTTTTCTTCTTTTATAAAAAAACCATTCTGCCATATTGCTAACAATAAGAGTCCTTTTATGTCATTGGTAAGTAGAATGTATTATTTAGCCTCATGCAATATAATTGAAATAGCTTAAAAATACATGCATACATACATACATACATACATACATACGTACATACATACATACATAAAGGCCTGACCTGTGGTGGCACAGTGGATAAAGCATCTACCTGGAATGCTGAGCTTGCTGGTTTGAAACCCTGGGCTTGCCCGTTCAAGATACATATGAGAGTTGATGCTTCCTGCTCCTCCCCCCTTCTCACTTTCTGTCTTCTTCCCTCTCTCTCTCTTCCCCCGTCTAAAATGAATAAATAAAAAATATAAAAAGAAAAAGAAATAGCTGTGAATTGAAAGCCGGGAAATGCTAACCTTGGTTCTGCTCTTTGCCAGCTATGTGGCCCCACACAATGTGCTCTCCTTTTTATGCCCTTTTCCCCACCTAGGCATGAAGAAAATGAACTTAATGATCTCTCAGTTCTCATCACTGCGGAGAAGGTCTGCTCCTTGATCTTACTTAGCATATTAGAACAACTGCTGGCCTGGAGAACCAGAGTCCTGGATTTTAGATTTACTCTGCCACTTTCTTTCTGCTTTTAGATATGTCAACAGAAAACAACAACAACAAAAATACTTTAAACCTATAAGAATTTTTTATGAGTTTATTTGAGCCAAACTGTTGACAATTGCTGGCAAAGTCTCAACGGATTGAGAAAATGCAAATGGCAGTTTCACCACTTACTTTATACATTAGAATCAAAGGGGAAGACTTAAGGGGGTTACATGAAATGGATTGGTGATAGATTAGGGAGGCGGGAGAAAGCAAAGAGGGGAGATCTCTGGGATTGGATAACAGTGAAAATGTATACACTTAAACCTCTTTTACAGAGGGAGGCACAAGACAGGCAAGTTGATTAACACAATAATAATAACAGTGATGGGTTTGTTGGCTCCTGCCCAGGTGGGATGCTTGCCCTAAGGGGGCAGAAAGAGAAGATTACTCCCACATCTCAAGGGCATGTTACAGGTACACAATTGCAGATGCAAAAGGCAACAGACTGGCTTCAGAGCAAACAGTGACCTTGATTCAGATAGATACTAACTCCCTGCCTAAAGCATGACGACCCACTTCCCTGAGTTTGCAAGGCCATTGTGTAGTTTTTCTCTGAGCTTGTCAGGTTCAGTTCGTGGCCACATCTTGAATTGTTAAAAAATATTTTTTTTTCCCTCAGATACATCGCTTTACTTTCCATGTTTTTGCTTCTTCACTTACAAAATGAAAGTGAATAATTTGCCATCTTACACATATGCCACATTTTCGTTACCCATTCACTTGTCAATGGACAGTTAGGTTTTCTCCATGTGAATAATGCAGCAATGAACATTAGAGTGCAGTATCTCTTCAAGATACTGATTTTATTTCCTTTGGATATTTGCCCAAAAGTGGGTTACTGGATCATTTCATAATACTATTTTTAATTTTTTGAAGAATTTTTATACTATTAGCTATAATGGTGTGCCAGTGTAATTCCCACCAAGAGAGCACAGGTGTTTCCCTTTCTCCACATTCTCACCAACACTTACTTCATCTTTTTTGCTAATAGACATTTTGACAATATGGATGAACCTGGAGGACATTATGTTAAGTGAAATAAGCCAAACACAGGAAAACATATATGCATAATGTCACTTATATATGGAGCCCCCCAAAAGTTCAACTCATATAGAGTAGAACAGTGGTTGAAAAGAGTTGGGAGAAATGGGGAAAAGCTGGTCAAAAGGTAGAAACTTATGTTATAAATGAATAAGTTGTGGGAATCTAATATATATCATGGTGATTAGATGATTAGAGTTAAAAACACAATCTTGTAAACTTGAAATTTACCTAGGAGTAGATCTTAAATATTCTTACCACACAAAAAATAACTGTGATGTGATGGACGCGTTATTTAACTTGATTGTAGTAATTACTGCACAATGTATGTGCACATTAAATCATCACATTATATAGTATAAAGACATTACAATGTGCAATCTAAACATAGACAATTTTTATTTGTCAATCAAACCTCAATAAATCCATGAAAAATTAAAATAAAATATAATAAATTTAAAAATAAATTTTAAAAATAAAAGTGATAATATTTACCTCATAGAATTGTTGTGAAACCAAATTAGATTTTATTTATAAAAGTGTTTGGTATACAAAGGGTGAAAAATAAGTCTAGGGAGGATCCACGTATACAGAATTAAATTCGTTAAGTTCCTTTAGTGTTTCAAAACTAAACTCTTAAAATTTAATATAATAATAATAATAATAATGTTTTGCTGCAGTTCTAACATGAGCTCAGTAGAGGTCTCCATTGCCAAACATATCAGCATATGTTTCACTGTTGCTTGTGGAAGTTCAGAAACTGACTCTAATTCAACTTTCTCCAAAGAGATATTTTTTGCACTTTTGAGGCTAAATTTTTTGATTAAAACAGTCTCTTCTAATTCATGTTACAGTATTGAAGAAGAATCTTCTTCTAGTGCTCATTAGCAACTTTGGACTAGGACTAGGAATCTATAACCATATTATGGTTTTTTAAAAAAGTTCTTGTTCCTCTATTACTCCTATTTCAAAGACCAATGGCTTCAGCCTGACCTGTGGTGGCGCAGTGGATAAAGCATTGACCTGGGAACACTGAGGTCGCCAGTTTAAAACCCTGCACTGGTCTGGTCAGGGCACATATGGGAGTTGATGCTTGTAGCTCCTCCCCCCTTTCTCTCTCTCTCTCTCTTTCACTCTCTCTCCCTCACTCTGTGTCTCCTCTCTAAAATAAATAAATAAAAAGAAATAAAAAAATAAAAAATATATATAAAAAAAACCCAACGGCTTCAGAAATTATTTTTTCCAAACTGTCATCTGTCAAAATCAATAAAACAAACAACAAACTAACAACCAACAAACAAATCCCCTTTTCCCAAATGGAGGGGAATGGTGGAAGAAAAAAGAAAAAAAAAGAACAGAAAAACAAAGGCAAAACATTTTTCTTAACCACTGTTACCCACAGCAAACTATATATTTCAGGCTGTGCTCACATCCTCACAGACATTTCACAAAGCAATAGTAATCCTTATAGAGGGAGATGGACTTCTATATTTTCTATTCTATTCTTTTTAATAGTACTTTTGACACACTAGTTTTTCTCATCAACCACTAAAGGATGCCAACAGTGGTTTGAAAAATGGTGCCTTTGAAAGACATAAAAGCTAAAAAGAAATAGTTTGGTCTAATGTGCATTATATACTGACTGACCTTAAAAGACTTTTTTTTTTTTACAGGGACAGAGAGAGAGTCAGAGAGAGGGATAGATAGGGACAGACAGACAGGAACGGAGAGAGGTGAGAAGCATCAATCATTAGTTTTTCGTTGCCATCGCAACACCTTAGTTTGTTCATTGATTGCTTTCTCACATGTGCCTTGACCCCGGGCCTTCAGCAGACAGAGCAACCCCTTGCTGGAGCCAGCAACCTTGGGTCCAAGCTGGTGAGCTTTTGCTCAAGCCAGATGGGCCCGCGCTCAAGCTGGCGAGCTCAGGGTCTCGAACCTGGGTCTTCTGCATCCCAGTCCGATGCTCTATCCACTGCGCCACCACCTGGTCAGGCTTAAAAGACATTTTGAATTGACAAGTGAAAGTGGCAAACAATATTTACAATTCAATCTCTATAAAGAATGTGAGTATACATATATGCTTATTTATTTATTTATTTTTAAATTTTTATTCAGAAAATTAAATTTAACAGGGTGACATTGATCAATAAGAGTACATAGGTTTCAGGTAAATATTTCTATAACATTTGAACTGTTGATTATGTTGTATACTCATCACCTAAAGTCAAATCATTTTCTGTCACCTAATATAATTATTTATTTAAAGAGGTTGGGATAAGGCCCTGGCCGAGTGGCTTAATTGGTTGGAGCATCGTCCCAATAAGCCAAGGTTGTGGTTCTATCTGAGGTCAGGACACATACAGGAAGCAACCAATGAATGTGTAAATAAGTAGAATAACAAATAGATGTTTCTCTTTCTCTCAAAAAACCAATCAATCAATCAATAAATGAAATGAAATCTCAATTTTAAAATAAATAAGTAAATAAGTACAAAATTAAGAGGTTGCGTAGGATGCTGTGCTGGACTCTCCCTTCTTTTTTGATCCAGATTAGCATTGACCATAAAGAAATTTATATACAATTTGACCCAACCAGGGGTGTGCAATGAATAGAGCATAGACCTGGGAAACTGAGGTCCGAGTTTCGAAACCCTGAGGTTGCCAGCTTGAGTGCAGGCTCACCAACTTGAGCATGGGGTCATTGTCTTGAGCCGGGGTCATCGGCTTGAGCCCAAGTTCACTGGCTTGAGCAAGGGGTAACTGGCTCAGCTGGAGTACCCCCCGACCCCCGGTTAAGGCACATATGAGAAAGCAATTGATGAACAACTAAAGTGCTGCAACAATGAATTGATGCTTCTCATCTCTCTCCCTTTCTGTGCCTCCCCCCATCATTTAAAAAAAAATTATATAAGATTCGTAAAGCAGAAGCAAAACAGCAGCCATTACTCTAAGAAGGTCACCATGATCAAATACGACGATGAAGGTGAAGGTGGGTCCAAAGCTCCCTGCCTACCTGGTCTCTCCAGTCTCTGACCCTGATGTTCAATAGCAGCCCTGAGCTGATCAGAAGATACGTGGCTGTAGATCCATAGAGAGGAAGTTATGCAGAGGGAATAGCTTCCCAAAGGCCCCACCAGGAGCTGCTCCACTGCCACATTGCTGGTTGGACCTGGCTAGTTTCCCAGTTTCCCCATGTCGAAGCTCCTCGCCCACTGACCTCTGCTTCCCCTCTTAGACTTTCACTTCCCCACGTCCAGCATTGTTATCAGGTCTAATTCCTATAATAAATATCTTCTTTCCATTATTTCACCCCCACATCCAGCATTTTTATAAGGTATACTTCCTACAATATATCTTCTTTCCATATTTTTCATCCTGATCGAACCAAGTGATCCAGTGCTACGTCTGAAAAGGGGAATAAAGTAGACAGATAGGAACTATATATAAAAGAGAGTGTATACTTTTCTTTATAGATGTTTAAATCATGTAAAGTTTTATAAGAGAATGTATTCAAAGATTACTTACAAGGTCAAAATTTAAAAAAAAAGGAAAGAAAAAGAAAAAGAGAAAAAGGAAAGGAAAAACACACTTAGACACAGAAAAGTGAAAAGTAGAAAATAAAATCACCACCCTCCAAACATTCTAGAATGATGTGAGCGACTTCTTTTTAATTGTTTTTATTATTATTATTATTTTTATGTATTCATTTTAGAAAGGGGGAAGAGAGAGGCAGAGAGGAGGGGGGAGGAGCAGGAAGCATCAACTCCCATACGTGCCCTGACCAGACAAGCCCAGGGTTTCGAACTGGTGTCCTCAGCGTTTCAAGTTGACGGTTTACTCACTGCGCCACCACAGGTCATGTGAGCGATTTTTATATTGAGGTAAGTGGTAGTGAAAATAAATGTGATCAAATTTCTTTTGGAAGGTGGTAAGTGGACTGATTTTCAACAGGCTGGGCATTTGGCTGAATCAATCCAACAGTCAGTGGCTATTGTGGGGGGTAGAGTTGGCCACTCCAAAGTGTGTCTCTTTGGCATGAATATTAATTTAAGCTGATTAATATTACTTTTTCCATTTAAAAATTTTATTCAATTAAAGCGCGCATTCCATATAATTTTGTATTAGTTTCAGGTGGACAGTATAGTGGTTAGACAATTATATATTTTACAAAATATTCCTCTGATATTTCCAGGACCCACCGGGCACCATACCTAGTTATTATAGTATTATTGACGGTATTCCTTATTCTGTACTTCATCTCCCCATGACTATTTTGTAACTCACACTCTGTACTTCTCAATCCATTCACCTTTTTCTCCCGGTCCCTAATCCCTCTCCTTTTTGGTAGCCGTAGGTTGATTATTTTTAAGAAACCAGAAAACACAGGATGTTTTTCTTGTTACCTTCCTCATTAACTGCCTAAAAGAATTTAGAGAAGGGCCTATTTTGTCCAAGTGGAGTTATCATCAGAGATATCTACAAAGAATATGGGAGGTGTGGGTGGTGGAGGAGACTCCTGGGCAGGCCTAGAGGTCTGAGTGCCTCAGCATGGCCAAGCAAACTTCTGCTTACTGAACATTTGCTTTTCCATCTCCATGTGAACTGCCCTCCTCTCCTTTGAAGTCCCAGACCACTACCCTCTTCTCCTTCACTAAAGATGGCATAGAAGCCTCAACTGCCCCATTGGTCCTTGCCCACCCCCTTAGTTCAATGGAAGCCCATACAGACGAAATTCACTTGGATTTTCTCTTGTTCTTCCTCCTTGCCACTATTAACAACACCAATAACTACTAGTTAATAAGCTTCTAGAGTATACCAGGAGCTGAACAATGAAATTCATGTACTTTAGTTTAAATTCCTACAACTCCGAAAAATCTCCCCGTCTTACACCTGTAGAAACCATGTCTCTGAGGCTATGGAGCACCTTTGTTGAAAGATATAACTAAGGAGTAGAAAGTGTTTTTCCTGATTGCCCTATATAAAAAAATGCCTTTGTTTCCAGTATCTTCATCAGTGTTTAAGTAAACTTCTTTGTCTAGCCACTTTCAGGGGAAGTCCATGCTCCTCCAACCTTAAGCCATGCCCCGAGTGCAGGGCTTTCCTGGCAGTAAATAAATCAATCGACAGTTTCTCAGTTTGTCCTGCAGGTGTCACCCTCACCACAGAAAGGTCTTTTGAGCTCTCATCTCTCAGTATGACAATTTAGAGGTGCTCAAAGAAACACTGATCATGTACTTTCTGCAACCCAGAGTTCAGGATCATGACTCTCACACATGGATTTATAGTTTCCTAGCGCCAAGGAATTAGTCAAAATTCTTTCTTTTTTATATTTTTACTTCTCAGGCATTTCCTGTATTTTTGAGCAGATAACACATTTACATGGTTCTTAAATTGAAAAGTATAAAAATGTAAAGTGAAAAAATCTCTCTTCCATCCCTGCCATGATTCCCCAACTAGACAGACTGCTGTTAATAGGGTATCTTCCCCAAGCAATTTTATGCATATGCAAGCAAATAAAAATATGTATTACTTTGTCATATTCTTTTCCACAAATATTATACAAGCTGTTCTGAAATTTCTCCAGGTTAACATATATCTTCTTCATTTAAAAATAACTGTATGGTATTCTACTTTAAAGCTGCATTAGACCTAATTGAATTAATTTTCTACCTTTCAGGTTGATTTAAAACTTTCACCATTTAATCATTTTTACTACTTCTATTCAGAGCAATAATAGAAAGCACTTCCTCTAGGACTGGCACTGTGTTTATTTTAACCCATTTAAGCCAAACCACAGCCTAAAAAGCATGTGTTTTTATTATAATCATTTTGCAGGTGGAATAACAGAAGCAAGAAAAGGCTAGACAATTGGCTCAAGATCGCCGGGCCAGTAACTGGTGTATCCAGGCTAGTAACTGGGAGAAGACACACGGGGTTTAGACTGCTTGGGAGTCATAATGTAGTAACTGTTGAAATGAGGGCAGGCTGCAAGGGGAAGCAGTAGGGTACTTCCCATCACCACTCAGATGAGGACTATCTATCTTCCAAAGGTGGCGTTGCTGCAGGCTGGGGATTTCTGGCTCTCGGGACCCCAGCTTATGGTCTGCACCCAGATGTCCCTGGTTGTGGCAATGAAGAGGGACAAGTAAGAACCTCTCCTTTGGGATGCAAAGTAGAAGAACAAGAAAGACAGTGCCTCATACCCAGGGATATCTGCCTACCTCACAACTCCCCCAGGAAAAGTGACTGATGCTGGAGGCAAAGGCGTGCCAGAAATCAGCCACCCTCAGTAAGAATACCTCCTTTTATTCCAGTAGTCCTGTCTTCTACTTCATTGGGCCAAGGCCTAAGAGGTGTCACTATTTGACTCAGGTTTCTTCTCAAGATGTCCCTTGACCAACCTTTATGATGCTGGTGGTTGTATATTCTGATGACTGTCTCAGTATGTTCAAATTACTATCACAAAACCGCCATAGATTTGGTGCTTTTGGGACCAAAGATGTATTTCTCACAGTTCTGCAGTCTGGGAAGTCCAAGCATTTGCAGGGGGGCGGCAAATGCTGTGCCTGTTGAGAGCTAGCCTTCTTGTTCACAGACAGCTTTCTTCTCACCATGTCCTGTCGTGGTGGCAGGAGGGAGAGAGCTTGCTGACATCTCTTTCAAAGAACACGAATTTCACTCATGAGAACTCCACTCTCGTGGTCTGGTCACTTCCCAAAGCCCTGCTTTGTAATACCATCACTTTGGGTATTTGAATTTCAACAAATGACTTTTGGAAGGACACAAAAGATTCTGTGCACAACACTGACCCTTTAAGATCCTTGAACCTTTGCCTTCAGGACCCCAGTAACCTCCTTAATGCAGCCTCAGCAGGAGCTGCTAGCACATAAGGTGCCTTTGGGCAAATTAGAAAAGACTACAGCCAAGTGCATTATAGATCCAGGATCCAGAAATAGAAAGCCCATCTCTCCTTCTTGGTCTTCATTTTCATGGAGTGAGTAGATGCGCTCCTTACATGCACAGCCTGGCAATGCCTTGCCTTGGGCCTGCCCCTCACACCTCCCCATTCCCTTCTCTGGGCTTCCTCACAGCTGCTGTATTGGGGAAAGGTGGTGGGAAACTGCTGGCCCCTCTTTTATGTGTAACTCAGCGGAGAACAGTTATCCTGTGGGGTAACCTTCACCGATATGAGATGTGACTCAATGGAGAAATGTTTCTTTCTCAGCACACAGTCCTGAGTTGCATTTTAAGCAGCGAACTATATTCATTTTCTTTTGCTGCTATGACAAATTGCCACAAACGCAGTGACTTCAAATAACATAGATTTGTTGTCTCCAATTCTGTAGGGTGCAAGTTTAGGTGGGTTTGATGGGCCTCTCTGCTCTGGGTTTCACAAGAGCAAAATCAGGGTGTCTGCTGGTGGAGACTCTCCTCTGGGTGCTCTGGGGAGAATCTGATGGCAGGCTCATTCAGGTTATTGGAAGAATCCAGTTCCTTATGCGTACAAACCTGAGATTTTCATTTACTTGTTGGCTGTCAGCTGGAGGATGCCTTAGCTTCCAGGGGCCTTTCTCAAGTCCTTGTATGTGAGCTGCAACATCTCAGAGACAGTGAGAGCATGCTGAACCCTCTCCCAGCCGGAACCTCTCTGACTCCTCCTTTTGCCGAATCTCTAACCTGTTCTCTCCAGACACCCAGCCAAGGACCGTTTTCTGCTTCTAAGGGCACATGCAATTAGAATGGGTTCACCTGGATAATCCAAAATAACCTTCTTATTTTAAGGTTAACTGATTAGTAGCCCTAATTACATCTGCAAAGACCTTTAACAATAGTACCTAGATTCATATTTGGTTGAATAACCAGAGGTGGGTATCTTGGGGAATATCCTTAGAATTCTGACTGCTACATGACCAGTCATTCATAATGGCGGCCAGCTTGACAACCCATCTTTGTATTAGTTTTCTATCTTCCCCGCTTTGCTCTCCCTGTCTCTCACCTTGGCATTTAAGCTTTGTGTCAGACTCTGCGATGTACAGTACTAGCAGTGACCCTTCAAACTGGTTTACTCATAAGTCCTATGGCAATAAGCAGCCCAATCCTGGAGGTATGTAGCATGGTGATACCCTCTGGCCTGCACTGGCATTTCAATGACTAAGCTTCTCAACTGTGGTTTAGTGGAGTGAGACACATGGAAAGTAAGATTTTGGGGTACACTTTGGCTTAAGCATTTGAATGATAGCAAAATAATGATAATAATATGAATTGTGGAGAGGGCTTCTTTTTATCTGTTTGTTTAAATTGAGCTTTTTATATTTTGAGATCCTTATAGATTGACATGAAGTTGAAAGAAATGCAGAGAGATCTCATGTACCCCAACCCCTCAATGGTAATATCTTGCAAAACAGCCAAAATGTTGACACAGATACAGTCAAGTTACAGAATGCTCACCACAAGGTCACCCTGCTGCTTTCTTACAGCCACACCCATTTCTCTCCTCCACCCACAAATCGCTTGTCTCCTGGCAACCACTAAGCTGTTCTACATGGCTATAACTTTGTCATCCCAAGAGTGTTATATAAATAGCATCATTACAATATGTAAAAGTTGGGATTGTTTTCCCACTCAGCATCATTATTCAGAGCCTCATCCAAGTTGTCTGGGTCAGTGTTCTTTTCTTTTCATGGCTCAGTAGTATTTCATGGTGTGGAGGTCCTAGTTTGTTCCACCATTGGTGAAACAAGGGAAGGTATCTGAGGTCTTTCCAGGCTTTGTTATTGATTTTTAAAATTTTAATATTGTTGTGATCAGAGACCATATTCTCTAAGAATTTAATATTTTAGTTTTTAAGTTAGATTAAAATAAATGTAAATTTTAATATTTCCAGTCATCTCATGGGATGGAACAACCGCTCACACATAGTGATAGACAAGTCAGTAACACATCTTTTTCTCTTTCTTCCTGCTGTGCTACTATCATCTTTCATTCTTGCCCTCTGGGACGCACTGCCCAATAAGGTACTGGCACATAAACCTTGTCTTCAGGCTCTGCTTTATGGGAAACCCAGGCTCAGACAGAATCCCTGGTTGTTAGCCATGCTCCAGAACACGTTCTGTGTGCTCGTGCCGATAGTCCTAGAAAAGGCAGTTGGAAGCAGGGAAGTGTGGAGAACCTTTCGATATTACTTTAGATAACTTTGTCCTTAGAAATTCTTTGGCATCCAAGGAATACAGGGAATTATTAAAGGTAAATCTGTATTCTAGGAAAAAAGGATATGAATTTACAGAACAACAGCACAATAAGTAATATATTTTAGCAAAATCATCCTGAGAATTTTTCAGTCTTGAAAAGGTGACTTGGGGCTTTTCCAAGGCTCAGCCACCTTTCAGTAGCAGAAGGGGAGATGAAACATTTGAAACTTATGATGTTTATATAAGGACAGGGGAGGAGCCTGAGTATGAAGACTACTGAGGAGGTGGAGGCGGGGGCAGAACTGACCTTGATAAGCATTGGCCCTCCTTTAATTTTGTAACATATGAAGAACACACTGTTTCTCCACAGGGGATGAGCCCAGAGCCAGGGAATATTTCTGAATTTAAAGTATTGAGGGACTCTAAATCCCTCAGAGGGGGGTGGGGGAAAGAAGCCAGAGAGTTGCCATGGTGAGCATTGTGTTGTATATTGAATTTTCTCAACACTAATAATATTTCACATAAATGCCAACTTGGAAAGCTTGAAGTAGCATTATAACAGGAGTACCCTCAAGTAGAATTAGCTAGGCTGATCCAATCTGACAATTGGAGTTGCTACCTTAGTTATAAATTTATATTCTTCATTTATGTGAAAAAGAATATGGTGGTTACACTTTAATATTTATATGAATGACAATACCCTCTGTAGTATAAGCCTATATCGAACCATGCTAACTAATGTCCTTACCAGGGCTCAGCTGGCCACAAACAGGTAGCAGGGGATAGCAGCTCTAGCAACCTTATTTTTTGCTTTCAGGATTAGTCACGGCTGAGAAACAGAAATGCCATTTGGGATGGAAAAGACTCACATCTTGGAAACTGGACTACCAGCAGCCATGAAGTAAATAACCCAAAAGCAGCAGTGTCATCCTAAGTGAGAGTAGAAGTCTGTCAAAGAGCCCAGGTGAAAGATTCAAGGGGATAGAAAGTGATGGAGTCTTCAAGTGGGGAAACGATAAGTCTTCTCTAGAAGCCAGAGCCCTACTCTGGGAATGGCAGACATAATTAACGAGGGTTTCTAGAAGGTACTGAAATGCCTCGTGAATGGGTTGTGAAAGGCACCTGCAGTTTCTCAGGAACATCATCTCAGGTTACTAAGAAAATGCTAAACTAAAGAGAAAAGGAATTTGTTATAATGCTGTGATGTAGCTCCCGGATTTGACCAAAAAATTAAAGATTTTGGCTTATATAATGGGAAGGATTCCAGCAAAGCTGGGAACAGATAACATATCCAAGGCGTATCTTATGGGAATAGTCTGTTAGGGCCCAATTGCAGTGCTTGGGCACTGTGCTGACTCCACCACCATAAATTCTCTCAAGTTTGTGTCTTTGTGTTTCGTCCTTTGCATTGAAAAATCCCAAGTAAAGAAGAAAATACAGTGGTACCTTGAGATACGAGTTTAATTCGTTCTGTAACCGAGCTCATAAGTCAGTCAACTCGTATATCAAACAAATTTCTTCCATTTAAAATAACTGAAATAGATTTAATCTATTCTAGCCCTGTGAAACATCCCCAAACCATCCTAAATTATGAAAAAAGACATGTTTTTAATTAAGAAACCAATGCATAACAAAATATATAAAATAAAAGGAAAAAGTGATATTCAGTACTGTATTCTTACCTTGGAGACAGACGAGTGCAGCTAACGGAGGTGAATGGCGGAGGAGGAGGGAGGGAGGATGGGATGCAGGCACTGTAGACACATAAACTAAAACTGCACTTTCTTAACACTAAATGTAAACTAAAAGTGCATTTTCTTCACTTTAAACAAAACTAAAACTGCACTTTCTTTACTTAAAATGAAACCACAGAAACTTAATTGTAAAAAAAATGCACTTTCTTAACTTGAAACTTAACCTAAGCTTATCAATACTTATTTTTTATTTAATCATCACCTGTTTTTGCCTTTTTGGCTGCACTCTCGGCACTTTCACTTGCAGGACTTTTGAATAAAAATCTATCCAAAGAGGTTTGCTTTTGCCTGCCTTCTCAAATGTTACGGAAATGTGACAAACAAGTGTCATTAAAAAGTGCTGAAGCACAACCAGTTGATTCCGACTTGTATCTCGGAACTTCACTCGGCTCTTGAACAAAAATATGGACTGAGTCGCAGCTCGTATCTTAAAAGAAAAAAAAACCGTGTGTTGGTCTGCTCGTATCTCAAGGTATCACAGTGGGATAAAGCCTCTTACAAAGAATAATGTGCTGTTATTTTTAAATAACATAAATAAAACTTATCTGCTGGGCAGTCAGATCTCCAGTAAGTGTCTCTTCTCTGCCATCCTATTGATTGCCCAAAGTTCTACATGAATTCTTCCTCCCATTATTGTACTTACTGGAAAAATTTGTGAAGTATTAGAGTTATTTCTCACTTATTTAAAAAAAAATAGAACTTATCAGTGTGTCTAGCAAAGCCTGGAGTTTTCTTTATGGGAGGTATTATATTAATAATTTAATTTCTTTCATATTAGTTTACATATAGAAATGAATATATTTGACTACTATAGGTCTACTTAGATATCTATTTTCTGCAGCTTTTGATAAGTGACATTTTCTAAAAGTACATTTTTATAGTAACTAGCATATGATCTCTTTACATATTCTTACTTACTTTTAATGCCAGGCAGCTCTCTAGTGATCCCTAGGGATGTAGCTCGAACTCTCTAATGAGGTCCACCCTTCTCAGCCCTGACATTTTATATTTGTGCATTCTCTCTTTTCATGACTAGTCTTATTAAACATTTATGAATTTTCAACAAATCGCCTTTTACTTTTGTTGACTTTTGCTATCAGAAGCTTGTTGTCTGCCTTATTTTTATTATTTCCTTCCTTGTGTTTAGTTTCCACATTTTTAATATTAGCCTTTTGAAACTTCAGGTTTCAGTTGTGACAAGTAAAGAGCCTGAAAGTCATCACTCTTATACTTACATAAAGAAAAGGAATATAGCCCTGGCTGGTTGGCTCAGTGGTAGAGCGTCAGCCCTGCTTGTGGAAGTCCCGGTTTTGATTACCAGCCAGGGCACACAGGAGAAGCGCCCATCTGCTTCTCCACCCTTCCCCCTCTCCTTTCTCTCTATCTCTCTCTACCCCACCTGCAGCCAAGGCTCCACTGGAGCAATGTTAACCCGGGCACTGAGGACAGCTCAATGGACTCTGCCTCAGGCATTAGAATGGCTCTGGTTGCAGCAGAGCAACGCTCCAGAGGGGCTGAGCATCGGTCCCCAGTGGGCATGACTGGTGGATCCCAGTCAGGCGCATGTAGGAGTCTGTCTGTCTGCCCCCTCCCTCTAACTTTGAAAAAATACAAAAAAGAAAGAAAAAGAACACACTAAAATCCAACTTAACCTAATTGATAATTTATACTACACTCTAATCAACAATAGCCAAGTATGCATTATTTTCAGTGAAGAAAAGTAAGCCTTGATTTTCTTGCTGGCTGAGCTGAAAATATACATTATTTTCAAACACATATGGAATTTACAGAGGTAAACCATATGCGGGACCACAAAACAAACCTCAATGCTTTGAAAGGATTGAAATAGTTTATACTATCTTTTAACTTGTGGATTATCAAAAACATCTAAGACTAGATAGACTTCATTATTCAAAATGAGTCTCTAGATCCCAAAAAAGTATAGCATCTCTCCATCTGAAAAGAAGACAAACTCATAAATATATATCCAAGTCCATGAAAACAATGTCACTAAGAAGCTATTTCTCTAGTTTCCTTTTTAATTTCTTACATTTGCACCAGCTTTCCTTCAAACTGGTCTATGACAAGGGAACAAAATAATAATTTTACTCCCATGTATAACTAAATTAAAAGAAAACTCCATGAGGCCTGATGGTGACCTGCCGCTATAGGGTGACATGACACCGACCACAAGCACCGGGGCACCGGGAGAGTGCCAAGGTCTCAGGTGGGCTGCCTGACTGCTGGGAGAAAGCCCCGACAGAGACCCATGAAAATTCACATTGCCAAATAAAGACCCAAGTGGGGGCTGTTGGATGAAATGTTCCTGCCTTTGAGGAAGCTGACAGGAGAGGAAACAGCCAGCTTCAGGACAATGACGTCAGCATCCATGACGCAAAGAATACACTTGGGAAAGCCTGAGGAGAACCCTCTCGCCTCCGTGAAGAGAAGTTAGAAGATGTCTAGAACAGAGGAGCAACATGAGAGCAAAGTAGGGTCATGAATCCCCAGCCTTGGATCAGGAAGGTGTAACTACCACCCCAACCAGGGAGGGAGGCCAGGTCTCTTCCACAGATTTAAAGTCTGAGCTGGTCACATTTACACTTGTTGGACCTAATCCGTATGATGTAGAAAATCACCAAGGAAAAGGTGGGACATCCTTGGTTTGTGTGGGTTGTTCAGATTCGGAAGCAGAGGACAAAGAACTGCTCCCTTCAGGGTGTAAAAGGAAATCTAGCCAACACCTTAGCTGACTCTATGATAAGCTAGGGATGCTTAGAGAGGTCACTCAGCACCCTGTTTCCCTACTTATTTGTAAACCCTGAGTAGGCCTTAGGGCTGAGGAAGAGAAAGAGACTTTTTTTTAAGATAGCAAAACCATGAATAAGAATGATGCTAAGATGAGGTCAACATGGCGCTATGTTCACTCCCTGTGCAGTATTTACCCAGTAGTCTCACCCCTCCTGAGTGGGTCTGATGAACCCAAGTGACCAACAGTCTGCTTTGTTAAATGAACCAGGTTTTGCAGAAAAGGACCAAAACGGTAAAAGTTACAAATTGATTATGGGGAAGGGATAACAGGAGAAAGATCTTGGGCATATGGGATAGTCCAGCAGCCAGGATTAAATGACATAAATATGCCAAGTACCTGTGAGGACAAATCAAAGAGAGGGACGGTGCCACTTCCAAATACCTGTGCTTCTCTGGATTCATTTGGTTTGGGAAGACACGTCTCTTATCTTAAATATAGACTATTTCTTTGCATTTGATGTATGTACTTGACAACCAAACAGCAAGGCTGTTTAATAATTGTACCACCCCTACTTCCACTATTAGGGATGTTGTATTGAGCTAATTACCAAATATCCCCCAGAAAGATAATAAACATGCAGGTCCTTGAGAGTATATGAGATGGTCTGCTTATTCACTTCCTGCCATCCTACATCCCACACTCAGTATTATTTTTTTCCAAACCAAGCTATTGACCTATTTTTGAATATTTAAAAATAGGATTAATAATATCTAGATCTTTACCGAAATCTAGGTTTAGGAACTAAGGGGACGTGGCAGAGACAACTGGTTGTCCACAAACTTCGATTTTTCTTTCTGCATACAATCATGAGTGCCTTAACAATGAGGCTACAGTCTGAGAAAGTGGCTATTAGGCAATTTCATCATTGAGTGAACATCACAGAGTGCACTTACACAAACCTAGATGGTATAGCCTACAGGTATGTTACAAACCTATACAGCATATTACTGTAGGAAACTGTAACACAAATGTATTTGTGCACCTAAACATATCCAAATATTGAAAAGGCACAGTAAAAATATGATATAAAAGATAAAAATGATACACCTGAACAGGGCACTTAACCGTGAGTGGAACTTGCAGGACTGGACATTGCTCTGGGTGAGTCAGTGAGTGAGTGATGAGTGAGTGAGAAGGCCAAGGACATCACTGTCCACCGCTACAGACTGTATACACACTGTACACTTAGGTTGCACTCAATTTATTAAAAAATCGGTTTCTTTCTTCAATAATAAGTTAGCCTCTGCTCAGTATAACGTCTTATTATCTGAACTTTTTAATTTTTAATTTTTCAACTCTTATAATAACACAGCTTAAAACAAACACATTGTACAGCTCTCCAAAATATTTCTTTCTTTATATCTTTATAAGCTTTTCTTTCTATTTTTAAAATATATTTTACTTTTTAAACTTTTTTTCTTAAAAATGAAGACACAAACACACACATTAGCATAGGCCTACACCTGTCAGGATCATCAATTTCGTTGTCCTCTACCTCCACATCCAGGACATCACCAGGTGATAGAAATATTTCAGCTTCATTGTAATTTTAGGGGACCACGGTCATGTATGCAGAGCCTTATTGAATGAAATGTTGTTATGTGGTGAATGACTATACGTAACAGACTTGTGGCTGGGCTCCGGTGGCTTTATTAGAGACTACAGTTCCCAGCCCCTCCAGGGTGTGGTCATGTGACCAAGTTCTTCTCAATGAGTGGGTGCAGGAGTGACTGTTCTGCTTTCAAAGGCTTATATACCCATTTCCACTTCCCACAAGCTATAGGTCCCTTGCCTATGATCTGGCTTCCACTATGTAGGTCTATGTAGATGAAGACATGCTCTAACAAAATAACTGATTGTAAGGAACTGGAATCTCTCATGAGCACCTGAGCAGAGTTATTTGCTGCCCACCACCCTGGTGTGCTCACCGCATGGGTACAACGTGAGAATGACATGCTTCCATTGTCTATAAACCAAGTTATTCTGGAACCATTGGTTATAAGCCTCTGACCAAACTTAGAAAGCAGATCTTGGTCAAAGTAGAGTGGCGTGGCAGGTGGGAGTTTTACTTTTCTCTGATTTTTTTTTCTTGAGTAAATTAATACCTTAAATAATCAACAATTCTTTTTAGGTAAGAGGAGGAGAGATAGTGAAGCAGACTCCCGAATGCACCCTGACCAGGATCCACCCAGCAACCCTAAGCTATTTTTAGCACCTGAGGCTGACAGTGCTCCAACTGGCCATCCTCAGCACCTGGGGCCATGCTCAGACCCATCAAGCCACTGGCTGCAAGAGGGGAAGAGGGAGAGAACAGGTAGAGGGAGGAGGGAGAAGCAGATTGTCACTTCTCTTGTGTGCCCTGACCAAGAATTGAACCTGGGGCGTCCATATGCCAGTCTGAGGCTTTATCCACTGAGCCACCAGCCAGGACCTTAACTTTTTTCAATTTAAGAAATGTATTGTAATTTTTTTCATAGTTAGAAACTAAGTAAACATGCGAAGCTCCTCTAAACTATGTGATCAATTCTGGCGAAATCACAGGATCATCAAATTATACAGTGTGTCCATAAAATCATAGTGCACTTTTGACCAGTCACAGGAAAGCAACAAAAGATGATAGAAATGTGAAGTCTGCACCAAATAAAAGGAGAACTCTCCCAGTTTCATACCTATTCAGTGCAGTTCGATGTGGGCTCCATTTGTTGCCCTACACACATCCAAATGATAGTGAAGTTCTTGCCACACACTGGTAAGGACGTCTGGTGTAACAGAGTGAATAACATCTGTGATTCTCTGTTTTAAGTGATTAACGTCGTTGATATGTTCAATGTACACATGTCGCTTCACATAACCCCAAAAGTAAAAGTCTAAGGCGTCAGATCCAGGGATCGTGGTGGCCATGGCTTGACAGAACCCCTTCCTATCCACCGCCGGAAGAATGTTCTATCCAGAAACTCTCGAACAATGGTGGCGTAGTGTGGAGGAGCTTTGTCCTGTTGAAAAATGACACCTTCTGGAAATTGTGGCACTGCATACATTTCCAACGTCAAGATAGGTGTTTGCCGTCACAGACTGCTCCGTGAAAAAAAATGGGCCTATCACCTTATCATGCATGAGGCCACACCACACGTTCACTTTAGGGGTGTTACGTTCGTACTCAACTTAGGCATGAGGATGTTCAGCAGCCCATATTCAGACGTTATGGCGATGAACGTGTCCACAGATATGGAGGGTCACCTCATCGCTAAACACAATCTTCTGCAAAAATCTTGCATCACTGTCGATCTCATGAAGCACATCTGTAGCAAACGCGCATCGTGTGGGTCTATCCGCCAGTTTGATACCGTGCAACAGCCGCAATTTGTACCCTGTGAAACAGAGACGTTTCTTTAACACCTTATGAACTGTAGTCTTGCTTAGGTGTAATTGTCGAGCACACGCACGCACAGATTTTTTAGGGCTCCTTAGGTAGCTATCCCGTATAGCCTCTACAGCCTCGTCACTGACTGATGGCCTACCAGAACAGGGTTTCTCCACCAAACTGCCCGTTTCCTTCAACTGCTTATCCCACCGAGTAATGTTATTCCTATGTGGTGGCAGTTCGTTATAAACGCGCCGATATTCACGTTGCACTTTGGTCACGAATTCGAATTTAGCAAGCCACGGAACACACTGAACTTTCCTCTGTACCGTCCACATCTCGACTGGCATGGCCATGGGCTGCTCCGCTGTATACACAATGTTATGTCATCATCTGTGCATGCGCACATGCTGCCACATCATCCTACAGAAACTGGGAGGGTTTTTCTTTCATTTGGTGCAGATTTCACATTTCTATCGTCTTTTGTTGCTTTCCTGTGACCCGTCAAAAGTGCACCATGACTTTACGGACACACTGTATATAACCTTGCTTCTGAAAGTAATTAAAGAAATGTAGACCTTGGCGAGGAAGTGACTGGGCCAAGGTCTCAAAAATATGTAGTGGAGCCTGACCTGTGGTGACACAGTGGATATAGCATTGACCTGGAATGCTGGTGTCCCTGGTTCCAAGCCCCAGGCTTGCCCGGTCAAGGCACATACAGGCAGCAGCTACTATGAGTTGATGCTTGCTGCTCCTACCCTCCCTCCACTTTCTCTCTCTCTAAAAATCATTAAATAAAATCTTAGAAAATATATATGTATTAGAGTATCATTATCTTCCTACCTACCTCTACCAAGTGCATGTACATAGGGTACAGGCACACACACGCGCTGGCAGGAAGAAAAGTCTTCCCCCCGTTAGGAATTTTACAAAGAAAAGTTAAAACCATAAAAACAGGGTCAAAGCTTATCACACAAATGAAAACTAAAAAGAGAAATGTAGACTTGAAATTAAAACAAGCCATATCCAAAGAGGTCATTTTTAATGGGTTTAGTATCCACAGACTCTAGACTCTGATCACATTCTCCGTTTGGTTTGTAATCATACATCACCAGTCATATGCAATTGGATGCTAGAATTAATGTTTTTCTTCTTTATCAACCACTGCTACAAAAAAGTTTATAAACATTATTTGGAAGGCTGACCATTTATAGGATTCAGAGAACTTGTTATGATTTTGAACACTACCATTCATAGGAATAACACATTTCAGTATTGGTGCCTGATTATAACCTTAGAAGGTCCAGTATGTAGCAGAGGCCACAGGTGGAGTTAGACAGGGGGGAAGGGCGACTAACATGGTCATGGGAGGCCAGAGACCCAGCCGACCACAGTCCTGACCACAGCCGCATCAGGGACAGGAGCAGCTGGCAGGGAGAAAATAGCTGGGCATGAGGGTGGGGAGGCCTCTGAGGATGTGACTGCACTATTGCATCCTGCTCATTTTACCCTGTCCCTCATAATTATTGTCTTGGATTTAATGTGCTGGTTTGTACACTCAGCTCCCCGGGTTTCTATTTCTATAAAGACAATGATCAGGATGTGTGTGTGTGTTACTCTAGGGTAGCTTTTAATAACCCTCCTTCTGACATGTGATATTATTATCTTTTTCTTCCTTTTGGTATCTTTTGAAATAATGTTGTTTCCCACCGCCTTGTCTTTGTGCAGCTTTCCTCTTTTAACACTAACAGTTGAACAGCTGCTGCTATTTTGTCTTACCATCCACCAGCATCAGAGGTAGAGAATTAAAAACCAAAACAAACAAAAACCAAATACCTCCTGGGAACTGAAAACCTAGAAGAACACAATTCCAAATAATAAATAGTTCACAAGATTTAATAATAGTTCTCACTTATGTATGTGGCATTTTCTAATGCTTTATACATGCCAACTAATTTCATTCTCAGGGCAACTCTGGGAGGGTATGTTGGTTTACAAATTCTGGGTGACATGTCCTTGCACAAAGAAAGACACAGATCACTCCAGATTGGCAGGTTGCAGGTCTATTAAGTAACAGAAGTTATATATGAGGCTTGTCCTAAGCAGGTGCACTAGAAGTGGATTTCTACACCCACCTGCCAGAATTTTAAAAGTTTATAAAGAGGCCTTAACTGGGTTAAGTCACATTCACAGTCCAGATAAGCTCAGAAACACACTGTTCTCACAAGGCTGCGTCCTTGAACTGGCTCAGGCTGTATGGTCACAGTGGGCAGAACACACATTCCAAGGACAGAGAAGGGGGTAAGGAGTCTCTGATTACCTGAATCCAGCTCAAGAATTAACTTATGGTCATGTCTTCTCAATGACCTCCTCCTAGCAATGACCAGTACTCAGCAGGTGGGTACTGTTAATGTCCTCATTTTACAAAGGAAAAATCAGAGGCACAGAGAAGCTAAGTGACTTGCCCAAGGTCAAGTAAATATCATCTGCATGGATATCCTGACCCAAATTCTAATTCTGAGAAACCTGTGCTCACAATCTGGCTATAGCAGACCCTTAAAACCCTGACATCAGATATGTGGTGGTCGTAGAGCTAGTGAAGCATTTGGATTCTGGCATCAAACATCCTGATGTAGGATCCTAGCCATACAAGCTGTGAGTGCTTGGGCAAGTTACTTAACCTCTCTGAGTCTTGGCTTTCCCATGCATCAATCATGGGGGTGATGATAATGATATCTAACAGAAGGGAAGAGCCCAGCACATGGTAGGAAGCTGCATCCCTGGTGCTCAGCACACAGGTGTTTGAAAAATACTTGTTGAATGTTTTTGTTATAATGCAAGAGCATGTGTTAACAAGAGTAGGAAAATTGTCATTTATTAAAGCCAAACCCTTTCTATTCTTTTGAAACCTCATTTCTTCAATACTTGAGGTATAACCTATAAATGGGTCTGTATCTATCAAGTATAAAGCACACTGATACTGCTTTGGTGGTGATGTGATAACCATTATAAAAGGCCCCCCCTTGCTCTCTTCTGCTGCTTAGTTAGACATGCTCACTTACAGGAAATGCAAAGGTTTAAAGATTAGTCAGCAATTTGTGAATGATTGTTAAAATACTGATTTTCCAAATGTTATTATGCCTTAATAATGTTAATCCATAAATTATGCCTGATTGGATACTTATAAAACAAAACTGTATGTCTGACTTGGTGAGCATGGCTCAAAAGATTGATTCTGATTCTGACTTTAGATGCTGAGTGAGGTGGCTATGATTTCACGCAGAAAACAAAAGAGCTGTGAAATTCAAAAGACCACTGAATATAGGTATCTAATAAATTCATGAATAGGACACTTTCAGGAGTTGAGTGAATGTGTTGACTCTTTTTTTTTTTTTTTTCAGTGAGAGAGACAGAGAAAAGGACAGATAATAACAGACAGACAGGAAGGAAGAGAGATGAGAAGCATCAGTTCTTTGTTGTGGCTCCTTAGTTGTTCATCAACTGCCTTCTTATATGTACCTTAACCAGGAGGCCTCAGCTGAGCCAGTGACCCATTGCTAAAGCCAGCAACCTTGGGCTTCAAGCCAGCAACCTTTGGGCTTAAAGCCAGCGACCATGGGGTTATATTTATGACCCCACGCTCAAGCCAGTGACCCTGCACTCAAGCTTGTGGACCTGCGATCAAGCCAGATGAGCTCGTGCTCAAGCTGGCAACCTCGGGGTTTCGAACGTGGATCCTCTGCATCCGAGGTCGACGCCCCATCCACTGGTCAGAAAGAATGCCCCACACATTGGTCAGGCAGAATGTGTTGACTTTTTTATTTTTTAAATTTTTTTTACAGGGTCAGAGAGAGGGATAGACAGGGACAGACAGACGGGAATGGAGAGAGACGAGAAGCACCAATCATTAGTTTTTCGTTGCCGTTGCGACACCATAGTTCTTCATTGATTGCTTTCTCACATGTGCCTCAAACACGGGCCTTCAGCAGACCGAGCCACCCCTTGCTGGGGCCAGCGACCTTGAGTCCAAGCTGGCGAGCTTTTGCTCAAGCCAGATGGGCCCCACATTCAAGCTGGTGAGTTCGGGGTCTCGAACCTGGGTCTTCCGCATCCCAGTCCGACACTCTATCCACTGCGCCACCACCTGGTCAGGCAGAATGTGTTGACTCTTAAATTATTTTCTTCATGCATGGGTAAAATGCCTGAAATTCCATTAGAAAATAAATCTTTAATAATAAACTTTGATGTTTGAAAATAAAAGCAAACCACATGCTTCCCCAAAAAGATGAGAATATTTTTAAACTGTTAATAAACCAATTAACATTGATCTTAAGTTCAAAGATGCTTAAAATAATATGTAACATGCGTACTTTATCTTACACGATGTCTAATGTCAGAGTTTATGGACTCTTTGTGTCTGTTTTTCTTTGTCTTCTTTATTTTTGTTTTTTTTGGAACTTTCTCTCTTAACTCTATCATAGAAATAAAATATATTCTTATTTGTTGGCTCTGTTGAATAAAATTTAATTTCTATTAATCTGTTTACCTGAAATATTATAAAATTATTTTTCTGAAAATATACATATTTATTTGTACTTGTAGCTTTTTACTTTAAAGAAGCAAAAAAGTTTTTAAGCTCTTGATGTGGTTAATCATCTCATTTAATATGATCTTGTATGACCTTATTAATATTTGACAAGTTAGAATGTTAAGAAACTATTTGAATAGTTCAGCAATTTATCTCATCAACATGAACCTTTAGTGAAGGGGAAAGTTTGACTTAAAAATAATGAGATAAAAAAAATAATGAGATAATATTAAGGATGTCAAAGTGATGAAAGACACACAATAACTTTAGTTAGCTTATAATACTTTATCTTCTATAATTTATAGTCCATAAGAAAAACTTATAAGAGAAAGTAATTTTAAAAAGAGATTTTTTTAATATAATTTTACTAACAAAATATAATGAAAGTTAAAATTTAAAAATACTCTTAAAAAAGATTTACTCACTACTCAATTTAAATAGTTCCGTGCAAAGTTGAAAAGCAAAGCAAAAAAAGAATAACCACAAGGCGCAATGACAAACAAAATAAAGCTAACTAAGGGGTCAAAATATTTATGAATCATCCTTTATCAACCTCAGACCATTATTCAAGATTTGAATACAAATACACATCTATTTGCAAAAGTCGACAGTTCAATCTAAAATATCAATTGGGAAATCTTTCAAAATAAGGTAGACACATCCAAGAGGCAAAGATATGGTTCCAGTGACCCTTAAGATCTTGTTCGTATAGGAGAGCGTTAAGACACTAAAAGCTTTCTCATGTGCTAATTGGTTTTCATGGTAGAAACTCAAAGAAAAAATGATCTCTTTCTTTAACTATCTTCCCATTAACTAATTAATCTTCTATTCTACAGTTAGGCCGTCTTTTTAGAAATCATCTGGTCAATAATGTGAATTTTTATACCCTGTTGGTTTGCAAATTGGGCCATGTACAAGGAAGGCAAGGAGAGACCTGAGAAAGAGGTGACTCCAGATTAGCGAGTGGCACATTTAGTAAGCAAAGGAATTTACGATGCTTGTCTTGGAGAGACACCAAGACAAGTAGATCTCTGCATCTATTACTTCCAGATTCTTAAAAAGTTTATATAAAGGTCATGATGGGGTTCAGTCGTGTATCCAGTCTAGATAGTCTCAACAACACATTGTTTCTTCAAGTCTGCATCCTTGCCAGCGGCTCCCACTATGGGAATTACAAGCACAGCGCAAGAGGGTGAGAAGCTTCCCATTGCGCATGTCCACTTCTCAGGTCAATGGGCGGTTACATTCTCTGGATGAGCTCCTTCAACATACCCTCCATGAAGAATTTCACCCAATACTAAGCAAATGTAAGAGAGTAAGGATCTGGATGGAGATCACAAAAGTACTGTTGACCACATAGTTCTATCTCCGGGCTAGTATGAAGGACACCTCCCGGGAAAAGAAACAAGGCAACACTTTCCATTTCCAGAGAAGACTGCAACATATCATTCTTAGATCCCTGGGGAGGGATTCCTTCATGCCTCACTGCATCTCAATGGAACCAGAGAGGCCCAATAACCACCTAAGTGGTAAGTGCTGGAAGTGGTATGCACGAGGATACTCGGTGTTTATCTGGGAAGCGAGCGGACATGACCATCTCCATTCCTCCTCACTCCATTCTTAACCGGACCCCCTTTCTAGCAAGGAGGTGCAGCACTTCATCTATCCACAGTTTATCCTTTGTACTATCTAAAATGTATATCACAACCACTGCCAAGTGATAACATTTACTGTATGGTTAGGGAGTTTCCAGAGGAAGAAGCTTGTAATATTATAAACCTTTATTGCTTTTAAGTGACTTAATGCTGTTTCTGGATTTCCCCTGCTATCTAACAGAGTTGTTGGAACACATGCATATTCATCATGGAGCATCCAGAAAACACGATAAACACCAAAGGGGAAAAATATAATCTAATCACCAAAAAAATCTAAGCCACCTTTAACATTGTGTGTAATTTTCAGTCTTTTTTCTATGCATATCCACATAATAACAATGTCTACCACTCATGTAGTGTTTTACTGGGTGCCAATTACTATAATCAAATACTTTATAAGCATTATCTCATTTAATCCTTATTAAAATTTTAAGAGATGAACATTATTATGCCCATTATACAGATGTAGATATGAGACTAAAAAAGAGTCACACAACTAGTGAATCATACAAACTAGTTTTAATCTATGTATATCTGACTCCAGAGCCTGTGTTCTTGATCTCAGTATAATATTATTGATTTATACATTCCTTTAATACTATTAAATTATTATACACACCGTATTATAATTCTTCTTAAAGTATAATTCTATGATGAAGTAAGCATAATAAGGAAGAGAAGTGAATAACACATAATATATAAAACTTGTATTCTAAAATACATAAAATATTTAGATTTCACATTTTAGACAGTCAAGCGTTAACACATGAAAAATAACAAATAATGCAGCACCATAGGAAAAATGTTCAGGTTTTCTGGTTAAAGGCACACACCAGTACTGGTGTATATAAAATTACTTACAAATAAATACACATAACTTTTTTTTTTAAGTCTTATGAGAGCTGTGGCAGATACACTTACTAGGATCAATCTTTCCAAGGAGTGACATACGTTTCTAGGAAATAATATAGAGAAGTAATTTACCAAAAATGTGATTTAAATTCTTCTTGCAGGGTAGGTTTATTTAATTCTTGGAAATATAAATTTGAAATGGCAAGTAAGGAGGCAGAACACAAAACGCATATAGAAACTGATTTCACAGCTCGGTAAAATAAAGATTCATGTTTAAACACGAATGGTAAGTGAATTTAAAACAACAGAATTTATGTTTTGTAATCCTATAAATTTAAGTGCTTAAAATAATTTTTAAGATTTAAAGATTTTTTGTTTTGCTTTATAGGTATTTTCATGGTTGCATCTTATTATTGAGCGTTAAGGACATAAGCATATTGGCTTAGCATTGTCCTGGAAAGAAAAGCTGACAGAAGGAAATGTAAGAAGGAGGGGGAGAAGCAAAGACACATGGAGGCCTACGTGAAGGGGGTAGAAATATGGGTGATTGTAATACAATTATATTACAAATAGAGATAATTATAATATAATTGGAGTTGCATTGGGAAGTTATTGAAAAAGCATTTAGAAAAATCTAAAGCTGTACAGCAGACATTTCTGAATTCAATCTTCCAAAACTGAAAGCAAATTTCATGTGCATGTGTATTTATTTATTACAGATTCTTTGCACCTTCTATATAAAACTGTAAGCAATATCCCATAATGAAAAGTGTCCAGAAGACAAAAAGCAGTAGCTGCTTTAGGCATTGGAATCATTGATTTCCTCATAAGTCACTCTTTGATTTCTAATAAATCTTCCAACACTAATAATGTACTTGCTTTTAGACATCTGTTATTATTGTTTTTATTTGGCACAAACAGGCCTACTTCAGTCATATAATAGAAAAATATATAAAACATATCTCACCAGATATATATCCCAAACAAAACTGTATGTGACACTGGGAGGTGGCTTTAGTTTCCTCACAGTTTTATTCTGAGCATGATGTAGTGCTTGTCATCTTAACTAAAGAATATTTCCAAGCATTTTTTTCTCTTTTTTTGGCATCTTATTTTTTTTATTTTATTTAATTGTTTTAGTGAGACAGAGATAGCAACAGAGGCAGAGACAGAGATAGGAAGGGAGAGAGATGAGAAGCATCGACTTGTTGTGGCACCTTAGTTATTCATTGATTGCTTCTCATCTGTGCCTTGATGGTGGGGGGGAGGGGGACTCTAGCCAAGCTAGTAATCCCTTGCTTACGCCAGCAACCTTAGGCTCAAGCCAGCAACTGTGTGATCATGTCTATGATCCTATGCTCAAGCCGGCAACCTTGGGGTTTGAAACCTTGTATCTCAGTGTCCCAGGTGGGTGCTCTATTCACTGTGCCAACATCGGTTAGACTGGCACCTTATACTTTTAATAACTGATTCAGATGGCTCACATTTCTTTTTTATGATTTTACCACCTTTGGACCACAGAAGTGAATTTTCAGTTTTATTTTTCGTAACCAAGAATCAATGAACTGCGGAATAATTTCCAGAGAAGATTCTCAGGCAGACATGAAAGGATGCAGGGTACAAGGGCGGTTGGAACCTGTGTAAAGTGTGGCTCCGGGAAAGTAAGTCAGAGAAGGGAGCCAGCTGTGGGGTCGGTCACAGCTGCATCCAGCAATGATGAAGGACAGGTGTATGGAGGCAGAAGAATCTCTGTCTTAAAGGCTAGTTGTGACCCCAAGATCTGTGTGGTCCCTGAAATTTGGTAATGTCACAGAATGGACACTGAATTTATAGTGTACAAAGCTCTGTTGTTGTTGGTTTTTTTAACTTTTCATGTGGACAGGATTAATAATAGCAAACTATAGCTAACATTTATTGAATGTTTCTAATTATATGTTAGGGGGTCTATGTCAAGTGCTTCAGATGGATTAATCCAATGAAATATCTCAGGAGAGAACTATCTTTACTTCTGCATTTTGACTTGTAGGAGATTTGAGGCTCAGAACCCTAAATGTACAAATATACCAAACCAGTAAGCAGTAGACAGGGAGTCTGATTCCACAGTAGGATTACTTAGCCATACCATTATCTGGAGGATTTTAAAGCAACCTCTTAATGACTAGCAAGTTAAAAATTTGCCCAGTAAGTTTTGCAGTAATCATTTAATTTCTTTTTGGAGATCACCTTTTAAACTTTGGAGCAATAGTTAGATTAAGAGGTGAGACAGGTATATTTGCAATGAGCAGTTTGTAATTTCTAGGGGATATATGGGAATTCTTTGTGCTTTCTTTACAATACATTTTTAAAATTAGAATGCTCTGAAATATCTACCAATAAAAATGAAGTCTATCTCTTTTTCTGTGTGCTTTCTAACTCTATTCTCAAATGCCCATTCCATCTGTCAATTTGTGTCTAACTTTAGACATACACCCAAAATCTCTTCAACAAGGCCTTCCAGATCATAAAGATTCCCACTTGGAATGGATTTTCCTCTTCTCCATCTCTCATGGCAAATGCCTTCTATTATTTTATTTTTCCTAGACTGCTTGGTTTTAAATAAAGCTAGTTGTATCTTTTCATTAGATTTTAAGTCTCTAGAATATAGAGACCATTCATTTCTTATTCATTTCCATTTCCAATTATCTCTACTATGCCTGGGCACATGATTATAAAAAAAAAGTATAACTCAGTTTTCCTGGGTCTCTCCCATGTATGCAGGAGGTACACATGTTATTGGGCTGTTTCTCTCCTGTTAATCTCTTTTATTACAGAGATGTCTCAGACAAGAAACCAGGAAGGTAAAGGCAAATTATTTTTCCTCCCCTACAGAGCAATAGGCTATACTATATAACCTAGGCGTGTAGTAAACTATACCATGTAAGTTTATATAAATACTGTTAAAAAGAAAAGCCCCAAATGATCTCACTTGGGCTAAAAGCCCATGATGCCAACCTAGATTTCATAACTGACCTAATTGCTGTTTAAACTAGAAACATATTCTTTCTTTTTAAGATTTTATTTATTTATTTTAGAGAGTAGAGAGAGAGAGAAGAGGGAAGGAGCAGGAAGCATCAACTCCCATATATGCCCTGACTAAGCAAGCCCAGGGTCCCGAACCGGGAACCTCAGCGTTCCAGGTTAACACTCTATCCACTGCGCCACCATGGGTCAGGCCAGAAACATATTCTTAATCAACCAGTCTGGAATTTTCTGGTCAACATCATTAAAATGATCTGTCACATGGGTCCTCTCCATTGCCCACCTACTACCCATAGAAAGAAGAGGCAATATGCATGATAGGAAACCTTTGCTATTCGCATCGTCCACTCCCAGAAGCTGTCTGTACTGACCTAAAAATAATCCTTTCCTTCCCTTTCTTTGTTAATTGCTTCCCTAGTTCCACCCTTCTATTTTTTTCTACCCTTCTATTTGCTAAATGGGATGCTGCTGGACTCATGGTTACTTAATAAAGACTATTCGATATTCAAATTTACTCAGTTGACTTTTTCTTCTTCTTTTTAATTTTTAGGTTGACTTTTGTTTTTTAACACCACACTCTATGATGTTTGCACAACCAGGTGGTCACCTACAGACAAATTTCTCAGAATGTATCCTGTTGTTAAGCAGCACATGATTGTATTAAGTATCCAATACATGGCAGTGGCAAGAATTTGTTTCATAGAATTTTTCCTCTGCAATTGTGGAGCACTAGACAGAAGAGCAGAGCAAGGACTATAGACTGGGCAGAGAAGGCCACTAGGGCAAAAAGCACCAGGTGCCTAGCAACGGGCAAAACTGGGAAAACAAGAACTTCCCTCTTCCCCCCATGGTGACCTTTCCTCCCTTAGCTGGTCATGCAGTTTAGACCCCCTGATTTCATATCACTGGTCATGGGATTAGGATCCTCCCCTGACCTTTCCTTCCCTGGCATATCACAAGTCATGTGGTTTTGGACCCCCTTAGAGGAGGAACAAACAAGAAAACCTGAGAAAAGCGCTTAAGCATTGACCCCTAGAGCTGACACCTGGTTGTCTTCCAGCTCCAGGCCCAGAAAACAGACAAGGACAAGCTATGGCGGACCTCAGGACCAGCTGCATTGACTGATGATCCCAGCACCAGCCAATCACTGGAGATCATGACCCTCAAGGAACACACCTGGAAACCTGATGAATATCCTATTAAGATCCTCCCCTGGGCCTGACTAGGCGGTGGCGCAGTGGATAGAGCATCAGACTGGGATGCGAAAGACCCAGGTTCGAGACCCTGAGCAGCTTGAGTGTGGGCCCCTCTGGCTTGAGCAAAAGCTCGTCAGCTTGGACCCAAGGTTGCTGGCTCCAGCAAGGGGTTGCTCGGTCTGCTGAAGGCCCGTGGTCAAGGCACATGTGAGAAAGCAATCAATGAATGATTAAGGTGTTGCAACAGCAATGAAAAACTAATGATTGATGCTTCTCACCTCTCTCTGCTCCTGTCTGACTCGCTCTCTCTCTATCCCTGTAAAAAAAAAAAAAAAAGATCCTCCCCCTGGGATCTCCTCTAAAATCCTCACCCTTAAATACCTTAGGGGCCTGACCTGTGGTGGCGCAGTGGATAAAGCGTCGACCTGGGAACACTGAGGTCGCCAGTTCAAAACCCTGCACTGGTCTGGTCAAGGCACATATGGGAGTTGATGCTTCCAGTTTCTCCCCCCTTTCTCTCTCTCTCCCTCTCTGTCTCCTCTCTAAAATGAATAAAATAAAAAGAAATTAAAAAAAAAAACCTTAGGACTGAGGTCCCAGTGTGCTTTTCCTTCAGGGAGTACACCTGAGCCTTTCTCTTCCCACTTCTCTTCTTCTTCTCCCAGGTGTGTATTCCTTGCCTCTCTCTTTCTCCTAAGCTCTAAGGGATCCCACGAGACTTGCAACCAGGGGAGCAGTGGGCAGCGGCAACTCGTGCCAGGCTAACCCCCTGACCCTGTCTCCAAGGTCCCTTTTCCTCTAACTTTCTTCCTGCACGGCCAATAAATTCTTCCTTTACTTGCTGCCTTTTGTCTCTTGATTGAATTCTTTCACTTAAGAATATAAGAAGAAACCTGACCAGGTGGTGGCGCAGTGGATGGAGCGTCGGACTGGGATGCGGAAGACCCAGGTTCGAGACCCCGAGGTCGCCAGCTTGAGCGCGGGCCCATCTGGCTTGAGCAAAAGCTCACCAGCTTGGACCCAAGGTCGCTGGCTCCATCAAGGGGTTGCTCGGTCTGCTGAAGGCCCAGGGTCAAGGCACATGTGAGAAAGCAATCAATGAACAACTAAGGTGTTGCCACGGCAACAAAAACCTAATGATTGATGCTACTCACCTCTCTTCGTTCCTGTCTGTCTGTCCCTATCTATCCCTCTCTCTGACTGTCTCTCTGTCCCTGTAAGAAAAAAAAAAAGAATATAAGAATGAGGTCTCATCACTCCCCCTGTGACAGGGTATCTTGAGTTCATTCTATCTAAAGTTATTTCACCTGTTTCTTTTTTAGCCATACAATAATGTACCAGGTAGGCAAAATTGGAACAAGGATGACCATTTTATAGATAGATATGATATTGTATTTACAACCAGATCTATATTTATTTTGAAATTCTGTGGTACTTGCCAATTAACTAAATTTATAGATATTTATTGATCACCATCATGCATCAAACACTGTTGCAGCTATTGGGAATATAGCAATGAATAAGATACAATCCTTGCCTTCTGCTACTGTGTGCAGTGACCCCATACGTCAACCAAAACAATAATTATTCTATAACAAAAAAGAATTTATTTGGGAGAAAGAAAGGTTTGCAACCCAGTGCGTGCACACATGGCAAATTGCATGTACAGTAGGGCCTACATGCCAGGATGGAGGGGTATTTATTTAAGGAAAAAGAGAAGTTAAGGGATGGGAAGTTAGAATCATTGAACTTTATTATAAACAGAGTTCTTCCAGTAGGGTTCTTTCTATTAGTTAGTATTCCAGAACTTCGATAAGCCTTAGCTCCTCCCACAGACCCTCAATACTGTCTGTTCCCTTAAAGTTCCAGTTAGTTTTTATCACAGATATTCAAGAAACATGATGAACAGCTTTCCTATAAAATGGTGCCAAACCCGCACTGGTTAGATTCCCAAACTCTATTTCTGGGTCTTAAAATTTAGCTGTTATGGCAAGCTTTGGGGAAGTCCAAGAATGGTTACCCAGGTTTTTAAACTTAGGATTCTAAAAGTAATGCTGTGGAGGCAAGCCATATATTTTTTTCTTCTGGGAAAGATAGGGATAAACCAGACCTATACGTCTTCGGGGGTAGCAGATGAGTCTGAGCTTTCTATTTCTACTTAAATGACCCTGAAGTAGCTCTCTGGGAGTGAAAGTTGTTCAATGTTGGCACGTCAGCTCCCCAAACACTGAAGCTTTTCTGTTTGCAGCAACTTCGGTGAGTCCTGTCGATTGCACAGGAATAGAGGGATTGATCTCTCCAGGTCCCCTGCTGGTCACCAGCCTCCGGGCCGGCGCCACCAGCCTCCTGGAGAGACCCGGTGGGAGACAGGAGTAACCCGGGAGCTCCCGCGGGAGGGGCGCAGGGCGTGGAGGGTGTGGGCCGAGGGCGGGGCGAGCCCGGCAGCTTGGGTGCCCCGGGAGCTGTCAGTGGCAGGCTCCGGGGGAGAGAGGATGTGCCGGCTCCCAGAGGAGCGCGATCCGAGAGGCAGGCGCAGCGTGAGACAGCACATCCTGCGCGCGCCACACCCGCCACCCTCGGGAGCCGCTAGAGCGCCGCCGCCCGGGAGCCGCCACCGCGCTCGCGGGGACTAGTGCCGCCGCCGCCGCCGCCGCCGCTGCCGCCACCGCCACCGCGGAGCGCGTCCAGGTAAACAGGCGGTGGTGTCGCGCTCGCCCGCCCGCGCCCGTCCTCGTCCTCTGCCGCCCCGTGTCGTCTGAGCGGGGAGCCGGGCAGCAGGGCGGCCCCTGCGGCACGGCAGGACTCCAGCCTCGGCCCCGACCCCGGGCTCCTGCGGGCTCCGCTGCGCCCGAGGGCGGCCAGAGCCCCCCAGCGGCAGCCCCTGCTGCACGTCCCCGAGCAGATCCGGGAGGTGAGTGCAGAAGAGGAGGGGTTATGGTGTCTTCACCTTGCCGCCCACCTTGTGGGCTGGGAGAGGCGTCCGAGGGGGCCCTGCCTCGGTCCTCTCTTAGGGAGCAAAAGGCCGGCAACAGGGAAATCCGCACCTCCATGAGCCACCAGCTGACGGCTCCTGGGGGAGGGGGAGATATAGAGGGAGGGGTAAAGATGCTGTTGGATTACATTTTCAGCTGTCTGCAAAGCTCTCAGATGCTGTTGCTACCCGCCAAGTCGGAGGGAGCGAATGCACTTCCAGCAGGACATTAATTAACACTTACGCAAGAAGATGCCAGTTTCTTGCACTGCTGCAAAAAAGTGTGGCGGCGGTGGCGGTAGTGGGGCATGTGTTTCGTAAACACCTTCCCAGCCGTGTGGCTCTCCTTCCCCCACTCCCACTCCCGAATCGCTCTGGCCTTATAAATCTGTGCGTCGTCATCGTGAGGGCAGTGATCCTGGCAGCACTGATGGAAACTGAGTGTGCTGAGTCCCCTGATGGGTACCTCGGCTAATAAGGTTAAGCAGAAACCCAGGATCAAGACAGGAAATTACTTAGGAAATCAGACTCAACACAAATGCGGATGATGGAATACTGTCGTGATCCTGGCATCTACTACATCTAGGTATGGGGCAGGGAAAAGTGGCCAGCCATTTTCTTGCCTGAAATGCCTTTCAAGTGGGCATTCTTAGCTAACTGTATGTAGCTCCGGGTTGTGAAACATTGCTTCTAATATTCCAGATTAGCAGAAAGTGTAGCTCACAGTAAAGCATGGGAACTGCAGAAGATATCATAGGCTAATATTAGCACAGATAGGGGTGACTGTCTATGTACATAGTTTCGTGTTGGAAATTACAGAAAATATGTTGAACAGTATTAGTAAATTTGAAATGGAGCATTTAGTGCAAGTTGCATCCTGAGGGTATCAAATGGAAATGTGATGAATACTTCGTTTATTTAAAATGCCAAACTTTCTCTAAAAGTTTAGGTGAGGTTGGGGCTTGGGAAGCCCAAACTCTAATCTTCTGACCATATTTCTCAATAAAATAAAAACAGACACTCCTACCACTAAGCTATCAAATGTTCTCTTCATAGAAACCAACTTTCTCCAATATTTCTTAAGGTCTGAGGGTCCAGTACTCCAAGAGCCATTTTTCTTAAAAATGTTCTAGCACCATCCTTGGGATGTTTGTATAATATGGTTGGGGGCCCAATGCAGGCTTTTCCCAGACTGTCCAGCTCTTGGCCCAGTTTTGGGGCCAGACCATCTCTTTCTTCGTTGTCCCTGGCCTCAGGCATGGATTCACCTGCTTCCTCTCCTCTCCCCTTGCTTGGGAGACTGCCGCCTATGCAGTATGGTACCCTGGAGGAGAGGGAAGTCTCAGCCCCTCCCCACCCCCAGCTCTTCCTCCTTTCCTACTGAGAACTTGATCTGACACTCTTTGGGTGTTAAGGTCTATATCCTTAGGTACAATCCCCATTAAGGTTATGGGCAGAGAAAAAAAACTCAACTCACAGGACAGCGAGGCAGAGATCTTATAGTAGTCACCAGTTTCTGACTAACTTCTGAGATGGTAGGAGGAAGTCACCAGCATTTCTGTCAGCATGTTTTATATCTAAAAGGGGGTTCTATTGACTTCTCCCCACCCTTTCTACTTCCCCAAACACCTTCCTGAGCCTGCATTTCATAAATAAGCTTTTCCCTTGACTTCAGTGCTGAGTCAAGAAATACTTGTAGATCGTCCTGGGTGCTGCTCTGTCCATACTCAAATCAGCCCTGCAAACCACTCTTGTGAAATACATGCCAGGTCTTGAAACCCAGTCTTGTCTCTTAGCAGGGACTCTGCACAGACTTCATCCATAGTTAGTTACCTAAAAGGGCCATTCATTCTCCCTTGTTACTCTGTTTCTTTCTGTCACTTAATCTAGCTAGCATCAATTGAAAAGGTTACAGTATATTCTTTTCCGACATTTTGCTCCACCAAAGAAAACAAAAGTTGATACTATATTGAGCACTTTACCAATGCTCAGTACATTTAGTAATTGTATTATACTGCATTTACTAAATGTATTGCATTGCCAATACATTTACTGAAATGCATAGAACACTTGACATTACATTTTAAACTACTTTTCCATGTATTAACTTATTTAATCCTCACCAAATCTATTTATAATTCTATTTGAAGATGAGGAAACTAAGGCACAAAGATGCCAAATATAACCTTCTGAAAATTGTTCAGCTAATAAGTTGTAGAGCTAGGGTTTAACCCAGGCAGTTGGTCTATATTCTTCTATACTCTAGAACAATTATATTGACTAATTTTCATATATTGAATGCCAGGCTCTTTTATTTATCTGATTTTATTCTTTACATTAATCCTGTAAAGTAGACATTATTATCCATATTTTACAGATGATAAAATTGAGTTAAGTGACACACTCGAGGTTATAGTTAATAAATAAAAGTAGGATTAAAATCAGTTCTCACTCTAAAACTAGAATTCATCCATGTTAGCTAGTGTTCTCTGTGAGAAACAAAAAATGCCAAGCTTGTCTGTTTCTTTCAGGTTTGTTTTTCCCTGTGAGCTGTAATTTCCTTTAAGCCTCAAGTATAGCCATACTTTTTGTTTTCATTTTTTTACTAGCTGATTGGTAGCTGTGGATGATATAGCAAACCCAAAGTAAGGCCATAGTTCTTTTGCAATCAAATATTGCCTTGGTTCTAGTAAATAATTGCTTTTTCTTTTCTTTTCTTTTTTTGTATTTTTCCAAAGTGAGAAGTGGGGCGGGGGCAGGGGTGGGGGGAGGAAGGGGGAGGCAGAGAGACTCCTGCATGTGCCTCACCAGGATCCACCTGGCATGCCCAGAGGGCGATGCTCGGCCCACCTGGGGTGTTGCTCCACTACAACCGGAACCATTCTAGAACCTGAGGTGGAAGCCATGGAGCCGTCCTCAGCACCCAGGCCAACTTTGCTCCCATAAAGCCTTGGCTGCAGGAGGGGGAGAGAGAGATAGAAAGGAGAGGGGGAAGGGTGGAGAAGCAGATGGGCACTTCTGTGTATCCTGGCTGGGAATCAAACCCAGGACTTCCACATGCCGGGGCCGATGCTCTACTGCTGAGTCAACCAGCCAGGGTCAATAATTGCTTTCTTAATAGCATGATCTTTTATTACTAGAAACTTTGTGGCTTCTACATCCCCTAGAATATGTAAAAAAAATATGTCCTTTCGGAAACTTTGCTGAGACAGTGAACTTCTAGGGTTGACTTTATTGAGAATTAACAAAGTTAATTTGACTTTCATTTTACTTCTTTGAAATTTATGAAAAGCCTTTGCCCAGATTTATGTAAAAATTATTCCTCCTGACTGTGAACTTTTCACTGATATCCTGGACTTAATTCCTTTGCTTTCTCTCTATAGAAAGCCTGACACCAGAGATCAGACTGAAGCTTGCATTGTAATAGATGTGGCTGCCCAGATGCCAGCCCTGAGAAGCCCACATCTTCATAAAGCATCTCCTGGGTCTTTGTTTAGAGGAGGTTTCTTAAACACGAGGTGTAGGTGAAGGGTAGTTTTTAGGTGGTTATTGAAGCCAGCAAAATTGATGCAAAATTTTTAATAAATTTGTTCTAGGAAAACAGGACATTAGTGACTAAAAAGAGATTAAGAACCAGTGGTTCCAATGCACTGTTTCGGAAAAGGGAATGGAGGGGAGGCCTCTCTACTGAAATGTGTTGAGAACAAGGCAAGTGTGTTCAGCTAGAGCTAGCCAGGAAAGGTGTTCTTAGCTATCAGGACATTTTCGGCGTTTCACTGCCGAGGCAAGCAAGAGGTGCCCAGGTGTGGGTGCGGCACACACGAATGCACACTGCACCCAAGTGCGGTCTCCAGGGCTGGCCGGCAGCCCTGGCATTGCTTGCCATTCAGCACTTACCCTCTTTGTATTTATGGTTCATCAGACCATCCCAGCATCCTTGTAAGGCTGACATTTTTATCTTTATTTGATAATCAATGACTCTGATGCTTGGAAACATCAAGCCCTTTGGTCAAGGCCAAATGAGGCCAATTAGTGGAAGGGCTGGATTTCAAATTTCAAAGACTCTATTTTCTTCCTGTCATATCTCACTGTTTTTCTATGTGGGATGCCAAAAAGTACTGTTTAGTGTAACTTTTTATTGTGGAAGGGCAGAGAGTCCCTTAAGAGCATGCTGACCTGCTGATAGGAAAAGTCTAAATGTACTGTTGACGGGAAACAAGAAAAGTGGGCATCTTTCAGGGTGGTGGGGGATAAACAAGCCCTACTGCCCTGAAGTGCACTGAAGCCCCACACACTTGATTCTCACTGTCTTCAGATATCTTGCTGAACACCAAATGCATAGCAGTCCACCACTAAGCAGTCCAAAAAGCTGATTTTGCAAGGGTGGCTACAAGTTAAGACTTTATTCATTGCAATGGTAAATTTACTTCAGAGCCAGATTCAAAGCTGCTCAGAGTGGCTAGACTTAGCTGATAGAGTGGCTGCATCGTGATCACAAACACTAATTTATAGTGAACACTGGGAGGGTTCCTGCTTAGCAGATGACTTACATGCCTTTCAGTCTCCAGCTAATATCAATCCTGACATCCTCACAAGCAGCTGCCCTTTCTTCCAAAATACTGCTTAATCCCTAACGTTTTTATGCTTCACTCATATTCTTGCTATAATCTTAATAGAACAACCCTCTGTTTTATTTGGGGATACAGACCAGCTCATGTCATCAGTGTAACAAACACACAGTGCAGGAATTGATGTTAGAGTCAAGGGCATTCTTTATGATAAAAACGAGTACTGGACATTGTAAAGGATGATTGCACTCGATCAACAGGTCTGCCTGAAAACAGATACCAGTGTGCTTCATGGTGATTCAACAGTGTTTCTCTCCTGTAGTTTCTAAAAATATTTATTTATTTGTTTGTTTATAATTCCTATCTCCTTACCCTCTCTTCTTTGGCAATGATCAAGATTGTTCTCTATTGCTTTGGGTTTGTTTCTGTTATGTTTTGTTTATTCACTTTTTTTTTTTAGATTCCACATATAAGGGAAATCGTATGGTATTTGTCTTTATCTGTTTGACTTATTTCACTTAGCATGATCTCTTCTAGGTCCATCTGTTTTTTGCAAATGGCAAGATTTCATTCTTTTTTATTGATGAGTAATTTCCATGTGTATATGTGTGTGTACTACAACTTTTTTACCCATTCCTCTATTGGTGGACACTTAGGTTGCTTCCATATTTGGGCTATTAGTAGAAATGTTGCAGTGAGCATAAGGGTGCATATATCTTTTCGAAACTGTGTTTTTGTTTTCTTTGAATAAATGCCCAAAGTGGAATCGTATGGCAGCTCTGTTTTTAATTTTTTGAAGAATCTTTATACTGTTCTCCATAATGTCTCTACTGCTTCACAGTCCCACCAGCAGTGCTCGAGTTTCTCTTTTTTCTGCATCTTTACCAGCTTTTGTTACTTGTTTAGATATTGATGATAGCCATTCTGACAGGTGTGAGGTGATGTCTCATTGTAGTTTTTATTTGCATTTTCCTGATGGTTAGTGATGTCGAGCATCTTTTCAAATGTCTGTTGCATAAGTTCCTTATATATTTTGGATATTAACTCCTTATCAGATGTATTATTGACAAATGTCTTCTTTTACTAAGTAGGTTGTCTTTTCATTTTGTTGATGGTTTCTTTCACTGTGCAAAGACTTTTTAGTTTGATGCAGTCTTACTTTTAATTTTTTTTTCTTTTGTTTTCCTTATCCAAGGAGGCAGATCCAAAACAAATATTGCTAGAGTGACATCTAAGGGATTATTAGGCATGTTTTCTTCTAGGAGTTAAGTCTTTAATCCAGTTTGTGTTTATTTTTGTATATGGTATATGAAAGTGGTCCAATTTCATATTTTCTCATGTATCTGCCTAGTTTTCCCAATACTGTTTATTGAAGAAACTGTCTTTACCCCACTAAAAGTCTGAGTTTATTTCTGGGCCCTCTGTTCTATTCCATTGACCTATATATCTGTTTTTGTGCCATTACCATGCTGTATTGATTACTGTAGTAACACTTCTAAAGAATTTTTAAAAGTTCTGCTGCCCTGTCCCCCCCAAGTGTTTTAGGTTGTCATCCAACAGTTTCTATTAACAGTTAACATTTGAAGAATCACAATAAATGTAGTTTTTAGAATATTGTAAACTTTGACATTTAAAAAGTAAATTATGACATTTTTCTTTGAATGCAATTAAGATCTAAATACATATCAACCTCTATTTAAAAAGTACCTGAAAGAGCTCTTCAACAAGAGTATTTTTATACCTTGGCAGTGAAGCATCATAGTACCGTTTGGAGTTTTCTATTCTTTTCCTATCCAGGGATGTGGAAAAAGGGCTTTTGTGAAAATGGAGGTCCTGAATGAATGCCATTAGCTCTTCTTGTGCCTCCAGGCTCTTTAGAAAGTCATCATGGATGCCATCGGCATGCAATGCCAGTGTCAAGAACATGCATTTATCCAGCACAGGTCTGTGGGACAGTTGCCAGGAGTCATGTCTCCTGCTTTCAGTCTGTGTGCCTCAAACTTTTGGTGGGCAGGGCTGAAAGGAACTGCTGAGCCTTTGGTCCCATCTCCTGCCCTCTGGCAGGTGACCATATGGATGGCTGTCTCTCTCCTATTCAATGATTTACAGGAAGAGACTGGCCTGCTCCAGTGTGCTTTTATTTTAAATGATTTTTTTTGCCTGACCTGTGGTGGCGCAGTGGATAAAGCGTCGACCTGGAAACACTGAGGTCGCCAGTTCAACACCCTGCACTGGTCTGGTCAAGGCACATATGGGAGTTGAGCTTCCAGCTCCTCCCCCCTTTCTGTCTGTCTGTCTGTCTGTCTCTCTCTCTCTCTCTCTCTCTCTGTGTGTGTGTGTGTCTCCTCTCTAAAATGAATAAAATAAAAATAAAAAATTAAAAAAAATCAGTGTGCTTTTATTTCAGTGATTCTCAGCCAAGAGTGATTGTCTTCCTTGGGGGACATTTGGCAAGTCCGGAGACATTTTTGGTTATCACTGTTGGGGAGGGGGGTGGCTGCGAGCAGGTATCTAGTGGGTAGAAGTCCGGGCTGCTGCTGAACTTCCTACAATTTACAGGACAGTCCTCATGAAACAGAATTATCCAGTACAGAATGCCAATAATGCCAGGGTTAAGGAACCATCCTTTGCATGTTTGTTTTTCTCATTGCAATCTTCTCTCCTATGATGTGAGTCTATTTATTTGTTTGGTCTGCTACAACATAAGAGCATGACATCTAAGAGGTGACATAAGGTAATGGAAAGAGGAGGCCCGGTGTCCCATTTACAACCTATGTGAATCTCAGTTTCTTCACAGGTGAAGTGGGGATCACGTGAAGGTACTGTAAGTAAGAGTTGCAGATCGTGAGTGTACAGGGTCGAAGGCATGGCACGTGCTCAGTGCATGAAAGATGCTTTTCATTATCCAGCAGCAATGCTATCATTCTCTAGCCTTCTCTTCTCAGGGATGTGTGTGATCTTGTTCTCCTTTGAACTAAAGGAATGATTTAAATTTTTCTTTTGTTTTGAATTAAACTTGTGCAGACGCCACCTTCCCCTTCTACACTCTGGGCTCCCTGAGAGACCCTTATACATTCCAGCAGAGGGTCTCATGTGGTGTAGATGCTCAACAGGCTTTACTGACTTAAAATTATAGCTAGAATAGATTCCACTTTGTTTTCCTTTTGTTATAAGATTTCATTCTTTCCCCTTGGATCATCTTAATGTGTTCAGTAAACTCACTCACTTCCTGAAATGTAGTCCCCATTACAGTCTGTATGTGGGCTTAGTAATGCCTGAAATTCTGGAATCCTTGTCTTCCTGAATCAGGATCACACGGAGCATTTCTGTGGGAGTGGGGGAGTGTTGAGGAGACAACCTTTCATTCTACAAGTGACAGGTAGGATAGTTTGAGTCTTGATTTCCTTTATGAAACTCTGGGGTGAAAACCCTTGATCTGGCTTTGATCTGACACTCTCCTCTGAGCAGTGCAGTTTTTTAGTTCCTTTCTAGTGGGAAGAGGGGAAGTTTTAATTCATTTGTCAGACTTCTGTTTTGTACTAATGTCTAGAGTGAAGCCAAGAGCAATGTGTATATTTTAAACAGCTCTAATGGTTAAATAATGACACAATGTTTTATATTTTATGCCTACAGTCAGTTTCCTTTTCAGAATGCAGATTTTTCTGCTCTAACCTGAAATAGTACCCATTGCTTCGTTTGACAAGCTGAAGAATTTTAGCAATTGAAACGGAATGAAGTCCTCTCCTTTTGAAAGCAGTTAGGTCCTGTACTGCCCATATGGAAGCCTTTAAACATTTGTCAAGTTGTTGAGTGTTACAGTGAGCTCATGTGTGGGGGGCGACATGGGAATCTGGCTCATAATGAGCCCGTGGAATTTCAGTAGTTGGTGGGGTTGGGTGGTTGGAAAGGTAAGCGGGCCCTGTGGGGACTGTGTGTTTTGACAGTATCCCCTTTTAAAACGACAGCACGTCTCCTGTTTCGCCGTTCACCCCACTAGGATCAAAATAACAAGGAGTTTGGGGAGGTGGTGTGTATTTTGTGGAAGAAAGAATAATAACAACAAAAAAGTCTCTGACCGTTTCCTTGAAAAGTAAGACTTTGTTCACTTTTGGAAGGTATAGGTTACTGCTTGTTTGGAAAGAGAATCTTTGCCCTTTGAATGTGCTCAGTCTCAGAGGAAAGTGAGAATCTATTTACATAAGTTAAAATGCCAAATGAAATCTTCCAATGCAAATATGGACCACCCAGGGACATGGTAATGGCCAGGTTTGGTTTTTCAATACAGATTTTCTTGCTTCCCCTTTTAAACTTTTTAATATTTTCAAATGCTGCTGGAAAGTAATTGATATCATAGCAAAATTGAAATCCTATATTTTTTTGTGATAGATTTTTTTGGGGTGCTGTACTCATTTGCCTTAAGAGCCTAGAAACCTGATGAATATCCTATTAAGATCCTCCCCTGGGCCTGACCAGGCGGTAGCGCTGTGAATAGAGCATCGGACTGGGATGCGGAATACCCAGGTTCGAGACCCCGAGCTCGCCAGCTTGAGCGCGGGCCCATCTGACTTGAGCAAAAGCTCGTCAGCTTGGAGCCAAGGTCGCTGGCTCCAGCAAGTGGTTCCTCGGTCTGCTAAAGGCCTGTGGTCAAGGCACATGTGAGAAAGCAATCAATGAACAACTAAGGTGTCGCAATGAAAAACTGATGATTGATGCTTCTCATCTCTGTTCTGTCTATCTGTCCCTATCTATCCCTCTCTCTGGTTCTTTCTCTCTGTCCCTGTAAAAACAAAACAAAACAAAAACAGTTGTAGGGAAGGAGAGATGATCCTTTCTTCAAATGTTCTCTTTCTCTAGTATACTCTGCCCAGACAGAGCCCCTCAGTCAAGTGGGCAGAACTTTGCTTTTGGAGATGAGCCAGGGTATTGGAAATGCCACCCTTACCATTGTCAACACTGCCGCAGCCTTTCCAGATGCCTGCGAGGTAGATGGGGCAGCCCGTGGAAAGCCTCTAGGAGCTCCCTGGGGGAAATCGAGACTGAAAGTGGCTGTAACCAGGACACATGTTCTGGGGACTGTTTGATTAACAATGACACTTACTGCTTTGTTAGTTTTTATACCTGTTAAAGAAAAAGTTATGCATGACACTTGTTAAAGAAACGGTAAGGCAGGCTTTATTCAGGGGACTGTCGTGATACTGCAATGGGGCTTTGCAGTAAGGGAGAGAGATTGGGCTCAACTCCAAACACAACAAGGAATAATGAGAATTAATAATAAAGGAGCAGGGTGGCGGTCAGTGGATGGAAAATTACTAAGAAGAAACATCAAGGTTAAGGGGAAGGATTCAGGCTAAACTGACCTAACAGTATCCTTGCTAAAGGCAGGTCAAGTTGATCAGATATCATCATATTTCTTGGGGTGGTGGAGGATGAGTAACCTGGACAGATGTCAATTAGATATCAGTTGAGGGTGGGGGATTCTGGCTTTACTGATTTAGTAGGACTTTTGCTAAAATTGTGCTCTTGAGAACATGCCCATGGACAAGACCTACTTAAAAAAAAAACCCTCAGGTGACCAAACTAGAGTTTGGTCAAGAAGAGAATCCTTGCCACGCCCTTCCAGAGGGCATTCCACAATGAAGCTTAGGTAGGGATGGTGAAGGAGGGATACTTGCAGTCGCTGACACTGAATCAGAAAGGCGCCAGATCACTGGAGTGGATTAAGGCCATTGAAGTATATTGAACAGGTTAGGCTGTGTCATCGTGCAATAATAAACAACTCCCAATCCTCAGCAGAGTAACCTAAGAAAGGATTTTTCTTGCTTATATTACCTCTCCAGTGTGGGTCCAGAGGGGCTCTAGTCACCATATTCAGTGAGAGACCCTTCCTGAGAGACTTCATTTTGATATTATTGCTCCAACCCCTCACATTTCATTGGCCAGAGCAAATCAAATAGCCCCCCCTGGCTATAAAGAAGTTGTTAAGTATAGTCATATAGGAGAACAGGAATTTTGATTGACCCAAGGAACTGTGGGAGGGAGGGACTTACCTGACTTCTGCCTCTTCCTGCTGCTAACCACAGTTTCTAAAAGGCGTCCCTACGAAGATCACTGAGATACAAACACACAGGTATGCAATGGTTTCCATACCCAACTTTTGTAGCACCTAAAAGAGTGTCCATTTAGAATATAAAATGCATTTAAATAATGTGAACATGATGAATAATATTAGGGTCTTGGAATTAGTGAGCTTGCAATTCTAGATTTTACTTATAATGAATAAAAGAAATATACAGGGGTATGTAGAAGTAAGTTTGCAGTTGTGAGTGGACAAAAGTAGGTTTATAGTTATGAGTTCATGAAACGGTTTATTCTTATATTATTATTTATTAATTGTTTGCCTGCTGATTGTTATTATTTCATATCCTTACTTATGATTTATCTATTAGATAATGATGGCTGGTAGTTTATCCAACAACCAACAAAAGTGGACACTCAAACCTACTTTTGCCCACCCTTGTATGTAGGTGGGAAAATTAGTTTCCTTCAGTATTTTCTCAATCCTGCTCAAGAGCATTAACTTAGTACTTATGGAGTGCCAGCCGTGAGAAAGATGAAAAGCTTCATGGTTATATGTTATATGTATATCGCATGGTTGTCACAGAAGGTAAATGTGATAACGACCCAATAGAGGTGTAACAAAGTACAGTGACAGTTCAGACAAGAGAAGTGAATAGTAATTAAGTGAATAATTGTTTCCTTGAATTTTCAGGCTGACCAGATATCAGTGTTAGCCAGCAAAATCATTTCTATTTATGTTATATTTCATCTTCCTCTTTTGTTCTTGGACCTGATTTGATCCCAGCATCAATCATAACAGTAATTAAAAGGTAATTTCCAAACATGATCTCTGGAGCTGGGGTTCAAATCGCAGGGTCACCACTTGCTAGCTGTGTGACCTTGACAAGTGACTTTGGCTCTTTGTACCTCATTTTCGTATCTGTCAAACAGGAGTGATAACAGTAGTACCACTTCCTGATGTTGTGATGATGTTTGAAAGAATAAATTCCACTTAATTTTCCATTTCTTATAGGATTTAATTTTCTTCCCTTAGGTCATTTTGGTGTGTTTAGTGCAAACACTGACTTCCTGAACTGCGTCATCTTTTGGGTATTGGGGCCAAAAATGAACGTGGGCTCAGTAATTCCTAAGATTCTGGAAGCCTTTCCTTCCTGAGTTGGGGCCCTGTTAAACATTTTTATCTGTACCCATTAAAGCACAACATGGCTCAAGGTAAGTGCTTTATAAGGGTCACATGGTTAGTCAGTATTTTTCCTGGCTGTGTTGCAACCTTAGTCTAGGGCAGCAATGGTCAATCTTTTGAGCTTGGTGTGTCAAAATTTGCCAAGAAAACAAGCATAACTCGGGTGGTGTGTCACTTTGGGGACAACGGCCTAACCGGAAGTCCCAGAACTAGACGTTCTGTGCCGGAGTTCTGTTGTTTTGGCCTACAGATCTCCGGCACAGAGTGTCTACACTACAGCAAGTGTTTTATCCTCGGCTACTGCACCTGGCCATGCCGGAGCTGAGGATGAAATGTCCTTCTCGGCATGTGGCCCCATATTTCTCTGGTATGCGGCCACACGAGGCCGTGTGTCATTGAAAATGGCTACGCGTATCAGTGCTGTCACACGTGTCATAGGTTCGCCATCACGGGTCTAGGGACTACTAAAGTATCAAATTGGCTTCTGCTCTGATCTTGGAATTTAGTTCTGCTGAGGACACATTTCCTAGCCTATCTACATCTAAACCCAGTACTCCAAAGTCATGTTAAATTAAAATCTAATATCATATAATCCACTGTGGTTTAATCAGGGAGGCATTCTGCCTGTTTGAGTTGAGAAAGTTATAAGGTCCATGTGCTAAGGACCAACACCACAGGTAAAGGTTTGATGAGCTCGAGTCTGGGCATAATGGAGAGGAGGCTGTATGGCTCATCCTGGCAGACGCACACCCTCTTTTCTCCGTCTCTTATTTGGCTCTCCTCATCACCCACCACTCCTCAGATACAGAGTGGACAAACTTTGTATCTGATGCTGCCGAGAGCTCTAGGCTATCAGCAGGTGAAGGGGTGGGCTTGAGGACTCTATCCTTGGAAAATAGGTATGAAGACACCTATCTATTACAGCCCAAACTCCTAAGAGAAAGGAGAGTCATATCAATATAATGGAGAACACTTTGATTGCTTCAAGCTATTCAAAATAAGAACTGGGCTGCTTTAAGGTAGTGAGTTCCCAGTGCCTGGGAGAGTTCAAGATGTGACCACCAAGTAAGGGCTGACTGTGAAGGGATTGTTGCACCAATGAGGGGTCAGACCAATATCTGGTATTCTCTATATTATTTTTTCTCCAAATTCAAGAACCTGTGATTTTGTATCCTAGAGAGAGTCTTGCATCCCTGTTATCTCTTGCCAGGTTCTCACTCATTGGAGGCCCACTAAATAAGAGGACAGGTGACAAACTGGAATAGTAAATGTGACAGTCCCTGTCTACTTCTTCTCCCATGTAACTGTTCAAGCTGTAACATTTATTCATTTACTCTTTCATTCATAAAAATTCCCTGAGCTGCTGCCAGACCTGGGCATGCTCTATAGCGGTGTCAGGCCAGGTTGCAGGAAACTTAACAGCTCGTGACAACCATTAAAAACAAACAAAAAATGCTGTATCTAACTTCAGTCCAAGCTGGCCACATCGTCATGCAGTCAAGCGCTCTTTCTTTCTTTTGTTCATTCAGTAATCTCTTATGTGCCCTAATGATCAAAGTCTGGTCTATCCTGCCAACAGCAAAGGCTAGACAAAGATGTCATTGCAACAGCACATTCCAGAAACCCTTACCTCCCCTATTCTATTCTATTTCAGCGTGAATAACAGAAAACAACCAGCTGACTTGGGAGGTAGAGTTCCCACTCCAAATGTTTATTTTATGCAAAGAATGTATTACAGATTCTGGGACTTCTATTTTGAGCCTTTAAGTTTTCATGCTTTCTTTATATACAGCAAAGGTGTAATGTGTAAGGAAAATGTTAAAACCAGCTGTTGGCATTGCTTAACACATTTGAATAGATTGGATTGGTTTAACATAGAAATGTTTGATTTTCAAACACTCTTACATGTTTTAAAAATAAATAGCCTCCTTTGGAAATGAAGCAGGATCAAAGGGCAGAAGCAGTTGACCGGGGTCAGTTGTGACTTGAGAGTGGAGCACCCAACACACACCTTTCCAGCTTGCTGCCAGCAGCACCCCTCGAGACTATTTGCCCATATGCTGCAGTCCGGGTGAACTGCTGGCCGTTCCCCAAACATGAGCCACTGCCTGCCTTTCATTTCACCCGCATCACTCTCCTTCCACAGGAAATGTTCTTCCCAGCCCACAGCCTACACGTATTTCAGGGTCTGGTTCTGCGGCCCCTCCGGCATGAAGCCCGTTGCAAGTTCTAGTTCCGACACACAGACCTGCATGCTGTAAGCCTCTATCGGGCGCTCACCCCCTTCTCCCTTGTTTTGGGGTGTTTTCTGACCCTACCATATGGTACAAGCTTTTTGAGACAGATGCTCTCTTGTTCATTTGTGTAAATCCCACAGCACCCAGAATAGCACTTTGCACGTTTAGAGGTTCAGTGAGTACTCATTAGATTGCATTAACATAGAAAGAAATTTAGCATCATGAAGTCAACTACCTGGGTTTTCTGGCTCTTAACAAATTAGAAAAGTTGGCTGATTAGGGTGCTTTTCCCTCCTTTACCCAGATCCCCAAGGTTTCCTCACATCTCCCTCCATCTGGTGTAACATCCTACTTCACCTCCCTGCTGTCCCCTGCTCCCTTCTTGTCAAGGGTCCCTGCATCAGGGACTGGAGCCATGGGAGAAACATGCTGCCATTCATGAAAGCAATTTGCAGTTAGGTGACTGTGCATGTATGTGTGTGTGTGTGGGGGGGTGAGGGGCATGTTCACGTGCTGAGAACAGGAGCAGGTGACACTCATGCATCCACATTCTTATCTGTCATTGGGTGCCCTAGTGCAGCAGTGGAGACAAACATGTGATCAGGGACAGCCGGCTGTCAGCTATTCAGATGGGCAGGATTAAGGTCTGAATCTTAGTTTTGAGGGTCTATATATTAGACTGTTTTTATGTAGTGAAAATACTCTAGCAACTCAGGGATGAATTCTCATAACCCATCCAAGTATGTGTTGTGTATTAGGCTACAACCATAAAATGCCACCTTACTGACTTGCTGGGAGAAAACAACCCATGGGATCACCCTGCCCTTGCCAATGGGTCGGTATTCTGAACCCTTCTGAGAAGTCAGGTTCTTAGGTCCTTGGTTTCAGAGGTCTGAGCTGGGCTTGGTTGGGACAGTACTACCCTCAGGGCATTAAGGGTAATCCTGAAGGCTCAGTCTAGTAGTAATATGGACAATGAAAAAGCATGCAAATAGTCTAACTATGTAATATATTTAAGAAGGCCAGGAAGAGAGGCAGAATCTAGGTGTGGCAATAATATGGCAATTGAGGACAGTAGGTCACAGCAACAGGGTTGAGAGGGAGGGAAGATGGGGGAGCAAACCCAGGAGAATATCAAAGCCAATAGAGCTTTGACCCTTTTTATAGACAACAAAGCTGGAAGGAGAGGAAGGAGCTCACTCAGATGCATTTTTGAAACTAAATTGATTTACTCAACAGATATTTATTGAGTATGTACTCTGTGCCAGTCTTCTGAGTATTAGCAATATGTCAGCGAACAGTACGAACAAAAATCTTCCTTCGTTGGAGCTTAAATTCTAGAAGAAGGAACAAACAATGTAAAACACTTAAATATGTTATAGAGTATGTTCATTGGTGATACACATAGTGGAGGAAAACAAGGCTGCAGAAAAGACTGGAGAATGCAGTGCAGTGGGGGAAGTTTGCTCGAATGAATAGGGTGGCCATGTGAGACGTATTTTGAATTAAGCTTTGAAGAAGCAAGTCATTCAGACATTTAGGGCGAAACGTCTATCAGGCACAGGGAATAACAAAGTCCCTGAAGTGGGAGTGTTCCTGATGTGTGTGAGGATCAGCAGGAAGCAGGTCTGCAGATAAGATCAGAGAAGTCACGGGCTGGAGTATGGAGGGCCGCGGGGGCTGCGGGAGGACTTTGGCTCTGAGATAGGAGCCATTAAAGAGCTTTATGCAGACAAGTGACATGAGCTGACCTGTGTTTTTAAAGAATCACTGTTGCAGCTGTGAATAGATGGCAGGAGAGCCCAAGGGAATGAACGAGACTGTTTTGGAGGCTTTTGCAGTGGCCTGGATGAGGGACGATGGTGGCTGGGACAGGATTCCGCCGGGGGAGGTGGAGAAAAGTTGACAAGTTCTGGATGTGCTTGGAAAGGAGAGCCTGGATAATCTGCTAGTGGGTCGTATTGGAGCCAGGGGATGGGGAGCAGTTGTCACAGCTGATGTTTTAAGATGGTAGCTGGTGGCATTGCGGTGACTGCTGACAGATGCACAGGAAGGGAGGTGTCACATGGTCAGGGTGTCCTTTTCCCTGGACTCACTAGAAGCAATCTGGAAAATGCATCCTTCTTTTCCTATCATTTCAGACTCCATTCTCCTTTCATTGCCATTGTTTTTGTACTTGTTCACCACAAATTGAGAGAGGTGGCCTTCTGTTACTTATGGGCAACCCTGGAAGTGATGTTTTGGTACGGTCGTGAGAGTTTTGGGTTGGGAGACATCCTCGGTTTTAAGATAAGTTCTATTTTAACTCTCAGAAGGTGACCAGCCTATTTTTGCTTTAATTCCAAATTCTTGAGGAGTACCTACAACCATCATTTCCCATCGCCACCTCCCAGGTTGTCATTCAAATCACGGAAATGACTTTTACGTCTCCACTCTGCCACTTTCTAAATCTGTGATTGATTGGGTGCAAGGGTCTAATCACAGAGCTGTTCAGTCAAAGAGTGGGAGCAGCCTGGCGGGGAGAAAAGGGGATAAGCATGTTCATATAAGTTACTACTCACTCTGGATATTTTATTCTCCTTAGCATGGTCTGGAAAATTGAGATGCACTTCTTCTTTCACTTTAATTCTTTCTGCCAAGATTGGTTTTCTTCAAAAGCTAATATATACAAGCCTACATCCTATTTTCACTCAAAGAGACAGATGGTTGAAACTGATTCCAGCTAAAAAAAAAACCAACTTTTTTTTTAAAGTCTGGAATTAAAATATGCACATGAGCATCAGAAGGGTTTAAGCCTTTTAGGACTGGCGGAGACGGTTCCGAGCACTGCCTCATTCCACCAGGTATCCATTCATGCACAGAATGCGGAGCGCCGAGCCGGGCCAGGCACTCTGCAGCCAAGCCTTTCAGATGGGTGTTTGCTTTCTGAGAGGAATATAAAGGTTGTGCTGATGGGACAAATAGCGAATGCCCAGATCTTGGGGTCATTCAGCATTTGCGCTGCCATGGTCTGCATGAAATGTGCTGTGGTCCTGCGTTTCTGGCTGTATTGATTTTCGGCACTTTTATGGGCATGCCTGGTAGCTGAGAAATTAGGTTAAGCTTTGTAGCCTTCATGTGTTTTTGCTTTAACGTATCCATGGAATTAACTTTATTTTCCCTTTCTTTCTCTGCTGGATTTAAACAAATTGAGCTGGGTTTACTTTGCTCCTCCCATGGTAACTTCCCACCAGTGCTCTGCAAATGGATTACAGGTGACATGTGTACCCAGATACTAACCTCTTGGCTGTCAGGGTAGTTAGAGCCTGGGTCGTCCTGACGTCATAGGCACCAGTTTTCGTGATCAACAGGTTAGGATGATTAGAATGCACGGCACGTGGTTAGGTCAACTACTGTCGCCCGGAACTGCTTAGGACATGTGCACACTCACCGTCATGTGTGGAAGCTATTTGTTATTGTTAACTGCAGTTTAAAGAATTTGAAATATATTAAGCTACATCAGTTTTAAAATTGGCAAATTTTAAATTATCAATTTGAATTTATAATTTTAATCTTCATCTTCTTCCATCTTCCCTTGTACTCAGTGTTCTGTCCATGTCAAATTACTTGCCCCTGAGACTGGCCATTCCCTTTCCAACCTCCCTGCTATTGTCCATGCCTCCCTTGGCCTGGGATGCACCCTCACCTTCTGCTTTCCGCAGGTCCGGTCTTTCTCTGTGGTGGTTTATTAAGTCACCTGCTCTATCAGCCTTCCCACTGCTTTCTTGTGAGCACAGACTACATTGATTTATAGGCTCTTTAGTAGCTCTGGGTTTTGCTCAGCTGTCTAAATCTTTATCACATGTAGAACAAATAAGAGAAGGAAAACTGCTGATATACAGTGGGTGACTACAGCAGAAAAGGACTACAAGAGAGACGGAATACATCAATCTAGATGCTAAGGCCTATAGAGACAGACAAAGGCAGTAGGTTAGAGCTTGTGTTCTGGAACCTTGGGTTTGAATCTTGGCTTTCACATGTCATGGGGTGTGAGGATAGAGTATTACCTTAGCAGGGTCCCTTCTCTACAGTGTTTCTCCACTCATCGTAACTTCCAGTGGGACCGATGGTTCTTAATAATTGGGTAGGTTTAAGTTACAAATTCATGAGTATTTTGTAGTTAATTCTGAAGGGTATTGAATTAAGTGGCTCTATGGTGTGGAAATCTCAACATATTTTTAGAACATTAAAACAAATGGACTTTGAACATTTATATATTGCAGATTTACATTGAGAAAATCTATTTGGACTTTATTATTTAAGCATTAAAAATTTCCTTCCCTTATTTCAAGTAATGTCCTGATTTTATTTCTTTTAGTGTGATAGTTAAATTTGTTCTTAGATGTGAGTCTCAAGAACATCTGGGCAGATTGAATTTGCCTGGATTCTCTACAGGATAGAATGCCCACTTTAGGTAAACCTACTATCTAGGGCCATCTTGATTTAACTTTGCTGCATAGAAAATCTGGCCCCTTTATAGGGACAGTAGGTCAAGGACTCAGAATCAAAGCTAAGGTTAGTGTGTCTGAAGATTTGCTTGTTATCAGTTATTTTAAAGATCTGTCCCACAGGTTACTCCAGAGCCCTTTATTTTTAGACATGCTCATTTATCATTTTAGCAACTCAGAGAAAACAGCTGTAAGTGCAATAGATGGCTCTGTTCTGAAGCACTGGTATTTTTACATCACTTAAGGAGAAAGCGTAACTACCAGCATGATGATTTATCCTCAAGGCATTTTGATGATAGATTCTAGATTGCTGAATTTGTTGGTTGAGATAAATAGAGGCTGTCAATTAGAAATTGAATACATTTTGCTAAACAATTGTTTTCGAGTGGGAAAACAAATTAAAAATGTAAACCTGGCAGAAAAACATTATATGAATGGGTTCATAATGGTAGTGATTTAGGGAAAGATGGTTCAATGGATGAGGAATGGCTAGAATAATGTGTTTGTTGCACATTTCTATTAATGGATGAAAATACTCAAATCCCACTCTCCCTCCCATTGAAATATAGATTTCTTGCATAGTAAGGAAGAACTTTTCTGAATTTAGTCATTTTAAAAGCTTAGTGCACTGATCCAAAATGATTATTAGAAAAATTTTGACAGTGAAATTGTGGAAGATTTCACGTGTCTATCTAATGATTATTTAGCAGTTCAAGAGACACTTATTGAGCATTCACTGCTAGGCAATGGAAGTATAGAGGTGAATTAGATGTGGCCCTTCTCTTAGAAGAATTTTCAGGGGACCAGTAGGAGAGACTTACAGAAAGAGAACATAGACTTGCATAAATGGAACATGTGGAACATGTCGCCTCAGACTAAGGACAGACAGGGTGCTCTAGGGTCACTATGGAAGGGAACTTGGCCCAGACCTGATTGCCTGGGAGACCTTTCTGGAGGGGATGTGCTAGAGCTGGGACAAAAGCATGAATGACAGTCATCAGGGAATGGATGGAGAGAACATTTCTGGAGTTTGCAAAGGTACAAAGAAAGGAGAGGAAGGAAGGATGGATAGAAAGATGGTCAATGAGAGCATCTTATGTGCCATGGTAGGGAGTTGGGACCCATTTTGCACTTCAGAGGGTATCATTGATATGTTCTAGGCAGCGCAGTGGACTCACCAGATTAGAGTGACAGAAAGATCACCCTGATACGGTGCGGAGGAGGCAGAGGATCACCAGGGAGCAAGGTTAGCTTGGAGACAGGAAGATCAGTTAGAAGAACACTGTGTTGTGTTTCCCTTCCACTGCCCTTCCCCTATGGTAACCATTCACCTTCTGTTGTCTGTATCTATGAATTTGTTCATTTGTTGCTTTTTGTTTTATATCCCACATGAGTGAAATCTCATATAATTCTTGTTCTTTTATAACATTCTGACTTATTTTGCCTAGCATGATACTTTCAAGATGCACCCATGTTGTCACAAATGGCAATATTTCATCATTTTTTATGGCTGAGGAGTATTCTATTGTATAGATAGATAGATAGATAGATAGATAGATAGATAGATAGATAGATATAGATAGATCTCATTTTCTTTATCCAACCACAGGTCAAAGGAGACTTAGGTTGTTTCCATAGCTTGGCTATTGTGAGCATAGGGTTGCATGTATCTTTACAAATAAATGTTTCATAATTTTAGGGTAGATCCCCAGGGGAGGAATTTCCAGGGTCATACGGTACACAATGGATTATACAGATGTTGTGTTATAAAGTTGTATGCCTGAAACTTACTAAATATCATTAACTAATGTTACGCCAATATATTTAATTAAAAATATAAAAACAAATTTATTCTTAATAAAAAGAAAAAGAGTATTGCAGTTGTCAGATGAGCAATGTGAAGATGGTATTGGGCAGTGAAACAGACATGGATAAGTGAGGGCAGAGTTGGAAATATTAAGTGGTAAATTGGGGACACTGGTGAAGGTTGACTTGGGGTGTGTGGTAAATTCAAGGATTTTAGGACTGATGAAAGAAAGGACAGGACCACGAGGTGGCAGCATTGTGCAGCATACTTTAGACGGTACCTGGACAGAATTGGATAGGAGAGACCTACCAGAGACAGCGGCATGGGGCCACCACCCACAAATGGAAGAGAGGTCACAGAGGGAGGCCATGTGTCTAAGGGAATACCCCTCAGCAGCATGGTGAGGAGGATCTGGATCAGAGAGCTCCAAAGGGCAGCAGCAGTTAAGGGTCTCTTATAACTACAGGATTTGTCCTATATATGATTAGCAGATATTGGGTGCAGTTTTGTAAGGTATAAAAAGCAAGTAAGCTCTAAATGGCTAACAAATGCCTATCTGAGCTATATTTAAAGCAATTGGATGTGTGAGAATTTGGTGCCAGTGGGCACTCAAAGCTAAGGAATTGTCATAGCCTGATGTGAAGACGTAAACAACATACAGTGTTGATGGTTAACCCATTTCTGTAATATCAAATGCTTATTAAATGCCTACTATGTGCTCAATATAAGGCACCACTGTGTACATACCAAAGGCAGCTTATATTATGGTCTGTGAAGAAGTTGTGCCTTGTGAAGAGCCTCTTGGGTGCCCATTTAGATGATGGGCTACTTTCTCTTTGCCCTGAAGTGCTTTCAAATCTCTAGGAGTGCAGATAGATGCTCTCATATTACACGAAGTGTAGTGGTGGTAGCCTTCTTCATTTGGCTTCTTTACCGCCTGGTACCTGGCTGAGGCAGGTGACACATCTTCTTCCTCCATTTTGATCCAAGGTTAGGTGTTTGTACAGGATCCTTTCTGCTAGGTCTCCCTTCTTTTTCCACTCTAGTTCTCTTTCCCACTCCTTCCTTCTGATTCTATATTCCGGTGCTCTTTTCTGCCCTAGTTCTTAGGGACCTAATGCCAAAATACTGCCTTCTGGTTGTCCAAACTGTTCCATCTTTAGTTTTATACTACTCTTTCAATGGTGCTACTTGAACTGTTTATTTTCTAAGGACCCTTGATATCATCTGGATGTTTCCTGAAGGAAGATCTAAGAGATGAATGACTGATTCTCTTCATTGAGGAACAATTCATTCACTGAAGAGAAGTATGTTGAGTCTGTAAAATGGATGGATGCACTGGAGGGGTCAGAAATAACTCAAAAATTTTCAGAACTTTTTGATGGAGATGACAATAACTTTTGAGCCCTTAAAGTTTTAAGAGCCCTCATCTCTACTGTGTTAACTAGATGAGAGGGCCAATGCCCTATGGATTGATTTTTCTTTCTAGCATAATGGGCCTCTGTGCAGAGTCCGTGAGTCTCTCCTGTTTAATGTGCCACAATTGCCAGTGCTCAAGTTATGGCTTGAGCATTGTCATTTGGGTAGCTCAGAATTGGGAAGTGGTGAATGTAGAACTAGAGGCGATATGCAGACACAGCAATCTGAAATATAGTTCAAAAACCCAACAAGAGTGATACTAAAGGCTTAATTTAGACATATCGCCTGATTTCCCAGGGAGGAACTAATGCAATATGAATAAAATTGAAAGGAACCTAGAAAGATCAACAGAAATGTTTAACTGCATGTCTGTACTGAGATTTCCCTCCTCCAAAATAAGAGTTTATATAAATAGGTCCTTTGCTTGTGGATGAAACTCTTGGAAGGTTTGGGACCAACCAGTATATTGGCTTTGGGGTGGGGCTGGGAATTGAAAAGGTAAAGTCTTTGCTCCTGGTGTCAGCTCTCTCATGCAATTTATACTTTCTGCCACCAGGTGGTGATAGAGAGTGATTCCAAGATTGGGTTGGAAACCTATGGATGGGGTTTACTGTTAAAGCCTTTTTTTTTTTATTTATTTATTAACTGTTAAAGCCTTTTTAGAAGCGCTTTCTTTGGACTGAAAGAAATAAAATCTTAAATAAGTAAGCACTGAAAGTGAAGTATTATTCAGTAAGAGCATTCAAGAATAAGGAGCTATGGTGTTTCTTTTAAATTTTGGTAATTTTTGTTGTTGGGGGGTGGGAAACAGAATGGGGGAGAAAGAGAAGGCAATTAGTTTGTCTTCTTTACCTATGACGTACCTATGATGTGGCTAAGGTAAGTGAGGAATGAGAAATTTTTCACACAGTTTCATGAAACCTTTTTTTTTTCCTGAGGCTGCACTCTATTCCTAACTTCAGTTTGTCTTATGCTACATCCAGAAGTTTTAGGTCTAAGTGGTATTTCTTTCTTTCTTTCTTTTCTTTTTTTTTTTTACAGAGACAGAGAGAGAGTCAGAGAGAGGGATAGATAGGGACAGACAAACAGCAACGAAGAGAGATGAGAAGCATCAATCATCAATTTTTCGTTTGGACACCTTAGTTGTTCATTGATTGCTTTCTGATATGTGCTTGACCGTGGGCCTTCAGAAGACTGAGTAACCCCTTGCTCCAGCCAGCGACCTTGGGTCCAAGCTGGCGAGCTTTTGCTCAAATCAGATGAGCCCACGCTCAAGCTGACGACCTCAGGGTCTCGAACCTGGGTCCTCCACATCCCAGTCTGATGCTCTATCCACTGTGCCACTGCCTGGTCAGACCTAAGTGGTATTTCTAAGTCATTATAGTTACCTGACACTAACCTGAATTTCCTATGCTCAGTGATATTGCTATTGTGTTTTTTTCTTTTCTTTGAAAGAGCTCTAACTACCTCTCTTTAGGGTTAATAAACATCGTTTGTTAATAAACATCTCTATAGGCTTTAGAGTGCACTTATCAGAAGTGGGTTAACGCAAAGTTTGGTTTGAGGGTTCCTGGGGATTCTGAGATGTGTTCAGGGATCCGTAAGGTCAGAACGACTTTTATTATAACATAAAATGTTACTTTTGTTTTTCTGTCTATGGACATTTGCAGTGATGGTGTGCAAAGCATGACGGGTGAACCTGCTAGTACTTTAGCCTGAATTGAGGTAGTGCCGTGGCATGAAACCTCACTGCCACACCCTTGTAATTAAAAGAAAAATTAAGAATGTTCTTCATGTGTTTCTATGACAAAGAGGATCTTTTTCTATGACACATGGCACTTTTGCTGCCTACCATTATTCACTGTTGCCTTGAGGAAAGCGTTTGTACATTAGTTTGATTTGCAAGCTGAATTTGCTGCCTTTTTCTTTTTTTCCACAAGACATTACTTTTTACTTAAAGAAACAATTCACGGACACACTGTGGTTATTCAGGCTTGGACATTTAGCAGAAATTATCTCAAAGCCAGTGGCATGAGCTTGTCACTTTAAGAACACAATTGACCATACTTATTGCTAATGATAAAATTTGAACTTACAAGTACAATTTAGAATTTTGAGAAACTTTTATCTGTCACCATGAGCTTGACAGCTTTGCCACACCTAAAGACTTGTCTGAAGAGTTTGGGAGTGATATTACCAAATTTGATTTTTGGATATTGTGCAACAAAATGTATCAGCGTTTGAGAAATCTGCATAATTTTCTAGCTAATTAATGCACAATGATTTAAAATTATGCATGGATAAAAGATTCATCCAATGTTTAAGATAAAACAATGGATTTTAATGTAACAGTACAAAAAGTTCATTGGTTGGTATTATTTTCTGTTCACATTGCAACTGAACTTTCAGAAACTGCTCTGTGTGGACTTTTGGTGTCCTACCAAAGACTCAATTGCCTCAAATACTATTAGAAGCTATTCAAATACTCCTTTTCCAGAACACATATTTATGGGGAACCAGATTTTCTTCACAAATTCATAGCATACCAGCGCAGACTGAATGGAGAAGCAGCTACAAGAATCCAGTTGACTTCTGTTAAGTCAAATATTAAAAAATATGTGGAAATGTAAGAGAATTACATTCTTCTTACTATTATTTTTGTCCCAAAATGCATGGCTATTTTTTTCATAACATTTTTATATCAACAGTTATTTATTGTTGTTATTTTAAAATTAATTATTAAATAAATACTTAAAAGTTTTATCAGTTTTAATTTTTAACATGTTTTATATTCTTAAATATAGCCCATATAAGCAAAAGCTCTTTGAGATCCCTGGTAATTTTTAAGAGTATCGTGAGATGCTGAGAGTTTGACAACTGCTCATTGGCAGTATAAGTAGACCAGGTCTGAGCACCTTCCCATTATGAGATGGATTTTATTAAAATTTTGTTTTCATAGTACTGGTGACAACTGTAAAAATTTATCAAGTAACCCTCTCATATTTTTCACTAGTCATCGCCCTCGTGGAAGTTCTGTACCTCTCCTTTTATTGACAATGTGATAAAGCTGGAAAATGAACTAATGGTCGTGGTCCATTTCATCCCTTGTCTTCCCAAGCAGGTGGAGGGGCAGCTGTCTGTGATGAGAAGCTGGCAGGTGAAAGGAGCCTGTGAAAGATCAGGTTTCTTCCACGTACCCTGTGGCATGAGAAAAGTTCAATAGCTGATAGTGAAGAGCTGACAAGAACAATTGTTTTCAGGCAGGATAAAAGAACCTGTTTCTGGGTCTTTTTTTTTTTTTTTTTTTCCCCAATGAGTCTGGCAACAGCTGGCCAATGCTTTTAAAGCCCCTAGGTTCCGACTTTAAGCGTAAAAGTAATTTGCATATGCCAGCATTAGAAATGGAATCTCAGGCTGCTGCCAACTTAGACAACTGAAAGGAAACAGAGATCTATATTGTTCAGAAGCTAAGCCTTGGGAGGCAGCTGTATAAACAGGACTAAACCTGTTGCTTCTCCTCTTTTAGACACTTGGTACTAAATGGGGCCAGACCACCCCCTGATGATTGAAGCAGAAACGAAAATGAAGGCAAAACATCTCAAAAAAGAAAAGGGCTGTAAATTTTTCTTTCTTTGTGGATGTGCATGGACGTAAGACACGTGACGGAGAGGAGAGGGTAACTGGGAAGGGCAGGGGAGGTATGAACATGACTTTCGTTTCATCCCTTCTCGGCATCCATTTTTCTCACTCTCCTGGTTTCTTTCTTCCTTCGCCTTGCCATTCTTTCTTCTACTGAGACTGAGGCCCAGGAGCTCTTCCCATGAGGGAGCACCAAGAGTGACGCCCCCTGTAACTGCCATATTTCCCCGTGTATAAGATGCTCTCTTTATAAGATGCACCTTAATTTGGGGGCCCAAAATTTGAAAAAAAAGTGTATTACATAAAGTTATTGAGTTCAAGTTTTATTCATCATAAAATTTACACAACTCCTCATCACTGTCAAATGCAAGTAAAAAAACTACAACCACTCTATAAGATGCACCCAGTTTTTAGACCCCAAATTTTTGGAAAAAGGATGAGTGTTATAATGGGGAAATACCGTAGCTTCTTAACTAGAGAAGAAGCCCCTTTCTCTACTGCAGTGGTTCTCAAAGTGTGTGCCAGGGCACACTGGTACGCCCTAGAAGATTTCCAGGTGCACCCTATGGTATTCCAGAGAAATATGTACCTGTTGGGGACCAGAAAACCAACAGGGTTTTTGGAGTTTAGATTTTTGGGGGACAGGTGTGGGGAATTGGCTATAAGCAGGGCTTTCTGAACTCAACACAATTAAGAATAAAAAGACAGGAATTCTTCAATGTATTGACCAGGAAACGAGAGTTTGCCTTTCAAATATATGCCCAAACATTGAAGATTAGCTAGGACACATCAGGCTCATGTTTCTCATAAACACAATAATGAAAAAACTTAACAAATTCGTGCTGGGACTTGCCGAATTTGCTAAATCTTACTAAGAATGTTGTAAAGCCAGTAGCCACGGCCACCGTTACAGCCGCCTGGCCCATGAAGGTTCGCACTTGATTCGGACAGACTGTAATGAAACAACGCAGCCAAGAACTGGTGGGCCATTACATTTAATCCTAGTTTGCACCCTTTGAGAACCACTGCACTAGAGAAAGGGGCTTCTTCTCTAGTTAAGAAGCTACGGTATTTCCCCAAGAAATATGCAAAGTAGGAAAGCACTTCCCTTTTCCATTCAGGGCTCCCAAAGCCACTGACTTATCCGAGTTTCCTAGAATCAAAGGTTTCTACCTCACCAGCCTTATTCACCTCTGTTCTCCATCTCCTTCTCTCTGCACAAACTCTGTACAAACTCGCTTTTCCTGCAGCACTCCGCCATCTTGGCTGCTTCTCCTGGCCTCCTCCATGTGGCCTTTCTCTGCTCTCCTCTCTAATGCTAACCTCAGGAACCTAGAGAAAGCAAGCTCCCGGTCTGCCCTACTTTATAGTGTAGAAATCAAAACCTTTAGTCCAATATACAAACAAGGAAGTCTCTGATACAAAGTTACTTAGGGTGGGAAATGCTTAGTCTTAAAACTAAGCCTTAGGCTATAAGGACCCTGCCAGTTTACAGCCTGCCCCCACACCCAATGCAAACTATAAGCGAGCAAACATATCCATCATATTTGCAAACTTATTTGACCAACACCCTCTTTTTTACGAATTCTAAAAAGCATAACTCAAAAAATGTAACATAAAAATGTTTTTAACGTCTGAGTAAATTTAATCTTGTCATATTTATTTTGTTTAATTACCATAAAAGTATGCTTGGAATTTATTTTTCTTTAATATTGGACTTACTTATTATAACATATTTTTCAAAAATTTGTATATAGTAAATCTACAATTATTTGTAGAATTTTTTTTTTTTTTTTTACAGGGACAGAGAGAAAGTCAGAGAGAGGGATAGATATGGACAGACAGACAGGAACAGAGAGAGGTGAGAAGCATCAATCATTAGTTTTTCGTTGCCGTTGCAACACCTTCGTTGTTCATTGATTGCTTTCTCACATGTGCCTTGACCGGGAGCCTTCAGCCGGCCGAGCCACCCCGTGCTGGAGCCAGTGACCTTGGGTCCAAGCTGACGAGCTTTTGCTCAAGCCAGATGGGCCCACGCTCAAGCTGGCGAGCTCGGGGTCTCGAACCTGGGTCTTCCGCATCCCAGTCCGATGCTCTATCCACTGCGCCACTGCCTGGTCAGGCTTTGTAGGATTTTAAATGTACCCCGACTTCAAAAAGTTTGAGAACCACTGCTGTAGTGTCTCTCTACCCTGTCGGGGAAGTGGGCAAGATGGGGAGGGTGCCTACCTGTGACTGCTCGTTGTGTCCAACTGGAAGGCCGAGAAGAATTGTACTACTGCTAAATTACACAACCACATTTAGCTTTTAAAATACTTTTCTCTTTGAGTCACATTGTTTTAACCACATGCCTTCCATTTTATGACCCATTTAGATTAAGGAGGTCCTTCTGTTCTTTTGAAGTGCCTTAGAATAATCTCTGGGAGCGCAGATTGGGGTTTCTTGCTCTGATTATATTACTATTAAATCAGTAACATGCTATACCTTTAATGTAGTTCTCACTGTAACGTTTTTAGAAAAAAGGATTGCAGTGAAATTTGAGTGATGGACTTTGGTTGTTGAATTTGTGATGAAGGCAAGAATTGACGGGGTAAAAAATATACTAATAATTATCTAAGAAGCAAGTTCAGTATGTGGGACTCTGCTATGAGGCTAGCCGAGCAGGCCTGTGAAAGTGGAACTGGTAATAGAACGGGTGGAGCTGGGGGGACACGGAGTGGTCATTGTTTCTAGTAGTTGGCTGGTGGGTGGGAGTGGGTTGATGATTGGACAAGGAGGAGACTTACCTAGGAGAGATGGGTTTGATGTGTTTTCTTGACCCATTACTGTTATTGAACTCAAAGGGATCACCACTTGTGGTGCTGTATACAAAACCAGATGCAGTTGCCTCAAAGTCCTTTTATTTCCTTGCAGCAAGTAAAGGATGCCAGAGTGTAGGTGGGGTGGGGTGGGGTTGGGTTCCATATTCAAAGCCATTGCTCAAATACACCATTTGGCTAAATACCCCTTGGTTTCTTTGCAATTGGCTATGTATATGGTTTGAGTTCCCCTCAGTTCATTCTGTTTACATCTGCATCTAAAAGATACAATGCTACATTTTAACATTTAGCAAGAATAGCATGTAGAACGCCCCAGACCTTGACACTCTTTTCTAGTCTAACATTACCATTTGTAAATGAAACAGACCAGCTTTTTATCTTTTGAAAGCAAGTGAACAACAATTAGCAGTGAGTAGCTCTGATTCTTATTTTCCTAAAAAGAGAGCATCAGAATTGTCTTTGCAAGGACCTGTAGTAGCCACAAGAAGCTCTATAACTCCTCTTCCCTATGCTTTGTTCCTCTGGCTTTGTTTGATATGCAGGAAAGTTTGCTGGGTCAGAATGGTACCCCCTAACCTGTTGAGTTCAGTGCTGACACTACATTTAATGCCTCTGTTGAAACCATTTCTCTATGTGTAAAGGACCATTCATTTACTCTAAAGCAGTGGTTCTTAATCTGGGTTCTGTCGAACCCTAGGGGTTCGATGAGTTGGTCTCAGGGGTTTGGAGAAGCCTCTGCTGCGGAGGCCAGAATAAAGTAATACCGTAATTTGTTGTGAGTTCATGCACTTTGTTGGTTTTGTTCTTTGAGCAAGGTGATGTTCATGCACGGCTCATTTTGTGCACCAGTAAAAAACATATACCTATGTCTTGAATTTGGAAAAAAAATCATATTTTATTTATCACTAAAGAAGGGTTCGGTGAATGCGCATATGAAACTGGTGGGTTCGGTACCTCAAAAAAAGTTAAGAACCACTGTACTAGAGGCTGATACAAAGTGTCTGTTCTGAAATGAAACCAAAATTCTTTAAGTAGAAAGTACTCTATAACTGTCTAACATTGTGGTTCTTCTTCTACCTTTAAAAAGTGAAATGTGTGTATTTGAAATATTATCACTTAATATAATTGTTGAAAAGTTCCTGTAGTGTTTTGCTCGTTTACTTTTAAAACATTGTCTCTAAGGCTGCTAATACTGACTTAAATGTCCAGCATTGTCAGACGTGTTTCTTGGTTGAAAGAAAGACCTTTGCCCTTTGTAGAATTATACTGAGAATACACTTTGTCTTTGTAAAGCCAGTGCCCGCTGCCACCATCACAGCCGCCTGGCCAGTGCAGGTTCATATTAGATTCGAACAGTCGGTAATGAAACAATGGAGCCAAGAACTGGTGAGCCATCAGCTTTAATCCTAGCTTGCACCCGGCAGGCAAGTAAAAACACACACTGGGCTCCAAAACCCACTCATTCAGTGCTCACAAAGCTACTACTGACTTATCCGAGTTTCCTACCATCAAAGGTTTCTAACTCACCAGACTTATTCACCTCTGTTCCTCATCTCCTTCTCTCTGCACAAACTGGCTTCTTCCTCAGCACTCTGCCATCTTGACTGCTTCTCCGGGCCTCCTCCACATGACCTTTCTCTGCTCTCCTCTCTAATACTGATCTCAGGAACCAAGAGAGCAAGCTCCTGGTCTGCCCACTTTATAGTGTAGAAATCCAAACCTTTAATCCAATCTACAAACAAAGAAGTCTCTGATACAAAGTCACTTATCTGAGGCATAATGGGAAAATTCCTCATGAGAGTGCACCACCCCACATAATCCAATCAGTCAAGGGTGTGGGGAAAAGCTTACTCTTAAAACCAAGCTTCAGGCTATAACAACCCAGCCTGCCCACAGCCTGTCCCCCACACCCAATAATATAATTACACCCATCCCAAGCATAAGGACGACTAATATCACCTGGGTGACGGGCTTCCATGTGGGCAGCCCCATCTTTAACAAAGTGAGCATAATATATTTTATTTGCCCAACAATCTTCCACTGGTGAATGATGTTCTTCACAAGAAAATCATGAAAAATACAGGATGGTCTTATAACGTGGTTTACTCCTTAGCTGAAGTCCTTCTATTTGTTGGACTGGGAAAAGTGAATAAAAGTTGGGGAAATGCTGAGAGGGAAACTTAGAAGTTTCTATTAGCTGCTTTCAGCAAGGAATGGCACAACTATTGTTCTAACGGTGGTTTCTCTGATTGTACGTGTCATTTTTGACAGCAGAAAAATGTCAAAAACATAAATCAAATTGACCTCTTCTGCAGAAGTGGATATGTAACTTCTCAGATGGCTTCTGGAATTAGGTTCAAATTTTCTCTTGTCAGGGGTTTTGGCCACTGGTGTTGGAAATTATTGTCCAACAGTATTTTATTAATAAATGTGATTTCTATCAGTCCAATGGCTTCTCTTGAAACAAGAAGACTGGAAGATCTAACGGTTGGGTTCCTATCTTTCATGTGAGCCGTCAGCTGGAGCATAGAGCTGCCTCTTCTGGGCATCGGGTTTCTTCTGTGTCTGCCTCTGCTTTGCGCCCGTGTTATCATCATGGCACCTGGGACTTTGAATTTGTGACTCAGATTTAAATAGCCCTTTGAACTCTATTCCACAGTCCTAGTCCCCATCTAGCTCTTATCTCATCCCTATGTTGCATCTATGATTTTTTTCTGCCCACAGGTCCCACTGACACTCAAATGGCTTTTCATCATTTCCTTCTTTGCCTTCTTTCCCCAATTTCACTGTCATCCTCTTTGCGCTCTCAAAGTTGAATTGTTACTGAATCTCTCTCTTTTGCTTCCATATCTTTCCGCTACCAAGACTTACTTCCTCCTCGGCCGTGCCCTCCAGTCTACGCTCCCTGCATTCTGACTCTGCGCTCTCCGCTGGTGCCAGTGCAGTTTGTCCAGACTGAGGCTGGCGCCAGCCTAGTGGCAGCTTGCTTTATTTCTGGTTTCTGCTCCCATCTGTTTTGCAAGCAGGGGCAAGGAAAGGCTTAAGCAAATTTCATTGTCTTTTGTCACTTTTCCTTTCCAAAATTTGCTCCGATTTCCCATCGCTCATTATCCCAAATGGACCTCACTTTTCTCTTTTCCCAAGCTTCACTCCAGTTGCCTGCACATCTCCATTCTTACAAACTCAAGTTGCTGTTTCTTTTTCTTTCTTTCTTTTTAGTGAGGCGTGGAGGCAGAGACAGACTCCTGCATGCGCCCTGACTGGAATCCACCCAGCAAGCCCATTAGGGGGTGATGCTCTGCCCATCTTGGTCCCTTTCTCCATTGCAACTGGAGCCACTTTTTTAGTGCCTGAGGCAGAGGCCATGGAGCCATCCTCAGCTCCCGGGGCCAACTCGCTCTAATTGAAAGCTATGGCTGCAGGACGGGAGAAGAGAGAGAGAGAAGTGAGAGAGGGAGTGTGAGGGGTAGAGAAGCAGATGGTCACTTCTCCTGTGTGCCCTGACCGGGAATTGATGCTCTACCACTGAGCCAACAGGCCAGGGCCCAAGTTGCTGTTTCTTGATTTGGGATCATCCGCACCTCTTGTACTCAACCTGCTGGCTCCCTAACATGGGTCTCCCTGGATTATTGTGGTTAAATGTGATAATATAGGGTATGAAGAGCATGGCACTGGTTACTCACCCACCCAGTATCTCAGAGAACATCTCCCACCACACCACATGTCCACAAAGCTGTTATGCACTCTTGAAAAGAGAGAATCAGGTTTTGCTCATCTTTGTACTCTGATGCCTTACAGGGTGTCTAGCACAGATTAAATATTCAACACACAGTTGAAAAATGAAGACAGATTGTGATCATGAATGGCAGAGATTGATTATTGTGATTGTTATTGTTATTATTTCAAAAATCTTTGCCGTCACAACATGAGCAGAATTAGGTACAATAGGAACACAGTCTGCTTCTCAACTGTGTGTGTTTGTCTTAGGGTGACTACAGGTTCTTGATCACCTTCTTAAGGTGATCACTGGAAGTGTGAGTGTTTTTTCATTGTTTTCTATGTGTTGGGCAGATAAAATATAATATGCTTACTTTGTTAGAGATGGTGCTACCCACGTGGAAGCCCATCACCCAGGTGATATTATTTGCCCTTATGCTTGGGATGGCTGTGGGGGAAAAACTGTAATGTAAGCAGGCCTGGTCGTTATAGCTTAAGGCTTTGTTTTTTAAGAGTAGCTTTTCCCCACACCCTTGACTGATTGGATGATGTGGGGTGGTGCACTCTCCTGAGGAATCCCATTTTGCCTCAGATGGGTGACTTTGTATCAGAGACTTCCTTGTCTGTAGATTGGATTAAGGGTTTGGATTTCTACATTATAAAGTGGGACAAACCGGGAGCTTACTCTCTCTTGGTTCCTGAGGTATTAGAGAGGAGAGCAGATTAAGGCCACGTGGAGGAGAGGAGGCAGCCAAGATGGCAGAATGCTGAGGAAGAAGCCAGTTTGTGCAGAGTTTGTGCATGGAGGAGATGAGAAACAGAGGTGAATAAGTCTGGTGGGCTAGAAACCTTTGCTGCTAGGAAACTCAGATAAGTCAGTAGCTTTGTGAGCACTGAATGAGTGGGTTTTGGAGTCCAGTGTGTGTTTTTGCTTGCCCACCAGATGCAAGCTAGAATTAAAGCTGATGGCTCACCAGTTCTTGGCTCCATTGTTTCATTACCGACTGTTTGAATCTAATGTGAACCTGCCTTGGCCAGGCGGCTGTGATAATGGCCGTGACTACTGGCTTTACACTATTCTTTAGTGCTTTTCTTGTCTTCTGTTGCTCTGCCATCTACTTAGAGATACATAATATATTCAACATAGTTGCTTACAAATAGTATGCAAATGAGTACTCATGACATTTATGGTTAGTTATTTTGTTCTTTTTTTTTTAACTTTATCCTAGGAATTTGGGTCACAACAGGTTCTTCATTTTTCAGTGTTTCTATTTTTTTAGTTTTCAGTTGGGAACACAAAAGAGACAAATAGAACCATTGGAGATTGCCAAGGGTTTTCTCCAGAACCATTTGACACAAAAATAACTTCTGGCACCAGCAGCACCATGACCATTAAAATTGAAATTAAATCTCTTTCAGATAATTTTTCCCAAGAATTTGCCTTGATGTTTCTCTCCTATTTCGTAGGCTCCCAAACATCGCTTTGAAAAGGGCAAGTGTGAAGCACAATTGCACTTAGTATGCAAATGTCATTTTTGTAGACATAGGGTTGTATTGGCGGGGAAATTAATTGTGACAGTTCAGGAGGAGTTTTACAAGAAAAGAAGATGAACACGTTGGGTCTTCAGTGGCTGTCTTCCCGGATGTAGATAGTGTGAGACAAAATGAAATCTCTGTGCGCCCAAGGTCAGGGGAGGAATGTTTATGGAGTCTGCAGAAATTTGAGGAGGGCATGTCTCTAAGAGTTTATGACAGCCTATTTTCTTTTCTCAGTGTGGGCATGAATTGATCTATTATCATCTAAATTGGAAGTCATCATGATGGTTCTTTTGTTTATTTATCTTTTGTTTATTTAAGAAACTTTTACAGAAAATGTGTTGCTTATTATGAAGTTGCTGTTGTTCATCAGACCAGAAGGGACTATAATATTGTATTTCTTCAAATATTTATATATACATTATTGCAGGAATCAAAGGAGGACAAAAACCCAGACAACTTGATGAAGGAAGTAGGATTTATTCAGCTGGTGGAGCAGCGTGACCCCAACAGTGGCAACCAAAACACGTGCTCCCCGAAGTTAGATTTCTTACATCTTATATACCTTTACAGCTTAAGCTTTCAGGTGACAAATGCCTGATTTCTATGACTTCTTTGTTTGCAGGCCTATGTGACTTTCTTTCTTAGGGAGGGGAAGGAGAGAGGTAGCCAGAGGGTCTGTCCTTGATAATCCTATCACTCACTCTTCTTACTGGAGCTGCAGTTCATTTCAAGGAACTGATAACCAGCAAGGTCCACACTCGTGGTTTGTTATTTTTCAAACATTTCTATTCTGGCCTTGTTCCCTCAGTCAAGAACACTGAGGTCACAGGTTGGAGTGTAAGACCCCAGACATTGCAGGCTGCCCTCTCCTCCGCAGTCTTCTGGTTTCTCCTCTTTCAACGGAAAAGGGGAAGATTTCATAGAGAGGGAGATCAGATCTTCCCCAACTTGTTTCTTTGATTCTTTGACTTAGGTGAAGTAAGATAACCTGTTCTTGCCCAAAAGCTGGATTTTCTTTCTAATGATTTTTGCAATGATAATACAGAAAAGATATTTTTATAGACTCGTGCTTCTTTTCTTTCTCTCCCAGGACACCAACATGTCTGACAAAAGCGATTTAAAGGCTGAGCTGGAGCGCAAAAAACAGCGCCTAGCACAGATAAGAGAAGAAAAGAAACGGAAGGAAGAGGAGAGGAAAAAAAAAGAGGTAAATACCAGGTGTTGGGGTGTTTGGGGAGGGAAGGAAAATAACTTGATTCTGCGGGGCCGGTTCTATTGATAAAGAGGACCCTCTAAAAGAATCTTGTATAATACCTCATACGCGCTGTAGAAATAGCCTACATCATGTACAAAAACCAGACGCTAAAGGTATTTTTGAATAGTTTTCCAAGAAGGAGCCTTTGTATAGTATAATGTGCTGTGTGTATAGAAACCAGAGCTGCTCCCTTAAGAGTTTCTTTCTTTAAGGAGAAAGATAATGTATTTTGATGCCTCACAATCTACATAAGTGTTGTTTCATACTCTAAGATTTGGGAGACCAAGGTAATGGATTATAACAGTTATTTTCCAACAAGTAAAGCATACTTGCAGTTGCACATTCGCCTTCTGGTATATTGTATCCCTCCGTTCCATTACACTGTGACTGATGCCACAGTTTTGACCTTGACAGTGTGCATAATGTTTTTCCTATGGAGATCCTGGCTGTTATACACGCAATCTCCGAGTAAAGTGGAGGTGAGAATTGACAAGGGATGGTCGTTCGTTTACATGCAAAGCCAGAAAAAGCATTAAGTGATTATGCCTCCTTTCCTTTGAATGTCAACACCGACTGTAGTTTTAAAGCACCTGTTATCCTTTACTAATAACCGGTTTCCTTTTAAACTGACATTCTGATATCCAACTGGAATTTCACACAATTACCGCAGAGCGCAGTATGATGGGGGGAAATGTGGTTCCGAATTATGCTGTCTGCTTCACCTCTCACTTTGCCCTGATTGAGATGGCCACCCTTTCTGTTTCTGCAGCGAGCCGTGTTGCCTGGTGGGGAGTGGGTTCCAGGTGCAGCAGACGGAGCCCTGGGAGACCCGGGGCGGCAGGTGCGGGGAGTGTGGGACACCTGGATCGTAGGTGCTGCTGGGCCTCTACCTAGTTCTGGACTTAATGCCACATAGTCTCACTTTCCTCATTTCTAAATGGCCAGGCTGGTGGAAGCCCCTGATGTCCTGTCCCTGCTCCTGGGACTCCCTGCTAATACAGAGCCATGGTCTCCCGTCTCAGAGTTTTTAATTTGAAAGATCCAAATGGGGCCAGATTTGGGGGTTCACTGCACTAATCATCCTTAAGGTCAGGCCTGGCTGTAAATCCTGTCCCTCCACAACGCATCCCCCCAGAAAGTGCTTTTCTCAGGAAGACTTGGTTTGTCAGAGCAGCTGATCCTGTACCCACAGAAGACAGGAAACTCAGTGGTTATGCACACGGGGCTGGGGAGCCGGGCTCTGCCCTCCCCAGCACAGCCTTGAGTGGACGTGGGACCTCTCAGAAACTTTCCCTCTGTGAATGGCAATACAATGGTGCCTTTCTCAGGAGTTCTATGTGGTCCCAGAAGATCCTGTGTGTCAATGAAAGATCCTGACCCCAAGATCAGCAACCAGAGTAGGGGAATGCGGCCCCATAGACCAGCCGCATACATTCATTAGGATCACTGTTGAGGCCATTTTCTAAAAATGCCACATTATTGGAAGGGTCTTATAATTCAAGGCCTCTAGTTTCCTGGGACTATAGCATTTTGTTGCTGCAAGAGACCTGGAATTAATCTACTTTTTTCAAATGCTCTCAACGTCCAGAGGCCCGAGCCTTCTAGGTAGCTACCCTTAATCTCTAGTCTCAGTCTGCCCTGCCCACCCCGCCCCCCATTCCAGCCAGTTGCCCAAAGCAGAAATCTGGGGTCATTCTTTCACCACCCCATCCCCCCACGTACAATATCATCAGGCCCTAGACAGGCACAGCACTTTCTCCTTGACTTTCTTTCTTCCTGAAGTCCACATTTCCCCAGCTCAGCTCTTACCTGTCAGTCACTTCCTCCAGGAAGCCTTCTCTGATGCCTGTCTGCATCCACGACTAAGTTAGCCCTGCAGTCCGTCCTCGACCTCAGCAAGCCGTGTAGCACAGAACGTTATATTACATGCCTTCTCACCTGTGTTTCTCTCCTGATAGAAAGCAGGCTTTTCAGGGCAGTGCTGGGAATATTTCATCCTTGAATCAATGTAGACCTTCAGTGAAGGATTACGCAGGGGTGGGCAAAAGTAGATTTACCTTTGTAAGTACGCAAAACCGAATTTATTCTTGTACTGTTTATTCATTATGGTTACTACTGATTTATAGTATAACCGTACAAGTGAATGAGTGAATACAGAAACCATAAGGGCAGGTCTGAGCTGCTGCTCGCTGACATCCTCCCCATGCATCTGCGATTATTTCCTGGGAAGCTTCTGATCCTGAGTCTGTGGGGTGCTCCAGTCAAGTGGTTGCTGTCATAGACTCCTGAAAATTTTCTAGTTTTTATGTTGTTTATAGAGACCTAGAAATCACTTTAAGCTTACCAGTTTGATTGTTAACTTCATGTAGGCTTATGTTGTAAATAAAGCAAATTTAGAATAAAAAGGAAACAAAATGGTCTTTTATGCTAATCTGAGTAACCATTTTATTGCCATGACTGAACACTAGTGTGAATTAGGACCACCCAGGGTGACTGTCTCAACAGAATCCGGAAAACCGTGTGCACGGATAAAATTACCACTCTCCGCTCCCTGGGATGTCAACTGCTTTCTTGGTGGTGGTATTACGGATGAAACCTGATTTTAAAATAAATATAGTGGCCGCCATTTAAGACACAGGCCTAATTTCACAAAAAATTGGTTTTAATGCAATGAGGTGTTCTTAACAGGGCCACCCTGAAGTTTGTCCCGTCCCTGGCCTTCTGCCGAATTACTGCAAGGTAGGATGGACAGAGGTTTCCTGGCCCATCCTCACTTGTTCCTCTAGTAACCACGGAGCTGTCTTTAGAAAAGTGACTGATAATTATCAGCTGACAATTTTTCTTTGTTTAATTTTTCTCTCTAGGGCTGAGCTGTAATTACACCACACATACAGAAATACCATTCATTGGAAAGACACCATTAGCATATTTTTAATTACCAGTACTACAAAATCTCTCTTTGTTGGGTCATTAAAATATATTAGAATTTTGTAGTATTATATGGAAAAAATGGAAAGTTTTATGATGAAGGTACTGGTGTAATGACTTGGATAAAGTAACACTTTATTTCATTTAAGGTGCTAAATTAGTAACAGATAAAAACTGCTTCTATTTCCAGTAAGCCCCAGTAACCTAATATTACATTTTTCATGGTCTGTTTTGAGTGTTCTTAGCTTTCCTAAGCTTCTGTTATGTCTAGGTGGACATTTGTCCTTTTTAATATATGTCATTATATTCTCTGTGTCCTCAAGAATTAAAAAAGGTGGAAAGGCAGGGAATGAATTGTAGAGACACCTTGTATTATGAGAGCAATATTTTGTAGGTGAAATTCACGTGTACTTTTTTTGCACAATGTATGGTTGTGCATGTTGACCTGTGATGTACCCTGTAGTATGTTTCTTGAATGCTTGTGATTAATGTTAGAATACATTTTGAAAGAATTGATTCTGTGCCTTTCTGCATAAGACATGCATGACAGAAAGTTGTAGATAATATGCCCTAAGTTTATTCAGAAGGAAAATATTAGGTAGATCTTTTTCTGTTCACTCTATATAAGCTGCATTAGAACTTAGTTTTTATTACCATTGTCACTCTGTTGTCCTTCAGTAAGTTTTTGTTGAAAGAATGAGGGAAACTTAAAGTTTTCTTTTTTCATTTTAGAGTATAGAAATGGCTTTGTTATGAGCATGAGGTCACTGGCAGTTCAGATGACTCCTAACGGTGGTGTTGTGAAGGGCTTTCTAAATGGGCTACAGTTGGAGGAAATTGGCCTGAATGATGTATTATTCTAAGATTCTATAGCTACAGAACAGTGGTTCTTAACCTTTTTTGAGGTACCGAACCCTTCTTTAGTGATAAATAAAATATGATTTTTTCCCAAATTCAGGACATAGGTATATGTTTTTTTACTGGTGCACAAAATGAGCCGTGCATGGACATCACCTTGCTCAAAGAACAAAACCAACAAAGTGCATGAACTCACAACAAATTACAGTATTACTTTATTCTGGCCTCCGCGGCAGAGGCTTCTCCGAACCCCTGAGACCGACTCATCGAACCCCTAGGGTTCTATAGAACCCAGGTTAAGAACCACTGTTATAGAATAACATTTAGCAGAGGCAGGTGTTCATTCATTCATTCAACACATTTTTTTTTTTTAAGAGAGAGTCAGAGAGAGGGATAGATAGGGACAGACAGACAGGAATGGAGAGAGATGAGAAGCATCAATCATCAGCCTTTCGTTGCAGCACCTTAGTTGTTCATTGATTGCTTTCTCACATGTGCCTTGACCGCAGGCCTTCAGCAGACCGAGCCACCCCTTGCTGGAGCCAGCGACCTTGGGTCCAAACTGGCGAGCCTTTGCTCAAGCCAGATGGGCCCGTGCTCAAGCTGGTGATCTCGGGGTCTCGAACCTGGGTCCTCCGCATCCCAGTCTGACGCTCTATCCTCGGCGCCACTACCTGGTCAGGCTCAACACATTTTTTCACTGAGCATCTACTAGGTGTCAGGCCCTGAACTAGACGTGAGGTTATAGTGGTGAACAAAACAAACGTGTATCTGCTTCCAGTCAAATGATGGTCCAGCTGTGTATGACTTAACTATCCACTGTTAAATGGGTGTACAATTCTATATTGGCTTCCTAAGGTGAATTTTGCTTATCTTAGTGTTTTTGTTTGTGTTTCAGTAGCTGCCGTGGTAACTCCTTTTCTTTCATTTCCCCCTTTTCCTGCCAGCCTTCTTTTAACTTTGTGAGATGTGAATGTTGACATATAACCTCACTCTGCAAGGTCCCTTTTTTCATATTACTTCTACCTTTGCCTCTGTTGTATACATAAGCTTTAAAACTTGCTTCAGTAATTTAAATGTTGACGTCAGAAAAGAACATGAACTGTGATATCTTCACTGGTAGAGATTAAACGGCCATTTCAGAATTTTGGGTTACATGAGACATCCTAGAATCATCTTGTACTCTCATTAGCTCTTATCGACCCCCATAACGGCAGTTTCCTCTCTAAGGATGGATAGTCTTCAAAAAAATATAAGTGCATTTTAAGTCTGAGGCAAAGAATAACAGAAGCATTGAGTTCAGCACTATGAGCAAGGATGCATTTTGCTTCTAATCAGGGTGTAGGTCACAGTCTGGGAGTAAGGAAAAAATTGCATGAACTCTTTCTGCTGTAGATGCCAGGATGCAAATAAAGTTCACTGCTCTGCAATGTCCTTCACACTCCTGAAGGAGGTAATGTGCTTGTTAGGGTGTCCTACTTGCCCCAGGGAGGGAGGTGTGTCTGATAACTGGATGATTGGTTTTTGACAAGCTTTATGACAGCTTCACTTCTCTAAACTCACAAAGCTTTGTCTGAAGGTAGCTGCGCATCAGATAGTATGTTGTCATGTCTCAGATGTGGGCAAATATCCCGTCTTAAGAAGTAACTGTGTTATGAAGAAGGAAATAAGACACAAATGTTGACTTCCCCCAGGATCCCACCACTGACCTTCCTTCACCTGTATTTTGACTTGTCAACACCCTGTAACACAAACTGGGCATAAGATCCGACTAGAAGAGGCTCACACAAGATGAGATTTTTAGACAGAATTTGGGAAGGGAAGTCCTCTTAAATGATTTTTTGTTCTATAATTTTCTATGTGATAATGTCCTCTTTGAGTTAATATGTCTAAGGAAAGCCTATGAAAGTCAGAAGGAACAAATAACAAGACATACGTTAATATTGTATATGTGTCTTAAAAAATTTTAGCCTGTTTTATTTTAAACTGTGGTAAGCTTAGATTGCTGGTACAAATAGTATATTTTACAGTGACAGATTTTCATAGCTAATTTTATTTTTTAGCCAGATTCCAGTAATTCCTTCTTTGCATAATCTCAAACATGGGTGTGTGTGAATATTACCAACACATAATCAAGAACCAGTAGTATGTGTTCCCTAAAGGGACAAGGCGGTGTAAAAATAGCGGACAGAATTTAAAGTAATAATAATAATTTGCCTGATGGTTTCTTCCAAACCTGGTGCGAGAGGCAGGAAAAAGCCCTCAACCCAAAGAGAAAGCACTGGGTCAGTAATTATTAAATGGAGCAGTTAGTCTTTTCTTTTTTTCCACCCTTTATGCACATGATTATATCTATTGCGGGTTTTTGCCTGGTCTTCACTGCCATGCATCTACCAGTTCCAGTTTCAGCCAGAAAAAAGCACACATTTAGATCTGTTATTAACTTTTCTCACCGGCATCTACTTTTTAAAGGCTGATATGCAGCAGAAGAAAGAACCTGTTCAGGATGATTCAGACCTGGATCGCAAACGCCGAGAGACAGAGGCTTTGCTGCAAAGCATCGGTATCTCACCGGAACCCCCACTAGGTACTTAAAAGTGCTTTGTGTTCCTCTTCCCTTAAATTTGACTTGCATGGGATATACCATGTCCAGAGTTTACTATTCTTTTATGGCTTCCTTAATTTTTATTTTTTTTAAGAAATGCCGTGGCTTACGGTTCAGGTGTATTTCTTTTTGGAATTGAAGGGGCTGGAAAGAGATGGGAGAGCAGGTTGTAGGGTGGTTACCAATTTGCTGCTTATTGACTGATTATGTGGCCAACCCTCTCCACTCTGTCACTATAGTATTAGATTATTTTACGCTTGTTAAATGAGTCGCCACATGATAAATATAAGCCATATTGGCATTATTTTCTTAAATTGTTCTTCATTTCCATTGCTGAATTCCAACCTCTCTCTGCCAACCTAAACACTGTGAATCTGGTTATGAATTTCATAACCACCACAGACATAGATATTCCATAATGAAAATAGAATGCTCAGTGGGAAATTAGAAGAAAAACTTAACATGGTGACAGATTAGCAGCGAATTAACAAGTTTAAATTTATTTGACTCTATTATATATCTTGGTTTTATTGCTAATTGGCATTTTCACTATAATACCCCTCCTCCAACTCATTCATTCCTAGTTAATTATCCATTATCTCATTTTATCACATGGGTTTGGATATTGAACTATTTATTTTATTTGTGTTGAAGCTAACCTGTACATAGTGTGTTTATTCTGTCACTTAACTCTATATTTCTCATGTGATAAGTTACTTTATTTTTCTTTCTCCATTTGCTTTTCTTACATTTTAGAGTAATCTTAGGGTGTCTGTAAAACTATGTAGTATCCAACATAGTTTTTAAAAGAAATTTTAAGACAATACATATAAATAAATACAATATTAGGTCTCTTTTTAAAAATGGTCTGTTTCCTTTTAATTCTGTCATTGGCTTTTGTATTAAAATAACTTTTCACTGATTTTCATAGTTACTTAAACTAAGAACAAAAGTTATCCCATGTATAGTAAGTAACAAGTGTTTATATCAATGTAAATAAGAAAAGGAGCAATATATAAGCCTACAAATTAAGTTGCTCCATATAATTTAGTATGTACACACAAAACTAAAACACCATGAAAAAGCATTTTTTTAAACCTCAGTTTGTAGTAGCTAAAAATCATGTCTGACAATGATTATAATAAGCCCCAACAAGATGTTGATTATAATTATTCGTTAAGCTTCTTATGGTGTGGAAGATACGACCTGTGGGATATTTGACTGATGGACTTTCTTTGAGGAGGTTGACAAACGTTTTTACTTAGTTGACATGTGATAGACATTCTGTAATTAATCATATTTTTTTTCTCAAAAGAGCTTTGGAAATTCTGGTGCAGTACGAACAAACACTGGTTAAACACAATGGCAACATGTCCGGTTCTTCCCTACCCCACATAAAGCCAGCAATTAAACTTTAGGAAAAAGGCAGTTAGAGATCCCTAATGCCTGACCAAGTTCTGAACTATCCCTGCATCCCTGCCAGCTGGCCTTGGCAAGGGTCGACCTCATTTTGAGTTTTCATCTATTTCTCTTGCTTTACCCCCTGACTTAGTGCAGAGGATAATCAGTGAATTAATTGTGGGACCACATGAAAAGTCCTACTTTCTTGACAGGTCTGCCATTGTGTTATAGGATTTGGACAAAACAGTTAAACCCTTTACACTATTAAATAAATAAAAGGAAATTGCACATGATTGAAACCAAATGGGGATCTGTACTCTTGGACTGAAATTTTCTCTTGCCCACATGGCTTCCTTGGCGTGTGATGTTGAAGACCGGTTGAATTCGTCTGGACTGGCGCAGTCTGGACTATTTGGTGCAGCTTCTATCTGAAGGCCATTTGGCTGGTACCTGACGGATATGGGGGAAAAAATGCATGTGCATTTTCCTTAGCTTTCTACTTTCATTATCATTCCTCTCAGATTTGACCTTGACCTTTGAACTTGTTTCTCCTGTCTTCAGAATGGCAGAGTAACTGCACAGGCAGTGCCATCTAGACTAGAGCTTCCGGTGGCGGAGGGACACAAGTCCCAGACACAGTAAACAGTACAGTGGAATGAAACTATTAATGAACTGTAAAAATAAAGCATCGTTACATTTTCCTTTTTTTGAAAGAGATTTTTAACTGACTGGGTTTAGCCTTTACCCTCACTCCGTCACTTAGTCTATGTTAGCCAGTGTAGTTTACGGTCCACGGACGGTAGATTCCCCTCCAAGTGCAGACGTACAACAGACTTTTCTGACCCTTCCTCACCATTTAAAATGATCCAGAATCATTTATTACATAATCTTGTAAAGTTTTATAGACACTCATTTTATTTTTTAATAGGTCACATCTATACTAACAAAATAAAGTGGAGAATTAGAATTAACTGGATAGTTCATACGAGAGAGCTCTTTGACTCGAATTATCTGGATAATTAGTTTGATTCTCCATTTTACTTCGTTAAGGAGGACATGGCCTTAGAGTCCCTAAGTCAATTCTGTCTAAATTCATTTCAAATTTTAATTTCCAAAATATAAAAAATTCACTTGACTTTCTTCCTTTTCTTTCCTTTTTCTTTTTTCTTTTTTACACCCCATCTCAAACTCTCCTGGCCACACAACCACTTTGATTTGGGCCCATTTGTTTTGATTTCTCTGACTCTGCTCTTCTTCAGTGCAGTCGCTGCATTTTTTAACATGGGATACCTGTTATTTTCATTATTTAGTCCCAACCCCTATGTCTCCCTCCTCGAAATCAGTGAGCACTCCCAGTGAAGCTGGAAGCCAAGACTCAGGCGACCTGGGACCAATAACAAGGTAAGAATCACCCCTTTACAAAGGCCATATGGGATGTCAATAGTAACAAAAAGAAAAAAAGACCTAAAAATCATACTCATTTGTTGTACACTGTGAAATGTGCATGCATCTGCGTGTGTGTCAGTCATTATATGTTTAATTTTATGGTGGCTTGCTATTTTAGTGGTATAGTAATGATTTTCAACATAGAAATTTTAAACTTCTATATAATCCTTGCGTGGATGGGCTAATTGACACCTGTGTGTTGTTTAACAACCACAAAATATTTGTTAGGTTGGGCTTAAAAGAAAGCAAAGAAGGACCAAAGACAAATGGGATATATATCTGGGTTCTCATTGTCTTACTTTGGTGCTGGTTTCCATGAAAGTCTTTGTGAAGAGAACACAGAGTTTGATTTTTCAAACATCTCTTTGGTTTCTTACTAGTGTGGACTAATTTGAGAACTGAGTCCCCAAAGTGTTTCTATTGTTACTACTAATTATGATGATTATGCAAATTCTAAAAGCAGCTATAGACATTCTGTAATTTGACCCCTGAAAGAATGTCCAAAAGGTAAAGATGTGAAGAGAGAGAGGCGAGAGTCATTGATATACATGGAGTCCATGATATACATGGAGTCATGGCAACTTTTTTTTTTTTTTCTTTTTGTACTTTTCTTAAATGAGAAGTATGGAGGAGAGACAGACTCCCACATGTGCCCGACCGGGATCTACCCAGCATGCCCACTAGGGGGCAATGCTCTGCCCATCTGGGGTGTTGCTCTTTTGCAACCAGAGCCATTCTGGTCCCTAAGGCGGAGGCCATGGATCCATCCTCAGAGCCCGGGCCAACTTTGCTCCAATGGAGCCTTGGATATGGGAGGGGAAGAGAGAGATAGAGAGGAAGGAGAAGGGGGAGCGGGGAGAAGCAGATGGGCACTTGTCCTGTGTGCCCTGGCTGGGAATCAAAGTGGGATTTCCACACACCAGGCTGGCGCTCTACCACTGAGCCAATCGGCCAAAGCAATGGTAACTTCCTTATTGCAGTTGTCTTCACCAGAATTCCCACATGCAGGTGCCCATAGAGAGGTGATGATATAAGTAAGCAGGGCCAGGGGGCCTATGGCAACTGGTTAGCAAGCACCTTGTTGATAAAGGACCAATGGTCTCCTCACAGTTCAGGCTGGGTGAGCTCGTGGGAATATGAATCCAGTTTTTCTATATCTTTTCATTTGTCATGAGAAGCTAAAAATTCAAGTATTTATGTAATACCCTCTTAAATGTTAAATGACAATGACTTTGTTAGAAGCAGGTGTGGATTAGATTTAGCCTGTGGATTGACAATTTGTAACCTCTGTCCTTGACTTAATTAAAAAACAAACCCATAAAATACTTTAATAAACTTCAAATAAGAAACAATCATCCACAACACTAAAATTCTAACAAATCAGCCATTGCCTTGTCTACGTGCCTTTGAATTTTGTCTAGCTGTTTGTATATTTCTTGCTACCATATGTGTTAAGGGGGGACAGGTATAAAATTTTACATTTTTCTTTTTTCTCTGAACACATTACAATAAGCATTAGCTTCTGAAAGTGCATGGTTCCAGACAGGCTGAGTTGATTTTAGTCAAGAAAAATATGGAAATGAGAATACTTTAATATTAGCCTGAGCTGTAGACTTTTTTGTTTTTTGTATTTATTTTTTTGAAACCAACATGTAAGATTGGAATTATCTAATCCATATCTGCCTTTTGGTGTGTTTCAGAGTGAGTATGTATTTTGTTTTGATAGGGCCTTTTGAAACCCTGTGGACACTGCTTTCGATTTGAGAAGAATGAAAGTAGAGATTTTTGTGGGCCCTCGGCTGGTTTATTTTAGCAAATTGCCTTTGAGATTTGAGGCAGCACACGTCTTCTCTCATCTTTTGCTTTGAACACTTCAAAAGGTCTTTGAGGGGAAAGAAAACGTAGTAACAACACAGTTATGTAAGATGTAACATTTATATAAGAGCTAGCTGGCACAATGTAATCACTTTCCTTAGGGGGTGGATTGATCTATCATTAAGTTAATATATTTGCCTTTTTCTATGCAATGATGGTGTTGTGTCCATTAATGCTTAGCTTCAAGGGGAGCAGTTAGCAGCATTTAATTCTCTTACTAACTCCACAGTTGATGAGCCCTTTGGAAAACTTTCTAGAGAAAGCTGACTTATGCTGCTAGCAGTCTGGGCACAGTAGCAATTTTTCTTTCTCAGTGACCATCATTTTTTATATTTTCCCCTTTCTTAACATGATTTTTTTAAAATAAAAAAGTCACTTTGGAAAAAGCGCTGTCCACTTCTCTCATACAAACTCCAGCTAGCTTGAATTCTTTATAAGAATGCTCTGGCTAGAGTAGACAGCTAGAAGTCAATGAGTAAATTCCTTGTCAAGTGTAGGTTTCATAGGAATGCAAAATTGGCGATGAGGAAGTGATGATTTTTAGAAAAACCGAGCACAAAGTTTGCTTGAGAAAAAGGCATTAGCAATAGTTTAGTAAATCTTGTCCTTGTTTTGAACTTAGGAAAATTCCACACAATTTTATGTGATTGCTTTCATAAAATAGATTTGAGAGCCACATTTCAAAAGAATATTATATTTGTTTTTAAAATTCCACTTGGAAGGTGTTTCTGTAGAAGAAACATCTCTGAAACAATTACGATCAACACTTCATAAAACATGAGCCTGGGAAAGGAGGTTGGTAATTTCTAAGAATATGACTCTAGAGTCATAAATTTTCCTATTTGTGTGGAACTTGGGCTCTGACAAATGGAAAATCTTTCAGAAGATAACTTAGGAATCATATTAACACATGTAGTCTCACCTAAGGTGTACATAAATTCTGTTATTCGTTTGCCAAATATTCAAACCAAAACTAAAATTTGTTTACAAAGCCAAATTGGCAAACATTTCTCATATAACTTTAGTAAGTGATTAATTTGCAAACTAGCATACTTAATATACCTACTATAAGAAAAAGTTAAAACAGTGCTTTAAAAAATCAAGTGTAACAAAATTTATTTTATTGATTTAGAAAAGCAGTTGAGTTCATTTTTTTTTTAAGTGAATAGAGGGTTGGAATATATAATAGTTTTTTAATGATAATAATAAGATTTAATTTTTTAAACTTAAGGTGTCACAATTTGTTTTGCAATTTCTGCTTCTGTTATTATGGCCTGCTTTTACTCTTTCTCTTAATCAACTTTTGTAGAACTAATTAATCATTTCTCAGTTAATTATATTGGTCAAATACTAAGCTCAATGTTATTAATAAAGTATTTGAGAGATTAGTTTTACTTATAATCATGGATATAAAAATTCTAAATATAATATATGCAACTGTACTCCAACACAATATTAGTGGGATACTATGCTATGATTAATTGAAGATTGATTTTAAAATTCAAAGGTATTTTAGTGTAGGAAAATGTGGGAAACATAATCATTGCAATATATACTTAAATGGTACCTGAGAAATGTAAACATCTTTCCCCATATTTTAAAACTTAGTAAACTAGGAATAGAAATGTTTTTTCTCAATATAACAAATTGTAATGTCAAACCAATAGCCTACCTCTTTTATACACAAGAGTGAAACATTTAGTAATTTATAGTCCTTAAAGAAGAATGACTTATGTTTAGTTGAATACGTGTCTCTCTTTCCCAGGAAATGACAAGTTCCTTGAGGGCAAGGAATAAGTGACATTTGGGGTTTTCTTCATATAGTAGGCACTTGATAAATGTCTGTTGAATGAATCAACTATTATTCCAATGTATACCCACATCACATATATGCCACCATATATGTGATAAATGATATCATAGTGTGCAAACTGTTAAACTTGTTTTTCTAATCAAGTATCTCTATTTTTCCACTTCAATACATTTTCATCTTATCTCATATCTATACTATCTTTAATTTTTCTCAGTTACAACCTATTCTCATTTGTATATAAAATTGATCTCTGGCCTCGCAGCCATCAGTATTTATTAACCAAAACCCTTATTTCCTTGATCTACTACCAAGTGAACTCTCAAATATGGAAAGGAGAATAATTTGTTCATGGTCAATTTGTGGTGAGGGTACCTGGTTACCACTTCCTTTCATCAGTGAGTCCAGTGGAGGAAGATGTGCCAAGAAGTGACAGGGACACAATAATGCCCAACAGAAAATCCTCAGGGCTTTCATCTTTATCCACAGTTTCCATAGGGGTCTCTGGAATTACATAAGCCTCACAGAACTTTTGACCCTTTTTTGGTGGAAACCTCACTATCTTCTAAGTTGCTCTGCTGAATGAGGGGATAAAGGGAAGACAACAAGGTTTTAGTAAAGGTAAAAAACTATAATAAAAGAATGAGAAACCTTGGAGGAAATTTAATGACTATTAAAGTGTTTTATATACAAATTCTGTAAATTATCATTATTGAAAGAAATGTTGACAGGATGCTGCCAGCTTTTTGGACTTCAGACAGACACATATCACTGATCCAAAGCTTTCCAAAGTCAGTCTCTTTGAAAATTAAAATAAAATGTACACTGTAAGGTTTTCTCTTTATGTAGCACAATATCTAATTAGTTAGATGTTTCTGATATCACTCTGTCTTCCAGAAGTGTACTGTGTATACCCCTATGTGTCTAGCAACACAGTAAGCATCTGTTTTAGCAAGGAGTTACTTAGTTTTATTTTTTTATTGTTTTATTTTAGTGAGAGGAGGGGAGGCAGAGAAACAGTCTCCCACATGCTCCCCAACCAGGATCCACCCAGCAAGCCCACTAGGGGCGATGCTATGACCATCTGGAGCGTTGCTCCATTGCTCAGCAATTGAACTCTTCTTAGCGTCTGAGGTAGAGGCCACAGAGTCATCCTCGGTGCCCCAGGCCAACTCGCTCCAATCGAGCCATGGCTGTAGATGGGGGAAGAGAGAGAGAGAGAGAGAGAGAGAGAGAGAAGCTGGAGGGGGAGGTGTGGAGAAACACATAGGTACTCCTCCTGTGTGCCATGACCAGGAATCAAACCCAGGACATTCACACAACTGAGTTGACACTCTACCACTGAGCAAACCAGCCAGGGCTGAGTTACTTAGTTTTTTTCTAGAGAAACTGCTTGCTTGATAGCAGGTCTGTGATGGGAAATTTTACATTTCTTTTTGAATACGGTTCCAATAGACTTCCTGTATGATTTAGGGTGACCCACTCCATGTCAGGGCTTCAATGTTAGGCAACAGGGAAGATTCTCACACAGTAAGTTAAGAAAAGGGCTTTTTAAAAAACCTAAAATAAGTATTTATTGTACTGTTCTAATTTTATTTTTGACATCAGGAAATCTTTATCCTCACCATTGCTAGTCTTAAGTAAGGAAATAATTGAGTCTGGAAAGTAAAACATTAACACGTTATTTAAATGCCATTCTTAATTAATATCTATGACAGATTGAGTGATAGGATGAATTTTGAAATGTCTTTATTATTCTGTGTATTACTTTTGAAAATGGCATTTGGGAAATAGATATTTAAAGACATTGATGGGAAATTTTCTGTTAGACAGTGTGCTCACATTGGCCCTGACTGTTTTCTTCCTCTGCTTAGTGACTAGTGACTTGTGTGACAGAGAAACAGTAGGGCTCAAGGAAGCTGTTTCTCCACCTTAAAGAGGTAAAGAATAACATGAAGAGTTGGGTTGTAAACACTGTCCTGCTTCAGGGATACCTAAAGTAGATGAGTTCATTTGATGGAGAAGATAACTGGACTCTTTTTTTTTTTCTTTTTGTCTCAGCACAAACCAGTATTATGCTCAACATTTTAAAAAGACAAGCAGTAAATTTGAAAATTCTACTGGGACCATGGTGTGACTTCATGTTGTACAACGCGGAGTTCCTTTTAAGTGGCTTGGTAGAGATTAAGGGAGTCAGGCAGACACACCCTGATTTATTCTTTAATTTTTAAACAAATGAAGTAAGAACTATTTCTTTGGGAATCAACTTGCCCTCATACTTTATACCCATCTGCAGAAAGGGCAAGTCAGGACCACTCATTTATTTATTCATTCACGTATTCATTCAATAAATAATTGAGAATTTACTGTGTGCAAGACATACAACAAATGTTAAATGTTAAATCTGACAGGAATATAAAGATAAGAGTTCTTATAAAGAGTCTGATTCCAGTAAATTGACAGATTTAATTTGAAGCCGTTTAAGAAAATTTAAGGAAATAATAGCTCTCAAATATTTGTACTTATGAGCAATAATGTCATAAACCATTATTTCCAAATTATCTATAATTAATTTATAGTATATTCATGTGAGACAAGTAATTTTGATTCCTTAGGAACCTACACAGAGTCATAACACATATTAACTATTTGATAAATGTCCACTGACTTCTCTGTGTGTGTGTGTGTGTGTGTGTGTGTGCACACGCGCACGCGCACATGGTCATGCACAGCTTGCAAAAACCTGGTTGGGATGGATGTGGGATAAAAGGAGGGGTGAGGACACACAAAAAAGCAAGGGAGTTCAAAGTTGCTGGGCAAACTGCCTGAAGGTGGACTTTCCTCAAGAACTATGGTCAGTGGTTATAGGGCTAAGGTACAAGGTGAGGATTTTCTTATAGAAATGAGGCAGAAATCCAGTTACTGGGCTCAGAGCAAGAAGTCAGAATGGGACTAGCAGGGTATTTGGCTCGATGCTGAGGCCCTGGGCTTTGGAACAGTGCTCAGACCGTTTTTAGACTTGGTCTTAAAGCCTGATAAAAGAAATACTGTTGAGGTCAAGTGGATTAAAGATTGGCAAAGAGAGCTCTAGAGTAAGAGGCACAGAGATATTGATTGTTTCATAAAAAGACAAGGTATTTCTGAATTAGATTATTGAGGACAAATGTACTTAGGGAGCAAGGCACTTGAGGTGGGCCTTAAATAATGCATTTTGGACTGGTGGATGGGAGAAAGAGCGTTTCAGATGACGGGAAAGGCATAAACAAAGGAAAAGTATAAGAAGTGTGGGATGTAAAATGCATGTTAGGGAGGAAGTATCAAAGGAGATCAGAGTCTGGAAGACAAATGTGACTTTTGAGATAGTTGAGATCCCTGGCTCCTTTACCTGGTAGTTATTAATTAAATTTAATCATTAGCTTGTTAGAAACACAGGTACCTAGGCCATGGGTCTGGATACACTGCAATTTTATAATGCTTTTGAAGTTTGAGGACTAGTTTGGGAAACCATTGGTCGAATAAAAAGGACTGTAACTAGAGTGGTAGCTGTAGAAAAGGAAACAAAAGACAGATAAGAGAAGAAAAGGCAAAATGGCTTTGGTGTGCTGCTGAAGATGTCCAAAGGTCATGTAATAAAGTGGAACTTGGAATTCAATGGCGATGAGGACTTTGGGGCTCTATGTGCAGAAGATATATGAACACGAGGGAGAGCCCTCATTGGGCAGTGCCTACTACTTTGCAGGGTTGGAAAGAGTAAGGGCCCTGACAAAATTGGTCATGAGCTTGAAGATTTGGAGGTCACCGTTGTCATCATTATCACCATCATCATCATCACCACCATCACCATCATTTTTGTTATTATTATTGTTTATGTTTTATTTCCATAAGTTGAGTTTCTGGGAGTACAACCAGTTCAGGAATTATTCTAAGTTTCTGATTCTTGCTACCGTTCGGCATATCGATGTGCAGAAGAACTGTGCTAATTTTAAATGCCATCAGCAGTGTATGAGAGCCTTAGCCATGTTGAGAGTTAGCAGCAACAGATGACAGAGTACTGCCTTCCAAATATTTATCCAATATCACCAAAACTCACAAAAGGAAAGAGCAAAGACACTCTTCAGGGAAGAATTTTAAGGCTTTCTACCCCGAGGTCTAATAAAAAGATGAAACAAGAAATGACAACCATGCACTTGGTTGTTGGTAAGAGCTGAACACGGAGACTCTAACCACTCACCAGAGAGCAAGTTATATGCAACATAGACATCAAGTGTTTTATTCCTGCATTATGCTTTCAACAGTTGGCTAGGCAATGTTTTCATTTTTTGAAATTGTATTTCCCTATATCTAAAATTGAAACTGACCAAGTAAAATTAAACTAATGAAGAGAGAATTTTATAAGGTGGATAGTGATGAATTGGTAGAAAGTTTAAAACCTAAAGTTCTATTAATCTCTTAGTAGGTTACTGCTAATTTGAAGAATTTTGATATTTTGGGTTTTTTTCTCAAATTGTTTTACATATTTTAAAAATTTTATAATTAAAGAAAATTTTCAACTACAGATACTTTTTTTTTTTTTTACAGGGACAGAGAGAGAGTCAGAGAGAGGGATAGATAGGGACAGACAGACAGGAACGGAGAGAGGTGAGAAGCATCAATCATTAGTTTTTCATTGGCGTTGCAACACCTTAGTTGTTCATTGATTGCTTTCTCACATGTGCCTTGACCGCGGGCCTTCAGCAGACCGAGTAACCCCTTGCTGGAGCAAGCAACCTTGGGTCCAAGCTGACGAGCTTTTTGCTCAAGCCAGATGGGCCCCGCGCTCAAGCTGGCGAGCTCGGGGTCTCGAACCTGCATCTTCTGCATCCCAGTCCAACACTCTATCCACTGCGCCACTGCCTGGTCAGGCTATAGATACTTTTAATACCATTTCTTAGTTTCAGGTCCACAGCAAAGTCTCCAGAATATTTTGTCTGTTCTTAAAAGAAGTAATTACAATCAAATTGTCCCCCAAATTGTAAACTAATTGTCACATAGTCGCACTTTTAGATGAGATGATGGAAGCTACACGGTCTAGCATGTCTACAGTTAAATAAATGAGTGATTATTTTCCGTGGGAAACTCTGTACCTAGTATATTGAAACCAAGTTGGGAAATGTGACCTTAATTGGCATGTGCTAACCAATTGTGGCAGCATGGAACCTTGACAATGTCTCTTAATCCAGAGTGGGTAAGGAATTTTGGGGTTACTCAGGATCTGTGCCAACAGGAATGTCTCTATGAAAGAGATGGCAGATCCTCCCTTATCCCCTCAAAGAGTTTACCTACAAAGTAACCCAAAAGTGATCAGTGCAGACAAATGCAACTCTGAAAAATAAGCAAATAAAACCAGGATGGTTTCCCATACAGAAACACTGGACAAAAATCTAACTGACATAGTTAAAGAACAATTGCATCAATCAAAAAAGGTTCAGTTGGTTATTCTAAGAATTAGGGAAATTGGAGACTGGCAGCAGTAGGGGTGAGTATGTCTGGCCTTGCTGAAAGATGTAGCTGCAGTCAGAGGTAGGGGCGTAGGGAGAAGCTGTAGTAGCTCAACAGTCAGTTTTACTTGCTGTGATTCCAAAGACACTGCTGGTAATCGGGTTTCCTAGGAAGTCGGCCCTCAAGGAGAGAAGTCTTTGTCAGGTTTGTCATAATTGCTGTGCTGGCAATTATTCTCATGATAAATTGGTCAGTTGGCATCTAAAATGCAAAAGTCTTATTAGATCTAGAAGACTAACTTAGCCACCTAAATACAATAAACTAGGCACTGGTAAAAATGTGTTTATGTCTAGGTCCTGTCCCGTCCTTCAAACCCTAAGTCTAATAGAATCTCTGATCTTTTTAGAGGAAGGTTATCTTCCTACTCTGGCTTCCAAAGGCCAGTGAAAGTACAGCGCTATGTCTGGCTGTCTGGCACAGAAATAATCATGGAAAGGAAATTATTACTACCATTATTCATCTTTCTTATGTCATTTATTTCTTCAGCTAATACTGATTGATGATTTAAATTGTGCCAGGCCCAGGCAAGTAATGAGAGCCACTTTCTTGTATATGTTATCTGTATATCACTAGGTTTAAATATTCATGTGTCTCATTCTTCTACTAAATGTAAGACTCTTAGGTGCAAGTTCCATGTCCACAGCGCACCTGTGATGCCACTTATATGCCATGTTTTACTTTCTGCTTTGTCTTACTAAACTATTTGTGCGTGTTTTATCTCTCCATAGGAGTGGTAGACTCCTCAAGAATTCTTTTAATCCTTTACCATAATATTTTGCATATTAGTCCTTTAAAAGATATTTTTTGAATAAGTAAATAAATATTTTTATCAGAAATATCTTCTCCCTGTATGCATTGATGGGTCCATTCCAGAAATGACTGAAAACTATATCTATAGTAAACAAGATGATTAGTTAGTAAAAAATTTTGTGATAGTATATTATCTTTACATATATTTACTTACAATTTCACTACTTCTTTAATTTTAATTTTTTTTTTTTACAGGGACAGAGAGAGAGTCAGAGAAAGGGATAGATAGGGACAGACAGACAGGAATGGAGAGAGATGAGAAGCATGGACTATTAGTTTTTTGTTGCCGTTGGGACACCTTAGTTGTTCATTGATTGCTTTCTCACATGTGCCTTGACCCTGGGCCTTCAGCAGACCGAGCAACCCCTTGCTGGAGCCAGCGACCTTGGGTCCAAGCTGGCAAGCTTTTGCTCAAGCGAGGTGGGCCCACGCTCAAGCTGGCGAGCTTGGGGTCTCGAACCTGGGTCTTCTGCATCCCAGTCCGACACTCTATCCACTGCACCACCACCTGGTCAGGCTACTTCTTTCATTTTAAACAAACGCTACCTGGTAAACTCTCCAAGAAGCTCTGGGGAAACCATCATTTTTTAAAAATATAGAAATCAAATTTAATAGAGTAACATTGATCAATAAGAATACATAGGTGTCAGGTAAAGTATTATGTAAACATTTCTATGGCATTTGAACTGTTGATTGCGTTGTGTGCCCATCACCCAAAGTCAAATCATTTTCCGTCACCATATATTTTTCCATCATTTTATTTTTAATGATTTAGTAACTTGATGATAAGATGGTTGGAAAGACCTATGTCAATTGGTTAAATAAAAGTATAGTGAGTAGAAAAAAGGAAGCTGAAAAGCAGTTTAATAATCATCTGGTATTTTCAAAGAACATCAGACAGAAAAGACCTGGAGGGCTGCTAGGCCTGCCCACATCCCCATTTTGCTGAGGACAGAAGGCTTTCCTGGTGACTCGGAGCCCAGCAGTGCCCATAACCCAAACCTCCCTCCCCTGCGCTGGGCGCGGCCCTCTTTAAGGTGCTGCCAGTACAGGGAAGGCTGTCTGCAAGCTTGCTCAGAAGAAATTCATCAAACGTTTAATCCACCTTCCTAGTGTACCCTTGGAAACACAAACAACCAGTACCCATTTAATGTGTTGGCCTTAAGATCCTTTTCAAAGAAAAAGTGCATTTTGTACAAGTCTGACCTTTCCACAGGTATTACAGGGAAAAATGAAAAGTAGCATACTTGAGAGTGTGCTTGGTTTGATGACCTACCCCCTGCTCATTACTGTCAGTAACTATGATTTCTTACTGAACAATAATGTGTGTGTGACTGGGGAGGGGCAGGAGTGTGGTGGGTAGTGACAGACCACCTTTGCTGTTCTGACTGAGTAGATGCAGACTCCAGACTGCTCATCTGTGGACTTCTTAAGGGTGCGATTCTCATGGGATCATCATTTGTATTTCTGAAGGGTACTGAGTTCAGGTGAGCTGTCAGTTAGGTAACAGAACAGCCGCTAGGGTCTGCTGAGTTCCTCACCTGCCTGGGAGAAGTGGGAAAGGTCAGTGAAGGTCACTCCATCGGAAACCTCAAGGCAAATTGAGGACAAAGCAGCTGATCCCTCCCTTTAGGAAGGAATGCATCTCACAGTCAGGTGAGTCTGAGGCTGCTCTTTGGTCCAGAGAGAAAAAATGCCATTCAAGACGAGAGGTCTGATCTGCAGAGATAAGTGAACAGCACACACATGAATCACTGCCACGGATTCCATTACTTCTCCCATTTGAAACAAGGGGAAGGAGTCCGTGTCCAGAGCCAGGAAGGGCTGCTTTTCTTGAGCAGAGTGAGTCCAGAGCATTGGCTCTCGGCCCTGCCTCAGGTTAGAGCCTCCTAGAGAGTTTTCAAAACTGCAGATGCTTGGTCTCACCCCACACTTCTGATTTAATTGGTCTGAAAGCAGCCTGGGCCTCAGGCCAGGCTTGAGTTAATGACAGGTTTGGATGCTGACATATTTGAGGATCAGTGATGCTGTCTTTCTGCTGACTAATAAAAGCAATAGTCCAGCCTAGTCATTTTCTAAAGGTGATTTCAGGGTCAGCCATAAGCATTTTCTGGGAACGTGTTTAAATACAAATTCTCAGGCCCCAGCCCAGATCTTGGAATCAGGGTTTCTGATGTTGGAGACCAGCATTCTGCATTTGTAGTAAGCCCTCCAGGCCATTACGATTCACATCAAAGTTTGAGAGTCAATTTTTAAAGTCCAGACCTTGCTACTCAAATAAGGTCCTCAGACTGGCAGCATCCCCGGATCTGTTACATAGGTAGGTCACGGATGCAAAGAAACATTTGGTAGAGGATATAGCGGATGTGGTAGAAGTAAGAGCAGCTGCTGTTTATCATACAGTTGCTGTGCTTTGTAAGTATAATGGTATATAGTCTCTGTAGAAGACCAGAAAGAAATCATCCATCCATCCAACCAACTGTTCACGTGTCCATTTGTCCATCCATCCATCCATCTGTCCGTCCGTCCATCCATTCATTTATTCAACTAATGCTGTATTATACAGACATGCATACCAGGCACAGTTCTAGTAATGTCCTTGTAATATTGCCTCCCTTGATATCATGAGACTAAGGCCAGATCAAACAACAAACAGTAAACTGATTTATAATAAAACCAGTAATAAATACAAGTGCTTTGAAGAAGGTATAGCAGGGTAAGGCCAGGGATAAGTGTGATGAGGGAGGGTTACTGGAGATAGGATGGCCAAAGAAGGAAACCTCTCTGAGCAGCTGACATTTGAGCCAAGACACGGACAAAGCAAAGGTGTGACCCCCTTGGGTCTTTGAGGGAAGAATATCAAGGAGGACACAGGACGTGAGGAGGACACGGTGAGGGAGGGGGACAGTGGTTAGAAACAAGTTTTGAAGATGGCTGCAGGCCAGGTCATAAAATGTCTCAGAAGCCATGGTAAATCTTTATACACAATGAAACTGACTCCTCAAACTTGAAGGGGCCATGGATCCCCCGGGTCCTTACTGGGTTGTGGTGAGGGCTCGCTGAGTCTGGGGTGAGGCCAGTCTCTGCATTTCTAGCAAGCTCCCAAGAGGCGCTTATGCTCCTGGTCTACGGGCCACATTAGAGTTAACGAAAGGGTAGTGAGGCTGAGAATTCGAGCAACAGGCCTGATGTCACACAGCTGGTAAGTCCCAGAGGCAAGATGTGAATCCCAGATGCGTGATTTCAGAGTCCCCGCAGTCCATCCGTCGCCTGCCAGCTAACTTTTCTTCCTGATTCACGTGTAACTGCTGAGGTGCAACAAACTGAAAGGATCTGCCCAAGAACGAACCTATGTGCACTCTGTTATAGAAGAGCTGTTTATTACTTATTTTGAAGGAGAAATAACAAGGGAACTGAATGCCTCGGTACTTATTAATATTTTTGTACTCTTGTGAAATATTTCAAAGATGTGAGATACCCCTGGCATCTTAGAGACAAATGATATGGTTGGTAGCCATCTTGATGTAATATATAAATTAAAAAAAAAAAACAACAACAAACACTAAAATACCAATGAGCCGAGGAAGCCATTTATTGCCCGGGCCCTGCAGTCACAACCCACCTGGCCCGACCGCCCCAGATGCTCCCGCGCTGGCCCATTGGCACGTTTGCATTTGGTTCTCTTTACTGCACAGGGAATGCCTGGTGCTGCTACATACGGGTGGGTGGGCTCGAGGGTGGCAGGGATATTTGAAGCAGGTTACAAGCTCAAATCAATCAGGCTTCAGTAAAAAACAAAACAAAAAATGTGGGGTGGGTGGAGTTTGACTATTTAGCCCTGAGCTTCCTTCTGTGAAAACCACCATAGCTTTCAGTATAAATGATGTTCAAAGGAAAGGATGGCTTCTTGCTTTTTCTGGTCACTTGATATTTACGGGGTCTTCCTTGCACCTGGGGGTGGAGGAGGGAGCGGGTAAAGTGGGAGATGTTCTGTGTATGTGTTGTATATGCCGTTGCCTTGATGAATGACGTGGGCTGGTTCTGTTTGTTCCCTCCCTTCTGTTAATTCTCTGTGTTCTTTTTCCTTTGTGCCGCACGATTAGGACCTTGCAGTGGGACACAGACCCCTCAGTGCTGCAGCTGCAGTCAGACTCAGAACTTGGGTATATGTCTGCTCTTTTGTTACTCCTTTTATTCTTTCTTTGCTACCATTGTGCTGACATGCTGGGGCTGTTGCTGCTCTTGTTTTTCCCCTTCGGTTGTACTTAGATCGCGAAGTTTATTTCCTGCTGTTAGTTTGCCTTATAAAGTTAAGCTTTGAAGAAAGTCTCTCTTTGTGGGGAAACACCACAAAAAGATGGCATTTGGCCTCTCCCTTTGAATTGCTGTTACTGCAAAAACCACATGTTCTTCCCTCTAAAGAAATACAAACACACACCCACACCTCTACTTCCAGGAGGGACACAAGTTCTGTAATGGAAATACGTCTGAGGTTATACTAACCATCTTCCCTGTTCATACTAACAAGTTGCCTTAGGTTAATTTTTGTCTAAAATCAGTATTAAACTGTTGTGTCTTGTATTTTTTTCTTTCCCTCTTTACTTTTTTGGACACTTAAAATAAGCATTTAGTTTTAATTGAGTTCTAACATAGAGTCCTATTAAAGAAAAAGGTAATTTGTCGAGTTCCTCAATATTAGGGAACATTAAATACATATTTGATGATGGGTAATGTTCTCTACATCCTAAAGGTTGTTTTTTTCAGATGGAAATGTTTTGTCATAGGTTCAAAGATAGCTTCAGAATTGAAAATGTGGTTTATATGTACAATGGGATGATATTTAGCTATAAAAAACAAAATTTCACCATTTGCAACAACATGGATGGATTTCAGGGCATTGTGCTAAATGAAATAAGTTGCACAGAAAAAGATAAATACCATATGATTTTACTTATATGTGGAATCTAAAAAACAACAAAAATAAATAAACTAAAAAATCCCCTAAGACCAAAAAATGAAAACAAAGCTCATGGATATAAAGAGCAGATTGATCATTACCTCAGGGGAAAGGTTGGGGATTGGCAAAATGGTGAAGGGAGTCAAAAGGTACAAATTTCCACTTATAAAATGTGTAAGTCAAGAGGAGGAAGTACACAGCGTGGCTATAGTTAATAATACTGGTTGCATATTTAAAAGTTGCAAGGAGAGTGGATATTGAAAGCTCTATCACAAGAAAAAAATTGTGACTATTTGTAATGGTGGATATTAACTGGATTTATTGTGGTTATCATTTTGCAATATATACAAATATTGAATCATTACTTTAGGCACCTGAGGCTAATATAACGTTATTTCTCTATAAGAAAATCACAAGTATATCCTACAACGTTGATTAATTTCTCTTATAAGATTAGAGTTAGTTATGGTCACACATGAGATATTTCCAGTAGGATGCTTGTACTAGCTGGTGCTCAAGAGCAGAAGAGCCGAGCGTGTGCTTCTCTTCCTCACTTTGAAGTCAGTGAAATTAGCTTGAAATCTGCCATGGTGGAGTATTTACACCACAAAAACTGGCAAATGCCACAAACCAGCGCTTTCTCCCTTTCCCCCAAGCCAGTTATTAAACATTTACCAACATGCCACTGGGTTACTGCATTATGTGAACAGCAAATCTTATTACAGTATTTTATGAAATTGCTATATTTTTTTCTAAATATAATTCAGTGAATTTCAAAGTAGATATTTATTTGCTTATTGTTTATTTTTAATTGCTGAGATTTCTGGGCACAGATCTCTGGGTTCCTATCAATGTAAGTGCCTACTATAGGTATACAAGGAGGTTGAAGGGCTATTTGTATGTTAGGTCCAAAGCTGTCTGCCCATGACACTTTGTATATACAAAAGTTTTTGGCAGACTCACAAAAATGCTAGACCAAGGGGATATCTTAATACTTGAGGTAACTGATACATTACTTTTTTTTTTTTTTTTTACAGGGACAGAGAGAGAGTCAGAGAGAGGGATAGATAGGGACAGACAGACAGAAACAGAGAGAGGTGAGAAACATCAATCATTAGTTTTTCATTGCCGTTGCAACACCTTAGTTGTTCATTAATTGCTTTCTCACATGTGCCTTGACCGCGGGTCTTCAGCAGGCCAAGCAACCCCTTGCTGGAGCCAGCGACCTTGGGTCCAAGCTGGTGAGCTTTTTGCTGAAGCCAGATAGATGGGCCCGTGCTCAAGCTGGCGAGCTCGGGGTCTCGAACCTGGGTCTTCTGCATCCCAGTCCGACGCTCTGTCCACTGCACCACCACCTGGTCAGGCTGATACATTACTTTTTTAAAACATCACTGACTTGTTGGTTATTTAGTTCTATAGTTCATTGTATATTATATTTTAATTTATACTATTTAATTAGTCAGGAAACATGGCTTCAATCTAGCAGAGAAACAATGAGTGTGCAGGATGCCACAGTCAGGGGACTTCAGAGTACAGATCTTCAGTGCATTATTGTGCTTGAAAAAATGAGGGTGGGCCTTTGGAGAGATTCTACCTTGTGCACTTACATTCACAAATCTTCAGACAGATGGTTGCATTGCTGTATTATACTTGTTGATATAAAACAGTTAGGAGTTTTCCCATTTCTATCTGTTTTCCAAGCAAAGATTCAGTAGACTCTGCCAAAGAAAATTTGTGACTCGTTTCTGTGGAGACGGCATACCTGTGGCTCCTACATTGCCTGCCACATTTTACTTCAGCGTGAGTTAGAGCAGGACAAAATAGGACACATTCTGTTTACTAAGTGGCCTGTCTTAGAGAGTTCAGAAGGAACGTTCAGAGAATATTTGAGAGTAGATTATTTTAGCCATGTTACAATTTCCAAGACTGATTTAATAAAAATTCTTCCTTTTTTATAGTCCTTATGTGCAAACACTCTTGCTGTCATATATAATCTTATGAAATATATCTCAGGCAACACGATTTTTCTAGAGGCAACTCTATTCCCTCTTCTTGATCCTTGCCATGGAATTGACTGTAAACTTGGATATAGCTTGCTCTATCACTTGATGTTTTTTTTAAAAGATCGCTTTTTTGAAGTATAATGGACATAAGAAATTGTACACATTGAAAGTATTCAAATAAATGTTTAATATGTACACACAACCATGAAGCCATCACTGCCATCAAGATAATGAACATATTCATCATCCCCCAGAGTTGCCCGTGCCCCTTGTAATCCTCACTCCTACTCCTCCCCATCCCCTCCAACACTTTCTGCTTTCTGTGGTCACTGTACATTAGTTTACATATCTAAATGTCATAGAAGTGAAATCACACAATAGGTACTCTTTGACTTCTTTCACTTGGAATAAATATTTCGAGATTCACTGTGTATCAATAGGTTATTTTATTTTTATTTTTTTCTACAGGGACAGAGAGAGAGAGTCAGAGAGAGGGATAGATAGGGACAGACAGACAGGAACAGAGAGAGGTGAGAAACATCAATCATTAGTTTTTCGTTGCCGTTGCGACACCTTAGTTGTTCATTGATTGCTTTCTCACATGTGCCTTGACCATGGGCCTTCAGCAGACCGAGTAACCCCTTTCTGGAGCCAGCAACCTTGGGTCCAAGCTGGTGAGTTTTTTCTCAAGCCAGATGGGCCCGCGCTCAAGCTGGCGACCTCGGGGTCTTGAACCTGGGTCTTCCGCATCCCAGTTCGACGCTCTATCCACTGTGCCACCGCCTGGTCAGGCTCAATAGGTTATTTTTTTATTACTGAGTGATATTTCCTTGTATGGATATACCACAGTTTATTTATCCAATCATTTTTGATGTACATTTGGTTTGTTTCCAGTTTTTGCCTATTAAAAATAAAACTTAATTCTTTTGATGCCCATATGCTTTTCTTTGGGGAGGGGATATATATATCACCAAGTAGAATGGCTGAATTATATGGTGGATGTACATGTAACTTAAGATGCTGTCAAACTGTTTTAACCATCATACAGTCTCACCAACAGTGTATGAGCTTCAGTTCTCCACATTCCTGACAATACTTATTCTGGGCCTAAACACATTTTTTAAACCGCTATTAAAAAAGTGTAGTTGTGTGTCATTGTAGTTTTGGTTTACATTTACCTAGTGACTACTGTTGAATATTTAGTTATGTGTGCATTTCCTATTTGCACATTTTTTCTGATGAAATGTCTACTTAAATCTTTTGCCCTTATTGATTTTTGAATTGAATTGTTTTCTCATTAGTACTGGAGTTTTTTGGTATTCAATTCTTTGATATACAATTCGTAAATATTTTCTCCCAGTCTATGACTTATCTTCAGTTTTTTAAGTCTTTAAGACACTATTTAATTTTGACAAATTCCAATTTACAAATTTGTTCTTTTATGAATCAAGGTTTTGTTGACATAATTCCAATGTTCAGTGATTCTTTAAATATTTGGTAGGATACAATTCACCTGTGAAACCAGTTGGGTTCAGAATTTTATTGTGAAGAAGGTTTAAAAATACAAATTTAGTAACTGTAATAGTAATAGAGCTTTTATGGTTATCTTTATTTTTCTGAGTGAGCTTTGGTATTTGTGTCATTCACTTCCATTTTTTTCTTCATTTGCAAATTTATTGGCCTATAATTGTGGATATGATCCCTTATCATCTTTTAAATGTCTGTAGAATCTTTAGATGTAATTACCTCTTTCGTTCCTGATATTGGCAAATTTTTTCTGTCTTTTTCTCCTGAAAAGAATAGCTAGAGGTTTATCAATATTATTGCTCTTCTCAAAGAACCAGTATTTGGTTTTATTGATTTTTCTTTGTTTTTGTTCTCTGCCCTCAGGAATCTTGTGAAAAAATTATGAGATATTTTCTGTTCTACACTAGCAACTAGATTAAAAAATATATTCTTATTTTTATTCCACTTTAGAAAAATGAGTATAGCTGGTTGGTAAGGATGTGTGCTTATACTTTGATACTCAGTGTCTTGGAAAAATTTCATAATTTTATAGCTTTATATTAAAACTTCTATAGAAGGTTGTTCATAAATGTCAAGTCAATAAAAGACCTTTCTTATAACATTTTTATATTATCATTACTGTTCGTATGTAATATTGGAGAAAATATGCTTTCATACCTTCTGTTCTAATTATTTTGAACTTTTAACTTCCTTTGTAAAGTGGGCACTTTCTAGCAGAACCTTCACCGATGTTGTCAAGCTCTATTATAACCAGGACTATTTTGATTCTTCTTTTCTCTTCCCAGAAATTTGCAAGACTTACTTATGTTATGAAATTTAAAGCAAACCCTTTGGCTGTGCCTGTTGACTGAGCCAGACTTGACATTTGCTTCTGTTCAGGAAAACTACTTTAGCTGCTAAACTAATATCTCTGCACAGTAAGAAGTAAATATCATGGAAGCGAAATAAATACTTTCTTAAATGATTTTTTTAAATGTGAACATAAAAAATGGAAACTCATCCTTCTTGATGTAATCATAAAGGTCAACCATCAAGCTGCATCTCAGTCCTTGGAGGAAGAGACCCACCAAAGATAAATGATAAATTGAGGGTGGTGAGCACTCCAGGCTCACTTCTTCTGTGTGGGGTCCCAGGTCACCTTCCACCTGTGTGGGGTCCCATTCCCAGCTCTAGAAATCGGTCCTTGAGTTGTCACATCCTGACACCTAATTACACTAGTTGTATAGAGTTTGGAAGATGAATTAACATTTGATCATTTTTGAAACCTCTTTCATAGTACACGGTTTCCATGCCCTTAGCTCCCGATAGCCTCTTTTTTGTGGATGCAGCGTTATCCCATATGACTCTCAGTGGGTGGTTCCCAGAGCCACATTTCTGCTTTGTCTTCTTTTCTGAGCTTCTTTCTCACGTCTCATGCATTGGAAAATTCCTTACTGCAGACTCATCCACTGAGGGGCTCATTTTTACCCCTGAGCAGATCTTTCTCTGGACTCCTCCATGTCTTCCTGTGACATCATTCACTTTTCTTCCCACAAGGCATGCAGTCTTGAAATAATCTGCAATCTAATATTTTTCCATTGCCTTCCATTACCAGATAAACTGCTAAGGTCTGCCCTTAATTATTTTCCAGACTCATCAAAATACAACATTTCCTTTGTATTCCCAGTGACATCACCTTTAACCAAGTCTCCCCATTGGATAGACCATTGGTCACACACCCAGTAATCATTTCTCTGGCTGCCCCCTTTAAATTAATGCTTTGCCAGGATTCTCTATTTAGTGACTGGCCTTGCCCACCCTTTGCTTATACGTCCTTTCTCAGTTTCCCCTTTTCTCCACACTCAGCTACTGAAGGCCCACACATAGCCTCGGCTTGCTGATTTGTCAAACAGGGAAGTTTTTACTTCATTCTTTATGTAGTTGCTATACTAATGTACTTTATCTCTTTAAAACTGTTAGTTTCTTAACTTAGTAACTTTTAGTAATTCCTTATCACCCACAGCATAAAGTCCACCTTCTTTAGCCTGAGATTTAAAACTCTGTGTTCATCTGGCCTCAACGTACCTCTCCAAATTCATCTCCCACTGCTCCTCAACTTAAAGCTTCTATTCTGAAAAACTGGTCTCTCAGGATAAACTATGAATTCAGTCTTCAGATTACAGAGCCTCTGCCCTAGAACACGCTCCTCATTTCTCTCCTCTTGACTCGGTCCTGCCTGACCTTCAAGACTCCCATCAGGCCTCTGTTCTCAGTAAAAGTTGCTTTATTTCCTCAAACACAATAATCTGCCCATTAGATTCTCCTGATCCATTTATTATGTAAATTCTCATGTTGGCTTTTTTATATGCTTCTTTTCATCATTGCCTTTTTTTTTTTTTTTACTTGACTGATTGTAGAGAGACAGAGAGAAAAGGGGAGAGAAGGGGAGGAGAGAGAGAGAGAGGGAAGGAGAATAAAGGAGGAAGGAAGAGGGAGAAGGATTCATTAGTTGTTCCATTTAGTCATGCATTCATTTGTTTCCTGTATATGCTCTGACTGGTGGTCAAACCCTTAACCTTGTCATTTCAGGATAACTCTCTGACTGAGCAAACCAGCCAGGGCTCTTATTTACCTTTTAATGTATATGTTTGATCTCATTCTCTCTATATTGTAAGCATCTGACATAATGCTGTCCTATGAAAATTGTTTGTGGTCGCTGATAATGATGTTGGCTGATGTAGTACCTTTACCAGTTGTCAAGGAACTGGTAGTACCCACATAAGATTTTTGGACAAGGAATAAAATGGTACCACTATCACTCTCTCTGTCTTAAGTGTCTCTTCTTTGAGGAACCTCAGAAATTTGCAAACAGCAGGAGAGAAAAAACTTCTGGTTGCACCATTAACGTATCTTGGTGATGAAATACTCACATGCAAGTAATCAGGAATAAAACCCAGTAGGATTGAGTATGGGTTCATTATAGATGTTCTTTTATCCCTCAGCTTTAACCTACTTTGGCATTTGTCCAAATAACTCTATCTCTGAGGACATCTTTTCCTCCTGTTACCTGCTTGACTTCCAGGTCCCTTCCCTGCTCTGAAGGCTGCTATTTATTACAATTGACCCCTTGTGATTTCTTGACTTCTGACCCAAGTTCATGAATCTGCACCTTATTTACCCACGCTCCTCTCCTACCACCAGGTCTAACAAATATATTTTCAACATTATGATTTCTAGTCATTAAACACTGATACTGCTATTTGAAGACCATTATTGAGAGTCACTTGTGATTTATGATTTCTAATATTTCACGAGTTTCTTATATGCCTGGGTTATATATTTAGTCTGGGTTTTCTGTGTCTTCACAGAGGTACTTCATAGTGACGTACACAACACACAAAATAGTGATGGAAGGAGACTTGACTTGGGGTGGTGAACATACAATACAATATATAAATAATGTATTTAAAAACCCCACTAATGTCAGGCTCAGTCTGTCTTGCAGCTTTACCTCCTGATGTTGGCATGGGTCCAAAAACGAACCAACACTCTGACATACATCTATCTTGGAGGATTAGCTGATGGTATCTGTGAAATTCTCATGGCAGCCTTCTTGCTTAAAGTCTTAGCTGTCTGAAGCCAATTCTCTGATAATATTAGGTTTCTTTATGTGTTCAATAGAAGTAATACAGCAGTATTTATACAGTTTCATCTACTTATCTTGAATATGAAATGTAGGAGCATCAAGTTTGCTGTATATAATTCACTGGGATCTGAAATTAGAGCATCAAAATATGAGTTTCACTGTATTGAGCTGATTCAAGAAGAGTTGGATGGAGCCTATGCGAGGAGTGGAAGACATGCTCAGGTTCCCTGAAAGCCTTCATGAGCCTTAGGAAGCTCTTGGGTGATCAGGTCCCTTGTGAATCCACCCCCCTCCCACGTACACACAGTCCAATTTAGTGACTGGTTGGGGTCAGTGAGCATCAGTAAGGATTACTATTCAAAATAAGCCTTTCTCAGCTCCCCTCCTCACACTTGCCACTGAATATTAAGAAAAATTAAGCATGGAATAACTGAATATCCACATGCAAAAGGATGTAATTGGACCCCTACTTCACACCAGATGCAAAATTAACTCAAAACTAGATCCAAGACCTAAATATCAGAGCTAAAACTAAAACTCTTAGGAGAAAACCTAGGTATAAATTCATGGTCTTATTTTGGGCAATAGTTTCTTCAACATGACACCAAAAGCACAAGCAGCCAATGAAAACAGAAATACTAACTCTGTTAAAATGTAAAACTTTAGGCCTGACCAGATAGTGGTGCAGTGGATAGAGCGTCGGACTGGGACGTGGAAGACCCAAGTTCGAGACCCTGAGCTCGCCAGCTTGACCGTGGGTTTATCGGGTAGGTTTGAGCAAAGCTCACCAGTTTGGGCCCAAGGTCACTGGCTTGAGCAAGGGGTTACTCCATCTGCTGTAGTACCCTGGTCAAGGCACATATGAGAAAGCAATCAGTGAACAACTAAGGTGCCGCAACAAAAAAAAACATTGATGCTTCTCATCTCCCTTCCAGTCTGTCCCTATCTGTCCTTCTCTCTGACTGTCTCTGTCAAAAAAAAAAAAAAAAAATTAAAACTTTAGTACTTCAAAAGACACCACCAAGAAAGTGAAAAAGCAACCCATAGAATGAGAGGAAATATTTACAAATTATATATTGGATAAGGGTCTAGTATCTAAAATATATGAAGATCTCTTTCAACTCAGCAATAAAAAAGACAGATAACCCAGTTTTAAGATGGGCAAATAATTGAAATAGGCATTTCTCTAAAGAAGGTAAACAAGTGGCCAATAAGCAAGTGAAAAGGTGTTAGACATCACTAAACACAGGAAAATGCAAATCAAAATCGCAATGAGATACCACTTCACACTTGCTAGGCTGGCTAGACTCAGAAAGACAGGCAATAATAAGGGTTGACAAGGATATGGAGAAATTAGAACCTATCACACTGCCAGTGACAGTGAAAGTTGGTACAGCCCCTTTAGAGAATAGTTTAGCATTTTCTCAGAAAGTTTGGAATAGAATTACCATGTAAACCAGCAGTGCCACTCTTATGTACATAGAAATTTCAAGAGAATTGAAACAACACCACACAAGATTTGTACACAAATGTTCATACCATCATTATTCGTAACAGACAAAAGAGGAGATAACACAACTGTCCACCAGCTGATGAATGGATTAACAGTGAGGTGGAAAAAAAGTTTGCGCTATTAGATAGTTGTGAGCTTACATAACTTTGTGAATTTACTAAAAACACAAAATTGTGTCCTTTAAAAGAGGTTTTTATAGCATGTAAATTTTATTTTAATAATAAAAACCAGGGCAGTCTGACCAGGCAGTGGCGCAGTGGATAGAGCGTCGGACTGGGATGCAAAAGACCCAGGTTTGAGACCCTGAAGTTGCCAGCTTGTGGGCCCATCTGGCTTGAGCAAAAGCTTGCCAGCTTGGACCCAAGGTCGCTGGCTCCAGCAAGGGGTTGCTCGGTCTGCTGAAGGCCCGCGGTCAAGGCACATGTGAGAAAGCAATCAATGAACAACTAAGGTGTCGCAACGCAATGAAAAACTAATGATTGGTGCTTCTCACCTCTCTCCGTTCCTGTCTGTCTGTCCCTATCTATCCCTCTCTCTGACTCTCTCTCTGTCCCTGTAAAAAACCCAAAAAAACCAGGGCACCCTTGATTGTAAGTCTCTGATGAAAGCTTTCTTTCACTTGCCATTTATAACCAACCCCCCCATATCCTTGTCATGTCAAAATTATTTTCCCATTAAAATTTTTTACTTTTATTCATAAAGGCAAATAGATCATAGCTTCTTTGAAATCTAAAGAGATTTATTTAGCACTCCACATGTAGGCACGAAAGAATAACCCTCTCCATGTTCTCAGGTCACAGGTACAATGACTTCAGAAGCTGAATTTCTGTTGTTCATGGCTTTGAAAGAAATAGAGGTCTTTTAAAAATGGGGCGGGGAGACCCTGAATATCCCACTTTGAATTTTCTTCAATTTTGAAAAGGTAGAAAAACCACCTATGGTGCATTTATTAGAATTTCAATGACAGTATATATGTTTCTCATGCTGTTAAGGACAGAATCCTTACATTTGGGAGCCAGTCTGCATAACCCTCACTTTCTTCATCTGTGGTAGACATCATAGGCCATGCTTAAGTCACACTTTGCATTTCGTCTTCCTTAGAAAGTGAAACTTTATAAGTATCTGGCAAAGCTATGCTAAACTTATTGTGGGTGGAGAGATAAAGACATCTCAAGTGAACTAGAAACCTAAAGCAGAATGGGGACAGTGATTTGCGCAAGGGAGTAGTCTTCTTGTGGTTCACAATATCCAACTAACGACAGGTAGACAAACTTGAGTAGATTAGGCTCTGGTGATGGTAGACTGACTATACACCTTAAATTTACACTGGCAAATTTCCTCATTTTTCAGATAGCTTCAGTTTTTGTTCTTTATCAAGAAACATCTCAACCTTGGGCAGTATGACCGCTCAGCCAGCTTGCTCAGCCAAGTTGATAGGACCAGGTGGAAAGAAAGCTTCCAGAGCTATTAGCGGAGAGTCCAATCTGAAATCTGAGGAGCTGTGGGCTTCATGTCACCTTAGGACCATGCCAAGTCAGCTTCTGAGATTGTGGTTCCTCAGAGACCCCTTACCCAGGATCTCTGGCATCTGCTGGGTGATTTTTTAAGCTTTAGATCTATGACAGACTCTGGTGCCTGTCCTTAGTATTTGGTACACTGCAGTTTCCTTTGCCTGACACATCCTCTCACCCTCTAACTCATCTCTGTTCCTCTTTGTACCTGCTGGGTCCAGAGACATCTTCCCTACTCAATGGGACTAAAGCCTATCCTAGGATTTGGCTGCAGAGTGGGAGTTCTAAGTGAACCTTGTTAAACAACAAATATCTTTACAGTCTAATATTTCTAAATCAATGATTTTCAGCCTATAGCGAGCATCATAATCAAAGGGTGGGTGGGGTTGGGTTAATTAAAACATAGACTGCTGGACTCTACCCCCGGAGTTTCTAGTTCAGTAAGTTGTGAATTTGCACTCTAACATGTTTGAGGTGGTACAGCTGCTGTGGGTCGGGGACCACACTTTGGGAACCTCTTGACTAGAACTTCTCCTATTTGGTCTTTTCTATATTTGTTAAATATGACAATGAATCCAAATAAATGAAGTCTTATACTTCTTAAGTGATTTTGAACCATTTTCTTACAGTTATTTAGAAACATATCTATCTAACGGTATATTTAAATTTTATCAAAGGCTTTTATTTTTTAATAAATTACCAAAGTAAAAATACTCAATATGATTCAATCATAATACCATGTCCATCATTGCTTAGATAATTGAAGTCTTTATTTATATTTCCATATCATGCCTTCTGCCTTATCCTCTTTCAATTTTTCCTTTCCCCCCTCCCTTTTCAAATATTATTTAGTGCCTTCTGTATACCTGACATTGAACAGGGTACAGAGATACATCAGTAAGAAGATAAATAAGAAAGTTTACATTCAAGTCAGACATGAAAAGAGGTGAACACACTGACATGTAGCAGGGATGGTGATGGAAGGTTGTGTGTGCACAGCAGTGAGGGGAGGAACTTAGCAGGAGAGTGGTTGGCTGTCAGGAAGGGTATCCCAGAGTCAGAACGGAAGAGCCAACATAGAAGTTACAGCCCAGTTAGAAGGAAAGGGAATTATAGTAGCATTAATGTTACAGTGGTTTCCTCCCCCCTTTGCAAAGTAGCTTAATTTGCACCCTTGAATAAAAGAATTATGAACTAGTAAGACCTTGAACAAAAATAAGAAAACACAGTGCTCAGTGTTTATACTTTTAAGGGAAATAACTACCATATAATTAATCTATTAGACAATAATTTTGTCAGCTGACAAAACTGTGGAAATATTTTAGGGAAGTGGAAGAAGATCTGTATCCCAGAGTTGTATGAATGGATGGGTTCTGGGACAGGTAGACCCTTTTCCTCCTAAGACTAGTCCAGGAGAGACTCAGAAGTAGGGCTCACTCGGAGAGAGCACACCTTTGCCATGGAAGGGACCACCTTTTTGTCGGCCTTCCTGAACTGGCAAAGGCTGGGAACAACTGCGTGATACTCACCTTGGAAGCATGATCTTTTCATTATGTCCTAATAGTCTAGGCCTGGCTACTTCCCAAGAATCCTTTCTCATGCTTATAAAATGAACACATGTGATTGGACCTCTACTTTATCCAATTATATGACTGCTTCCATGAGTGGACGATCATAAAGCATTAGAAAAGAGCAGGAAAACAAGGTCCACATTGCACAGTTTTTAAGAACACAGCCCTTGGACTTACTCTCGGACAGAACCAAGGCCTAAATCTGTCACTGTCTGCGATTTTGAGCAAATTATATAACACCACCAAGCCTGTTTTCTCATCTGTAAAATTGGAACATGGTGTTACATTATAAGAATAAAACTAGATAACACATGAAAAATGTTGACACAGTTATTAATTCAATGGCAAAATAGCCACAAAGAATAAAAGCATTTGATATAAAAAGCATTTAATCATTCTGGAGATTGCATGGAAAGATACAGTAATCTATCAGTACCCTGTGTTACATCAGGAGTTACATTAAAATTATAAATCAGTTGAGACAGAATCATCCTCAAGCTAAAAGAACCATAAATTTATCAGTATCAACTGATCACGTTAGGAGAATCACGTGATCACAGCTCAACTTTTATTTATTTTTGATGGCCTGGGTTGAATTGGCAGCCTAAACTCACAAACGCCACGGTGAGAAACTGGTTGAAACTTTTCAATAATTACTGAGAAAAGAAAATATTTTGTTTAGTGGGATAAGATTACTTACTCAAGCTAAGTTTGGAAAACTGAGTTTTGTGGTGATGATACTCTTAGTTAAAGAAAAAGCAAATAGACTCCCCCAAGTGGCCAAAACCTGTCAGTTTGCCTGTACAAAGAAATTAGTGTGAGTCTTAGGTTTTACTGGCAGATTTACCTTAAATCTATTGGCTTAAAGAACCTCTGATTTAGAGCATTCATAAATCTGCCTTCTCTGATTTTTGAAAATAAATTTAAGCATTATTATACTAAGTCAAAAAGATAAGTTAAAAGGAGAAATGTTTGAGTCGGGAGGTGCTTACTGCATACCAGGCACTAAGTTATATGCTTTACAAGGATTAGCTTCATTCAGTGGTCACAACAACTCAGTGATATGTACCCACTTTACAGATAAGAAACATGAGGCTGAGAGGGCCTCATGGTGTGTCCAAAGCTTTCACACACCATTTGGCTGGTGAGTGACAAGCAGGGCTTTGAAACCAGTTTCTTAATGAGTATATGACTTAACTCTACTGCCTCACCAGCTGGTTTCAGTTTGCTGTAGAGGATGGTAAAATTACAGGTCAGCCTCCTGTTGTCCAGTGCCTGCTGCTGGTCACCCAGCAAGGTAGACCTAGAGTTTATGTCCCATTAGCAAGACACACTGGAATCCCTGCCTGGAGGAGTAGGTACCGCTTAGTGGGGTTGTGGAGATCTCTGGGCTTCACACAGATGCCCATCGGAGTCTGAGGTGTAGGGTGATCTCTCCATGCCAGGGATGAGCCCCATCTGAAGTGGTGGGGTGCATTACTGGTCCATGTTTCTTTTCTATCTTTTTGCTTGTAGTGGAGAAAGGTGTTCCGGGCTGTTCAACACCAGGATGGGCTTTGCCTCAAGTTGCCATGGGGTGTCTATTCATATTTTATTCTTCGCATGCTTGAAGATAGACCCCCTTCCAGTATGGAAAACATTCATCTCTGAGATTTGAGAAGGCTTTAAAATAATACCTGAATTTCTTATTTTGAATGTTTTACCTTGTTTGGTACGTTTGTTTTTAGTGCATTTTATGTGTTTTCCCCTAATTCTGTGTGAAGAGGCTGCATGGCCGGGTGCAGGACCCAGCCTGTGTACACTTTGTGGTCCAGACTTCTGGGTGAATGCAGCCATGCAGAGCTTCCCGGGCCTGCGTGGAACTCGGGCTACGGTCACACTTATTGAGATTGCAGGGCTGGCCAGTTGAGCTCGTTCTCCAAACCACCTGAAGTAGGTTGGCGTCAGTGTTTTAGTAACTCGTAGAAAAGAAGAAATTTTTGTTTTCCAAGAATGCTTGGGAAATTGTGCATAGAAATTCCTAGCTGGACTATGAATTTTCTTTCATTTTACTATGGTTACTACTAAAAAATAAACACAATGAGCCTGTACCATCTAATGATAATTAAAAGCAGCAATGTGAGTAGAGTGTGCTTTTACTAATCCTGGAGAGATAGAGAAGGTGACATGGTTGTTAAATGGTTGTTTCACCTCTTTCTCTTTTTCCCTCTCTCACACGTGTGCTGTACACCTGTAAATTTTTAAGAGATGATAGGATATGTTTGATATTAATACTAAATATATGTACTAAATATACTGTTCCAAAACAGTCGTAGATATAGTCTGAAAGTTATGTATATTTGTACACATGATACCTTATATGTTTGTGGTTCATATACATTACCCATAACAGCCCTAATAGTAAGTACTCGTAAATCTCCATTTTACAGATGAGGAAACTGAGATACAGGTTAGATAACTTGTCAAGATCACATATATGGAGATGACAAGTGGTGAGGCTAGTGTTTCCGTTCTTACACACCAGTCTATGCTTCTCCATGATTAGACGCTCCCTGGGTGACTCAGGAGGCACGTCAGCCTTCTGTAGTAACTCAGAAGTCACCAACAAGAACCTTAGGTAGGGGTGTGGCTTAGTGGCAAAGCACTAGACCAGGACTCGGGACAACAGTATTTCAGGTCCAGGTCTTACTTCCCTCATCTATAAGCTGTTGATGAAGGTGACATCTGCCTGTACTCCTCACAAGGTGAAAGACTTCTGAAAACACTTCAAGTATTACAGAAATATTCAGAAATGTGTTTTACATGGTCACAGTTCATTTGGGAAATCCAAGCAAAAATGATCACTGCTAGCCAATGCCTCTCTGCTCTGCTGTGCTACATCAGTGTGTCTTTAGCAATTTCACATGCTTGTTTGTGTTGGTTACTTTTCTGGAGAAATGAGAGATGTTATATTCCCCCTTGGAATATCTTCTCATTGCTGGCACTCCATTCAGGAATCAGTTCTCTCTCTCTCTTTCTCTCTCTCTCTTTATTAAGTGAAAAGCAGAGAGACAGACTCCCTCATACGCCCTGACCAGGAACCACTAGGCAAGCTCCCTACCAGTCAATGCTCTACCCATGTGGGGCTACTGCTCTGTTGCTCAGCAGCCAAGCTATTTCAGCGCCTGAGGCTAGGCTATGGAGCCATCCTCAGCACCCAGGGCCAACTTGCTCAAACCATTTGAGCCATGCCTGTGGGAGGGGGAGAGAGAGAGAAAGAGAGAGGAAGAGAAGAAGGTTGTGGAGGGGTGAAGAAGCAGATGTTTGCTTTTCCTCTGTGCCCTGACCAGAAATTGAACCTGGGACTTCCACATGCTGGGCCAGTGCTCTGCCACTGAGGCAACAAGCCAGGGTCTACATTTCTCTTTTCTTCACATTTGAGAAGGATACTTTTGTCCTTTTTGATACTTTTGTCACCTAAGAGACTAGAATTTTATATTACAAATGAAAATTCCTTTTATGAACTTAAGTCAAGAAAAATCAAAGATGCTCAGAGTGGAAGGCATCTTATCTGAGCTGGACTGAGACCTTGTTTACAGATAGAAAACCTTAGGGTCAGCATGAGGGAACTGGCTGACATCACCCAGAAAATTAATGCCAAACTGGCCCAAGAACCCAAGAGCCTGAACTTCCAGCCAGGGTCAGTTCTACTTGCTCCCCCTGACACTTGTGTTGAAAGCTGGGGGCACTGGCTGTTTGTTTGCCCTTTGTTTTATTCCTGATAGCTCTTTGGCATGAAATGCTTTCCCTCTCTAAGCATTTGTTCTTTGTTCCTTACAGACGAAGACTACATAAACTGGGAGTGTCGAAGGTTACCCAAGTGGATTTCCTGCCCAGGGAAGTAGTATCCTATTCCAAGCAGACCCAGACTCCTCTGGCTACACATCAGTCCGAAGGTGAACTATGCCTTTTGTTTACTTTCCATATTATCCTCGGAAATATTGTCAGAGAGTCACATGCTTTTGTTGAATTCATATTTTACTATAAGAGTTCTTCAAAGAACACAAACATAATGACACATCAAGGGTTTAAGTCTTCTTTGTCTCTGATTTTGAAAGCTCTGGGGAAGGAATCCAGTGGTACTCCTCCAAAGGGCCTATGAACTTTACTCTGGACTACTTAGTGAGGTCACACGTTGTCAAAACTTGGGGTGGGAGAAATCATCAAAAGGTGATGTAATAGAAATATTTCCGATTTTTTTTTTTAATTTTTATTTTATTCATTTTAGAGAGGAGACACAGACTGAGAGAGAGAGAGAAAGGGGGGAGGAGCTGGAAGCATCAACTCCCATATGTGCCTTGACCAGACCAGTGCAGGGTTTTGAACTGGCGACCTCAGTGTTCCCAGGTCGACACTTTATCCACTGCGCCACCACAGGTCAGGCCTATTTCCGAATTTTTTAACATTAGGATTCATCATTTGTAGGAGTCAGTGAACTACAGCCTACTACCTGTTGCTCAAAATAGTGTTCTGGAATACACACACACCCAGGTATATTTGTTTACCTAGTTGCTTTCTGGCTACAATGGTAAGGTTGAGAAGTTGTAACAAAGAATTTATGGCTCACATAGTCCAAAATCCTTACTATAATCTGGTGCTTTACAGAATAGCTTTTCTGACCTCTGATTTTCTTTGCCAATTCAGATGACAACATGCTAGCGTGTCTTGCCATAATTTAAAAGCCTTTCAATGCAAGCACAGCAAAGGTGAGTGGGACTTGACTCAGGCCTCCTTCTTACATACAAAAAAAAAAATACCTCAAGTGGAAAATTTGTATTAAAATCTCAATGGGTCAGAAACAACAACAGCAACAAACAAACAAACAAATGCTTATAAGAGATGTTGAAGCTGATAAATCAAAATACTTCCTGGAAGTCAAAAATTACACCAAAGCAGAAGCGGGACTAGTGTATACTTAAAATAGGATAAGTAAAGATTGCCTTGTTCGAGAATAGCATTATCATTATAACTAAGCATGTTCTTTATTTACTTAATGTTTTTTATTGCTGGTGTGGCGATGAGGATGTTCAAATTCTAGTTTCACTGTTTTATGTAGTGAATACTGTACAAAAGCCACGACATGAAGTGATTCATATTTCCTGCTTGGTTTACGGCACATATACAAATCAGTGCAGTTCAGTTTGTGCAAAGCTACTTTGTTTCAAACATATAATGTCAAAAGCAAAATGAAATCTGATTTCTTGAGAACCTCCCCCGGGTAACGCTGGCTGGCGTGGGGATGATTCCTTGGTAGCAGGAACTCTCCATTTTTCAAGTCTGACAATGAAATGAATTTTTAGAAGCAAACCAGTAGCACCCTCTGGCGGTGAAATCTTACAGTGCCCACGGCAACAAACAAGAGACCTGTTTATTAACGTAGCAGAAAGTTAGAAAAACCTTTGGGAGTTCATCTAGTCTATGCTTGGGCCTCCGGGCAGATCTGGAAAATCGTTGAAAAACAACCTCACCGCCCAACCCAAACATTTATTTGAGTTAATTTGCTGCCAGAGGTATTTGCAGACCGTAACCTGAGGTATGTTTATTTAGCCCGAAATTTGACTCATAACATAAAGTTACACAACTGAAATAGGAGGAGTCAATTCTTTTTCTTTTTAACTGTGTAGATTTCAGATATTGGAAAAAGTACAGAAATATTTACAAGGGCAGATAAATTAAGGAAGAACAAGCATCAACTCCAAAACTTTTAAACTGGACACATCAAAAGGAAAAGTCGGTGCATTCCATTTTATTACTGCAGAGAGAGCTTGGGAGCCCTCGTTAGGCTGTGGTCCCGGCAGCGGAGAGAAGGAATTTATTTCTCAGCCATTGGCAGAAGTCCGTTCTGTTTTGTTAACCAGACTCATAGAGCGTTTTGTGGTGAGGGGTGTCTCAGCAGTTCAGATTCCTCAATACAGACCTGAACTCAACACCAGCTGCTGTCATTCTCAACATTAAAGCCATCAATAACCGATAGGTTTAGACTTTAGATTGGGGTTCAGTAAATTGTGCTCTCACCACAGATGATCCCTTCACCTTTGGCTGCCCGGAGTCGCCCAGCCACCTGGCTGATGGAGGTGCCAGGGCCTACCTTTCGCCTGCTCTGTGAGGGGAGAGGGCAAAGGGAGAGCTAGGCAGCAGTGGGCAGTCGGCACAAGGATCTATCACGCGCCGGGTTTGGGTTGGCTTCCAGTTTGGGGCTTCCAGTTGATGGCTATCTTGAGGCAGGAAACAACAAACTACTGAATGTATGACACAGTGAGGCTCGTGAGTGGATAATATTTCAAGCTGCGATGCATGTAAGATTCACTTGAGGTCATTCTTGCCCATAGTTTATGAAGAAATGATGATTTTTTTTATGTCATTATGCAACTATGGAAAAGTTAATATATTCAAACTAATGATCTCGGAGCATCGATCTGTTCTACTTTTAAAAGAGTTCTTGTGCACTTTATTTTACATGTTCCCATTTTATTCTTTAAAATGAAAGGAAAGGTACTTGGGATTTGCCTAAGTTTAACTCTTTTCTCCACTATGTACTAAAATGAACATCTTAATTTGTGATCATAATGACTTGTTACAAGAAACACTCCAGGGAATGATTTAAACCAGGAAAATTTAGGAATGACATCTGCATAAACATTGTTTTTATTGTTGTTGTTATTGTTGTTTTCCATCTAAGTTTAGACCTAACCTCTCTGCTTACCTGTCATTAGTTGCAGAAAAAGAAGGCTGAGAATAGGAAACACTGATTTCGGGATAGTACGATCTCTCCAACCCACAAATATTTTAAACATGTGCTTTTTATTCCCAAGTAGTAAGAAATGAAAAAATATATATATATGGATCCCTGCCAAACTACCTCAGCTTTGCCTGTTAGTAATGCCTGCCTCCTTTTCCTAACCATGAGGTCTTGATGTTAGTTAGGAAGCCTGTCTTCTGCATCTTTATTATAGTGGGTAAGTTACAATCATAATAGACACCCAACAAGTGCTGTTGAATGACAAAGATAATACCAGACATCTTAGAAACTCCCAAGTTCTGCAATGCCCCTAAAGAGTGAGAATTTAGTTACATACTGGAAAGATGCCGACCAACCTGGAGGAAGCAGGGAGAAGAGGGGAGTTGTACAACTTGCAGATAGTTTTGAAGAGTTCTTGGAGCTTCCTCTTCTTTTCATGGTATCTTATAAATGCGAATTTAGTGACTTCCTCTTGGTCACTTCTCTCCCTTCACTTTCCTCCCATGCTTTATTCCTTGTATCTAAGACAGACCAGTTTTCTTGCATTTTCCAGGGTGCTGAGCAGCTTCATGCCCCAGTGCACTTGCACATACTGTCTCCCTGCCTGGAATACCCCGTCTTCTGCTCACCTTCCTTCAGGGCCACAATCAAGGGTCAGCTTCTTGGTGGTTCCACTTCTGGTTGACATTCCCCCTCATATGGACACAGTTCATTTCCCCTTATCATGCTGTTTAATTATTATTTAAATGTCTACCTTTTAGACTGATCTCCTTGGAGGTAGGGTGTGTGTGTGTGTGTGTGTGTGTGTGTGTGTGTGTGTATGTATTTACCTCCAGGCTCAACACAGTGCCTGGCTAATGAAAGAGCTCAATGGATACCAATGGAAGAAATGAAATAAAAAAATTATCTTAGAGGAATAGAAAAGAAGGAAGAGAAAACGCTTGTAGGACTTCAGGGAAGATGGAGTAGGATCCACACATTAAGGCTACATTGGTCTTTATGAGGATTTTTAAGGAAAAGTTATGAAAGAGAGATTGTGTGGGAGGGGAGTTTAATGTTTCTCTGCAGCCATACCTTTATTTCAGTCCCCAGGCTGTTGCAGACACTGACTACCCATGAATGGGCAACAGTTATGAGAACTGAAGGAGAAAGTCCTTGAGGCAGCCTGGGTTGGACCAGGATAGCGCAAAGCCATCATCAAGCTTTTGCTGTACAGAGGTACTAATTAAAGTACTTCAAATTTGGAACAGGTATGCAGGAAGGTGGCTAAGGAGGGCTCTTGTTTCACCCTTGCACTTAAAAATATATATATTTTCTTGGTTGGTTGAGGAGAATATCTGCTTTGGCTTCACATTCTTCCAGCACATGCTGAATAGAGAAGCTGTAAATATATAGTTGCCCTTAATGGTCCAGCACTGTCCAATAGAAACATAATAAGCCACTGTTAGTTTTAATAATGTTTTATTTAAACCAGTATGTTAAAAACATTATTATTTCAATATGTAATCAACATGAAAACTATCAATGAGATATTGTATATTCTTTTTATATTAAATCTTCAAAATTTGTTTTGTATTTTATACTAACAGTGTATCCCAATTCAAACACTTCATTTTTATTGAAAATGCTTGAACTGGAACAAGATTGTATAAAATTACAATTGAAAATGTAGATATATATACCACCATCATTCCAAATGTATTTAAAAGCTTTTCAATAATCAAACTGAATATCAGTTTTAAAATTTAAACTTAAATTAATTAAACTTAAATAAAAGAAAAAAAATTCAGTTCCTTAGTTGCATTAGCTACATCTCAAGCATTCCAGAGCTGCATCAGCTAGTGACCCCTGTATTGGACATCTCAGTTCTACCACAGCCCATTGTCAGGGCCAGAAGCTGAAAGCCACAAAGCCAGCCTGATTGTCACTTCACCTCAGCTTGGCAGAGGGCCTTGGGTGAGAAGACCTCTTTGACTTGTAGAGAACTACTCCAAGTTCATGATAACATCATAGATTCTCTTCCTTTTTGTGAGGTCAGCCATATCCAAGTTCAGCCATAACAGCTTGCTAGATAGTTGGGCAGAAGCCAAGTTGTACCCTCTGCAGGGCAGATCCAAAGTAAAGCTCATCCTGTCATCAGTTTGGAAACCCCTTTGGGCTTTCTCTTCGTAGTGAATAGTTCACATATTCACTGGGATATTCCTTGCTTTTACCCTCTCTTCATGCTGCCTGAGGGACTACCAAAGACCATGTATGACCTGCTTGTTAGGTAGCTACACCTCTGCTGGTCCTGTCTGCCTCTCCTTCTACATGAAGTGAGGAGAGATCGAAATTAAGATTTGAGTTCTCAAGTGCCAACAGTTGGATTTCTAATGCTTCCTAAAGTGGGGGCTGCAGGAGCCTTATTCTTTCATACAAAATTGCCAAATGAAGTAATGTAGAGAGTCTAAGTGGAAATATTGATTTGAAACCTTAAGTTTGAAATCAGATCATCCTTAGAGATACAGTTTCCTAATGGAAGTCAATTCTGAAAAACCTGGAGATGACTTGGGAGAAAACAGGCTGTGGTGTTAATACGTAATCTTGACTCTAGCTCTTCAGTTGGCTTCCAGTTTTCTGCACCTTACACTCTTTCTCTAAAGTTATTATTTAAAGCAGCCCCATGTATTTGGAGACAAGCCATGGTGGCATCTGGGTTGCAAATGACAAATCCCTAGTGAAGATGACACATGCCAATCTTATTTTTAGCTTCTGTTCCTTAGATAAAAACTGACACTATTCCAGGGAGAGATTGACATCACCATTTTTTGCTTCCTTGAAATATGCCTGCTATTTCCCCTTTGACACTGGCTTAAAGTGTTAATCCTCTTTCAGAACAAACTGTAGAGCCTCCAGGCCCATGTTAATGAGGTCAGGGATTGAGGGATCCTCTCCAGGGAGATTAGTTTTCTTTACACAATGTTAATCTCATATCTTGGCAAATCTCTTGAAAGACAAGAAAAAAAAAAGCATTCTAAGAGATAGACATTTCAGGCATTATTTCTTAAGATATTATTTTATTGAGTAGTGAGAATGTCCTGGTTTAAAAAACAAACAAACCATTTTCTCTATCTCCAAACCACTTTTTCAGCTATTAGTCAGGAGGCTTTATTTTTGTTCTTAATTTAGGTTAGACAATAAAATGATAAAACAATACTGACTTTGCTGCTAGCCAGTCTTGATATTCCAGAGAAGAAACCTTTAATCTTTTTGTGGGTTCAGAGGCAAACCAACACCTGTCTCTCAAAAGAATAATAACATAATGAAGAGGTTATGCTATTGCTCTAAAATCTAAGGACCTCTCCTGTGATTTCCTTTTAGAGTCATCGATACTATGGGCATCATTGGATCAGCCGGACTATAATTTCTAAGCAGTATAGCCACTTAGAAGTAGAAGCACTCTGGGTTACCTGGTACAATGGATATCATAAGTACATGCAAATGTTGAATATGTTGTCTGCAAAAGCCAGCATGGTCCACTAAGCAGTATGACTCTTAGCATAACAGAAACAAGGTACTTGCCATATACTTTGGAGTTTACCAGACCACTAAACCTACAGATACTTTCCTGAAGTAGCAGGTCTCTATATCTTTAAAGATTTTTCTTCCATCCTCTAGCCTACTGTAAGGCCAGTATTCACGGCCATTATCACAGCTGCCTGGCCCATGCAGGTTCGCATTAGATTTGGACAGACGGTAATGAAACAACAGAGCAAAGAACTGGTGAGCCATCAGCTTTAATTCTAGCTTGTATCCGGCGGGCAAGCAAAAACACACACTGGGTTCCAAAACCCACACATTCAGTGCTCACAAAGCTACTGACTTATCCGAGTTTCCTAGAATCAAAGGTTTCTAGCTCACCAGACTTATTCACCTCTGTTCCCCATCTCTTTCTCTCTGCACAAACTCTGCACAAACTGGCTTCTTCCTCAGCACTCTGCTATCTTGGCTGCTTCTCCTCTCCTCCACGTGGCCTTAATCTGCTCTCCTCTTTAATGCTAACCTCAGGAAACAGAGAGAGCAAGCTCCCAGTCTGTCCCACTTTATTGTGTAGAAATCCAAACCTTTAATCCAATCTACAAACAAGGAAGTCTCTGATACAAAGTCACTTATCTGAGGCATAATGGGAGGATTCCTCATGAGAGTGCACCACCCTACATCATCCAAATAGTCAAGGGTGTGGGGAAAAGCTTACTCTTAATACTAAGCCTCAGGCCAGGGGTCCCCAAACATTTTACACAGGGGTCCAGTTCACTGTCCTTCAGACCGTTGGAGGGCCGCCACATACAGTACTCCATACACTGACCACCAATGAAAGAGGTGCCCCTTCTGGAAGTGCGGCAGGGGCCGGATAAATGGCCTCAGGTGGCCGCAGTTTGGCCCGTGGGCCATAGTTTGGGAACCTTTGCCTTAGGCTATAAGGTCCCGGCCTGCCCACAGCCTGTCTCCCAACACACATTAACATCAACAGACTTCCACGTGGGCAGCGCCATCTTTATCAAAGTGAGCATAATATATTTTATCTGCCCAACACCTACCTATGTCGTAAAATATTAACGGTACCAATCCAACTTACTGTCCAGGTCCTGCTGGCGTGACACTCTACATTGTAGGTAAGATGATAAAGATCTACAGTTAGAACCACAGAGCTGGCTCAACCCTGAGGTCAGATGATGGAGATGCCAAGAGAAATGAGATGGGTCTCTCTTAGCTGTCAAACAAGGCTTCATGTAGAATGTGGTCTCGGGGTACTCCCAGGCCTCTGCATTCTCCCCTATATTCAATTTGCTATTATTTCCTGGATGGCACTTTCACTTTCACATAAATAAGCTGGTGAGGCTGCAATTCAGCAGAATGAAGTCATGGAACCCACAAAATTTTAAATTTGCGTTGGATTTTGGCAGATCTTTATGTAGACATTTATCACAACTGGAGAAATTCCCTGGGCCTATGCCTTGAGCTCAAATAAAGAGATTTGAGCTTGTCATCTCTTCTTTAAGCTGTCCGGTCCCATCAGAGGCCGCTGCCTCACCCTAACATCTTTAAATTCTTCATGCCATTCACACTATTCAGTGGCAGTGACAGTTTGATCCCTTAAATCCTTCTTTTCAAAAGACACTTCATTAAAGATCACCACAGAAGAAAAAGAAATCATCCAGTGATTTGTTACGGCTGACGGGTTCCCATTCCTGAGCTCCAACTGATTTTCATTTTCTTTAGCCTCTTTTAGAGTACATAACCAACCCCCATGCCCCAAGTGACTGGCCTCTGATACCAATTTCTGTACCAATCTGCATTTGTGGTGGGCAGCGATGAAAACTAGCTTTGGCTAACTTAAATAGAAAAGAGACTTGCTGGAAGGATAGGAGGTAGATAGAATTGAGGAGAAGTTGGAGAATTATGTCAGAAAGAGAAAGAAGGCAGCCCTAATGCTCAATGACTGTACTTGGAAATAAGGCTCATGGGAAATAATTAGGGTTAAGTGAGGTCATCAGGGTAAAATCCTAACCTGATAGGATTGGTGGCCTTAGAAGAGGAAGAAAAAAGAGCTGTCTTCTTCTCTCCACGTGCGTGCCCTGAGAAAAGGCCACGTGAGGACACAGTGGAGGAGTCAGCAAGCCAGGAAGAGAGCTCCCACGAGAAACTGAATCGGCCAGTAACTTGATCTTGGACTTCCCAGCCTCCAGAGCTGTGAGAAAATGAGTTGCTATTGTTTAAGCCGTTTAGTCTATGGTATTTTGCTATGGCAGCCAAGCCAACGGCAATAGCATCTAACACAGCAACGTCATGCACCGAACCTGTTCAGCGTGGTAAGAAGACCTAGGCCTCCCGGACTTCCTGTCACTGGACAGTCATCATGCTCGGGATTTAAACTCTGTAGTCACTGCCGCATTGTAGACCTCTACCTCTCCTGGCACGTTGACAATGCTCCCTCAAGATTTAAAGAGCCACGTGGAAGTCCAATAGCAAAGCCCCATGCCCTGCATTAGCTATGAGGGGTCACGCAGAGAAGCCACTACCCTGTCCCTGCTTCCATAACCTTAGGGGGGGGGGCTGTGACTCCACCTGGACCTAGTTTGGTGTGCTCCTCTCCAACAGAAGGTGTTCAGATACTGGGAAGCCAACAGTAGACATCTAAAATAATGCCCGCTCTAGTGTGAGAAGAAAAAAGGGTAGGTAAAGAGAAAAATTATAGAAACTATATTTATTATGTGCTCAGCACACTTATGTGTCGTTGCACATGCCGTGTTGCTACAGAATTCACTCGCCTTATAAATCAGAAGTGCGGAGGGAATGCTACCCTTTCCTTCTGTCCTCGGTTGCCTAGAACCCTGCTGGCTGTCGGGAAAATGGGAAAAGTGTACAAAGGGAAGCAACCTTAGCACCATCTCTTAATTAATTAATTAATTAATTAATTTTATTTTAAACAGACTCAGTTGGTATGTTCAGTTAAAATTGGATGGAAGTGCTTGAATTCTCATGTCATCTCATCCTCACCTACTTTTCTCCCTAAGGTCATGGCCAAGGATAGAGGGGAGAGAGGTGAGGTGTCCACGACCTCGCGACCTTGGTGAAGTTGCGGGGATTAGAGGCACTCTGGCCCCATGCCAGGTCTTTCCAGTATGCTGGCTGAGTGCTGCTGCTCTCTGACATGTCCTCTGTGCCCTGGGACGCTGGCACCCTCTGCTACAGGGTGCAGCTGGCGAGATTGTGGCTGTCCTTTTGGCTTGGCAATGTTCTTAGGGAACACGGGCCACTTCCCTCTCGAGGGTTTGGTCTCCTCTCACTTTTGCTGTCTCCTGACTTTGAGTCATACCTGCTCTCTATACAGGGCATGGCTAGCCCATGCCACATAAGCCCTTATCCCACCCCAGCGGGTCCTGGCAGACTGGCTCCCAATTCGGTGTCTGTGCTTCATGATCTGAAAGAGGCTCAGAAGCTCTCACCAGTTATCTCTGTCTCATCATGCCAACCAACTCCAGCGAGGCTGGGTCACCTTGTGGGGAATGAGACCTCTTGCTTAATGGTCGCCTCCTAGATTCCCAAACAAGGAATATGGTTTAGGGCAGTGGTTCTTAACCTTTTTTGAGGTACCGAACCCACCAGTTTCATATGCGCATTCACCGAACCCTTCTTTAGTGATAAGAAAATATGATTTTTTTTCCAAATTCAAGACATAGGTATATGTTTTTTTACTGGTGCACAAAATGAGCCATGCATGAACATCACCTTGCTCAAAGAACAAAACCAACAAAGTGCATGAACTCACAACAAATTACGGTATTACTTTATTCTGGCCTCCGCGGCAGAGGCTTCTCCGAACCCCTGAGACCAACTCATCGAACCCTTAGGGTTCCATAGAACCCAGGTTAAGAACCACTGGTTTAGGGGGTCCTGTGTTCATTGCTCTACTCAGTTATCTAACATTCTACCTTTTCCCATGCTTCTTCCCAGAAAGTGGAAATCCAGATAGGTCTGAAAACTTCTCTCTTCTTCTCCCTAAATACTCCTTTTCTTGCCATTCATTCAGAAGTCAATTTTGCTGCCATTAGGGCCAGAACCCAACACCAATTTCCCAAGTGACCGTCTTCTGATACCAGTTTCTGTACCATCGACTTGGGGAAGAAAGAGACAGAAGGAGTGATCATTATGGTTTTTGACATTATGGTAAGACAAAAGAATTTGCAATATCCTTTTCTACCTTAATTAAACCTAGTTCTCATCCTACCGTGGGATTTCAAAAATCCAGGGTGTTTTTAGAAGGAAGTTGAATCTTCAGCTCTTTTATTTTCATTTTTCTGTATAAGATTCCAGCAAATTCTGTAGCATATGAATGCCCTAGGTAGACTAGAGTGAAGATCACTATGTTCAGAAAGACAAATAGAAAAGCACATTAATAATTTTCAACTGTAACTTTCACTGTACAGCAAAATGAAGAGAATGTTGTCTCTATTCTGTTGTCTCTATGATAGAGTCAAGAAATATCAGGATTAAAGAAGACTATAGGGTTTATCATACCTTTTATTCCCTTGAGAATTATAATTGATATGTTGACTAACTCAAGAAGTATGTAACATTTCCACTTCCAACATGGCAACATGGGGAGCTCTGTGGATATGCTTTCCAGTAAAAGTAGTGAAAATTATTTTAAAAAATAACAATTTAAAGTCTCTGGTAATGGTACCAAGGGCAGACAGCAAATGAAAAAAACATTTATTCAAGAAAACTTGGTAAAAACAGAGTCTGTGGTGTTTGAATCAAAGCCTACTCCCTTCCTTCCCAATCCCAGTTTAGCTGGAAGCACACTCCACTTCTAATGAATGCATCAAAGAATCTCTACCCAGCTCCCAGTTGAAGGGCTACTGTATCTTCCAAGGAGAAGCAATATACTAGCTTTTCCACTTCTGCCCCAAGCTACCTGTTAAAGAGCCTAAATTCCAAGCAAGTACAGTGAGATGTGGGTATTTTCTTCTTCGATCCAGTCCTAACTTGATGGATGGGAACTTTATCTTGGGCTCAGCCTGCTAAATATACTGGAGCCCCAGTCACCGTCACCCCAAGTTCATGTGTAAAACAGAAGCTCTGTTCAGGGAGAGCCAAATAGATCAGAGGCTACCCTGCTCCAAAAGATGGGATGTCACTGAGAGAGAAGTATGCCACTGTTCCCTCCCCTAGCCTCACTCCTGGCTCAGAGATTTGCCCAGGGGAATAAACAGTCCATCAAAAAGTTCAGAATCTCTTCCCAAAGCAGCCGACTTTCTCTGCAACAGAATGTGGGTCTGATTAATCCTGAGGCTAGTCTCAAAACAATGGAGGCTGTGGTATAAAGCTATTAGGAAGCCACTGATAGAGGCGTTTGAGATAGGAGCTGACCAGTTTCTCAGACAGAACCAGGAAAACAGACAGCTAAGAAGACCGTTCTTGGGAAGAAAAAAATCTTGACTGATCTAAAAAACTCCCTGTATGCCAGGTGGGTACTAAATTTATCAGGGAGATCACTTTGTAAATTCCATATAAATGTCTAACCACTATGTGGTATACCTGAAACTGATATAAAATAATACTGTATTTAAATTGTAATTAAGGTAATGAAAATAATAATGCATTTTTAAAAAATAAAAAATTATCCCAGCCTGACCTGTGGCAGCACGGTGGTTAAAGTGTCGACCAGGAACACTGAGGTCGCTGGTTCAAAACCCTGGGCTTGCCTGGTCAAGGCACATATGGGAGTTGATGCTTCCTGTTCCTTTCCCCTCTTCTCTTTCTCTCTTTCTCTCTCTCTCACCTCTCTCTAAAATGAATAAACAAAACAACAACAAAAAAAGGCATAATAAAATATTTAAATATAAAAATTATCCTTCTGAAGGAGCCTGAATTTAACAAAATTTGTGTCCCAAGGTACTGCTTGGTGTGGTCAAGGACAGGGACTGCAAAAGACTGTCATCCCAGGATGACTGTGTACATGCCCAAGGCTGCACCCTTCTGGGAGCAACATCAGAGGTTTCACGCTATGGGGGGTGGAGACAACAGACTAAACCAAATAATGCAATCACTAAACAAATAAACAAGCAGATAACAGTTACCAACCCCTGAAGAAGGGGAACAGGATCAACCAGTATCCAAAGAGTCTATATTATCAAAAATAGTTAGTTTCCAACAACAATAAAAGAAAAAATGAGGCATACAAAAAAAAACAACAAAAAAAAACCCTGGCAAGTCAGACGGGAAAAATAATGTAGGCAAAAGAAATTGCCCGTGAGAGTGACCAGATGTTGGGTATACTAGATAAAAACTTCAGGGTCATAGTAGTAGTAATATCTATCTATCTATCTATCTATCTATCTATCTATCTATCTATCTATCTATCTATCTATCGAAGTAGAAATTATATATATATATTGCCTGACCAGGCGGTGGCACAGTGGATAGAGTGTTGGACTGGGATGCAGAGGACCCAGGTTTGAAACCCTGAGGTTGCTGGCTTGAGCACAAACTCATCTGGTTTGAGCAGGGCTCACCAGCTTGAGCCCAAGGTCACTAGCTTGAGCAAGGGGTCACTAGGTCTGCTGTAGCCCCCTAGTCAAGGCACATATGAGAAAGCAATCAATGAACAACTAAGGAGCCGCAACGAAGAATCGATGTTTCTCATCTCCCTTCCTTTCTGTCTGTCCCTATCTGTCCCTCTCTCTGTCTCTGTCACACACAAAAAGAAACCAAATATAGATTTGAAAAGTACAAAAACTGAAAAGAAACATTTATCAGCAGTCACAACAGTAAATTGAACTGACAGAAAAAAGAATTACGCGCACTAAATGTTAGATTGATAGAGCATTCAATCTGAAGATTAGACAAAAAAGATACAAAGGAAGTTCTACAGCTTGGGAGGAAGTGGTCCCAGACAGTAAATCAAATCCACTGGAAACAAAAAGCACAATTAAAGGTAATTATGTAACTATAAAAGATAATATAAATGCATATTTTTCTTTTTTTTCTCTTGATTTAAATAGCAATTTTATAAAACACTACACAAGGCACATAATTACATATATTACTGGGCCTGTAACACATAGAAATGTAATATATTTGCTAATAAGAGCACAAAAGAAGTGGGTGGGAGCAAAGATGCATTTGGCCCTAGAAAATGATTCCAAATAGTAATTTGAATCAACAGGAGCAAATGAAGAAAATCAGATACTAAAGTTAAATAACAAAAGCTGTAAGTATAATAATTGCTCTCTTTTCTACTCTTAACTTTTTTAAAATATATAAAATATAAAGAAATAAATATAACAATGCATTGTTGGCTTTGTAACATGTTTAGATATATTATGTAGAACAATAACAGCATAAAAAGAATGAAAGAGCATAAGAGCTGTATAGGTGTAACATTTTTGTAGGTCATTGGAATTAAATCAATGTAAAGCTAAAGCAGATTCTGATCCGTTAAGATGTATATGGTAAACCCTAGACAACCATAAAGAAAATAACAACAACAAAACTGAAAAAACCATTAGGTAATTAAAATATTATATTTAAAATATTCACTTAATATAAAAGAAAGCAATAAAAGGGTAATAGAGGAACAACAACAAGAAGAAGACATGAAGACATGGAAACAAACAAAATAATGGCAGGTATCAATCCCACTACAGTATAGTATATTAGTGAGTGGGCACGCTGGTGAAACCAGACCTGCTGGATAAGGACTGATAGGGTCCTGGCTACAGAAGAAACACATGCCAGGTGTGAGTGTGACAATGCAGTAGCAGTACAGGTATACCTCACAGCACTTCACTTTGTGCTTCACAGATGTTGCACTTTTTTTTTTTTTATAGAAATTGAATGCACGACCCTCTGCCAGCAAAACAATTGTGGCCTGCTTTATTGTGTTAGTTTAGTATCTACCCCATAATATCTCCAAGGTATGCCTGGACAGGCAAGAAAATTATAACCAAAGTATTGGGAAAGCAGTGGGGAAAAGCGGCTAAAATCCTAAGGTGGCAGAAAATATTGCATGTGAAGGTAGCATGGTGTCAAGGAACTGATGGTATATGGGAAGTGTCCTAAAAATGACAGTATGAGGCTGTCTGTAATAGAAATATATCTTGAGGGTCAGCTGAACTCGATTAGTGACTGTCAACATTGTGGTATTGAGGAATCTGAGTCTCCATTCTCCCTCATCTCAAAGACGTCTTCCGTGGGCAGAAGGCAGGAAGCCAGCATGCGTTTCATGAGCAACACTGGTTGAAACCATTTCTGAGGCAGGAGCAGTGGTGAGAATGTCAGCATACCACTCACATTTTATTATACAGAGACTATGCAGTAACTATTTTCAGTGCATTGTTATTTAAAGAAATACATAACTGTCCATTATTTTTCTTTGCTGATTTGCTATAGTCCATAGCAACTAGCATTAAAACTCTTAAATGAAAAATGGGACATATTTGGGGGGTAGTAAGGAAGTGAAGAACAACCAATTTCAGAGGAGAGGAGCTGCAAAAGTAGGGTAAGTGATGGCAAACCCAAATTGGACAGAGAAGGACACTCTTCTCTGGTGGCATAAAGCAAATAAGAGAGCTGTAAACCAATAACTAGTCACGGACATGGAAGTGGAGGCTGCATTAGTCTCCATACATGTTACACAGACAAGGGGTTTAGATCTGGACATCCAGTCAAAAGAACTGAAAATTCAACCATACGCCCTGGGCTTTATGGGAGGGGGATGGGTACAGTATGAAGAATATGCCTTCTTCTGGTTTCCAGGAGCAAGGAGTTCCCTTCATAACTCCTGACTCTTGTGCCTTTCTTTTCTGATAGTGTTGGAATTGTAGGGAGCTTGGCAACAATAATTACTGCCCAACATTTCTTGATTGGATTTAACTAATTTGTCAGTGGCCCTGAGCATGGGAAATTTGATCTCTTGATAATACTGTCACCCCTAGACCAGTTAGAGGTGGTGACATAAGGAAGTGTATTGGCTCTGCCACATATGAACTGTTCCGGGGTCGAGTGAGGATCGGGGGCAAAAGTGTAGCAAGTTCAGTTTTGCTTTCACAGGAAGTTACAAGTGCCAACCTATTCCTTATCCATAGTAATGATGAGATTTTGACCCTTATTTGTTTATTCCTAATCTCATTTCTCAATTAATTCAGAACTTGGACAGGAAAGAGTGATGCTGTTTGATTCTTCAAAACCTCAGCATCTTGGTAGATAGCCTAGATATCTAACCCAAGCCTCCTATGTGGTAAGAGAATTCCACCAACTGAATGCGCTTCCCACTCACATCTGATTGTTCCTTCAATAGGAAGCTCAGTTCTGTTGTATTCCTGACCTCTTGCCACCCCTGTACTCACTCTAGCCTATCCCCCAGTCTCCATCTCCAGAGGAGCTACAATCACTTATCTCAGGCCAGCTTCACTTCTTTCTTGGGAGGGGGGTGGGGAGTGAGCATGCCTGTAGCATACAGGTTGCCTTCTGCTCCTCTTTGCCATTAGTCATACTCAAGTCACATTCAACTGGGGAGGCCTGACAAGTCCGTCCCTCCCTGTGAGTGGGTGGGTAAGTTTGCCTAATTTGGCAGATCCATTTGGCTTTCTCAGTACACTATGTTCTCCCTCAGTTTGTTTCCATGAGGAAAGTGTTATTTTGGCCTTGCTCCACTTTTATCTTTGTCCTGTTTCTCCTTTGAGTGCTATTTGTATGGTCCTCTAAGAATCTCAACAGGTGTTAGAAAAATCATGGCAAGAAATCAGTTCTGGAAAGATGAAAGTACTGAAAATAATATTAATGACCATAGGTAATTTGACAAAACAAGAGTCACTGATGTCCAAGGGAGATAGTCACATTCTAGCTGCAAGGAAAGAGCTCATTTGCAGAAGTGGATCTCAAGCTCAGAGTGGAACCAGAAGTAAAGTCAACTTAACGTTGAGGCCTGAACTTTTAATTTCTCATAAATGTGTCGGTGCTGGACCTGTGCGTGGTAGGACCAACTGTACAAATTAGAAAGGGGGTTGTGACTCCAGGGATCCCAGGAAGCTGTTACACTTAATGACTTGTCAAAAAAAGAAATAAAACGCTCCGATCATGATCATCACAGAAGCCCTAACAAAGAATATTTCTTATAGAATTGTCAGCGCAGCATTCCAGTTTTGATTATAACTTGGATGATTTTGTGGCAGGAAAGCCTATACCTGCCTGAGAAGCTTTCCTTTTCATCAAATAAGAAAATTTTCTGGAACTGTGGGAGAATAATTTATCTCATTTAAAAGCCCAGAATTTGTAGTGTGGCATTTGTATCCTTGCGGTCAACAGAGCAAGTGGTCATTTTCACTGTGAGTGCGGCAATATTGAGGACTCAGGAGGTTGCTAATATGTTTCCCTAGTACTGGGAAAAAAGATTGAGTTGATTGCTCAAAGTGGGAATAAGCTTTCATCCCCTTTACCTAGTTATTCTCTGGTGTCACGTGGCAGGCCCTGGCAGCCTGCTCACATTTCCCGAGTAAGTAAGCCGTGGAGTCAGGCATACAGTCATGCATAGACTGGTACGTGGGATAATACTAGTTCCAAGGCAATGCAAAATATGATGAAATGTGTATTTAATACGATGAAGTTGTATGAGTGTGTCATTTATTAACTGTTCACAGAGGGTGGGATTTCCTTTGTGTATCATTAATCTCAGAATTCCCATTGGTTCCATACTTGCTCCAGCTGAGGACACCCACGTTCACAGGTGTTTTCCTGTCTTTGGGGGCACCATTCAAAACTTCCTTCCATTCCTCTGTTCTCCACTGTAGCCCCTACTTACAAAACCATCACCTTTCTCATGAGCAGTCATTTTGATTTGTTCAGACATCACAAAATTAATCTTTTCCCAACCCTTTCCTTAGAGGATATTACCACAATAAATGAGAAAATGATTGGAAAATGCCTTCCCTTAAACCGTTATCTCAATGACAGAGATTGGCTTTGCTGCCAGCAGACTGAGGAAATGTGTATGTAACACCAACGATTGTCCCCTTATAAAAATGGACCAAGACAGTGTTTTCTTTTTTTAAGGAAATTGGGAATTTTTTAGTAATGATGAGTTTGGGGATGTGCCTCCTTTCCCAGAGAAGGAGGACAGAGAAATGTACCATATTTCTTAAAGTACCTAGTTAAAGAGCTTAAGCAGCTGTTCCTCTTGCACAATGGTAGCCTCAGCAGAGTCATCTAGCAGAGCTAAGTAGTGGCCCAATCATCTTCAGGTGCCCTGGACAAACAGTGATTTTGTCTGCCAGAGGGATTCTTGGGTGGCCTGGTGGTGATGCATCTTCTAATAACCGTTATTAGAAGTGTCAGCCTAGGTAAATTCATGTTCATCTGGGTCTATTTTATCTTAATTTGATTTAACCCAGGTCTTGAGATCCAAGTGTCATGTTGAGCATTAGCGTACCAAGGTATGGTGAAATTTGAAGAGGAGGGAATAAAATGTTCCTTGTGACCCTCACACAAATGACACACTAAGGAAATAGGACTTTTCCCCTCCGTATTTTGGTAACCCTTGGCTTGGCATATTTGGGTAAGAAAATGAAAGGTTTGCCTACATAGTTGAAATCTCTCGTCACATTATATCATCTGAAGCCTATTTGTATGTTGGGATCATTTTATTTGGTTTTGGTTAGACATAAAAGTGTTCTGTGGTCTCCTATTTTTTCAAGGCCTTCTGGTTTTTCGAAAATTGAATGATTTCATCTCTGTCCGGGTTTCCTAGTGAAATTTTGTATTTGTACTCAAATTACTTGATCAATTAGTTATGTCAGCTGCCCAAAATGTGCCTTTTTATTAATAGAACCTTTTATCAACTCATTGGAATTAGACATTACAACTATGGACCGACGCTGGTAACATCTTGCAATAATTTATAAATATTAATTTTAAAAAAATACCACCACAATTGCTCATTCGTGAACTTTTTGGATATGTCCTTGTGTGAGAAATTGCGTTTGTATTATTATTAGTTCTGACAAACTGGATTAGGTCTTGGCTATTGTTAAGTGGTTCTATCTGCCCTCAAATCTACTGAGAGACACAGCATTTTAATGAATTTAATTAAAACTGCATGCGGTTTATAGAGTTGCCTCCAGCCAATATGCCATTCTTCTTGACTGAATGGAGTTTTTGCTAATGTGTAATGATGTTTTATATGCGAGATGTTTGAAACCCCTTCATGGTAGCCCCAAGGTAGTTTCCATGGAATGACATGGTGATGAAATGTTAAAATAGTAAAAAAAAAACCTTTATACTTAAGTGAGTCATGTTTACACTAAGCAGCATATGCACAAATGTGTTAAATATGTTTGTCGAAGCTGTGAGAGACATGGGTTGTATTTCAACACCAGCAACATGTTGGCAGTGAAAGATTTTTAAGAAATTCAAATCTGGCAACACTTTGGATGATCTGCTATGTGTATTATTCTTTGAAGTATAAAAAAGGCCATTATGGAATTTCCTCTTAATATTTGGTCAACTGGGTTTAACATTTCTCCCCTCACAAACAGGCATTGTATATAAACATAGATCTCAGCATCAGTTTTAACCAAGCTTGGAAGACATCAGTGATAGAACTTTGTCTTTTTAAAAAATAGAGACATCCAGCCTGACCAGGTGGTGGCGCAGTGGATAGAGCGTCAGACTGGGACGCAGAGGACCCAGGTTCGAGACCCCGAGGTCGCCAGCTTGAGCGCAGGCCCATCTGGCTTGAGTAAAAGCTCACCAGCTTGGACCCAAGGTCTCTGGCTCGAGCAAGGGGTTACTCCGTCTGCTGAAGGCCCACGGTCAAGGCACATGTGAGAAAGCAATCAATGAACAACTAAGGTGTCCAAACGAAAAATTGATGATTGATGCTTCTCATCTCTCTTCATTCCTGTCTGTCTGTCCCTATCTATCCCTCTCTCTGGCTCTCTCTCTGTCCCTTTAAAAATAAATAAATAAATAAAGACATCCAGTACATTTTCCTTAATAATTTTTTAAAAAAATTATTTAATGAAACTTTATGGAGGGGGCCAGTGAAGCCTCCTGATTGAATAGACTAAAATTTTGATTCTGGGAATTGATCTTTGATGATGATGATAGGAGAACAGCAGGGAAGTAACACTTGTCTTGAGTATTTTTCCTCTTATCTTTTAAAATGTCGGTACACCATTGACACATTCAGTCTTTTCTATCATCTCTATTAAGGATACTACAAAATGTGTAATGATTTTGTAAAGCCCAGCAGGGCTGAGGTTCGGAGTTTTTTGTTAGACTGTAGAGAGGAAATGGTCCACTGGAAGGCAGGAAGCTCCCTCCTGTCGCTCCACAGATAGATGTGGAGCAGGATGGGTAGAATTTCCTCTATATACACTGCTCACAAAAACTAGGGGATATTTCAAAATGAATATGAAGCAATAAAAGAAAACATCTGATTTTTTTTACAACTAAACAAGAACATCAGAAAAGCAAACAAGAAGTCAAAGAGAGTTGTTTGATTATGCAAATGAGATGCAAACTCAATTATCATGATTTGAGTAGCAAGTGACAACATATCAAATGCTTCTTTTTCTTTTATGGCTTCATTTTCATTTTGAAATATCCCCTAATTTTTGTGAGCAGTGTAGGAGTTGCCAGGAAAGAGAGTGAGCTCAGATTCATCACCAGAGGAGTCCAGTGAACAAGGAGGGGAACAATGAGCTTTCCCGGGGAAGAGAGTTAAAATAAAAAGCAAGGGCACAGGAATCTGGCTGGGACAGTGATTTTATGATTAGTCTGTGAAATGCACACCTTATAAAGAAACTGGCGTAAACAATGACTAGGTTGAAGGGTCTTATCCTCTATGATGAGGTAAGAACAGCTTACAGCCTGCATGCAAGGCAGTGTTCTCCATTCTTTCTCTGAGCTTCACTTCTTCGTTGACCTCATCGGGTTGAATGTAGTCCATGTAAAGGAAAATCCATGTAAAAAGCTCAGAGCACAACACTTATTATTAGTACTCGTAAAAATTACCTTAAAATTACCATTTGCATTTATTCTAACTAGATATCTTTAATGGTTCCAGAAAACAATCCACATAATGATTCAAAATCACCAAATAGCCTCTCACTTCTAGGAGACCTGTCTTTTCTCCAGATCTGAATGGCACGTTATTTTTTAATTTTTAGGATGAGGTCTAGCTTCCTAAAACTGAAATAGTTTTAGGTAGTAGTATCTCTTTCAAAACTTTATTGAGCAACAGGAAAAAGAACAGGAAAAAATTTTTGTTCCTTGCACTTCATTTTTGTTCCCTAAGTTTGGGAGTTGAAAATAATTTCTCCAAAGAAATGATGAGCTGTTAGAGGTCATATTATAAACCCTGCTCTCAAGATTTGGGTGACACTAATTAATAATAGCAGCCATCTTTTATGGAGCTCCTACTGCTTGCCGAGTGGGACATGCTATCCCCATATTTTTCTCCACGATTCTCATTCCTGTGCCAGACAGACTGCATTATTCCACAGTACACAAAAGAACGAAGACTCAGAGAGCTTAACTTGCTGACATATGCCCAAGCCAGGAGTCATACTATAAGCTTCCTGACTTTAAGCTTCTCCCCAGGATACCACTCTGTCTCAAACCTCTTTGCTTTAGAAGAAAACACATTTTAAAAAGCGTTTTAAGGTTGTCCTATTTTGACATTAGTAAATTCACCAACCAGACTGCTTGACTTCCCAAAAAACTCTTGCCAAGGAGGCAAAGTGAAAAAAAGAAAGTGGGAAAAGGTTGAGGAAATAATTGAGACACAGTATAAGCAAAACCCTCCTCTGTTTCAGTGAAGAACATATGGAAGAGAGCAATGTAATCGCAAAGAACAAGCTGGAAATGTGCCCTTTATAAATGATGGTATTCTGTTTCCAAGGTAACTAGAAGGGGAAGAGGGAGTCTGCGCCCCATTTTATTGACTCAATCTGTATGTGCTTAATGTATATGACAGGGCAACTTTCAGCAAAAAATAATTCAAAAAGACAGCTCTGATCATGTCATCGCCTCTGCCCAAAATTTTTCTGTGACTTCTGGCTGAATGCAGCATGTAGTGTGAACATAGGAAGCTCTACATGCATGACACTAACTTACTGGACCAGTCTCCTCTCTGACCCTCCACAACTCAGTCTCTGTGCTCTTGTCCAGTGGCTTCTAAATTTGACTACATAGTAGAAGCACCTGGGAAGCTTTAAAACTATATCGATGTCTGGGCATTAGCCCTGGGAATTCTGGTTTAATTGGTCTGGGGTGGGGGCTTGAAAATTTTCTCCAGGTAATTAGAATTCACAGCCAGGATTAAGCACCACTGCTCCAATCAAAGGAGATTCTAAAAATTACTCTGTGCTTTGTACGGAGGCTCTTTTATTCCCCCAAACACCTTTTCTATTTTCTTCCCCTCCACCTCCTTTGCCCAACTACATCTTTTAAATTCTTTCCATCCCTTATCTATGCCTCAAAGCTTTCCTTACTCCACCCCTTTCCCTTAGTGGAATGTCCCCTTCCTCTCATTTAAACTCTTACAAGATGTCTTTATGCCCTGTTATAGCATCTAGAGCACTTATCATAGCCTTCTGTCACCTTTTCCCATGAGAGGGAACTAAATTTTACTGATTTCTTTGTACACTAAAGGCTCAATAAGAAACTAAATACATATACTTCAAATGTTGCAAACAATCTTTACACAGATTTATTATTATTATTATTATTAATTTTAGTGGGGTGACACCAATAAATCAGGGTACATATGTACAACGAAAACATCTCCAGGTTATCTTATCATTCAATTATGTTGCATACCCATCACCCAAAGTCAAATTGTCCTATAAGTCACCTTCTGTCTGGTTTTTCCTGTGCCCCTCCCCTCCTCCCTATCCCACCCTCTCTTCCCTCCCCCACCCCGTAACCACCACTCTCTTGTCCATGTCTCATAGTCTCACTTTTATGTTCCACCTATGTATGAAATCATGCTGTTCTCAGTTTTTTTCTGATTTACTTATTTCACTCCATATAATGATATCAAGGTCCATCCATTTTGTTGTAAATGATCTTGAGAGAGCGAGTTAATGTCACCCTTCATTTCTGATGATGGCTGTATGGAGTCTAAGACTAGATTCAAGATCTATTCCATAAAAATGAGACTTCTTATTTTAGGGTTTGCAAGTCCCCAGATATTATATTTAGAATTGTTTCTGGGCTTGGACTTACTATTCTCAAAAGAGGTTTTAAGTTTTAACTGTAGTCTCTAAAGTACCCATCTATGTATGATTCATTGACTAGTTAAGAGCTGGTGTCCTGGAGGGTAAATCCTTGTAACTCAGTATGTAGTGATGACAGTGGCCCTGTTTGCTGGCCACTGATGTGCCATATTTTTTGTCTGCCATGCTACCATAGGCTTTAGAACACCCTGCTCCCATTCAGGTTGAATGCCTTCATGAAAGTATTATTTGTCTAAAGAGTAATCAAGAATTAAAAGCTCAATAATATCATTTGGATGATTGAATATTTTTTAAAATAAAAAATAAAAATCCGATTAAAGGTACTTTTGTTAGTCTCAGAAAAGATATGACTTTCCAGCTTGACTGAATGATAAGAATATAGCAGCCCTGCCACATCTTCCAATAACTCATGAGAGAGAAGTGCTCACGTGAGCGTAGTAGTGAGTGAGTACGCATGTGTGTCTGTGTGTTGTATGAGTGTTTTACCAAAATGTAAGTTTTCTTTGACAAAAGTTGCCAAATATCTGGTTGTCTGCAAAAGGAATAAAATTTAGTTCAGCAGGCCACCTCGGAGTTTCTTATGTTTCATTATTTGCTGCTGAAATATTTAGGACTAAAACAACAACAATCAAAATATGACTTAGTAGCTGTTAGAGGTAATTTTTCTATTCCTGGGCACATAATAGCCAGAATAGCATGTCTTCTCAATTGAACTGATTTGTAATTCTAGAATGTAAGAGGGAAAAACTGGAAGGACCTCCACTTTAATCTGTAATTTTGGTAATTCTGAAGTAATGTGATGTAAGAAACTTTGACCGGCGCTCAGTTCAGCATGGGAGATCTCCTTTCAGGGAATGAGAAATCCTTGGTTGGGAGAGGTAGTGGGAGGGAGCTTCAATTGGGGTTTGACCTGAATAAAAAGAAACAGAACATGGGAGACAGTAACTAGTAAACTTACTAAGTTAATAAGCTCATGATGTGGGTTAGCCATATAAATGTACATACATATGTATATACATTTCAAAACAATTTTCAAGAATAAAATCAGACTTAATCAAGTGGAATACTGAAGTGGCTTCTTAGGCAGAAAGGCTAGCATTAAAATTCAGAATGTCCAAAATACAAAAATTAGGAGATGATCATTCACATTTTTTAAAGTGCCCTTTACTTCACAAAAGAATCTACCACAGCACTCCATTTAAAATACTTCTTGTTGTATGTTTAAATTGCTATTTGTTTAGTTTGTTTGTTTGTTTAGTGAGAAAGAGACAGACAGACAGGAAGGAAGGGAGAGAGATGAGAAACATCAGTTCTTTGTTGCGGCACCTTAGTTGTTCATTGATTGCTTTCTCATACGTGCCTTGACTGGGGTGGGGCTCTAGCTGAACCAGTGACCCCTTGCTTAAGCCAGTGACCTTGGGGCTCAAGCCAGCAATCATGAGGTCATGTCTATGATCCCATGTTCAAGCCAGTGACCTTGTGCTAAAGCTGGTGAACCTGGGCTCAAGCCAGCAACCTTGGGTTTTCAAACATGGGTCCTCAGCATCACAGGCTGATGCTCTATACACTGTGTCACTGCCTGGTCAAACACCATTAGTTTCATTTTTGTGGTTCTCAAACATTAGCAGGTATCAGAATATGTTGAAATGCAGGTTGCCCAGCCTGTACCCCTTCAGAATTTCTGATTCAGAAGGCTGGAGATAATTCCCCAAAAGTTGCATTTCTAACAAGTTCTCTGGTAAAGTTGGTGCTGTGAGGCACCACAGTTTAAGAGCTACTTGTTTATTAAAATTCAACCTGAATATAGCTGTAAGAAATGATGTAATAGAAGGTGCACCTTCCAAGGATGTTTAGTGGGTGTTATGGGCTGATTGTCACCTGCAGATTCATATGTTGAAGTCCTAACCGCCAGTAACTCAGAAGGTGGCTATCTTTAGAGACAGGGTCTTTGAAGAGATAACTTAGTTAAAAGTGAGGCCATTAGGGTGAGCCTAATTTAATATGACTGGTGTACTTGTAAGGAGAAGAAATTTGGACACAGACACTTGCAGAGGGAAGACTGTGTGAAAACACTGGAGAAGACAGTCATCTGTAAGTCAAGGAGAGAGGCCTTGGAAGAAACCAACTCTGCTGACACCTTGGTTTTGAACTTCCAGCCTCCAGAACTGTGAGGGAATACATTTCTGTTGTTTAAACCACCCAGTCTGTGGTACTTGGATAAGGCAGCCCTTGCCAACTAATACAGACTGTGGGCATCAAAAGAAAATAGCTATTTAGAAAGCTTATTTTATTATATTGAATTTGGTCTAAGAAAAAATCAAGACCAGTTGTAAAGTAGGAGAAGCAGATAGAGAGAAATGCAGTCTTTAAAGTTTAAAATTTGTTTTACCTTTTCTTAGTTTCTTAATAACTCTTTATATGTTTTGGTACCTTGGGTTTTGAAAAGGGAGGGTTAAAAAATAACTTCCCAGTTTTAGCTGCTAAGCACTAGCATATTTTGGAACTCTCTAGCAGCAGACTGATTTCCAAACTAGCATGTTTTTATTCATCCAAGTGGGCTGTGATATTTAGAAGTCAGAAGAAAAACATTCACCTATTTTATGAAGATAATTTGAGAAATATAAATAAGGGAGTATGTTAATTAGCATTTGTGGTATGAATGTGTGACTCAAGAAAAACCTTGTTCTTTTATGATCCTTTTCCCTGGGTTTTTATAATCAAAAGGAAGGTTAGGGAAGTATTTGATATCAGTTTAGAAGGAATATCAATACTATATAAAAGAGTCCTTGGGGTGTCATACAATTTGATTTGTAAATGGTCCTTTTGTTTAAGACTCTAAAAATGACAAATGTGAGACATCAGTCCCAATAACTCCCTTAAAGTTCAATGCAATAAGACATGTTGCCTGGGCTTTAAAGTCTCATAAATTGCTTAGCTAAGAGAACATGACCTTCCCCCTGTTTCTGTCCAGGGTCCATCACATTACTGACACTCTATGTTTGTCAACTAGCAAGCATGTCACATTTAGGTATTAAAGATCGCTGATGGTGCAAAACCCAGAAATCTAGGAAATAGTGAAGAACAGCACAGCCAGACTCAAAGGATTATTTTCTTTGAGGTGCCAAAACTAGTCATGTCAATGGAAAATATAGTTCATACAGACAGATGTCAAACAAAGCCAAGTGGTAAGAACAGGAGACAAAAATATTAAATGAAACAGCAGTGTGTTGACTGGGCTGGGACTTTGAGAATTTAGTTTGGAATCTCTTGAAGCGGTCCATCCTGTGAAGGGTTGAAATGAAGATTTTAAAGTGTAATGAAAATTTATTTGGTCCCTCGGTGGTTAACCGTTTCCCAAACAACTTAGAATGCCTGATTAAGCCTTGGTTTTTGTTTTTTTTTTTTTCTGCTGTTCCATATAAAGAAATTTTGTGACTATTTAACATGTTGGCATTATAGTACTGTCATATGATGTTTTAATAACATGCCTGTCCTTCATCCATTCAAACCCAGCATCATTGGAGATCCAAAATTACTAGTACAAGTATAGGGTGTGTGAATGTGTTCCTTCTAAACTAGGCAGGGACCATTTGTTAATAGATTGCTCCAGGTAGCAGTAGTGTAAAAGTACTATCTTTTGCCAGTTGTGACCTGGGGGGTTCATAATGAAAGCAGGGCTGGCTGGCACTGGAGAAGGACTCTGAGTTGAGGGCCAACTAGAGAAGAAGGCCAGAGAACCATCTTTTCCATGCTTCCTTTCCAAGGGCAGCTCTTTGCAAGAAGAGCCAGCAGAAGACATGAAGCCTCCACAGACTATGAAGTCCCAGCTTCTGAGCTGATTATAGCAAAACCCAGTGCTGCAGAGAGGGTTGGTAGTAGCTTGCTTAATGAGAGAGAGAGGGCTGCTTTGTCCAGCAATTCCAGACACAGCACGCGGGGCATCTCGGTGGGACTAGAACTGCAAGGCAACTGCTAAGACTCGCCCAGTGAAGAGCCCTGAGTTCTCAGCTTGTGTCAGTTTATCTGAAAGGAAGGTGTTCATGGAGGACTGTTCTGAGCTTGAGTGGAACAAAAATACCATGGCAAAAATATGATGCAAAGTGGTAAACTGAAGAAAATTGTTATTATCAACTTGAATAATAATATTATCTAACATCTCATGTCTATTATGTAGTTTGTTCTATGTCAGGTCTTATACTGAATACTTTAAATTCAGTATTTCACTCAATTCTCTCAGCAGCCTAATGAGTTAAGTACTATTATTATCCCAAATGAAATAGCTGACAAAAAGAGAATAAGAAATTTGCCTCAAGTTACACAGGAACTGAACATTTGGAAGTGGGTTTGCACACAGCTCTGTCTGAATCAGAATCTCATACTCTTTCCACTAAATCATGTGGCCTGAAAACAAACACAGGAAGGCCAGTGAGAAATCAGAAGTCGACTTGATTATTATTTCATGGTATTGGTGCATGTTGTGGGAACCACAAACGGCTGCAAATTATTATCCCTAACCCCCAGGAGTTTAGACTGTTAATCTATGATCTTTCTCATCAGTTCTGTTTATGTTCTAGTTAGTCTCATACAGAGCAAAAAAGTAAAATAATGCTTTGTTTGTATTCAATTGAAGGGGCTTATTTTGAAATTTCTAAAACCCGTCGTATGTCAAATATTAGTAAATATTGCCGGGCACACTGACTATACTGGTGTAACATACTGAGAATAATAAAAATCATTTAGAAGTTAGATTTTTAAATACATGTTCAATGTCATTCCTTCTAACTTGTAGGACCCATTGTGGAAAATTTGTCTCGGGTATATTAATGAAGGTTGATAAACTGGGACTTTATCTATTAAAAAAGGAGGATTATGCCAGGGTTCTTGGAATTTTAGGAAAAAAGGAAGCCTCTAATTGGGTGAGGAAAAGTAGAACTTGAGTTATAACCTCCTCCATGGGCCGTTTATGAGCACACAGTCATTAACATCTATCCCCAGGTTCCGAAGCAGGAAGCAGGAAAGGCAACAAACCAGAGAAAGTTCTGAGCCCCCTTTGAACTTTATAGAAAGGCACTTTGTAAATCTTAGGAAAATGAATTTGTTATAATTTGTCCAGAGTGACTGAGTTAAAACTCTTTTGAAGGTAGAGCCTATGCCATATACCAAGTGGAAAATCCCCTCTCTCCCTCGCCCCTAAGCGGTATGGAACATTCTGTGTTGACTTGTTCTCTGTTACCCATGATTCTTCTCGACATCCTTTCCTGTGGACCTAGATTAAAAGTATTAAGAATAGACTTAAACGGGAAACAGTCTAAACAACAGGAGGCCTAAAGGGCAGGAAAGAAAAAGCTAGCCCTTTGTCATGAAATGGAATGAGAACTCATCCCCCAGTGTTGATTAAACAAGATTTTAATTAGCCGTGGACAGTCATAACTTAATTGGCAGGTCGATCTGCTTTCTGTTCAGAGGAAGATATTTGTATGTGTTCTTTTTTTTTAATGCGATCCAAACCTTTACAGTCAAGTTGATTTTTTTTTTTCTATAATAATGATACGCTTTTAGTAGCGTGTCATTTTCTTTACCCTTGTAGAGAGATAACATGCAATTAGGGAGTGATGTCAGCCTGTAACATTTTGGTTTAAAATTTTGGTCACACCAAAATACCGGGCTCCTTAACAAAGCTGGCAGGCACATAGTTTGGCGGCAGCTGCTCACCATGTGATTTAAAACTTCCTGTCACTATAATTGATGTGTTTTTATTCTTTCCATTTCCTGAAGCCTGATCAGAATTAAAATTGCTGTTGGAATTTCCTGTGAACGCAACTCATTTATTCGCTGAGCTCTGCCCTTTGATTGGACATTGCCTTCAGAAATGTTCAGGTGGAGATTGCTGGGAATTATCCTCTCCATGCAGGTTTGACAGCCATGCACACGACATCTGCAACTATGCACAGATTGTCGATCATGGAGCGGACTTGTCCTAATGAAAACTCCACATGCAAAATGTTAATGGTTTGAATATCAAGCATGGCCACCTGCTGGAGGCTCTGGGTTTTGTTTTAATTTAGGAAATCACACAGTTTTCAACTGATTGCCTCACAGTTGAATTTGGATTCTTGATCCAAGACTCTCTTTTGTTTCTGATCTGTCCCCTGGTTTAGATAACATGACTAAAAATTCTGAATTTTTGCAAGCCCATTTCCTCATTTTTTTCTGTGCCTCATACACACATAACATTGTGGGGTGATTAGGATTGAAGGAACAATGGTTCTGAACTATGCCTTAGTGGCTATGTGCTCACAGAGCCATGGGCCAAGACACGTAGAAAAATTCAGGGTGTGGGAAAAATACAGGCATAATTCATTGTATTGCACTTCCTTTTATTGTGTTGCACAGATGTGGTTTCTATAAATTGAAGGCAATACTCTCCATCAGCAAAATGATTATGACTCACTTTATTGTGACACTTGCTTTATTTCAGTGGTCTGGACCCAAATCTGCAGCATCTTTGAGGTAACCCTGTAGTAGGCAGTGCAAGGATCTAAATTTTATTTTGTTGTTTTGTTTTTATATCTGAAAAAATCCATAAAATTGCTGCATTTGCAAAGGAAAAAAATCTCTGTCTTTCCTGAATCTACCTGAGATTATGCAGAAAAAAATTATTTATTTACTTTTAAATTGTGAGTTTATCTCCTTTTAAGAGAAAATTTTTTATGGACTTGAAGAAGCAATTGATTAAACTCAATGCCCTGAACAATTAGGACTTTTTTTTACTCATCCCAGTGATTAGGGACTAAGATTTTTTTCTTAGGAATGGGAATCCTTTTTTAAAAGAATTACTTATTATTAAAAACAATTTAGCTACTAATATGCAGATGTTTTTATCCTTATGTTAAAGTAGGCTTTTAAATTTTAGGTTCTCCAAGCACTTTAAAAATATTTTATCTTCTAAGAATGTAAACTCGCCTGACCAGGCGGTGGCGCAGTGGATAGAGCATTGGACTGGGATGTGGAAGACCCAGGTTCAAGACCCTGAGCTCGCCAGCTTGAGCGCGGGCCCATCTGGCTTGAGCAAAAACTCCTCAGCTTGGATTCAAGGTCGCTAGCTCCCGCAAAGGGTTGCTCGGTCTGCTGAAGGCCCGCAGTCAAGGCACATGTGAGAAATCAATCAATGAACAACTAAGGTGTTGCAATGGCAATGAAAAACTAATGATTGATGCTTCTCACCTCTCTCCGTTCCTGTCTGTCTTTCCCTATCTATCCCTCTCTCTGACTCTCTCTCTGTCCCATGTGAAAAAAAAAAAGAATGTAAACTCCATTAATCTAGAATTCTGTTTTGTTCATTGACTATTCCTGTCACTTAGGACAGCACCTTACAAATTGTAAACACTTAGTATTTGTTAAATAAATGTACTCCTTTATACTTCTTAAAGTGCCCGAGTATTGGAAAGGAGATTGTGTTATATCTGAAAAGCCCAAGCATAGCAATCTTTCTAAGAATAAGAAATCTCAGCCCTGCTTGTATATTAGAATCATCACCAAGGAAGATTTAAAAACAAAAATCTAATGCCTGGATCCTTCCCTAGGCTATTACATCAGAACGTTTTGTTGGTCACTCTTGAACTGAAATGATGTGAAGATCAGCAGCCAGACTCTTTACACACCTGGCACCCTGGAGATTTAATTCTAGGATCATTTTACTGTGGACTGCCAGGTCTGATCTGATGGTCCTACCAAGCCAGAAATCATCCAGAACATTTTTAATTTGTTAATTTGAGGCTTTCAATCAATACTTGAACAATAGAGATGGAAACAGCAGTGATTGGGAGAACGAAACTGCTCCGTCAGGCACATTGTGCACTGAAACAGCAAACTAATTGAAAATCACAGGTAAAATAAGGATGGTTCAACATTCACAAATCAATCAATGTAATACACTTCATTAACAAAATTAAGAATAAAAATTATATGATCATCTCAATTGATGCAGAAAAAGCATTTGACAAAATTCAATATCCATTTATGATTAAAAATAAAATCTCAACAAGCAGGTATAGAGAGAACATACCTCAACATAGTAAAGTTTACATATGACAAACACTCAGGTAAAATCCTGCTTACCAGTAAAAAGCTAAAAGCTTTTTCTCCAATAACAAGAACAAGACAAGGGTATCCTCAGCATAGTATTGGCAGTCCTAACTATAGCAATTAAGCAAGAAAAGAAAAAAGGCATTTAAATTGTAAAAGAAGTAAAACAGTCACTGTTTGCATTATATACAGAAAATTCTAGAGACTCCATTAAAAAACTGTTAGAACTAATAAATTCAGTAATGTATTAGGATACAAAATCAATACACAAAAGTCTGTTGCATTTCTATACACTAATAACAAACTATCAGAAAGAAGTTAAGAAACAATCCTATTTGCAATTGCATTAAAATAATAAAATACCTAGGAATAAATTTAAACAAGAAGATGAAAGATCTGTATATTGAAAACTATAAGAAATTAATGAAAGAAACTGAAGAAGATAGAAATAAATGGAAAGTTATTCAATGCTCATAAATTGTAAGAATCAATATTGTTAAAATGTTTATACTACTCAAAGCAACCTACAGATTCAGTGCAATCCCTATCAAATTTCCAATGACATTTTTCACAGAAATAGAATGAATAATCCTAAAATATGTATGGAACTATAGTCAGAATAGCCAAAGCAATCTTGAGAAAGAACAAAGCTGGAGGCATCATGCTCCCTGATTTTAAACTATTTATAAATCTACAGTAATTAAAACAGTGTGGCACTGGAATAAAAACATGAATCACAGATCACAATGGGAATCCAAGAAATAAATCCATGTATATGTGGTAATTTGGAAGAAAACATAAGTAATAAGCTCCTTGACATAGGTCTTGGTGCTGATTTTTAAAATATGAAACAAAATCACAAGCATCAAAAGCAAAAATAAAGACATGAGACTACATCAAACTAAAAAGTTTCTGCACCAAAAAGGAAGCCATCAACAAAATGAAAAGGCAATGTACTGAATGGGAGAAAACATTAGCAAATCATGTATCTAATAAGGGTTAATATCTTAAATGAATTAAGAACTCATATGACTCAATAGCAAAAAAATAAAAACAAAAAAACAAATAATCTGATCTAAAATTAGGCAGAAGATATGAATAGATATTTTTCCAAAGAAAACATCAGATGGCCAATAGGTACATGAAAAGATGTTCAACATTACTAATCATCAGGGAAATGCAAATTAAAACCACAATTATATCACCTCACATGTATTAGAATGACTTATTAAAAAGATGAGGAAAGTGGGGAGGATATGGACAAAAGGGAACCCTTGTGCACTGTTGGTAGGAATGTAAATTGGTGCTGTTGCTATGGAAAACACTATGGAGGTTTTCAGAAAATTAAAAATAGAACTACCATATAATACAGCAATTTCAAGTCTGGTGATTTATCCAAAGAACCTGAAAACACTAACTAGAAATGATAAGGTTCACCCCTGTGTTCATTACAACATTATTTACAATAGCCAACATATGGAAACAGCTTAAGTTCCATCAGTGGATGAATAGATAAAGAAAATATGGTATAAATAGTCATGAGCCACATAACAACATTTTGGTCAACAACAGATCACACATACAATGGTGGTATACCATTGAACTTAAGTGTATACTATCTCTACTATACCATCTATGGTATATGACCTATGTTTACCATAATATGTTTGTGTAAGTGCACTTATGATAATTGTACAGTGAGAAAATCACCCAACAACGCATTTCTCAGAACGCATCCTTGTCATGAAGGATTGCATGACTGTGTATGAAATGAAATATTATTTAGCAATAAAAAATAAAGTCCTGACCCTGGGTGGTTAGTTCAGTGGTAGAGAGTCAGCCTGGCATGTGGATGTCCCGAGTTTAATTCCCAGTCAGCACACACAAGAGAAGCACCCATCTGCTTCTCCACCTCTCCCCATCTCACTTCTCCCTTTCTCCCTCTCTCTATCTCTCCCTCTCCTTCTCCCCTCCTGCAGCCATGGCTCAATTGGAGCGAGTTGGCCCCAGGTGCTAAGGATGGCTTTATGGCCTCTGCCTCAGGCGCTAAAAAATGGCTCCGGCTGCAGCAGAGCAAGGGCCCAGATGGGCAGAGCATCGCCCCCTAGTGGGCATGCCAGATGGATCCCAGTCAGGGCACACATGGGAGTCTGTCTCTGCCTCCCCTCCTCCCACTAAAAAAAATTTTTTTTAAATAAATATATAAAATCTTGTCATTTGTGACAACATGGATGGACCTCAAGGGCATTATGCTAAGTAGAATAAGTCAGACAGAGAAAGATAAACACTATATAATCTCTCCTATGTCAAATGTAAAATAAAACCCCCCCACACACAAAAATAACCCAAAAACAAAACAAGGAAACAGATTCACTGATACAGAGAATAGTTTGGTAATTACCAGAAAGGGGTGCTGGAATGAGATCAATTAATGAAAGAGGTCAAAAGGTTAAAAAAGAGAAAGGATAATATGCATTTTTCTCTTTTTTTCTAAAAATTAATCTTCATAAAATATTGTAGCTTGATGGTATGCTACTTTGATAGTGAACAATTTATATTAAATGTCAACAAGGAAAGGTTGTCTGTAATTAAGCTTTTTAATTATTCTGTCATTAAATATCAATAATTTTTAAAAACTGATTTTTAGTCATCTAAACAAAGTCTACTTTGAACTTAGAAGAAGAACAAATGAAATCACTGGCTGGGAGTTAGGTAATAATATCGTGGGTGGGGGCTTGGAATCTGATTCCATTTGCTGTCATATAGTAGTTCACTTCCAAGAGACTAGGGTGGTGGTGGTGGGGAAGCTTGTTTTAACCTGCTTTTTTTTCTATCTGCTTTTGCAAAAGGATATCATAAACACATAGGATAATATTCAAAATCAAAATCCAGTGTAAAATGTTTTGATGTCCACTCTTAATAATATGGAAAGAAAATCACATACACAAAGAGAGAGAGACTGAGAGAGAAAATCAGGATAACCCTACAAGGGGAGTGTGTTAGAAACCATTGCTTTTATTCAAAGTCTCCAGCATGTTAGGGTATTCAGATCAGGGACAAGAAAATTAGCATAACTAGTTTTGGGGTTTTTTTTTTATCTTAAAAGCAAATTTTGAATGTTCCATTTCTTTTTCATGATGATGCCCCAGATATTTTTAACTTTTCATTGTTGTCTAGCCTCCATTCTACCAATGTGTCTCTTACCTTATTCCCCAAAAACCCTGATTTTAGAGCAGCTGGCAGAAATACAGTGTGTCCGTAAAGTCACCATGACTTTACGGACACACTGTAGTTGGTAAGTAATATATTTATTATCATGGTAGGGGCTTATTGGTATATGCACACAAGGATACATAGGTCTGTTGCATGGAGCACATGATTTTGCCCTGACAATGATCTGGAAAGAGTTTGTATAGCTATTTATTTCCGTTGCCTTCTCTGGGCATAAACTTGGGAGTTCATCTATAGAGGGCGCCTGAGGCTACATGGATTGGAGGCTCATCCTACTTTATTTCGACTCATGCTCCCTAGCCTATGTTCAGCATATCACTGGAAAGGAATCCTAGTTTGTGTTTTCTTCAAATTTCCCTTCCCTTTTAATTCTTGTTTCCTTCTTATGACATTTCTGCTGTTCTTTGCCACAAACCATTGCAAAACAACTCATACAAGAATTTTGCCTCCTTCTTGGCGAGGGTAGAAGGCTCTTTAGAAACCGCAAAGCCACATCTCCAGGGAACAGTAGTAGCTTTATTAATATAATAATCATCACCATCATGGACTGGTTACAATACACACATGGCTTTAGAAAGCAAAATGAGGACAACCTGGGGTTTTCTGGAGAGGCTGCACTTGAGGTTAGATGTGCACAGTTAACTTTGGAGTCAAGCTGAGGTCATTGCTGAGGAGATTTGGAATTGGAGATCTTTGTGGAAAATGGTTGCCCCCTGGAAGCTATCCACTCACCATTGAAACTCATTTTGAATGATATCAGAGCAGGAAAATACAAGGGTTTGATCCCAAGACAGACTTGGGCTTTTCTTAAAGTCTTGGTTTATTTGGAAAAGAGTTTTGATGGTATTTAATCTTTGCTCTCCATCCTCCATCTCTAAAAGAAACTCTAGTAAAAACTGAATGAGAACTTTTATTGGGAAGATGCACCCCATCTATCTTCCATGGGAGTGTTAATGTAGATAACAATAGGGAGGGATCTGTACACTGTTCAAAGGATAACAAACAGTTTATACTTTGCTCTGGGTCCTCCGAAGAAACCTGAGTGTTGTTAGTGGAATATTTTCCCTATTTGCAATTGGTATAAAAAGACAGTAGCAAAGATAAAGAGAATCTTTAATGTCCTCTTTGGTTGTTTCTTGGATATGGAGGCTGGAGGGGGAGAACTAGAATATGACAAATGAACTTGGCACCCACTTTTTTTTAAGCAAGCATGTCAGCTTGGATGCAAATGACTAGTGACAAAAGAGCCAAACTAAGTGTACTGCAGCTACGGGGGACGGCAGATTGCTGATGTGGCAGCAGCTCTGTTTCCAGCTGATTTTAGGCCTCGATAACTATCCCCTTCAGCTTAAATGATGCTCTGTTGTAATTGACCATTGCCCAGTTGGGTTGGAGCAGAGTGTTTTTGGAACCTGTTCAGACCAACTTTGACGGCCTGTGAGCGCTGGGCCAAGATCAGACTGGTTTCCTGTATCCTGAGGTATTATACTGGCCGTAGTCAAAGGGACAGAGTTCTCTGAATATTTAATAGAATGTGTCATTGCATCTGTTTGTTCCATTTAACATATTAAAGACTAATTATTACTGAATGAGGCTATACCACAATCTTCAGGCTGAAGCAAGGTATACACTAACCATCACTGCTACTAGTCTATAAGTTTAATAGATCATTTTGGGATTTTTTTTCTTTTTTTTTTTAAAGTGAGAGGAGGGATAATAGAGAGACAGACTCCCACATGGTCCCAACTAGGATTCACTCAACAACCCCTGTCTAGGGTGATGCTCAGACCAACTGAGCTATCTTAGGATCTTAGGCACCCGGGCAGAAGCTCAGACCAACGGAGCCACTGGCTGTGGGAGGCAAAGAAGGAGAGAAGGGGTAGAGGGAGGGGTAGATAAGCATATGGTCACTTCTCCTGTGTGCCCTGACCAGGTATCAAACCCAGGACGTTCATAGGCTGAACCAATGCTCTTATCCACTGAGTCAACTGGCCAGGGCCAGATCATTTCATTTTAAAAATAGTTGGTACTCTTTTGCAGTCCCCCACACCCCTCAACAATAGCTCATGACTGTTTTCAATCTGTTGCCTTTTTTGGGACCCTAAATCTTCCTTCTATATGAGACTGGCTTTAATTAACAAAAGATTACCATTTTCAAGAAGCTCAATTCTCTGCAACAAAGGTGCTTACGGATCATGCTTACTGATGGAAGCTGTGGAAGCAGGAGGATGTAGACAGATGAGTGAAGCCTTGCATATTTAGATAAGGGCTATCACCTTCTTAAGAGTTGGCCTAAGATCTGGATAATTTTTGTGAAAAGACCAGTCATTTCTTTATTCTGAATTTATGCCAGATATTACTGCTACATGGATTTGGCCTCAGTCGACAAAAACTGGTTTCCCTGGTGAGCATTTAGAGGTTGGGGACAGAGATCTCAAACTGGTCCTCCAGCTCTTGTGGGCCAGCGAGTGCATACCATAGCCAGGTTCCCTGAGTGCACACGAACTACCTGGTGGTTTGTTTAGCATCTTCAGTGCTGTCTTCTATTTCTTTAGCTGCTGTCTGCAAATAGTGGTATTTAGAACTGGTCCTGAGTTGACCAAAGAAAGTTGGTAGAATTTAAGTGGCTGATTTTACCTTTCCTCCAAAATAATTGTGTTTAGAATATGAGCCCTGGAGATAATTGCCTGCTGACGTCTTCTTCTCTAACAGAGTATTTTTCTTCCATTGAGAAGAACTGAAATGGTTAGCATGTAGAAACATACGTGGAATGTTAAACTGAAATATGTCTGTCTAGGGATCCATTTAGTTCCCCCCAAATAGCCCCTTTCTTTGTGAATGCCAGTATGTTTATATATATTTAAATGCCCCATTTGCTACACTGGTTTTAGCTTCTTGTTAGCATCAGTTCTTGTTAGCCTGATGTTCCACAGCACAAGGCAGCTGGAGAAATGAAACATGTGTTCAAGAATTTATGCAGTGTCCTTAGTTTCTTTCATTAAGGGAACCAAGAATAATAGGTGTGTATTATAAGTTTGGTGTGTTAAGTAATATGTTATAGCTCTGCTTGACAGACATCTTGTTTACATTCATGTTATACATTGGGGAAAGCATAGCATTTGAAGAAACGTGGCATTTTTAAAAGTAATATTTATACCGTGCTTCCACGCAAGGGAAACAGTCGTCTAAAAAACATGGTGTGTTTTAAATCCACTTGTCTCCTTCTCCTAACAAAATACTCCAAGTGATTTCTCCCCAAAGCCAGGAGTTCAACATGCTCTTTATTCAGACTATTAGAATTATTGCCAGGGAAAAACCCTGACGCATACCCTCAGTTTATTGAAAACAATGGGCCATCTTATTTCATTTTGGTTTAACTCACACATGAAAACTTTACCTTGTCTTTTCTCCATGGAGAACAGTTTGAAAGCTATCTTTCTAGTTGATGCAGTGTTTAGTTGTTGTTGTTTTTGAAAGGACTGGCTATTTCCAGGCTGACTTGAGGACCTTCATTCATGCCGATGAGCATTGAGAAGTTGTGAATGACTGAGCAGCTGCAGTGGGTCAGCCCCATCTGTAGTGCACAGTATTAAAGAACTCCACAGCCATATTTTAGGAGCAACTATCCTTTCCTACTTTACCCCCACTGAGAAGAAACTCGACATGTGGGACAATTTACTATAGCTAATATTCTGGTAGTGAGTTTATTGAAGGTGGGAAAGAAAAACAGATCTCCTTCCTCCCTTTTTCACATTTATGGAGCTTTGGTCAAACGCCATTTCTCTCTAAAGTGCTTTGCCCTCCTAGACTCCAATGCTTCCAACCCGTGTGCAGAAGTGTTTATTGTGGAGAGTGAGGCGCCTTGGATTTTCTGAAGCTTCCCTATCTCCAGCAGAGGGTGGGAAGGCTGGTCAGACCGGGTTCCAGCTGAGTAGTAACCCCGCCACGGGTTGAACCCCAGATGCAATGAAGGGGAAGAAAAGACACAGAACTGTGATAAAAGGTGGGACCGCACCTCAGAAGGCAGACTAGGGGAAAGACTTAACGTTTGATGTGTTTCAGCCCATGGCATATTCCAAATAAAATAGCATCATCATCATTTCATTATCACCACATTTCACAGTTGATTGAATGCTTCCTTTTTCCAGGCCTTGTTAAGTGCTTTGTATCCCTTATTTAATACTTATTCTTACAACTCTGTGATGTAAGGCTAAATCATTCCTCTTTGATAGGTAAGGAGCCCGAGGCTTCAAGAGGTTACACAGCTTGTTCAAGGGCACAACCGATAACTCGGAGAGACACAATTTCAATCCTTCTGTATTTGACTCCAAAGAGTGCAAATGAACATCACTGGCAAGATGAAGTTGCTTGAATACCAGAATTGTAGGAAATGGTGGTTGCTCTCGTGGGGGAACTTGGCTTAGGGCAGAGAGCAACTACCAAAGAGAGCCCAGGGGCAAAGGTTGCCAGAGAGCTGCAGCAGTGTCCTGAGAATGCGTTGACCCAGTTTTACCTTTCTCTGTTGGAGGTATGGATACTATTGAGCTGATAACTCTATTATTATTATACTGTTATTATACTATTGAGCTTGGTTAACCCTTTATTTTATGAAATATTTAAGACTCAGATTACCCCAAATCTGGCAACGCCTTATGTTACAGGGTTATCAGCTTCACAGAATCCACACTCCATCACTGCCCACACTCCTGTTATCAAGGCCCTGGGCTGCAGCTGGACCTCGGGTCTTGATTTCTAGCTTCTCTTTTCCGGGCCATCTATGGTAGATGGAGGCAGCAGAGACTTAGAGAAACTGCTGGGTGAACGGCCGGGGGAGAAGGAAGCTGTGTTTTAAAGATACACAACAGCGGCCTGACCTGTGGTGGCGCAGTGGATAAAGCGTCGACCTAGAATGCTGAGGTCACTGGTTCTAAACCCTGCACTTGCCTGGTCAAGGCACATATGGGAGTTGATGCTTCCTGCTCCTCCCCCCTTTCTCTCTTTCTCTCTCTCTCTCTCACTCTCTCTCACTCTCACTCTCTCCTCTGTAAAATGAATAAATAAAATAAAATAATACACAACAGTGAGTCATAAGTGATGTGCTCTGCCTGGAGGAATTCTGCAAAAGTGTAGTGAAAGGTTCAGTATTGAGAAATTGGTCAGTTATTTATTTTTAAAGATAACAAGAAGCTGGGAGATAAAAAGGTGCATTATCAGTCAAATGACACACTAACAGGACACAAGAGAACATTCTTTTTCTATTTACAAGTTGATTAAATCTAACGAGTTTTATATTCAGAAGTATACTTTATACACAGAAGAACACAATGTGATCTTTAATTCTTGGAAAACTCTTTTTCTAAAATCCTCAATAGGTAAAAATACTTTTTCAATTAAGGATATATATTCTAAAAAGTGTTTTAGTCCAAAGAAGGTGCTATCTACCTACCTCTTGAATCTTTCCTCTTCAACCCATTGGCATGGTACTTCCACACTGATTTTCTAAACACATTTTTGTCACATCAATGTCCTATTCAACAACTTTCAGAACTTTGAAATTGTCTGTTGCATAAGTCAAAATTTCTTATCATTGAAATCAGGGCTTATCATAAGCTAGTTTTAAACTACATTTTAAGGCTCATTTCTACAATTTCCATATAGGATGTAATTAGTTGAAACAAATTGGTCAATTTATTGTTTCTGACCTGTTTTTTTTTTTTTTTCCCTACAAAGAGAGATAGATAGGGACAGACAGACAGGAACGGAGAGAGAGAAGCATCAATCATCAGTTTCTCGTTGCAACACCTTAGCTGCTCATTGATTGCTTTCTCATATGTTCCTTGACTGTGGGATTTCAGCAGACTGAGTAAACCCTTGCTCTAGCCAGTGACCTTGGGTCCAAGCTGGTGAGCTTTGCTCAAACCAGATAAGCCCACGCTCAAGCTGGTGACCTTGGGGTCTCGAACCTGGGTCCTCTGCATCCTAGTCCGACGCTCTATCCACTGAGCCACCGCATGGTCAAGCTGTTTCTGACCTTTTTTAAAAGTTATTTTCATCTATAATGCCTCCACTTTTTTTATTTCTTTTTCTTTTTACCTCATGGAATGCCAATTGATGTGTAAAGTGGATGGTCGTGAATTGTAAACTGTAGCAGGCAATTGACAATGTGTAAGTTGACTTGGTAAGTAATTGAGGTCATACATGACAATTAGTTTGAGAGTGGTAAAGAGGTTCATGTGGTACATTACAAGGTTACATTACAGACATATTAGGACAGACCTTGGTCCACTGGGTCAAAAATTAGGGTGAAATTAGTCAGTACCCTGGATAGCTCCCATGAATAAAAGTCTGAGTGCCCACAGGGTTCTATACTTTTAGTTATTTTGTATACCTGCTCATCTACAGCTCCAGACTCCATGGGCCCTTTTTCTTTAAGAGGCACTTTCTTCTCCAACCCCCTCCCCAAGCTTGGCTACAGATTTAGAGGTTCATTCTAATGTTAGCCCTTCTTCTGGTCTGTCTTGTTTGTGCCTTACTCACTCACTCTCCCTGATCATGCTAATGATCGAAAGTAAATCCCTTCCGCTTAATTGCCCAAGTCATTCTGTGGGGGCACTGTCTCTCTTAGGGCACTGGAGGGAGGGACTGGCCTCCTGATAACACTGCATTTTATCTAGGCTTTTTCTTTTGCATAGGTGACATTTCATTCTCCTGTCTACATTGTGGGCAAGTTAAAGTTTTGCCTGTCCTCCAAGATTAAGCCCCAATTTTACCTTTGCTTTGACCTCTCCAGTGACCCTAACCTCAACCAGAACACTTTATAATCTGTACCACACATCTCAATATTAATGATACACTGTCTTTCATATGCTGTTTTATAATCTGCTATGTCTTTTTAAAAAATTTTATTTTATTTATTCATTTTAGAGAGGAGATAGAGAGAGAGAGAGAGAGAGAGAGAGAGAGAGAAAGGAGGGAGGAGCTAGAAGCATCAACTCCCATATGTGCCTTGACCAGACCAGTGCAGGGTTTTGAACTGGCGACCTCAGTGTTCCCAGGTCGACGCTTTATCCACTGCGCCACCACAGGTCAGGCTATAATCTGCTATGTCTTAATCAGCCTGTGTCTAAACTCTCCACCCAGCTCGTATACTTCATGGGGGCATGCTTCTTATCCACAAAGCTTCCCACTAAGAGTGTATTTCAGATTATTTCATAAAATGTACGGTTTCTTTTTTGGGGGGGGAGAGAGGACAATTGTTAAGTTTTCTGAGAGATGTGTTCAATCACTAGTCCTTTTCAATTATGTGATAAAGTTTCTATTATTTCCGGAAACCCCCTTGATGTGGAGTAATGACTACAGTGCAGGCTGTTGAGAGCCAGGGGATTTGTGTTTCTGTTCTTGTTTCACCACTTACAACTGTGACCTTAATGTCCTCCCTTGAGCTCTATTCTCCTTATTTGTAAATGGAAACACTGCATATAATAACCATGAAAATCAAGTGAGTGAGATCTAGGTAAAGGGTCTTGATCCCTTGACACAGGGTGAGAAGCTCATTTTTTAATCCTTCCTTCCTTCTTTCCTTCCTTCCTTCCTTCCTTCCTTCCTTCCTTCCTTCCTTCCTTCCTTCCTTCCTTCCTTCCTCCCTCCCTCCCTCCCTTCCTCTTTCTCTCTTTCTCTTTCTTTCTTTCTTTCTTTCTTTCTTTCTTTCTTTCTTTCTTTCTTTCTTTCTTTCTTTCGTAGTAAAAAGAGGGGAGATAAAGAGACAGACTCTTGCATGCACCCTTACCGGGATCCACCCAGCAACCCCCATCTGGAGCCAATGCTCAAATCAACCCAGCTATCCTCAGCACCTGGGGTCAATGCTCAAACCAATCAAGATACTGGCTGTGGGAGGGGAAGAGGGAGAGAAGGGGGTGGGGAATTGAAACAGATGGTTGCTTCTTTTGTATGCTTTGACTAGGAATCATACCTGGGATGTCCACACACCAGTCTGACACTCTATCCACTGAGCCAACCAGTCAGTGCCAGAAGCTCAATTCTTATTAATGCCTTTTTCTATTTTCCACACATACGTAGCTTTTCTTTTTAGATCAAACTCTTCTAAAGGTTTTTAAAATCCTACTTTTAGAGGGTTTTTAACCATGTGCTTACAGTGTCTCCCTAATTATAGTGAAGGACTTATCTTCCGCTTATTCCTAGGAGGGCCTTTATTCTTCAGTATAAAATTGAGAATTAGGGTTGCCATACTCAACATTCAAGAAATCAAACTTTAAGCTTTATTCTTACTTTTGGGGGTAGAGGGGTAACATTTATCTTTGGGGAAATCATAGTGAATTTGTTCTTGCTTATTTTATTTATAGAAAGCCACTTTATGAAGCAGCCAGAAAGAGCACAGTCCACTAGATCTCTGAGAAAACAAGACCCATGCGACAAACACAGAGCCCTCAAGACACAGAGTAGGCAGCCCAGTCTCTTTATGTCTCACAGAGGGCTGATTTTCAGAGACTGCTCAGACAAGGGGGAAAAAAAACAAGTCTCAGAAGAATAAAACTGAACATTTATGAAGGAAAACCAAAGCATTTTTAGCTGGGCTTCCATCCCCTTAAACAATACCAATCACAGAAATGTGGTTTCCTAGTCATTTAAAATACAGTTTACAGAGGAATTAAGCTAAATCACTTAAGCTCTCCAAGCAGCTGGCTTCCCGGCTTCCTTACTGAGATCTGCTTGCAGAGAATCCTCTTTGAAATCTGCAGCTCAGTCGAAGACGGGGCTGTTGAGCTCTGAGCTACTTGCTTTTTCTTGTCTCATTCTTCTCAGGTTATACAAAGACAGCAGAAAATATTTTGATACAAACGCATGATCTTGCCTCATGTTTTAGTGTTTCAAGCGGCATTATTCTCATGAGTTTAAGAGAGTGAGTACTTGAAAATGAGTTAAGGTCACGGATTGAATGCTTTGAAAAGCTAACATGTGATTCCTGAATAACTGTGCATTTTGCACAGAAAGTCAAGGCTTCTATCATTCAGAAGAGTAAAACACCCAAACCTTCAACCGTTTGCCTGCCTAACCTCCCCTCACGTCCCATACCGGAGTCCTTGGCTCACACTAGCCTGGTCTCCCTATTTCTTACTAAGGTTCACGTACATTCTTGTCTTTGTGCCTGTGGTCTTGTTTACTATTCTTTTCAAATACCTTTCCCTCTACTGTTCAATTATCCCAGCCCTGCCCATTCCACTGGTCATACATAGCCCAAGACCTTCTCACAAAGACTTCCTAGCGCTCCCTCATCCGCGTTCATGTCCTCATGCACTCTGACACTCACCATGTCCGTAGCAGTCAGTGTGGTCCTTGTTCTGTCACCCACCCCTTAACTAGAATGCAGTCTATTTGAGGGAAGCATTTCTTCCCTCAGAGAGTGCTTTATATATTCAACATGCAGAAAATAATTTGCAAAATTATCAGATGAAAAATCAGTAAAACATAGGCAAATTGAATCCAATTTTTAAAAAAACAAAATGTGTTAAATATGAGAGGTAAGAAATAAAAGGAATAAAACCAATCTGGAAAATATGCAAAAAAGAATTCAACTAAATGTGATACATGGAAATTTCTGTAATTGTTGAATATGTTTTACTTTTCATAACTTATATTTTCATAGATACAAAATGACATGTAGGTATCAGTAAATTCAGTTAAGCAGCCTGTGAGTATGTAATTTAAGGAAGAAAATCCTGCAACATCCTCTTTAACTTTAAAGCCCCCTGCAGGGAGATGGCATTCCTGATAATACTCCAAAGTTTAATATGAATGTACACACTTTTATGTGTTGTTTAATGAGACAATGAAAGTATTTTTTTCTGCAACTATATTATAGAGAACTCTAGTTTAGCAAGTAAGTTTTATTTTTGCATTTCAGTCTAAAAGCGATCAGTTAGTACCTGAATAACGATCTATAAATAAATTTAGCATCTATTAGGGTATATCTTTAAGAATATAATATTTTTTTTATTCATTTTTTAGAGAGAAGACACACAGAGAGAGTGACAGAGAAAGGGGGGAGGAGCTGGAAGCATCAACTCCCATATGTGCCTTGACCAGACCAGTGCAGGGTTTTGAACTGGCGACCTCAGTGTTCCCAGGTCGACACTTTATCCACTGCGCCACCACAGGTCAGGCAAAGATATAATATTTTAAATGCATTGGTAGGCATTATTTATGAGAAAATTAAAAAAGTTGTGGGAAAAATAATGCAGCCTTTTGTGTCAGAAAGTATTACAAAAATAATGAATGACCCATAGTGTTCCTTTAAAAGGAAGTAGGATGTCGAATGGCTGGATATTGCTGGTTGAGCAGCTCTTCAATTCTCTGATGTCCCTAGCAATTTACTAGCTGATCTGTAGGATTTAAGTCAGTGATCCGGCCCCTTGGGATGTGAAGGGTTTGGTTTTATATCCAGATGCAGGGGTCCATCCACAGCCACGGAGGGTTCAGAAACAGCCCAGCAACCTTGGATTCCTGAGTGTGATTTGCTCTGGCATCTGGCTTGGACATAGTCTGCCAGGCATAAACACACAGTGAGAGGAGCTTTCTATGGGGCACTCCCCGTGAAGCAATGTTGGCAAGCTAGCATTCTGCATCATGAAGAGTCAGTAGTAAAATGGACCTTGTTAAATGTGATCTCTACCTTTAAAGAAACCAAAAGACTGCTTTTAAGACAAGGCATAAACTGCGTTACAAGACGGGGAGTAAGGGTTGAGGGTAGGTCTATGGGATTGCAAAGGGAAAAATTAAAGAGTTGGGCATGGCTCTCCAGACAGTGTCTGGACTGGGGCTGTTACTGGAACAGAAAGAAACGGAAGGATGTAAAGAATGATGAAATACCCAAGAGAGACTTGGGGTAAAAACAATTCTAAATGAGAGGGAAAGAATGGCAGGACAAAAGTTCATGGGGAGGAGAAGAGTCAGCAATTAAACAGCAAAGTGAGCATGGCTGAAACTCGGGAGGAACTTGAGAGGCAAAAACTGAGCTCTAAAAATACTCAAGTTGTTTTCTAGTAGCAAGGAAAACTTTTTAAACCACATGATTAACTGTAAGAACCTTGTTGTTGCTAATACATGTAAGCCAAAGATATGTCCAGATTCATTTTTTCTCCTATAATTTTATTCATGATTATTGAGCATCTTCTATGTGCCTCCTTTGTGCGGGAGCTGGGACACAGGGGACAACATGGCCATGCTCACTCTTTCTGCTCCTCCAGAATGTAATGACTTTGAATTCTGAATCCATGGATAAGAAGAGAGGAAAGAGAAAGACTGGGAACTAGCAGAAGGAGAAGGGAAAGTAGAGTGATGTTTATGAAATTTTTATGAAATGAAGAAATCCCACCACTTTTACTTAAAACCCCTTTATGGCTCCTAGTTGCCCTTGAAGTCCAATCTAAACTCCTCATGGTGTCCTTTGTGACCAGGTCTGAGCCTTGCTCTGCATCCTGATTTCTTCATACCTCTCTCTCCCTTGCTCAGTATCCTCCATCATCACTGGTTTCTTTTTTGTTCCTTGTGAATGCCTTTCCTCAGCTCTCAGAATGGCCCACTGATGTTCATCCTTCAATTCTCAAACCCTGTCATCTCCTTAGTCACGTCTTCTCAACCTAAGCTTGCGCCTCCCTCCCCTCCTCTCCATCCCATATCACCTATCAGCTTTGGGTCACATCACCCTGTTTCGTTTTCTATAGCTTTTTATCATAGCCTCTACTTCCCTTACTTATTTGGTTATTCACCTGTAAGTGCTATGAACTCTGGGAGTCTGTTTTGCAGCACCCAGCACAGTACCTGCCATCTAACAGGTACTCAGTACTCAGTAAATAGGTGCTGGAGAAAAGAATGTTTGCCTTAACTCTTGCTTCTGTCCCCTCCTGGCGACACTGATTGCATTTCCCCAAATGGAGGCCTTCCTCACTGTCGGTCTGAGCCCTTCATTCTTGCATGTACATTCTACATACAGTGGACATTCCTCCATGAAAGTAGTAAAACTTGAACTGGACTTCAGATCGAGACTGAGGCTCAAGGGAAGGGCAGGGTCTCCCAGGCAGCCGGTCCTGCCTTTGCAAGGATTTGGAGGCATGTGTGTGGGGTAAGTAGTACAGTGTCCCCATATGAGAATGGAAAATCCGTTGTGGTGGCTGGTGGATGACTTATCAAGGCATTTGGAAGTTTAGGTATCAATGTTAGAATTTTGAACATGTAGGAATGTGAAGATAGAGGCTGGAATCAAGTTCTTTTTGTACTGCTGGTTATCTACATGGGCTTCGGAAAGCACCAAGATGTTCTTCCTGTGAAATAGAGGTCATAATAGCACTTCTCAGGGTTTTGAAAATAAAATCAGATAACACCTGTAACTCAATGCTGCATGTGACTAGCATATATAAACAATGGCCACCATTATCTTCCTTATTACTGTGTCATAATCGTTATTGCTCTGGGAAGGAGTGAATGTCAAAGAGTTGCAATTTTTTAAAATGGGAGATGAGAAAGCTATGCTTCGGAGCCTTGACTCTTTCAGGAGGTTAGTTTGGAAAAATACATGACAGGCGATCTCACCCAAATATGGGTATAGCTGGAACTCAACCAACCACTAGAATTAGGAGTGTCAGACACAGTTAAAAAGCAGGCAGACCAGACTGGATGATCCCATGGTTGTCAAAACTTAGGACACGGCAGGGGCATTAAAGCCAAGAGACAAAAACAAAAGAATGGTCTGGGTGGAGCATCAGGATCACCCAAAGGCCCTGTGAGAACCAGATTGCTGGCCCCATCCTTGGACTTCCCATGCAGTAGGCCGGGGAGGGCCTGAGAATTTGTACCTGTAGTACATTCTCAGGTGGCGCTGATGCTGCTGGTCTAGGGACCTCCTTTTGAGAACTACCACTCTAAAGAGGACTATACAGTAAACCCTCCCTCTATGTCATTGCCTTAATAGGTTCTTGGATCTGCAGCCAAATGTTGTATAACAAAACCAATTTGGTCATAGGCTCATTGGTATAAATAATAAGTAAATTCCCATGACATCTCATCAATGTCATAATGAAAGGATGTTGAACAAAACATCATTCGAGGTCCTGTGGTACTATCATTAAGATAAATTTAAAAAATATCTATGTAGTTAATATTTCAAGGCCACTGCAACTGGTTATAAACTATCTGTAAGAAAACTTCAGTTTCTAAAGGGTACCCTTCAACTCTAAGATGTTTTCCCAGTACCACATTTTTTTCCCTTCTTTTTCCAAGTGAGAAGAGGAGAGATAGAGAGACAGACTCCCGTATGCATCCTCACCAGGATCCAGCTTGGAAGCCCCCTACAGGGTGATGCTCTGCCCATTTGGGGTCATTGCTTGCCAACTGAGCTATTTTTTTGCACCTGAGGCAGTTGCCCCAGGGAACCATTTTCAGCACCCAGGTTGATGCACTTGAACCAATCGAGCCATGGTCGTGGGAGGAGAAGAGACGGGAAGGGTGGACAAGCAAATGGGCCCTTCTCCTGTGTGCCCTGACTGGTAATTGAACCTGGAACTTTCACACGCCAGGCCAACGCTCTATCACTGAGCAGGCTAGCACCTGCACGGAATTTTTGATCATGCCACCCAAACGGTTTTAAGGTTTCTGGTTTAGCACTAATCCCTTTCCAGCCATGAAAGGAAAGGAGGGCAGCTTGGGAAGGAAGGAGTTTGTACTGGACTGCACATCATGAGGACTCTTCCTGTGGATGACGCTGAGTCCCCCCAGTCAAGGTGTGCCATACACAGGGCTCTCATTGGAAAGGTTAACTTCCCCGCCCTTTGACATGCAATGGCATAAAGAATGCGTAATTAATCATGGGACTCATCTTATCTGGATCATGTGAAGATGCTTCCATAGAAGGATCTCCTTCTAGCGGAACTGCCCTGAGCAGGCAGGGTGTCTTCCCCTCTATTTGCACCAATGTGAAGAGTGGTGCCATTCAGCTTCGGAAGCGAGGGCAGGAGAGGTAGCCTTTGCCTGTGTTTTGACCTTCATTAGCACCAGCTTCGAATAGACACTGACATCCCACAGCCTTCCTCTGCCTTTGGGAGAACAGTGGGAGGCTTGTCCCAAGGGCAGGAGGTCTGTGGGGCACAGATGAGGGTAGACTTCCTGTGTGCTACTATTGTGGCCATGAGTCGGTTTCATGCGTTTTTGGAAATAGCTACTCCCCCATGTTCTTGAAATGAAAACCAACTTTGGCAAGTTGGCAGAAAAGAAAACTAATTAAATTCCCTTGATTCGTCCTCTATCCCCATCGGCAGCAACAGTCTATGAATACTTTTATGTGGGCCTTTTCATTTGGTTTGGTCACTTAAGGCAAGCTAGCATCTTTTCTGTTATTGGCAGCTCTATGTAGTAACCAGAGCCTGGGTCACAGCTCTGTCCTGGGTGGGAGAAACAAGTGTCAATATGGTGTATCTTCATGTTTATAGATAGATATTGTTTGAGACTTTTCTTGAAATGAAGTTGAACCTTGACCTTTATTTCATAAACCAACTCCTGCCTTCAAGAAAGGTGGTCAAGATGTCAAAACTCAAAGGAAGGGAAATAACTTCATAGGGAATGCCAGGCGTGGACGCACGGGACACAGTGTCCCTGCCAGTCTTTGGACTTAGGAGCTTAACTTTCAGTCTCTTCACTAACCTAACTACGCTTTATTAGTTTAGTTGTCTAAGAGTTGTGCTTCCCAATATTTCTCACATCGAAATTACACTATGGGTGTGGCATAGCGAGGTATGTGGAGGGGGTGCTGCCATCCTCATCCCGGGCTGAAGAGATCAGTCGCTCATTTGTAACCCATTAGTCACACACCTGTCAGGAAGCCCCGACCTTGGGCAGAATCACACATTTTGATTCACATACCAGCCTTTTAGCTTTGACCTATTTCACGGCCCAAACTCTAAGTGTTAGCTTAGGTAGGCATGGGCTTGAGAGGGGACTGCAAATGCCAGGCCAGGAAGCCTGGTGGAAGCAGCTGACCTGTCCCTTCTGGAAAAAACAAGTCAAAGCACATTTTATCGTATAGCCATGATGAGTCACTGTTTTATTTCCTTAGCCCATGAGGGGGCTCCAAGCCATGTCCAGCATCTGGACAAGATGGGGCTGCTGCTCTTGCCCATGACTTTATTATCCCCTGTCCTCAGAAATTCTTCATTTATTTACTTAATCCTTTTGTGTTTTGGTTCTTTTTGATAAGCTACTTGAAATCCTTTTTCGTTGGTTGCGGGTAAGGAAGGGAGCAAGTAATTAAAAAGGAAAACTCCAAACACCCGCCTTATCCTATTAGGTCAGGCATGTCAGGTTTGTATGCAGACAGAGTATTTCCACCCTTTAATAATATTGGCCACTGACTATGATATTAGTCATAACATGAAATGATGTTCTTTTTTAAATGTGATGATCATCCTGCTTTATTTCCCCATCTGCAAGATGAGAATGGTAATTATCCCTTTGAAAAATATCATATGGTAAAATTAGTTAATGTTGAACAAGCCTTTCAAAACGAAGATACCTAATAATTTATTAGGGGCTCCACTGGTGTGCAATTTAAGAATGAAGTCTGCCTGTGAGAAATTGGCGTTTGCGTTGATTCATGTTTTCTTTAAATTCCTTATGAGATCTGCCCTGTGTTTTTGCCTCTGGGAGCCGGCTGTGCCCACCATGCCCGCTGGGATCACTCAGTGCTGTGGCCTTCACCCACCGCAGTCTTGCTCAGGCAGTCAGAGGTGGGATGATCATGTCCTAAAAGGGAAAATGAGCAAATAAAATCGCCCATGCACTGCCTTTAAATTGGCTTACTTGTTTTCTGTTTAAACAAAATGAGATCTTTGATTCAAGAGAAAATCAGGCAGCATTTTATTTTTTATTCTATACCCTTAAAGATATATAGTTTGACTTCAAAATGAATGATCTGTTTTTTTTTTATGTTTATTTATTGATTCTGGTGAGAGAGGAAGGGAGAGAAAAAGAGAGAGAGAGAGGAGACAGGGCCATTGATCACTTCCTATATGTGCCCTCACCGGGGATCAAACAGGCAACCTCTGCGCTTCAGGACGATACTGAGCTTCCGGGTCAAAGCTCAGTTATGTCTTACATGAGACAAGTGAATAAACTCTGTTTCATGTGCTGTCATTTCATTCCATGTTGGATAATTAAACCCTTCCTAATTCAGAATGCCTGAGATTCTTATACAGTCACAAAGAGAGCCAAGGCAGGCACATATCATAAGAATAAATATAGTAATAGCTATCATTCATTGAACACTTACGTGCCAGAAGCCTGACACATAGAATCTCCAACACAGCCACTCTGAAAAGTAGTTACAGATGAGGCCCTGAAGGACAAGCAAGGATTAGCTAACATGTACAAATCCACAAGGCTAGAAAGAGATGAAATGCAGGCGTTAAACCTACGTATATCTCCAAAGCTTTTTTTAAAATTTAGTTTGCATTGCATGAGCCCAAATCATTACTGATTATTTATGTTTTATTTCTATACAATTCTGGAAAAGCTACTTTTTGAAATAATGTATTGGCTACTGAAAAGGACCACATCCTGATGGGATGGGGTTAGATCCAATGATCCCCTTACGACTGTAAAATGACACAAATTGAGCTGTGTGAGAAACTTTTAAAACAGTTGGTGTATTTTATTGAGTGCCTACTGCCTACCAAACTTCTGTGACAATGTAAATCCGTAAATGCCTAGAATGGAATTCCTTTTTTTTTTTTTTGTCAATGAAATGAAATTAGAAATTTTCATTTTAAAGGGCTACACATTTACACAATACATATCCCCATATGAACAGAGTCAGCATATTTTATTTGTATGCTTTTAGTGTATGTTCGACTAGTCCTTCCATTTCAGTCGGGGTTTGTCAATAAAAGGCATTCTCCTTCCCAGTTCACAAGCCGAGAAACCAAAACTGGGCTTGGTATTCACTAGAATCCATTCAACAACAACAGGAAAAAAGTGAGTTCACCAAAACGAAAGGAGAATCTGTGGGCATTGAGAAGCTTTGAAAACTGATTTGTATCTTGGAGTATATGCTCATTAGTATAATATTGCATCTGAAATGCCTAACAAAACATTTAGAAGTCATACTCGTCCCTGAATGTAAAATATTTATTTAAAAGAAACTAGCCACAGATGGAAATGTTCCTAACTAAAAATTATCTTTCTTAAGTATAAAAACATTTCGCAAAATCAAATATTTCCCATAAAGTCAAGTTAGCTGTGGGCTTCAGGACTTTATTTTCCATTGCCAATAAAAGCCTTTGATTGGTGAGCTTTTCTTTGCTTTAAATTTGAAACTGGAGTATGTAAGCAGAGCTGGGATGTAAGTGGGAAAACTGGCTTAAATTATGTGAATTTCAGACATATCACTGTGTGTTTATTTGTACAGTTTCTTCTAAAGTGAAAAATTTTGTTTAATATTTATATGTGTTTACTTATGCAAACGATAGACTAATCAGTAGATATTTGCATTCTGTGTTCTTTATGTATTTTCTTTCTTTCTGTTGGATTTGTTGGGGTGACATTGGTTAATAAAATTCTATAGGTTTCAGGTGCACAATTCTATAATACATCATCTGTATATTGCACTGTGTTCACCACCCCAAGTCATGTCTCCTTCCATCGCCATTTATCCCTGCTGCACTTCCTTCTACCTCCCCTACTCCCTTTTCCTCTGGTAATCACCATTGTCTGTGACTATGAGTTTTTTGTTTTGTTTTGCTTAATTCTTTCACCTTTTTCATCAAGCTCCAAAATCTGTCTGATCTCTGTATCTAAGGGTTAGTCTCTATTTTGTTTGTTAATTAATTTTGTTCATTAGATTCCACATATGAGTGAATTCATATGGTACTTGTCTTTCTCTGCCTGGCTTATTTCACTTAGCATAAAGCTCTCCAGGTCTGTCCACGCTGTTGCAAAGGGTTAGATTTCCTTCTCTTTTTACAGCTGAGTAGTATTGTCTATGATAAGAGCCTGGGTTTCATATGTCTCATGGCAGAGTATTTACCCAAACACTTAAAAACAAGGTGTCACAGTTAACCTTAAACATGTGAGTATCTGTAATTTTCCACGAAATATACAATCATCCCATGGACATTTTCCCGGGTCCCTTAAAGCTTGCTTTGCTGCTTTGCCCTGCAAATTTTCCATCCTGCACACTACAGAAAATCAGCCAGGAGAGGGCACTGGTGGCTTACTTTTGAGAAAACTGCTCACTGCTTGATTTCAGCATTTAACATACGTGGAAATTATTTTTATTCTGTCAAAGCAATCAGAATGAAAAAAGAAACCTGTCTTAAATTTGTCAAAATTGCCTTTTCATGTCTCTTGCCACCCCAGAGACATCAATAAAATGGGGCAATGAGTTTTTCTTCACACATCTGCAGAGCCCTTAGCTGACCCACCGTAAGGATGAGTTCAGGGCAACCGGGTGTGATTATCTAATTTTTCCATCAGCTTGAGGTTCTCATGTGAAAGTTCTATTCATGGAGAGCCAAAAGGAGGGAAAAATAAAAACCTGTTTACACCTTCTCTTTCCAGCTAGCCTCGCCAAGTTATCCCCTGACCTGGTACAATGACGAGAACCTATGTGTGCAACCTTGGCCAGCCAGGGTGTGGACCAAGGAAGCGGTAGGGAGAAGTCGGTGCACTGTGGACCTGATCTTATAGACTCAAAAGCATTCTCTCCTTTCCTGCAGGTGTCTCGCTTACATCCAGTGGCAGTGATGGGTGACCTGAGAAGGAACCTTTACATTTCTACCAGCACCTCCACTCTTTCACATGACCCTGTGACAGCCCCTCAGTATTTTATAAACTGCTATACAAACAGAGTTGCAAGTCAAAATTCCTAGCCAACTCTCTCCCTAGTCTCCTTCCAAAGAAAATGCTATACCTAAGCCCATCCAACAAAGAAATTCTAGAATGTCCACCACTAATATAGGTCTTCGGCCCCTCCCAGGAACATTTACTAGTTGTTTAAGACGTGGCGGTGAAATAGAAAACATCAGACTATGACAGTAATCATATCGGCGATTCACATTTATGGGGGCTTGAGGGAGAGCCAGGAACACCTTGATAAAGTTTAATGTTGCTTAATGTGGGTTTTCTTTGCCGTGTGGGCATTGGGCACTTGCCGTCCTTTCGAGCTGCTAGGTGCCACTTTTGGCTGGCCCTGGAACTGGCTGCAGTCGTCTGTCCTTCCCTGGGATGAAAAATGTCTTCCATTAGCTAATGGCTGTGTTCTCGGTGAAACAGTCTGCCCCTTGGCCCGGGGCTGCAGGGGAGCATCAATCAAACCTCTGAGATGAGGCCTCAGAGGACCGAGGGAAATTTGTATAATCCCGAACTATAAACATGGGGACCAGTGGTTGAGGTTTTGGATTTGCAAACATTTAAAAATGTCTATTTGAGCATCGAAAGTAAACCTTTATTTTACAAAGAAGCTGAGGCCCCAGAAGCTCTCTGGGTGGCCCTGAGAAGGTCCAGTGACCTTTCTGCCTCTGTTTCCCTTTCTTTAAATCATAGAAAGAAAAGGCCCCAAACCTTACTTTTCCATTTACTGGAAGAAACAACTGAATTTGATTCCAGTGTAAGATGCTAGTCTGTACTGGCCAGGTTGACTTTATGCCTCTCCACAGTGATAGACCATGTAATAAACCCTTTGCACTGAGGTTCAAGTGTCCACGTGACCACCCCAGATGTTAGGATTGGGCTGTAGTTTGTCGTTTTTCTTTGAATTATTTCCTTGCTCTGTGTCCTCTTTGCTCTCATACCAGCCAATTTCTGGTGGTGCCACATAGCTTCTGGCTCATGAGGGAATTTATGAAGGTGTGGATAGAAGAAGGCAGGGGGAAGGGGGTGCAGGTATGTGCTCCTGTGTGTGTTTGTGTGCGTGTGTATGCATGCATGTATATATCTGTGTATGTGTCTTTTAGTAGTTGGTTTTTTTGTGTGTGGTGGTTTGTTGCTGTTGGCACCTTTAAAAGCAGTCAGGCTGAAGAAATTCCTTAGGAAAAAGAATTAACTAACTTCCTGGAGGTGAACAGAAGGTTGCTGAGGCCTTGGGACATTTATGCATAGCTCACTGTTCCTTAATGCTCCTTGTTATCACTTGTTTTAAAATCTGTATTATTAGGAGAGAGTGTGTGTGTGTGTGTGTGTGTATGTACCATCTCCTTCTTTTGGCCATTTTTTGCCCCTTTAAACAAATATCATAAATATTTTCATTTAGGGAACAGCCTAGAATTCCCTGAATTCATGCCTTTTCCATTTTGACAGGCAATGTATCAGAACTTAAGTCTTGGAGATGTTAGGGTACTGCTCAACAGTTTTAAAATATCCTTCTAGTTTAACCTTGAAAGATGAGATGGAGGGCCACTGAGAAAGCTGCTATTTCTGCACAGAGCAAACAACCCAGAAATATTCATGAAATAAAAATTTGTTTACATACACCAGGCTGATGTCTCAGTAATAAGGCTCAAAATTTTGCTTTGTATTCTTATATATATACTCCATGCCTTCTTATAAATTAGCAATTAATTGTACTGAAATATATAAATAATGTTTCTATAAGTTATACTCTCCCAAAGAAATAAAATAAAATCCAGACATGAAATTTGGTTACTAACCCAATGTTACCAGCCCACAGGGTTTTTTCCTAAAAAGTGAGAGAATGACTAGTTCTGGATTGTCTAGTTAGAATTATGGTATTCTAAATTCAACTCTAAATGTCCTGTGATTTCATTCTATTTTCTCAAATATAGTTAATTTCACAAACATAGGATTAGTTAGGTTTGATGGTTAGTTTCACATTTGTAAACATTTAAAAATCAGCTTCTTTGCATAAACATGTTATAGGAAACTATATAAAGAAAAGAAAAACGAAAAAGTGATGACAGCTTATAAGAAAAGCTGGAATGGTCCATTGTCATCATTCTTAGGAGTTGTGCTCCAGGCAAGAATCTGACAGCCCACCAACTAAGGGAAGCAGTCAGATAACCTGTGTGAGCCATCACGGACCAAAGAAAACAGTCTCCGTCTGACATTTAAAACAGTATAAAATCAACATGAAAATTGGCATAATCTCATATACAACTTGAGAGAAAATGTTGTAAGAACAAGAAAGATGGAGCTATCTCTTTAAAAAGTAGTATTTAGGAGCAAACAGTAAGAGCTCTCATTGACCATTGACCAAAGCTGGAACAAATTGAGCAACAAAATAAATATCAAATTATTGGATTGAATTCGTAAACTGAAAGTTGAGTATTGGACACAATCCAAAGTATAAAATAGAAATCTTTGATTTCATAATGATGTAGGTAAATAGAATAAGCAAATACATCAAGAAGAATAGATAAATCTCCTGTAAAAAAGGATTCCAATAACTTATGTACATACTACGTCTTTGAGGAGATGGGGCATATTCCCTGCTCATTAAATGTGGGCTCTGCATATAACTTCTTTCCATGGAGGGTAGTGTAGGAAAAAGGGGGTGGTGTAGGAGAGAGGGTGACTTTATGTTGGAGAAACTAGACAGAGTTACCTCAACCAACTGGTCAAGTGGCAAGTCATGTTGATAGCATGTGCCCTTAGGAAGATGTGATGGGAACGACACTTTTCCTCTGTGGCCTTCCTTCCCCAAACCCAAAACCCCAGTCTAATCATGAGAAAAACATCAAACTCCAGTAGAGGAGCATTATACACAACACCAGCTAGTCAGTTTTCCTCAAAACTATCAAGCTTATCAAAACAAGGAAAAATCCGAGAGATTGTCACTGTCTCGTGGAGCCTAAGGAGATGTGACACCGTGTCCTGAATGGGAATGGGATTCGAGAGAGAAAAAGGATGTCAAGCAAAAACTAAGGAAATTTGAATTAAGGATGGACGTTAGGTAATAATAATTTATCAAGATTGGTTCACTAGTGTGACAAATGGCATAATAATTTAAGGTGTTAACTATAGGAAGAACTGGGTGAAGGGTAGATGATGACTCTGTACTATCTTTGCAATTTTTCTGTAAAACCAAAACTATTCTCAAACTTAAAGTTGTTTTTTTATGAAAAAGTAATTCTTATCATTATATGTTAGCCCTGCATCTCAACGTAGTTGTTTTCCTAACTCTTGGTTGATATTTAAGAGATGATCTTAAATTGGATAAGACACATTCTCCAAACTTTACCACTTTATATATTTATAATTGTTAAAGATGCCACTTGTAGAGCTATAAATATCACTATTACCTGTGCTTATAAGCAGACTCAATGAATTCTACTTTAGGACAGCTGTCTATTAGGAATCCCAGGCTTGAGAAAGTTTGCTCCCTGTATTTAGAACTGCCTTGACCACCCACGAAGGAGAACCTGGGTAACTTAGTGGCAAATGGACACATTACCATTCAGTCAAGAATTATATCATTTTAAGTGGATGGTTTAGAAATAATAATCAGGTGGTTTTTCTCCGTCTGTGCTAATAGGATAGCTACCTTCATAAAATCAAATTTACTGTGGTCTTTATCAAAATGGCACTGCACGTGTTTTTAAAAATAAAGTAAAATATATTCCTTTTGAAATGAAAGAATGAATTTTTCATCCAAAAGTTTCATCTATTCACAAGAGATATAAAATTTATCATGAATATTGATAAACTTCTCAAAATTTTTGAGGCTTTTTATTTTGATAACTATAAATGGTGTGTTATAATGACTGCACACTATTCAAAAATATTATGAATCTGTAAGAATGCCATACATCTGTCTGGCAAAGAGACATTTTCTGGGGAAGCCCTTTTGTGTGGCGCAATGGTCCCCATTCACATTCATCATTTCCTTTCTAGTCCAAAGCTAACTCCTTTCACTTTTTCCATTGTTGTGTTCTGCTCCAGTCTGGGACAGGTCTTTCTGCCTGCAGTAAGAAACACATGGTCTGGGCTTCATCATTAAGAACCTTTATGTGATCTGGGGGTCTTTGTGGAACCAGTGACTTCCTTGGCTGTGTTCTTGTCTGCAAGCACCTTGGTCATCTTCCAAAATGAAATCCTACCCTGGGAGCTGAATGGGCACCACATTTATGAGTGTGTTGACTGACCAATGACTCGTGAGACCATCACACAGCAACTGATGATGAATATGTCATTTTTCCTTCTCCAAAATGACCGCTGTCACAGAATAGTAATGAGCAGTGTAGAACCACAGTTTCCTTTGCTTTAACCCAGTAGCTCTGTGCTGACTTATTCTTTGAAGGGATATATTAGTCATCTTGAAAGAACTGAGAGTGAGCAAGTACTGTGTGCAATTACTGTGTATTGTATCTCGCCTTGAGATAAAATAATGTCCCAGTAGATTTTACTTCGTCTTTTAAACACACACAATCATTTAAATTCTTAACTAGGACATACTTGAATTTTCCCATGTTTAATCATTAAAAAGTCAAAACTTAATTTCATCAAGTGCAATCAAAGAATTTTTCATAGTAGCAATTAAAAATATGAAACTGGAATTTCAATGACATCAACTTGAACAGCTGCTGTGATGTATTTTTAATCTTCATCCAAATCAAATGGCAAATCAGATTTTTCAGAATTTTTTTCCTTTATCAACACCAGTGGGTTGGGAAGTGGGTTTAGTAATTCAGAAATCTCCTTGGCCCTGGCCATTTGGCTCAGTGGTAGAGCGTTGGCCTGGCGTGTGGATGTCCCAAGTTCAATTCCTGGTCAGGGCACATAGGAGAAGCAACCATCTGCTTCTTCCCCCCACCCCCGTCTAGCTCTCTCTTCCCCTCCTGCAACAATGGCTCCAATGGCTCCAATGGCTTCAATGGCTCAAGCCCCAGGCACTGAGGATGACTACATGGCCCTGCCTTAGGTGCTAAAATAACTCAGTTGCCAAGCAGTGGAGCAGCATCCTAGATGAGCAGAGCATCGCCTGGTAGGGGGCTTACCAGGTGGATCCTGGTCTGAGCGCCCATGGGAGTCTGTCTCTCTGCCTCCCTGCTTCTCCCTTAATAAGAAAACAAATGAGAAAAAAGAAACCTTCTTAAACATGCTCCAGCATATTTTGAAACATATATCGAATGTTACTCCAAAGTGAGTAGTAACCTTTATATTTCTATAAGACACAGAAGGCAAAAGTCTTCAGAGGACTGATTGGTTAGCTTGCTTTGGCATGAGGGCACTTCCAACTGTACTGAGCTGTTTAACTAAGGAAACCAAACTCTCTTTTGCTTGGTTTGCTGTTTTTACCATGCTCCATGTGTGGCATTTACAATAAGACAAAGTAAAAACCACACATGAAGTCAGGTCCTTCTTCTTATTTCCACACTGGGGCTATTTTTGTGATATCCATACCTCCCCTCCCTTTTATGTGTAAGACAGCGAGCTGGAACATATGTGGCAGATATGTAAATAGCCAAATGGTGTGTTTTTCACTCTGTGCACAGACATGTTCCCTCTGATTTCCCCCCTTGACTGTTAGGCGGACACTGAGGAAAAACAGCACCCAGCCAAACCAGGACTTCCGGCTTTCGAAGAGTGGTTAAATACTTGGAAAATATAGAGCTATTTAATGAATTATTTTATAATTTCAAAAGTCTTCTTAGTCTCTCTTTCAATTTTTTCCCCTGAAAACGGGAATTTGAGTTATCTGGTCTTGAGTGGTGATATTTCTAAAGACTCCTATTTGTAGTTCATTATTTCTTCTAATCAGACCTCTCTCCTGACTATATTCCAGTAGCAGATTTTCCTCAAAATCTAAAGTCAGTCTTTTGACTTTGGAGGTGTAATTCCTGCAGGTGCCTTTTATTATCAGACCTGTTTTTCTTTGTGGGGGACAAGAGGTGGCCATTGTTCAGAGACTTTGCTGTTTTCACACCTGCTGGGATGACACATAAAGTGACTTAAAGGATAAATCAGTGTTTGGGAAGACTTCAGCCCACCATTGTTTAAAAACTAGAAATAACTATGTAATAAGGAAGTGGCTTTGGCCAATAAAATTTATTTGACCAACCAGAATTAAGCAGGACAAAAACTTTGACTCATTCAATGTGAAAACCAAATGATCATTAGGATATACCATATTTCCCCATGTATAAGACACACCCTTTTTTGAAAAATTTGGGGTCTAAAAAACTGGGTGCGTCTTATACAGTGATTGTGGCATTTCAAATGCCATAGATGGAACTGATTTGTCATCAGACACAGATGATGACAAGCTAATGGATGGGAATTTTGACAGTGATGAAGAGTTGTATGAATTTTATGATGAATAAAAGTTGAGTTTACTAACTTTATGTAATAAATTTTTTTTCAAATTTCAGGCCCCAAAATTAAGGTGCGTCTTATACATGGGAGCGTCTTATACATGGGAAATACGATAGTTAATCAAACAGCCTGAAAATTCATTGATAATAACTTTTTCAAACAACAGAGAAACCCCCTACATTGACCTTGCAAATAGTCAATGCACCCAAAGAAATGAAAATGTTGGAGGAAAGCCAGTGACAAAGAACTTGAGTTTTGTTTATTTTGTCATCTATGCCTTGCAAGATATTTTGGTGAAATTTCATGAGTGTAAACCATGCTTTGTAAATAGCAAAGGACTAGCTACATGTAAAGTGTTGTTATTATCACTAAAATAGATTGTGTTATATGGAGGAAGACTGTACTTGGTGAATCATTTTTGTGGGATAGCAACATTTTATAGATTATTTGCCAAAATTCTCTACACGATAAAACAATGTGTCATCATGGGTATGCACTTTAAGCTCTCTCATAATATATTTGGTCATTCCTTTAATTGTTTTGAACAAGGTATACACACTTAGAAATTATGTAACTTTATTGTACAAATGGCTTTTGAGTGAAGGGGGAAATTATAATGAAGTATTATTTACTAATATATTTTTAAAATTCAGGCCCTGCCTGACAGTTACATACAGGAACTTAATGTTGGCATCATGGCTCTCAGGAATTGGCATCACAATGACATGGAAACAATTTTATGTGTTCAAATTTCTGTTCTTCACACTGGGCACCTCTTTACAGTTTAGTTCTTTGCCAAGGGAAAACACAGGAGACTCGTTGCTTTGAACTTTGGGGCTGTTATTGAGAACAATCTTCCCCATTAGAATGTGATGTCATCAAGCTTATTGGAAAGCGCTGGTTGGTATTGAATAGATGATTTGTAGACCATCTCCTCAACTTTCTAAGCCTTGCTGGGTCTATGAAGTGAGCATAGTGGTCATGAAATGCAGTCTTCTGTGTTTTGGATCCTAAATTGTCTTTATTTTGCTTCAGTAGCCCTGATCCACATTTTTGTTTCTAAATCTATGTGCCTTCTGATACAGTAGCCAATAGGCACATAGGACTATTGAGCACTTGACATGTGGCTACTCGAAATTGAGATGCACTATAACAATAAAGTCTATACTGGATTTTTAAGTGGAACAATGGAGATGCTGCCAATATTTTTATATTGGTTATATATTGAAGTTATAATATGTTACATGTATTAATTTAAATAGAATAATTATTGATATTTAATTTTATCATTTCTACCAGAAAATTTAAAATTGCAAATGTGGTTCACATTGTATTTCCACTGGATAATGCTGGGTTAGACAGACAACATATTTTTTGCTCTTGATGTGAGTGAGAATGAAGAAACACATTAAGTCACACAGTGAAAAAAATTTTAGTGTCCATGACGTTTCAGCTAATTTTGGTGGTAGGTTTAGATTTAGATCGAGCTCTGTTTGTTTATAGGCAAGGCTTGGAGCTAGTGGATTTGGAAAGCTAGTATGTGCAGCACAGTGGTTCGACTCAGAGTGACTGGAGCCACAGTATCTTGCCTGTCCTAGTTTGTGGCAGACCCTGACTGCATGCACAGCCATGTACTCCACATCTCAAACCTATCCCTAAGTGGACCTGCTCAGCATCCCTCAGTGGACTGTAAAGTGACTTTAGCCAATACTGTGGAGCCACTGCAGACTCTTACACATATAATGAACAAAGTTCTTATCTCACATCTAGAATGCAATTCAGCATAGACTTTGGCAACTGAAAATCTTAAAACCTAACCCTGTTGACAAGGTTTTTGCTGGTATTTATAAAAATGCCCTATGAGGTCAAATATGGATTACAACATTTGCCGTTGTGTCTGCTCACCATCAGCTCTTTCTGAACACGTTCACTGCCATTGGGATGGACATTCTGGGTGGCTGACGTGGTTCACATAAGTGGGGGCAAGAATTTGCCAATACGTTATTGACGTCTTGAGCTTAGAAATACATTTAGATTTTCACCAGAGTGACTGTGTCTAATCACCCCCTTTCCACCTCCCTTTTGATTAAAATCATCAGCATGTGAGCTGAAAGGATCTAACGCGTTGTCTGAATGTTTTCCCCAGCTGTGTTGGAAATGATTGTGGCATTGTCTCTTCAGCTTTCTCCAGAGAAAGCCATTCCAAAGGTCGGTGTCGACTTACAGCTTAGTGATGGACTAATACACAGGATCCTGTATGCAACCCTAAATTATAGCCTGCCAACTATGATTCTGGAAGTTTGGAATGGGTTCCTTCCCAAGATTCTAAACAGAAAAGGCTTTGAATGTTGCGGGCATGTGTCTGTCTAAGCTTTCTAAAGGTGGCACTAATGCTGTAACATTTCTATTGATTTTTAACACGCATCTCTCTAGAAAATAGCCAAAATTTGACAAGCACTTTACAAAATGATCTCATCCTTCAAAGATGCAGAGTGAGAGCTATGTCCGTAAGTGGCATTGTGCTGAAAACTTGGAATAAACCTTCCTTGTGTCTTCTTGTGCCAGTTTTATTATGTGGAGTGAACTTATATTTTGCTGGATTTGAAATAATGCTTTTTAAATATTGTCTTATCTTATGAAATATTTCATTTTATGCTTTAAATATGTATGCCCCGAAAATCCTAAAAGGAGAGTGCACATTTTCAGTTAAGTTACTTACTGCTTTGCCTGATGTATAAATCAGAGACATCCAAACTTCTATAAGGAGCCATGTGGCATATATGCAGTTGTCATAGATAATGTCCAGGGTTGGCAAGGATGTGGAGGAAGAGGCTGTGACATTGCTACAGGAGTTAAAATTGTCACAATGTTGCTGAAAGGCTGCTTGGCAATACTTAGCATAAGCTTTAAAACTGTGTGCACACTGAGCAATTTCATTTCTAGGAATTATTCCAGTGGGAAGTAATTAATAATGAGAAGAAAGATTTAAACTGCAGGAATTCCCATTACAGTTTTACTTAAAATATTAATAATAGATGATCTGGGTAAAGGGCACATACTATGTTTATTTTTGCAACTTACCTATTCACTTGAAATTATTTACCCCAAAAAAGTTTCAAATGCCAACTCTCAGATAAGAGGAAACAGGATAACTGTCCTTATTGACTGCCATATGATGCCAAAACTGATGTCAGCTGCTTTTTTATTTTTCAACTGTGAAAGAAAAAAGAAAAAAATCTAGAACTACCTTTTACTAGGGAAATATTTACGTAAATTAAGATGCATCCACACAATGTAACACTATTTGGCTGTTAAAAACAGTAGCTATGATATACTCTTAGTGCAAAAAAAGCAGGTTTCAAAATAAACAGGCTACAAAAATGTATGTGGATGTGATTTGATAAAACAGAGAAAATCATCTGTTTTATACATATGCTGTAGAGAAGACTGGGATGACGGTGCCCCAGTATTACTGGGCGTTATCTCTGGGCGTTAGGATCATAAGGGATTATTTAATAAATTTATTTACTTTTTATGTTTGAAACGAACAATTGTGCCTCCCTACACAGTATTCTGCAGCGCTTTCAGAGTAAATCCACATTTCCCTCAGCTTCCACGCGTGGAGAGGGGAATGCAGTTGCAGGGAAGATGAAACACAAACCAGAGGTATGAGAAATTCGTTGGGATTCAAACCAACTGTTCTGTCTCCTACTTGCCTTACTTACTAACTACTTTGTTGATTTTGGTCTTTTATAATCATACCAATCCCCTGAGACTCTTTCAGTATAGATATGACTTGTCACCATTCTCGTGCCCTTACATCGTGTTACATTTAATTTAATGCCTGTGCATAGGCAGATCTGAACTGTGCTGTTCAGTCTCTTTCACTCATTATGATGCTTTGAAATTGTAGTCCATCTTTCCAATAAATAACAATAATATGAAACTTTCGTAAAAATATTTCAACAAACTCACCTCATAAGCAAAGACTGTGGTAGTTTAATAGTTTTTCTTTAAAGGTTATTATAGTATGTGAATCTTCTTAGGTTAAGAGGGAGAGTGTTTAATTCTTTTTTATAAATGTATACAAAAGCCTTAAAGCATCTAATACCAATTATTTAACTTTATTGTCGTGTATGTGTGTGTGTGTGTGTGTGTATGTATTTGTATATCCGGCAAGTTATCCAACACATGTGCTCTGCCTTCAGGAAGCTACCAGTCTAGTAGAAGAGGTCAGTGGCCACACAATACAAGGCAGGACATAGTAATAGTCATGAAAGAAGTAAATGTAAGTGCTAAGAGAGTGTCGTAAAGGGCGAGAGAAATAGTCGGAATGGGACCATGGCAACAGTAGCACTTGTGTTGGGCTGGAAGGCCATTATTGGAATGACAGAATTGAAAATGAATGCTTAGTTAAAAATATTATATCAATATGAAATGAACTGAAGCTGGTAACTGCTCTGTGGTTCCGTGTGAGTATATCCCTTTAAGTAGGAAATACGCAAAGAAGTATGTGGGGAGGGGATAGAGAGAAAGAGGAGAGAGAAAACAAATAATAAAATAAAATATTAACAACAGATGAATCTGGAGGAAGGCCATATGGGTGCTCTTTGTACTATTTTTATTTTATTTATTTTTTACAACTTATCTTCTCATTTGAAATCATTTCCCAATAAAAACATTTTTAAAAACCAACTCTTGGATAGGCAGCAACAGAGGGTAACTGTCCTCATTTATACTGCCTTCTGAGGACCAGAGCTGGTGCCAGCTGCTCTGCTCTTTTTTTCCCCCAATGTGGTTCATTCTAGTTCCTTGTTGACTTCACCAAACCACCGCATAATTTCACACAACCCAGGATGGAGGGCAGCAGCGTCTGTTTCGTAGCCCCCAAGGCCTGAAATAGCAGGAGCACTGTGGGGGGCGGGGGGGGGGGAACGGGGCGGCCTGGGCTGGGCTGGAAGTCTGCGCCCTGCCCAGCGCCTGGCTGGGTCAGAACGTTCCTATCAGACCCTTCACGGTGGAGTAAACAGCCAGCACGAATAAAATGGAAAGTCCGACTGAGAAGCAAAGCTTCCCACCTCCCCTCTGAATGTCGCCTTGCCTCCTCGCTCAGAACAGCACCCATGTCTTTGAAGATATTTCCCAAATGGCACTTGAGCCACTTCTCTGTCCTTGTTGTGAAATTGGAGCTTCAGCAAAAGGATGCTAGTTCCTATTTCTGGTCTTTAGATAACCCCCTTAGGTGTTTTCTCAGGATGGCTCCGGCCTGAGCTGTCTGGTGTGTGTACCTTACCTTTTCAAACCACTATTCAAGAAACGCGGTTTTCAGTGCTCTACACGTTTTATTAAGGACCCGTCAGTAGTGTGAAAACCATGAGGGTGAGAGTGAGACTGCTCCTGGGCGGGACTCAGGCCTGGTCTCAGCAGGAGGAAGGGTCCAAGTCACAGCGGGGGAAGGGGTGTGGGCAGCCCCCAGCTTGCCCCTCCCAGCTGTCTCTCCGGGAAGCAGCACCCTGAAGGGAAGGAGATCCTCCCCTGCAGGCAGGGAAGACTGGGGGCTAGCATGCAGAGGGAAGGAAATCGCCCACTGGCCTCTCCCGCTGTCCCCAGCTCTGTATGTGGTCACTGGGAAGCCGGAGGCAGGAGAAGCTGCCCTCTGGCTGGAGTGAGTTGGTGAGGGCCTGGAGCCTGCCCTCCACGTGGGCGCCCCCTGCTGCCTGGGCCGCTGGGTCATGGCAGAGGCTCTGCGGCTGACTGCGGCCGTGGCCTAGGCGGTCAGCGGGTCGGCACCCACCAAGTGGAGGTAACAATCATCCTGACCTTGAACTGGTGGGAAAGTTACATGTACCGTACGGTGCTCGTCAAGTAGGAAGCGTGAGCGGTGATATGGTGGTGGTGTGCTGGTCATGGGTGGTAGCGTCCGCAGCCTGGCTGTGTCCTTTCTTCCCCATCTTGTTGGTGATGCATCCATTCAGCTGTCTGCAGTGATACCTCTCCTTCGCCATGAGAACCTTGCAATTGGCAATGAATAAAGTGCTCTTTGAAAAATGGAATATTAAACAAATAAAGATGAGTGGTTCTCAACTGTTTGTGCTCACCCCCAGGTGGGAGTTTTCATTTTCTAACACCGTGTTTATCCTGCTCTTCCATCCTGCCAGGCCCCTAAGCAGCAGCAGTACCCGTTTCTTTACTCTGTGCTTATTGAACCCATCACTCAAGGTTTGGTCCAGTGCCACCGTCTTTGAAACTTTCTCACCATGAGGGCAGAAATTCACGAAGAAATTGCTCCCGTAATACTTTTTCCTAATTTTTTTAGTAGCTCCTACTATATGAAATAATAAGTTTTTTTAAAAGATTTTATTTATCCATTTTAGAAAGGGGGGAGAGAGAGAGAGAGAGAGAGAGAGAGAAGTGGGGAGGATCAGGAAGCATCAACTCCCACATGTGCCTTGACCAGGCAAGCCCAGAGCTTTGAACGGGAGACCATAGCGTTCCAGGTGTATGCTCTATCCACAGCACTACGATAGGTCAGGCAACACGGTTTTATTTTTAAATTCATCTCTTCTACTTGAATAGAGCCAGGCACATACGCTGCTCAGTAACTATGGTGTTGGGGTTGTTTGTTATTGTTTGTAAATTCTTTGTAAGTGTGATAGCATACAGAATAGTACTCAAATCAGGAGTATGGTATGATGATCACATCGTAAGTCATATAAATGTTGTACACATGAAACTAATATAATATTGTATGCTAACTATACTTAAATTTAAAAATAAAATTAATTGAGAGCCCATAAAAATATTCAGGAGTACTAGAAGTACTCTCCCCAAGGAGAGCCACTCTCTCATTTCCTAACATCATAGATCAGTCTGAGATTCATTCACCCCGCTGTGTGTAGTTCTAGTTCATTTACTTTCACGGCTATGTAGTATTCCACTGTGTAAACGTACTATTTATTTATTCATCCTACCACTGATGTTACACTAGAGAGTAACAGTTCTGTGAACTTAATGGAATATTAACGTCTGCTTCTTAAGAAACACTTCCCAGTGAAGAGCTCACAGGACAGAAGGTTAAATTCATGAATACTAGAAAGGGCAGCCCTGATTTCTCACCCTTAGGAAAGAGCACTGAGTCAGTGCCCTCGGGATCTAGAGTTGGCCAGGTCTTTCTGAGTTGGGACACCTTAGTGTCTCAGCCTGGGAGTTTTGTATTCTACTCCAGCCTAGCTGCGTGCTTAATTGGTTAAAATCAGCATGGTGACTTGGGGGCATGGTGCCATGCCTAGAATTCTCTTTTGGTATTTATTGGCATACAAACATTTGGCTAACTGTGTTTTACAAATGATTGTGGTGGCATTAATTGTAATTACTTGTCAATCTAACTTGCTGCCAGTGTCTTGAATTTCCAACATGTCTGAAAAAGTTTTTAAAGGATTTCACTAGCAATCTTGTAAGTCGTTTGTTAATAAATGAAGAAAAAGCTTGGCTGTTTATATTTTGATGTTATCATTTTAATGGGCAACTGTCTACATGCCACCCACCACAGAAATGCTTCCCAACTCCCCCCCCCCTTTTTTTGAAGAAGGTGTCTAAGGTGAAGGAAGGTCTGGTTGCTATGGAAATCTGAAATGTCATGTTTACATTTTAAGAAGTAAGCTGAAACCCTCTCTATTTGGGCTCCACCTGAGTGGCGTTCACATTTAGAAATGACAAGATTGTTATTGGCTATCTCTAACTCAGGGATGTGGCTCGGCCCTGGCAGTTAATTAAAACGAGGCTGGCTTTCAATATCAGAATTATGCGGCCTGTTTTTGTAGGATGCCCCTGAAGTCTTTACTACCCTGCAATGTGTTTTTGATGTAAAAAAAAATATTTGAAAAGGAAACATAACACAGGGCAGCTTGTCCTCATTTACTGCTGAGGCTGCTTGCTCCGTGAGCTGTTCAGAGTGGTGTTCTGCTCCAGTGTCCTTTGTCCTTTACCTCTGCAGGCTCTGAGCTGCCACACTCTAATGTGCCGGAGGGACAGCTGATTAGGAGAACAGAACCCTGGAAGCAAGATCCTTCCATGGCATGCAAATCTTAGAAAGTTTGTCAAATCACAGTATTGCTACTTTAAGTGGCAGATGAAATAATTTAAAATGTTTCTTTTAATTATTATTATTGCTATTATTCTTTTTTTCCTTTTCTTTTCTTCTTTTCCAAGTGAAAGGAGGGGAAGAGATAGACAGACTTCCATATGCGCCCAACTGGCATCGACCTGCAACCTCCATCTGGGTCCAATGCTCTGCCCCTCTGGGGCCATGCTTGCAACCAAACTATTTTTTTAGCACCTGAGGTAGAGGCTCCATGGAGCCATCCTTAGCACCTGGGGTCGATGTGCTTGAACCAATTGAGTTATGGCTACGGGTGGAGAAGAGAGAGAGAGAGAGAGAGAGAGAAGGGGAGGGGGAGAGAAGCAGATGGTCACTTCTCCTGTGTGCCCTGACTGGGAATCGAACCCAGGACTTTCACACACCAGGCTGATGCTCTACCACTGAGCTAACCAAACAGGGACACTATTATTCTTTTAAATATATTTTCAAATTTGCAAGTAATTTATGAATACATTCTCAATGTAAAAGCAAAATATAACAATGCAGATGAAGAGAAATATCTCCTGGATTCTCCTATGTCAGTTCTGGTTTCCTCCCAATGGACAAGCATTCATCAGTTAGTATATATTATGATGAATCAGGGATCAGAAAACAATAGTCCAAGGACCAGTCCAACTCCCTGCCAGTTTTTGTAAATAAAGTTTTATTGGAACACAGCTGTGTCCGTTTGTTTACACTTTGTCTCTGGCTGCTTTCACATTGCAATAGCTGAGCAGTGAAGCTGCAACAGAGACCAGCAAAACCTAAAATATTTATACTAACTGGCTTTTTAAAGAGAAAGTTTGTTAACCCCTGTACTAGATATTTTTTATTTCCAATTTATATATTTAAAGTAATATGTAATTTTATAGGAAATGTCTATATGTACATATAATTTTTTATTTTACATAAATTGTATCCCATAGTACATATTGTTCTATACCTGGCAGTTTTTCATTAACAATTTGCCTTCATGGCTGCCATTCATATTAAAATGTTGCTCTCCCTCATTCTATTTATTTAGTTGTTGCATCCTGTCCACCCTTGGACTGAGTTAAACTGATTTTATCATCCTCTTTTGGTGAACACATAGCTTACTTTCAGCTTTTATTGTTAAAAAAGGATGCAGCAATGAAAAAATGGCAATAATTTCTATTTTTCTCTACTAGTATTAGAAAATCACGTTACAATATTCTAGCACATTTTCACAACAGAGAGGTTTCATGATCATCATGGCTAATATGAAGGAAATAGGAGTGAATTGACTTGGTCAGGGACTTAAAACATGATGGTGAGCATTTATGCTTCCTATTGCTAGGCAGTACCTGCTCTGGGAGAAGACCTGAGTTAAACTGGAAGTCTCTTTACCTAAAAGACATAAAAGGAAATTGGAAATGTCCTTGGGAAGGGTATTTATTAGCTTGCCCTCACTTAGACTATAGCCTGAGTAGATGTTGAGATTACAATGTATGTGTTAGAAGTATGAAACCAATGAATGTCAAGCTTCTAGGAACGTCCACAGTGATCAAGTTGAGCCCTTTCAGTTTTTAGATGAAAGCACCAAAACTCACAAAGGTAAATGATTTATTCAAGTTTATAGTATTAAGTTTTGGTCATGACTCCAACTTCAGTGGCCTAGAATTGAAAGATCTGATTTTTTGTAACTCAGGAGAAATAAGACTTATTGGAGCACATCACGTATAAGTTTTATAGTTTGCCAGAGTATTTGTATTTATAGACTTCTAAAATATTTGATTTCAGTATGAAGATTCATATCAGCATACTTTTGTTCCTAATAAAATATTCAGAGTTGTCCCCTCAGTGGTCACAACAAAAAAGAGTACAAATTGACCAATGCTTAAGCAGCTTGAACATTCTCGTTCCTGACAATGACAAGCCATTTGTTCATGTACATTTAACCTCTGCTGAAGTCATTTTAGCACATTGCTGTCACTCAAAGGGTTAATACAATACAGAAACAATATTTTCTAGAATTATAAGAACATTTTTGCTTCTAGTAAAAGAAAAATAGTAACTGAGGCTCATGTAAATTAACATTTTTTGCAGCTTAGAAATGACATCAACAATTGCCAAAGCCTATATTTGTGCAAAGCAGTGCCTTTCAAACATGTCACAATTTTTGTTCATGATAGACAAACCATTTAAATCCAAACTCTTGCATAGGTGACATGAAATGGCACAAGAGGTAGTGACATCATGTTGTTGTTTTTTTAACCTCACATAAAATCAGGTAAATATTTAATGTTAATGAGACTCCCGCCTTTAAATTCCTCTTGCTATGCTTCTCACAGCCATTTTCATTTGCTGCTCTTAGCTAATTTATTCTGAGCCTGGTGGTAGTAAAAGAAGTAACATAAAGTGAAACTCAATACTCAGAACTACCTATTTCTTAATTCTAAGTCCAGCTGGCGTCGCTACTGGTGCCAATGAAAGATTTGCCTAGAAAGCAACCACAGTCCATGTTCTTTACAGTAGAATAGAGGAGATTTTTGCCACTGGTAACCGTCTTTATTTAAGTGCTAGCAATAATTGCCTGGTGGTCTTGAAACAAATAAAAACAGGGGTGGGGGGATTACTAGAGAAAATTCTACTATGGTTTCTAGGCTTAGAAACCAGGGACAGACAGAGAAAACAGCCTGAAAACAACCAACTTGGGCTAGTCTCAGTGATTGGAGGATGTTAAGCAATTCAGGACATTATGTCAGATTAATAGATGGTCACCAAGTATGTCTAGAGTTACTGTCAGGTTCATTGTTAATTATTTGGGAGCGAATTATGAAATTACAGACAAGAGCTTTGTTTCCCAAATTATAGCCCTTGCTAGGGGAAAACAAACCATAATCAACATGCAAGTAGGAGCTTCTTCTTAGTAGGTCTAGGTGCAAGACTTTTAAGGTTTTCATTATTTAAAACTGTGGCTGAACATATAAAATAATAAAACAGCTCACTGAAAATTAATCAGTTATATATCTACAAATAAAATGGGTTGGTAAAATAGTTCTTTCTTATGAACACAATTATGTCGTTGTCTGTACTTAATGTAGACAGCAAATGAGGGCAACAGTTCACAGAATAAAACCAAAGTTATAGTATAGAATAAAACACCGAAGTCTTAGGTAAAGAACCCCCCAAACTGGAAGGGACTTTAAGGTCACCTAGTTAAATGCCAGTATCATCAAAAACATTATCCATCTGGTAGATTTTACTTATAAATTTTAAAAATCCCAGCCTGACATCCCCTTACCTTTCTTTGAATTTTAAGTTTACCACCCACACTGTCACTTCAATATACAAGTCCTTTTATTTATTAGCATAAGAAAAATATAAGAAGACAAAATATGCATAAAACTACAATTTAAAAAATAACTCTAGGTAGCCTTTCAAAGTTTTTGTTTTAAAAACTACTGACGCTTTTGTATTTTTGCCTCTTGGTTTTTGGGGTTTTGTTTTGTTTTTTATCATTGCTGAGGTATGCAATAGCACAGATAACACTGTGGAACAATTTTTTTTTTCATTTTCTGTTGCATGAGGTTTTGGAACTTTTTCTATATATTTCTGCATCGCTGATTCCAAATCTGAAATTTGTTTTTTGGTGCATGCTCTAGTTTTTATGCAATTTTAATTGCTTTTTGTTACAGTTAATGGCATGCAATGGTTTTTAAATTGGAGTTAAAGGGCAACGACTCTTGGATTGAACATAACGACAAGGCAATTAATGTTTTACAAACATCACTTTTACATAATTATAGTTGTTTTTAAATGTAAAAAATTGTTATCTGATAAAAACACCCTCTTATTTTGTTTTAAGATTGAATCATGGCTTCTTCGAGTAGGCATAAATGTAAAAATAGCCCTGACACCTTCTGTTATATATGTGGCTGTTACACACTTCAACGTCAAAGGCGCAATATTTCATCATTGTGACACATGCATATATTGCCTATTTTCAAGTTCCCGTTGGCAATTAAGACAAGAATTGAGCTCCTCATATTGTGTGTCATAATTGTGAGGAAATGCTTTGTGACTGGACAAAAAGAAAACGCAAAGAAATGCCTTTTGGTATTCCCATGGTCCCATGGTTTGGCGTGAACCTAAGGACCACAGCAGTGGCTGTTATTTCTGTCTGATCCATATAAAGGGCACCAGCAAGAAAAAACGGCATATGATCGTTATCTAATAGGATATCCTAATATTCCTTCAGCAATACGACCTATCCCACACTCTGAGACACCCCCGGTTCCAGTTTTCAATGGTTTTATTTCTTCTAAGGACGAAGAAAGTGAACATGGTGATCTAGTGTATTTTGATAAGATGCATGAGGAAATGGTTGTAGAATCTGAAGGGTCTTCTTCTGATGCCAAGCAGTCATTAACTCCTCAGCAGTTTAGCCAACCTGAATTGTATGACTTAGTAAGAAATTTGGGCCTATGAAAGAAAGCAGCTGAGTTATTAGCCTCCAGGCTTCAAGAAAAGAATGTACTTCACCGGTCAGCTAAAGTATCCCATTTCAGGAAGTGTGAACAAATTTTTGTGGACTTTTTCCGAAGACAAACATTTTGTTTACTGTCATGATATCAGTAGTCTTCTCAGCCAGCTAGGTGTTACCACTTACAGTCCAAGAGAATGGTGGCTATTTCTTGACAGCTCTAAACAAAGTCTGAAATGTGTTCTCCTAATGTTTATGCAGCGGTTCCAATTGGTTATTCAACTCATCTGCAAGAAGATTATAATGACATAAATATTGTCCTCGACTTTCTGAAGTATGAGGAGCATAACTGGATGCTTTGTGTGGATCTTAAAATGGTAAATTTCCTGCTGGGACAACAGAGAGGTTTCACGAAGTATCCTTGCTTTCTGTGTTTGTGAGACAGCTGAGCTTGGGAGAAACACTCACACAGAAGGAGTGGCCAAAATGTGAAGCTCTGAAAGTAGGGATGCAAAATATTGTGAATGAACCTGTAGTTAATTGAGAGAGGATCATTTTCCCCCTACTTCACATTAAATTTGCCTTAATGAAGCAGTTTGTTCAGGCTTTGAATAGAGAAACTGAATGCTTTCAATATATTATTTCTACTTTTCCTGCCTTATCTTTCGAGAAGATAAAAGCAGGTGTATTCAATAGACCTCAAATTCGAACCCTCATACATAATGAAGAATTTACCAGGAAGATGAATAAGGAGGAGAAAGCAGCATGGCAGTCTTTTGTGGCAGTTACAAAGAACTTCCTTGGCAACAAAAAAGCAGAAAACTATGAACTTCTGGTTCAAAGGATGCTGTTGGCTTACCACGACGTTGGATATAACATGAGCTTTAAGATTCACTTCCTGAACAGTCACCTTGATAAGTTTCCTGAAAATCTTGGAGCTGTTAGTGATGAGCAGGGAGAACACTTTTATCAAGATCTGAAGACAATGGAATAGTGTTGTCAGTGGCAGTGGGACAGAAATATGATGGCAGACTACTACTGGAGCATTAAACGAGATTGTCCTCAACAAGTACACAAACATGAGAGCTACAAAAGCATATTTTTGCCTGAATAGAATTTAAATAAGTTTTGCGCAAATTTTATGATTAAAGTAAGTGTTTTAATATGTTCTATTTTGAAATTGTGTACTAGTTTTTTTTTGTTTTTTTTTTTTTTACAGGGACAGAGAGAGAGTCAGAGAGAGGGATACATAGGGACAGACAGACAGAAACGGAGAGAGATGAGAAACATCAACCATTCGTTTTTCGTTGCTATTGTGACATCTTAGTTGTTCATTGATTGCTTTCTCACATGTGCCTTGACCATGGGCCTTCAGCAGACTGAGCAACCCCTTGCTGGAGCCAGCGACCTTGGGTCCAAGCTGGTGAACTTTTGCTCAAGCCAGATGAACCCGCACTTAAACTGGCGACCTCGGGATTTCAAACCTGGGTCCTCTGCATTAAAGTCAGATGCTCTATCCACTGTGCCACCGCCTGGTCAGGCTCAAAATTGTATACTAGTTCTGATGCAATTATATCTTTTAGTGTATTTACTGCATTATATAAATTATTATATTTTCACAAAGATGATGTCCAAGAAGACATTCTACTTCGTTATGTTAAACTAAATGTTGAAAATTTTACAATAAGATGAAAACCTAAAATCTTGAATTGCAAAATACCTGTAGCTTACAGAGAAAAACTAATGTCAGATTTGAGATCAGCACACTCGAATTAGGTATGAACAAGTGTTTTTGTGGATGCAATAAAAATTTTGTTCCCCAGTGTAATCTATTCCCTCCTCCTCATTAGAAGAGCTAGTCAGATGCGATCACATGTAGCTCACATGTGCCTCAATACTCCCCTCCAACTTCTAAATAGGTAAGCAAATGTTAAGGTCAAGAATGGTGTATAGACAATAAGAATACTTACAACCCGGAAGTAGTTATTGAGAAATTAATGAACTATGTGTGTTTGCCATACAAAATAAGGAGCTCAGAAGGATTCCTGTATACATGTGACTGGTATGCTGAGAAGGAAAGGGAAGTGATTGGGAAACAATGCCCAAATGGTAGCTAAATTGTTAGTTAATGACTTCTTTCCCTGGACTTGCATCAGTGGTAGTCGCAAGCAGAACAGCTATAAGCTAAACAGTTCTTAAAAATAAGATCCTAGAACAGGGGTCCCCAAACTTTTTACACAGGGGGCCAGTTCACTGTCCCTCAGACCATTGGAGGGCCAGACTATTAAAAAAAAACTATGAACAAATCCCTATGCACACTGCACATGTCTTATTTTAAAGTAAAAAATCAAAACTGGAACAAATACAGTATTTAAGATAAAGAACAAGAAAATTTAAATCAACAAACTGACCAGTATTTCAATGGGAACTATGGGTGCGGATGCATCCTGTGCTCCTCTCACTGACCACCAATGAAAGAGGTGCCCCTTCTGAAAGTGCAGCGGGGGCCAGATAAATGGCCTCAGGGGGCCGTAGTTTGGAGACCCCTGTTGTAGAATGTTCACAGATGCTGGGAATTTGACATTAAGATAGTGCCCAAACTTATAGAGAAAAGCACAGAAAGATGAGTCTTCGTCTGTATCTTGTTTTCAGGTTATTACAAAGTGCATTTATTTAGAAAACATACCTGAAATGGAAACAAAAACAAACAAAAAATAATCTGGAGCAAAACATCTAATGCAAGCAACAGAAGAAAATTACCAAAGGAGAGTGCTATGATTCATGTATTTTGAGTATTGAGAGATGATCTTCTTCTCATAAAATAAGACCAAGAGGCTTCGAAAAAGCACAGGGAACAAGAACGAGTTTTACAAATTAAACAATAATTCCATGAGGAAGCAATCAGACATAGTCAGAATGTGAATGTCACTTAAGATGAATGTCATTTAACAAGGTATATGTGGGAGGGGTGCGGCAAACACTGGGGACAGGGCTATATCAGGTTGAAAGTCTGTAGAGACAGAGCATCCTAACTCACGTATGAACCTTTATTGGATCCCAGTTCAAAATACAAGCAGCTATGACAGACAGTTGAGGTACAGCTAACACTATGTGCATATAGATTGGCTACTAGAAAATACTGGGATATCATCATCAACTTTCTTGGTGTGGTAACAGTATTGAGGTTAGCAGGAGAATGTTCTTGTTTTATTAGATGCTTGCTGAAGTAATTAGGAATGAAGCATCATGATATCTGAAACATTCTAAATGGTTCAGCAAGATATTTTTAAAATATGCAAAAATTCCATTACATTTCACTTTTTTTATGGCAGCAATGTTTCCAAATATAGACCAAGTAGAAAATATAGGGGGAAAAAAGACCATAAATACAACTTATCCCAGCACTGCTAACATTTTGTTGTTGTGCGTGTATGTATATAGTTTCATGATGTATATTATACACCAAAATATTTATAACATATATATACATTATTGCATGTATGCATACATACATAATACACATAATGTATGTATATGTTCACATACATAATACATATTTTTCTTTTAGTAATATAAATATAACATCTTTTCACATTTAAAATGTTAATTACATACTGTATATTATTTTAATGACTGAATTTAGCGTTGTACTGCATGCACAGACACTAATTTCTTGTACCTGTCTCCTCCAGGTAAAGGAGTTTTACTTGTTATAACACAGATACAGCTCTTCCTCTCTGTGCCTGAGGCTTTCCTTTAGAGGGCTTCTGAATTCCCTCTTGATGAGACAGACCTTAGCGGTTTGTTATGTTTTCTTATCATCCATTCTGCCAATGACATTTTTCTCATTTAGGTTAGCCCAGAAGGCAAAGAGTATTTTTATCTTGATGGGTAAATCTTACACATAACAAATTGGTTGCATATCTTTGCTCACTGATACTTTATTTAGCAAGCTAATCTGATAAACTACCTATTTCTCAAATTATAATAACATTCATGGTGGTGGTGAACTTGATAAAGTTTCTGGGTCCCCAAAGACAGAATGCTGCTTGTGGCCGCATTGCATTTTAGCTAATGCAATCAAGGATTGCTTTTCATTCTGAAGAGATAAAGGCTGGAGGTAAAGGGGCCGGTCGGCCATATTAGGGAAAATGAAGAATAATCTCAGATGGCAATTTATTGCTTTGGAATGTAGACTCTTTTTTAGTGTAATATCCTCATTGTGAATAAGCCACTTGGCAGCAAATAGGCCCAGCTTCAAATAATGGCTCTGCCACTTTTTAACCTTGGCTGGGATACAGTTCTCTCTGTCCAGCTTTCTCATCTGTACTGTGGATCATGAAGTATGTATGGAAATCTCATAGATGTGTTATAAGAATTGAATGAGATTATATATTTAAAGCTTTTTGTCAACTATAAAGTGATGATCTAGTAATGGTGGGTTTGTAAAGGTTGTGGTGGAAGAAGAATTAGTAGCAAGAGCATAAATAGTAATAAAAGCAAAAAAATACTAGTAATGAGTGACTTATTAATATATAATGATAAGTTATTAATATATTTGTTTATATCTATATTTATATTTTAATATATTTATATTTGAAGATATTTATATTTTAAGCTATTTATATTTATATTGCAAGATATTTATATTTTAAGACAAATTTTTTTTTTTTTTACAGGGACAGAGAGAGAGTCAGAGAGAGGGATAGATAGGGACAGACATCTTGGTTTGGGGGAGGAGGGACAAATACAATAAATAAGTTGAACAAGTAGATCCAAAGTGTCAGATGGTGATGTATGCTCTAAATGAAAAAGAGCAGAATAAAAAAAAGTAAAGAAAGCTATATAGAAGGAGAGTACTCTTTTGTATAAGATGAACAGCAAAGACCTCACTAATCTCCTAAAGCTACAACAGAGGCATGAAGAAAGGAACAAAGACAGCTCTGGATAATGGCAGGGAATGATTTCAAACAAAGGTGAAGCAATTGTCCTGGGGCAGGTAACAATCTTAGTATCTTTGAGGGATGGCCCAAGTTAACCAACTTTTTGGGTTGCAGTTTACTCTGTGATTAAAATGAAAATAATACTACCATGAAAAATAATTTATAAGGATTGAATGCAATAGTTTCTGCAGAAAGCTCAACAGACAACAGCTGCTCTGTAAATCTTCAGTGCGTTTTTTCTGTAAATATCTGTTCATGTTGGTATATGTGCTGTTTGCATCATAATGGTCTCCCTTCCTTGACAGTGCTGTCTTATAACACTAAGGCTAAAGCCATTACCAGATATTGCTACAGAAAACACAGGCAACTAACTGTGTTATACAGTTTAAAAATGTCCACGAACCACTTCATGAAGCATGTCTTCATGTTTCACTTGCCCTGCCACCATTGGTGCACCTCAGAGCATCCTGCTGCTGAGTTCTTCTTCTCGAGATGGAAGGGTTTGAGTGGGGTATGCTCAGGAGAGTTCCAGACCAACTCCTTTCCTTGTTACTCCATTGCAGAGAAAGTCATGCCTTCCTAAAGGGGGTGGGGCTGATTCCCCAACCCCCACCCCTCGGTACCCTGACATTTCTCTCCAGTTCCCTCCTTTCCAGCTTAGGCAGGCACAGGAGCTAAGATAGCTGAAATGCTCTGTACAAAAGCATAGGAGAAATTTAGGAGCAGGATGGGGGTTTACACTTGAGAGGGAGAGAAGAGAGAAAAGAGGAAAAGAATACTTTACATATCATGACAGAGTGTCTGAGAAGCTTTTAAGAATAGAAAAGACCAATATGCATTTCTATGTGGTTTGCGTTGCTCAGTGTAAGTTTTTTTTTTATCTCCTCAAACCTTCTATAGAGTCTCCTTCAAAGGCAGGTCTTTGTAGATGGCTACTTTTGGGTATCAGCCAAGGAGAAAGGGTGAGTTCCATTACAGAATCAACATCAGGGAAGAAATGAATGAAAAGTTTTGTGACCAACAATGAGGGAGTAAGAATTCTGCAGAGGCAAGAATCAGGAGCCAGGAATGACCAATGAAATTCTCGGAAGGCTCTTCAGGGCATTGACCAATAGTATATTGATCTCTAGGAGCAGGATAACCTCAGTTGACATGCTGAGTGCATACATGACACTTGCTTAGGGTAGCATCTCAAGCAAAGACTCCAACCTCTCTGGGATGGTAACATGAAATTCAGGCTAAAGCGGAAGATCTGAGAGGGCCTTTGAGTCTGCCAGAAAATAGGCACAACAGACAGGAGACATCCGTGTTTGTCAATGTCCTTGAGTGGACCGGTATGTATTCTCAAACTGCATCATTGAGATCCTAAGACCAAATTCAGAAATGATACTGTTGGAATGGCTCTGTTGATCTTAACAGTGCTTGGTCTTGGGTCAACACCTTTGATTCTTTAGAATTGAAAGAGAATAAGGGTTTTGGTTGATTGGGTCAGTGGTAGAGCATCGACTCTGAGTGTGGAAGTCCTGGGTTCAATTCCCAATCAGGGCACACAGGAGAAGTGACCATCTGCTTCTCCCTCCCTCTCCCCTCTCTCTCTCTTCTCCTCCCGCTATGGCTCAATTGATTCAAGCGCATCTCCCCCGCCCCCCCCCCCTCCCCAGGCTCTGAGGATGGCTCCACCGAGCCTCTTCTTCAGGTGCTAAAAATAGCTCAGTTGTAATCATGACCCCAGAGGGGCAGAGCATCAGTCCCAGACAGGGATTGCCAGGTGAATCCTGGTCAGGGCACATATGGGAGTCTATCTCCCCTCTCACTTAAAAAAAAAGTATAGTTTGGGGTAGCTCCCATGGACTTTATGCTTCTTGGGCTGTATGTAAGTTAGCTATAATATTAAAGCTAACATTTATTAAGTACCTAGCATGAGAAAAGGCTGTGGCCAGGTTTTTATATGAATTAACTCATCTAGTTCTCACAACTCTTGGAGGTAAGTACTATTGTTATCATATCTAAATGAGGACCCATAACTTGACCTGAATACGAGTTTTGGGAAATGGGACGAGGTGAAATAATAAATAAGTCCTGAGGGAAAATTTTGTGAGGGCAAGTGGGAGTTAAAAATGCAACCAATTCAGCAATTCTTTAATAGCAGATGGGTTGTTAACTTTCCACAGATGCCTAGTGTCTTTGTCAGACGTATAGTATGACGATGTACTTTCATTTTCATTTGCAGAGTCAGCACTTCTTACGCTGCAGGTCTTTCTCTCTCTTTGCAACTCCACGCTGCGTGGGAGGGTAGGTGTCCCATTAAAGGCAAGAGTGCAAGATAATGATGATGAAAGTTGGGGAAAACTTGGGCTTTGCAGAGAAATAAGCGAGGTTTGAGTTTAAGCAAAGACTGTTGAGGTGAACAAAGAAGAGAGTGTGGGCTGAGTTAAAAGCAGCTGTTTGTACGTGTACTTAGTCCAAAGTGTAACTCTTGAGATCCATTTCAGGGTCTGGTCTTAGAGTGCACATATAAATCTCCTTTAGAGTTTATACACTCACTCATGCAAGTGCACCGATCCTTAGAATCCCTAGCCACGCATTACTGCTCTGAGCACTGATGGCAGGAGAGTGATACGTGCACCTGCTGGAAATCCCATCTTTGGGGAAAGCTAATTTACTGCACATTTAAATGTTTGGCTCTCAGTGGCCATTAACTTAAGTCTGACTCACCAAAGTAGTTGGCTTTTAATGAGGAATTGCTTTCCTGAAGAAAAATAAATAAATTTTTAAGATTTTTGGAAAAGAAAAACGTAAATCCGAAGAGATTGTTAGAACTGGTAGATGAGGTCTGTTCACTAGCCTGCCTGGATTTTCTTTCAACGCTAAGATGAAAGTCATTCAGCATGGAGCTCTCACTAGTGGGGATTTAAGAGATTTTTATTCTTATTCTATACCACTGCCAGGAACTATAATTAACAGGTAAGTGGAAAGATGGAGATGTGTTTTCTTCCAGCTGATTTAAATATCTTTAAGAACCTATATCCATCATAACCAAAGTGGACCTGAATAGTGGAAATCCAAATGGACAGATACTTTCTGTAGATTCACAAAAATAGTGTACTGCCAATTTTTCTTGGGGCCTAAGGATTAATAAAGGGTTTTGCCATTCATCTCTTATCTTCTTTTTTTCCCCCAGTAATCTTATCTACAAAATAGTTTAACTGGTGTATTAGAAAACCTTGAGTTTTAGATGTATCCACTTTGAATTCTTTCCTTTTTTTCCCTTTGGTTGATATTTGTCACACTCCTAGGCAACTTGGTATTTATTTTATAGGGAGAAGTGTCCCATTAAGGAGATGAGAAAAGCGGCTGCTCTGAAAATTTAAGGGCCCTGTGAGACTTCCATATTTCTACCATGGCTTCTGCATATGCCTCCTTCAAATACAAATATGTCGCTACTCACCATTCTTCAGGCACATTGTGGAAGTTTTGTTTTGCTTTGGTTCAGTTTGTGTTTGGTTGGTTTTGTTTGCTTCTTCGCTTTTCCATGAATGTGAATGGATTTGCATGGACTCATTCATCATCCACATCTACTCCTTCATCCCCTTTGGACCAAAAATATACTTTCAGTGTGGGAAAAATCAATGAAAGATCTTAACTGAGTTAACTGCTCGATTTATGCCATTGGGTCTTATGTAAATCAGTAGCTTCTGTTGCCAGGAAGGAAGGCTGAACCATGAGTTTCTTTTATCCTTGTCCTGTTCTGACATCTGCAACTATCATGGCAGAGTTTGGCAAATCTGAATTAGGGGTCATGACCAGAGCGTCAGGAGGTGGAGACAAGAGAAGAATGGGGGAGCAATGCCGTGGTCAGGTGAGAAGGGTGCAATTACAGCTATACTCATAAAACAGAATTGAAAATCAGGACCCAGGTCAGCTTAGAAACACCAGCAAAAGCATCCTGATAAACTCCTCAGCAGTAATGACCACAGAATGTAGAAGAACCCAATGTAGAACAGCCACAACACAGTCAAGTTTCGAGTCACCCCTACTTCAGGGTATGTAAAAAAGTCTTCACTGTTTCCTTTAGTCTTTCTCTCCCTGAAACTGGTCTCAACTAACTCTTCAAAAGAAAATGGTCTGTTGAGCTAAGCACACACAGGGTTGAATAAAATGAACCAATGTATTTTGGTGATGATGATTATACCTTTCAAAGTTTTCATAAGTAGTACTTTATTGTTATCATTATCTTCTGCTCAATGGATAGCAACAGTTCCAGAAGGTTTGTGATATAATTGAAATTGATTTTTTTTTCTTTTTGCCAAGCAGCATGTTTGATATTTATTTAATGAGACTCCATCTCTCCTCTCCACGCCTGCCCCCAAATTTGTGGAGAAAAAAACATGACTTCACCCCATCTCATCCTTAATGTAGCCTTGGCCTTCCTCTTTACAAAGCTCTTACAGCCCTAAAGGTCATAGGCAGTATTTACGAAGGCTGGGGTGTGCTCCGGGGAGGCCATGGTGCTCATGTTTTCACAGTTGTGACATCATGTGGGGTCATCCAACTGAGGATCAAATTGGAACAGTCTTCTCTGAGTTCGCTTGGGACCTGAGAAGGATTTTTCTTCTTTTTCTATCTTCATTACCAAATACTTGTCTGTTACAGTTTTAAAGACTACATAGTAAACGACCTATTTATTAGAGGTTAAGTTTAAAACATGTTTTGTATGGCACAATCCTAAACTTCTGCTTTGCCCACATTTCAAATGCCTCCAGCTCACAAAATGGGAGAAAATCATTCCACAACACGATGGTATCCCTTGTGTTTTCCCAGTGGGAGGAGCACCCGCCCCCACAGCAGGCTTGCTCGGTGTTGTGGTGTTTGTGCGGCGGAGAGTGGCACTTCTGAAGGGTTTCTTGTGCAAGGGCCTGCATGCTTCTCGCCTTGGAGACTCCCCTAGACTCTCAGCCAAGTGGAGGTCAGGGAGGACCCGCCTGGGTGCTTCTTCTCTGTATGTTTCTCTGTGCTTCTCCACAGCCTCGCGGAATGTATTCCTCTCAATCTCCCTCAGAATCGTTTATGTTTCATTATTTGCAGATGGACAAAAACGGCAAATTGACAAATAGAGAAAAATCACATCAGTTAATAAGTCGCTGGTCGCCTACTTGATTCTGAAACGTGGACTCTGGGCTCCCAATGAATGAGTCTGATAATGGAGTGAAAGACTTGCTTACTGTTTCCTCCCTTCTTCCCTTCTGTCCTTTCATTTGCCCTCTCTCTCGTTCCATTTTTCTTTTCCTCCCTTCGTTTGGTATCTGTTTTAAGGCCTGTTTTCCCCTGGATCACCCACCTTTGTGCCTTTCTTCATGATGGCATCTTTTCGTCCTCCTGATTCTCAGCTTTCTTCCAAATCGCTGTTAATGCATTTATTGCTTCTGACATAAGGTGGTGGGTTTTTTTTTTTAAGCTTATGTTTTCCTCCCCTTTGCAACTCCCTTCCTTCACTAACGGTGGAGTGACAAGTAGTGATTACAGGAATCTTGAAAATGCCACTGGGGACTCGTCAACAAGAGCTGCCTCATCAAGATGAAGACGTGCGTTCAAGCTCGGGTTCCAATGCCCCCTCCCCTTTCAGCCCCACTTTGCTAACAAAAGCTAAGTAGCCTCTTTCCATTGCCTGACCCGGAGGTTCTAGCTGCAGACCTCAGTAAGCCTGAGGGTGTGCGTGTTCAGTGCTTTCACGGTCCCCTCCCACGTGCAGTCTATTCTAAGTGAACACCGTGTTATTTCTGTACCAGGCAAAAACTGTTTTGTGTAAATGCAGATATAAAATGTGTAGGTGCTACATAATAAGCTTTCAGGAAAAAAAACCAACAACAGATGTTCGATGTGTTCCCATTTTACCATCCTATTTCCTCTTTCTTGTCCTCCCTGGGTCCTTCTTTTACTCATCCTATTGCTTTTGTCTCTCCTTTTCTTCATTTTGGACTTGCTGAGGTGTGCGGCGGAGTTCAGAGGGAACTTAGGGAATTGACTGATCACGTCAAACCTCCAGGGTGTGCTTGTCTAGCAGCTTCAAGTCAGACAGCAAAAGCACTCCGTGGTTCGTGGAACAGCATGAAATGGGGCAAAGCAGCTAACAGCCGGCCGTCATTAAATACAGTTAAGAGTTACACCCGTAGGTCTCCATCTTAACAAACTCGTGCGTTCATTTAGCAGGTATTTGTGTTGTGCATACCGTGGGCTGCTTGTTCTAGCTCTGAGGATCCTGTAGGGAAAAAGGCAAACAGGTGCCCCATCACACGTGAGAATATACTTTCACAATCTCGTAGGCAATAGCCATTTTTACAAGCAACTAACATCTTTTAGAAATAAAATCCCTGAAGTTTTCATGACTGCAAGCATGTTGTTCAATTTTTTACATTTTAAAAAAGAAACAAATGCTGCAAAACCAAGCGAAATATTTCTTGTCTCTTTTTATGTGAATGGACCAGCCTTTGCCATACCAGTTTTAATTTTTCTTCCCCTGTTCCCTTGTCCCTATCAAAAAAAAAAAAAAAAAAGAAGAAGAAAGGAAAAGAAAAAGAAACATGTTTGGATTTTCACCACCTGGTTATCGTTAGTTTTTTATTTTAAAATCACTTTCAAAACAGATCAGACATTACACTGTTAAAAACAATTTTCACTGTAGGTATTGAATATCATACTGCGCTTGTCGTAATAACTGATAGATATCTAGAATAATCTTCAGTAGGACTGAGACCATAAAGAACTGTCAATCACTGAGTTTAACTTTAAACACAGATGATTTGAATTCATGTTAGCAGCGTGAGGAAGCGGAGAAGATGGAACAGTGCTGGTTGGAGAAAAGATGATAGGGTTACCTCTGCAGTTTGCCTTTCTTGCTGGTTGTTTGAGTCACTAAATCAAGGCAAAGTTTATGAAAAGCCTGTGGTTGGGGTCTCCAACTCTTCATTCCTGCTGAGATTTTCCTATTATAAATCTGCTGTCAGAAATAAGTGCTTTACTTGTGACTTAATTCTATGCAGGCACACACACCTGGATTCAACACTTCGGCCAGGCAGCCTTGACTGTCTTGAGAGCAGCAGAGATCTCATTAATTCGAGCTGTTACAAAGAAAAGGGCTTCACATGCTTTCTGGTCGTCAGTCACCGCTCTGGCAACAGCCCTGTGGATGCTGAAAGAAACCATGAACTCTAAGGCAGTAATACTTCCAAATCACAGAGGACAAGAGGGCACAGCTGATTAAGGAGGAGGGAGCTGTAGACTTTATGATTCAAAAGCGTTAACCTTCTAGAAAGAGGCACTTTCCCTTTCTAACATTTTCCATGCCACTTCTTTTTTTAAAAAATAGGTTCTTTAAAAATATTTCTGCTGCTCTCATCATTAGCTAGACTTGGACTGTCTAATATGATTGCCACTATCCGCATGAGACTATATAAATTGAAAATAAATAAAATTCAATGAAATTTCAAATCCAGTTTCTCAATTTGCACTAAACTCGTTTCCAGTGCCCGATCACCACATGTGGCTCAGGGCTACTGTACTGAACAGCACAGCGAGGACATTCCCATCACTTCAGAAAGTCCTTTTGGACAGTGCTGGTGCAGTGTGTAGCACGCCTCTTGGTCTTTCGCTACTAAACAGCCTTACAAAAAGGCATTTAAAAAAGTATAGGCAGTAAAAGCTAAATGCTGAAATGAAAGTGTATTTCATAGGAATATTCTGGCTTTATATTAGTTACCTTTCTGCTAAAGGTACATGGATGGCTACTTTCTGGGCTGTGTCTTTTAAATGTCCTTGCATGTCATGTATGCAATATGTGCTCCCAACAAGGTCCAGTCCACAAACTGTTAGTCATCAATCCATAATGAAGTAGGCAGAGAAATCAAGAGCAAGCATGTAGGCATTTTAGACATTTTAAAAAATATTTATTGTATTGATTTTAGAGTGACAAGAAGGGAGAGAGGAAGAGAGAGACGGGAACATTGATCGGCTCCTGTATGTGCCCTGACCAGGGATTGAACCGGCAACCTCTGCATTTCGGGGACAACGCTCTAACCAATTGAGCTATCTGGCCAGGGTGCATTTAGTTATTTTCACAGGGATTCAGCATGCTGCAACTTCTAGTCATTTGTGTTGATTGTATTTTATAAAAAGATCCATCTGAGATAGAATAGACATTTTTTTAAAGAAACTGCCCCTTCACCACACAGAGTTAAGAAACAAAGATATGTGAAAATATTCACCTCTGAAAACACATTAATTAGTTCATCTAAGCATTTCAGACTGGACAAGCTTATATGAAAGGAATGAAAGCTTAATTCAGAGTAAAAAATTCTATAAATGTATTATTATTTGGGATGACCATGAATGTAATCTGAAGCAGTTTTCTCATTCACGCCTCAGTATATATAAAGGGTGTTAATGCCGGGAGCTCTTTTCTGTAAATTTAGCTATGCTTTTCTGTAGCGTCCTCTGTCTCAGGGAGCGTGGACCACGGTAGGGAAGTGCTTTTCTGTAGCATCTATCCAGGGAGCTAGGACCATGCTAGGGGAATGGGCGCCTATTGTTGAGAGAAATGTGGTGCTTGTTTATTACTCTTGGCCAAATTAGGAAGATTTGTGCTTTAGCTAATAAAAGTCACTACTGTCTGAAAAGCACTGAAGTATTTGAATTGAAAAATGATGCATGCCCTGGCCAGATAGTTCATGTGGTTAGAGCGTCATCCTGATGCACAGAGGTTGCCAGTTCAATTCCTGATCAGGGCACATACAGAAACGATGTTTCTGTCTCTCCTGCCTCTCTCTCTAAAATCAATTAAAAATAAAAAAGATAATTTTTTTTAAAAGAAAACTAATGTGTGTTACTGTATCTCAGCACAAAAGAGACATTTGCCTGTGGTGTGAACTGATACCGTGCAATATGAATGTCCTTAGCCTTGTTCCAGTTCCGTCCCTGTGTACTTAGCCACTTAAATGCAACGAGCACAAGGCCCAGAGTCCACATGGCAAATGCATGTTGAGTTGCTTAGTAAATAGTAGGTGGTAGTGAGTGCTTATTTGCTACCTTCTCTGACTAGATTTTGAGGTCTCAGAGGGAGGGAGTTGGATTTGCCCACCTAGGTTTGCACACTGGATAGTGATAAGACTCCTCACTTAGATGTTATTTTAAAAGACGTATTTTAATGATCAAGTCAGTCATTCAATTCATCCAATACAATATCAAATCACCACTTTCACATTTGCTTCATTTGGTTGTTCTGCCGTCCTGGGTATGTTGAGTTAAACTCCAGTGAAGCCATGACCTGTGTAACCAGAAAACCCTTATATAAGGAAGATATATTACTCTTTCTTAACTCTAAAATTATAATACTGATTTGCATTAGAGGCAATAGCATCAGCAAACGATTGTGAAATCCTTTATAATGAAATATGGCAAAAACTTTCATTACATGAAATGTTACTCCCAGAAGTTAGCCAGTGTTCATGAGGACATTTTTGTAAAACTTCAGAGTATCAGAGGAAGTTGGGAATTGCTGCTTACAATTTCAGAATCAGTAGCATCTTCATGAAAACTGGCACTTGGAGAGTGAATAATAGGCTAATCTGCTTCTTCATCCTACCCCTCCATTCCTTTGCATCACATAAGGACCCCTAAAGTCAATACTTTCCCTCAAATCAATAAATTGTTCAAACTGTTTCCTGTCTGCTGTTGATTCCTTGTTGACTTAGGATTTCACAGTTACTCATTCTTCAGAAGGTCCCACTGTCTGGGGCTTATTTGGCAGTTCCTGACTGGGACCCTAAGATCTGAGGAAAGAGGAAGCTGAGGGCCTGCAGCTTGTGGTTGATCTCTGCCCGCTCATGCCTGTGAGCTGGATGTGTCAGGATTGAGGAAATGACTCTTGCAGCCTGGATCCTTCATCTGGTGGTAGCAGTCAGGAGTTAGGAGGTTCATCTAAGGTGACAAAATGATCTGCTAGTTATGGGGCTGACAGGACAGGACACATACAAGCATAGGCTCTTAAAGGAGTTAAGATCTCCATCCTCAAGACCACAGAGGCCATCCTGCTGGCCTTATTCTTTAAGCCACATTCACACTCAGTGGAAATACCGCCACTCTTGAGAGCTTCCATGTGGAGAAAGAAGTGCAGGCTGAGTGATGCCAGGTCATTACAGTGGCAGACATAGATCTTCTGAGATTAAATGGACCCGATACACCAGGAGCCAGGGTTACACTCTCAGCACTGTTGGCATTTGGGGTTCATTAAGTCTTTCTATGGGGCTGTCCTGTGCATTGGAGAATGTTTAGCAGCATCCTTGGCTTCTACCAATTAGATGTGACAACTACCACCACATGTGACAACAACAACAACAAAAAATCTCCAGACATTGCCAAATGTGGGGGAAGGGGGGAAAACTGCTCTGGGTTGAGAACCAGTAGAATATGGAGACCCTCAAAGTATTCCAGATGTGCCACCATGTCTCAGAAAGATCCAGTAACTTTCTTTGAGGAATCTCTAGGAAAATAATTAAGGATTGTATACTTCATGTCATAACCAGAAAGCATATATAAGTACCCACTTATATAAGACAGTTGAGTTCTAAACAAAACAATCAAAACTCTTTGCCCTAGACCTGAATTTTCTAAGCCAATCAAATGACCATCCCTGCCACATAGACAACTTGAAGATTAATCATATTCAAAATATATCAGTAGAAATCGACATTGACCTCTGTTCTAAAAGGTGTCTTAAAGAGCATATCTGTTCCTTCGACCTGCAGAAATATTTATTGAGTGTATACTATGTGCCAGGCATTTGACTAAGCATTGACAATAAGGGACAAATAAAATATTATTACTGCCCTTAGGAGTTGAGAGCAGAGTAGAGACGGACAGACAGTCATCAATTACAAATGATGAATGGGTAATTGTCCAAAGGAGCTGAGATTGAAGCCATGAAGCTATGTTTTGAAGGATGAGTAAAAGTTAGCTGGATGAAGCGGGCAGGATGCTACAGGCAGAGGGAGTGATGTGCATGGAGACTCAGAGAAATGCAGTCGCACAGTATGGAGAGCTGGGAAAGGCCTCGCACGCCTGAGCAAAGCGATCCTGTCGGGGAGGGCTATAGAGGGAAGTAAGAGAGTCAGAACCAGATCTTGCAGGGCTTTGGGTGCTAAGCCTGATGCCGCAGGGGAGACGCACTGGGAGAATTTTAGTAGGGGCAAGGCAGGGCCTTTTGGCAGCTTCTTGCAGCAATACTATAGGGGCTGGATGGCAATGCTCCAATCAGGAACTGAGTCCAGTTCAGAGGCAGCAGCAGTAATTTAGAGGGAAATTGATAGGGACCTAAATCAATGCCACGGCAATGGGGTAAGGAGGAGATCTTTCAAATGATAAGATTAAACCTATCAGCTGATTGTATATGCGGACTTGACATTAGAAAGGACATTTCTGATCTATTTCAGGCTTCTGGCTTAAGTGGCTTAGTGGCTAGTTTTTAATCCCAAAGATAAAATAATCTAGGAAGACCAGTTTAGGGGCAAAAACAATGAGATAGCATGATGGAGTGGTTAAAACCTTGAGTTCTGAAATTAAATTCAACCTCAGTTTATATCCTGTTCTATTATTTACCAACTGCATAAAATTACTTGTCTTCACTTAATTAAGCCTTCGTTTCCTCAATTGTTAAATGGAACTGGTAATTGTTCTTCTTGATAGGTAATTATAAGGATGAAATGAGATGATGATTAGAAGAAGAATTGTACCTAGCACAGTGATGGACAATCTTTTGAGCTTGGTGTGTCAAAATTCGCCAAAAAACTGAGCATAACTCGGGTGGAGTGTCACTTCCAGAAAAACGGCCTAACCGGAAGTCCCAGAACTAGATGCTCTGTGCCGTAGTTCTGTTGTTTTGGCCTACAGACCTCCGGCACAGAGTGTCTACACTACAGCAAGTGTTTTATCCTCGGCTCCTGCACCTGGCCATGCAGGAGCCGAGGATGAAACGTCCTTCTCAGCATGTAACCCCATACTTCTCTGGTATGCGGCTGCATGCAGCCGTGTGACATCAAAAATGGCTGCGTGTGTCAGTGCTGACACACATCATAGTTTTGCCATCATGGCCCTAGCATGTAGTAAGTGCTCAATAAGTGTTAGCTACCATGTGAACATGGTCCCTATGTAGTTATTTGCTGCAGTACCACTGAGCCTGAACAACCCAGCTCAGAGCCTGCACTCCTCACCATTCCAATAGACTGCCTTCTTGGGACAGGTTCACATGAATTCAATTGGAGTATAGTCTGCATCAGGGGAGTGGTGTGATAAAGGGCTGACAAACTAGGCGAAGGTTAGTCCACAGTAGTTTTTTGTATGCCAGGCTAAGGAGTTTGGCCTTTATCTTGTGTGAGGGTTGAGAGAATGCTGGGGTTTTAGCAGAGAGGTGGCATGGGACAATTTGCATCTTAGCATGACCACTTTAACAGCAGTGTAGAGGGATGAATTAACAACATTAGAAGTGTTGAAAGTAAAGGTCCATGAATTTTCCTTTTGTTGTTTCTTCCTAAGTGTATAGAGAACTCAGTTGGCCAACTTGACTTGTTTGCTTCGGAGTAGAGGAGATGTAAAACACTGATAGAAACTTGAGGCATTCTAAGTAGATCGGCATGACATATGCTTTCTCTCAGCATCCTTACAGCAGATAATGTGGATCCAGAAGGTTTCACTTTGCCTTAAAAGGCTACTTGCTCAACATGGCGCAAAGCAGGAAGGAAGTGCCTTTGCAGATGAAGAGAGGCCAACCCCTGGGACCACAGTCAGCTTCGATCCAGATGCTAAACTCTGTTCAGCATCGTCTAGACCTGTTTGAATGATTGGGTCTAATTAACCTGTCCAAAAAAGAATCTTCAGCTTTTAATGGTACATAGTTGTGTTTGCAAACTTCCCTTTGCTAGGCATGGGCTCTGAAAGTGAGGGTTTGATGGCCTGCAGTGGCTTGGCCAGTAGCCAGGGGGATGCTTTAATGACTTAGTATAATTTAATGATTTCATTCAGAAAAAAAATTTTGGATTAGGGAATAAATAAATGAGGTAGTATCCATCTTGACAGGTGAGGTTCGCTGAGAATGTGTCAAGTAATCCTCTACTGTGACGCATTTCTGTTTCAAATCTCATCAGAATCGGGACATTTGTCTGACAGTCTGGCTGCCACAGTGTGAGGAGTGGGGAGCGCTCTGGAGACAGAGTAGGCTGAGAGCTTCAATCCAGGCTCTGCCACGGGCTGGTTCCGTGAACTTGGGGAGCCTGCAACTCTGTGGATGGCAGTAGCTCATTCATTCAGTGAAAGACTAAACTAGGTCTTATGAAGGAGGAGAAAGAGAAGAAAAGAAGGAAGAGGGGGGAAAGAAGAAGAAAATACTAATATTATCCACTCACCTGTGTTTGATCTAGTTTTCTGAGCATCATGCTATGTGGTTTACACACTTCATCCTAAAATTGCACAGAAATATCTCCATAGCTCTTTATGGGCTTTTCAAGCTGTCTGTTTTTATGATACTGCATTGATGTGAAAGCTCTAGAAATAATGTTGAATGGCAGAAGAGGAAGACAAAGCCTTCCTGTACAATGGAAGGCAATATTTAAAAACATGGAGGTGGCCTCAGCAGCTTTATTATATAAGTAGCACAGAGTGCCATCCCTGATTTACAGATGATAAAATAAATCTTAATGGAGCTAATAAACCTCTCTTTTACATATCATATAACAAAAGGTCATGAATAAGACCCTGTTCTTCTGTGTGTTATTTCTGGGGGGAAATACGTAGATAATTTATCTACAAGATTTCTAATGGGAAAACTGTCCTCCTGGGTCCTGGCACTGTTAAGTATCTAGGGATGCTTAAAACCCTCTTTTGACATCAGTTGAAGCAATGTGGATTTACAATGCTTCTCAACAGAGCTGAGTGAATCAAATAGCAAATGTATATGACCTAACTGTCCTGGAGTGTATCCTGGTGTTTATGACCTTCCATTATTTCCTCTATTGAACTACCTGCCATTCATTCATTGTACATGTCTTTCCACTGTTACACATTTATACATGCTCTTTTCACTTCTTGGAATGAAACTCTCTGCATTTCCCTCGTACATTCTTGTCTAGACCCCACCATTCCTCAATACCCAACTCAAATTAAACTCCATAAAATATCTGCTTCTCTTTATTCTCTCTGTCCATACTCTTCCTGTCAGAAGTTATCTTTATCCATCTTAAATTCCCATAGCATATCTCCAAGCATTCTCATTTCTAATGTGGATATTTACAAACAACTCTCATACACCTACCCAAATGCTTTGAGTTCAAGCATCTCTCTTGTTTCATTTCTGTGGCTCCCATAGATGTAACCTACACCTTGCACATAGCATATTTTCATGAGCATGTGTTCAATGACTATGAATAAAAGAATTACTATGAAAGGAGTCAATTTTGGTGGGTGAGGACACCCAGCATAAAACTGAAATAGCTAAGAACAGGCAAAAATTTCAGAACTGCCTGCTCTAACCACTAGACATTTTCCCATCCCGAATACGACAACCATGGTCATTATTTTTGTTTTCAGTCTCATTGTCACACTCACACTGAACCTTTGAAGTGGAGTCTTTCCAAGCACTGCTGAGGTGGTTCTTCTGTTGGGGGCATCTGCAGCAGAAAGTTTCAAGGTCCCTGGTGAAGTGCTGCTCAGTTTAGTCTCTAGAGTTTCAAATTCTTTTGACCAACTGGATGTTTCAACAGCTTGAAAAAATGAAGGAAAGAACCCTGTCTGTCTAGACTGACCAGAAAGTGAAAACAAGGGGCACTTTGAAATCTGTGAATCTGACCACAACTGAGAGTTGTACATAATCCAAGGAACTGAAAAATCAGTTTCTTGGATTAGATGAATGCTTTTCTTAAGACTCTCAAACTGCTAACTTTTTTCTTTTATAATTAATAGAAAATTATTACATTGACAGACAAGGGACTTCATATTTGAGCCAGTGGGAAAATTTGACGTTGAAACCAGGGGAAATAATTTAGCCCCAAATAGAATTGTTAATGCCAGGATAAAAGCAAACAAATGTGCTAATGATCCTCCCTGAGAATTGGACTGATAAATTTTGATGTGTTTCCAGATGGAAAATATATCAGTTCTCTTTGGACTGGGAGTTGGAGACCGGAATGAGAAAACACTGATTTGGAAGTCACCACAAAGCACTCAGAAGATCTCATTTCCATTTCTAGAGAATATGAATGCTGAAGAGATAGATAATTTCCATGTGAAGGAACCTGATCTGTGGGGGGTGATAGCATCCATGAAAAGGGGGGATCCTGATTTCCATAACAAGGATGCCATTGCTCTGCTGGCTTATGAAATTGTGTGCCTGTTGTTTTCAAGATGCAGTATTGCCTTACTATTCTTTTGTGCATTCACTCATCTTATCATTCAACAAATATTCATTGCCACTTACCACACATCCAGCTATTTGCTAGATGCTTTGGATACAGCAAAGGAGAAAAACAGTCACTGATGTAGAATTCCTTTCTTGTGGTGGGCAACAGACAATACATACATATATACATGTATAAAATCAGATAGTTATCAGTGTTATAAAACTTTAGAAAAAAAACCAGAGCCTTGGCTGGTTGGCTCAGTAGTAGGGTGTTGGTCCAGTGTGTGGGAGTCCTGGGTTTGATTCTTGGCCAGGGCACTCAGGAGAAGTGATCATCTGCTTCTTTAAACCTACTCCCCATCTCTCCCTGTCTCTCTCTCTCTCTTTCTTTCTCTTCTCTTCCTGCAACCATGGCTCAAATTATTTGAGCAAAGTTGACCCCAGGCACTGAGGATGGCTCCATGGCTCACCTCATGTGCTCAAATAGCTTGGTTGCTGAGCAACAGAGCAGTAGCCCACATGGGCAAAGCATCACCTAGTCGGGGTCTTGCTGGGTGGATTCCGGTAGGTGGGGGCACATGCAGGAGTCTGTCATTGCCTCCCCACCTCTCACTTAATAAAAGAAAAAATCAGGGTAAGGGGAAAACAAGTGTTTTGTGCCAGGGTGGAATGGCGTGAGGCATGTTGCTATACTATATATGTAGATTGGTTAGGGATGACCTCACAGATAATGAGAATTTGAACAAGGACTCTACTGGGAGGGGGGTTGGGTGGCTGGGTGAAAAAAGTGAAGGGATTGAGAAGTACAGATTGGTAGTTACCAAATAGTCACAGAGATGTAAAGTACAGCATAGGGAATATAGTCAATAATACTCTAATACAGCGGTACCTTGTCTATTGTGGGGGTCAGGTTCCAGAACGCACGCAATAGGTGAAAATCTGCGAAGGAGCGACCTTATCTTTATTTTATTATGTATATATTTTAAGGCTTTATGAACCCTCCTCACACTCTTATAAACTTTTCTTACACTGTTATTAATCTTTCCCATGCTCTTATAGACACTGTCAATATTTTAGGCTAGAAAATACTTATTTTACCACAAAAATAATAACAATAATAAATATATAAAAATATCTATATACTGCAAAATTCTGTGATATAGCAAAAAATCTGTGATACAAAATTAGATATATACAATTTAAAAATCCATGATACAGTGAGACCCCAAAGAGTGAACTGCAATATGGCAAGGGACAACTGTAATTCTGTATGATGCCAGGTGAGTACTAGACTTATCCAGGGGGTCACTTCTTAAATTATATAAAAGTCTAACCACTATGCTGTATACCTGAAGCCAATATAAAGTAATATTGAATGTCTAGTGTAATTGGAAAAAAAATTATTTCTTAAAAAGGCACATGTAGATTTGGGAAAAGCATTCCAAGCAGAGGGAATAGCAAATGCAAAAGCTGTGTAATGTGAGAGTTCTTGGCAAGACCAAGAATGGGGTAGCTATCTCAGTTGAAGCAGGATCACCAAAGGAAAGAGTATGTAGCCCATGAGGTAAAAGATGGACCAGGGAAATTCCTATAGTCATGCTCTTGCACTGAAGAAGACAAGAATGTCCAAAGTAGAATGCCCTGCAGTAGATAGGAACACTTCTGAATCTACACATGAATTATGCAGCAGCCCACTCATGGTGCTGAAGTTATACTGACTAAGCAAGAAAAGAAAAGCTGGAGTCTGCTCTACAGAATGTGGGTGGCATTGCTTGCTTTCACCTCTATTCCAAAATGGCTTCACAATTGTGTTTATTCTCACCTCCACAACCCATTGAACCTGCTCCATCCATCACAGCCTACTTCAAGCAATTGGAAGACAGTATAAAGACACTTGAAACAGAATAGAATTTGAAGCCTCGAAAACATGGGCTCAAAAACTCTCACTTTGTAATTTAGTAGTTGTCTGACTCTCAGTATTTTATTTAACTTCTTTAAGTCTCAGTTTCTTCATCAATAATAGTAAAATATTCTTTAAGTGAACTGAGCAGTCAAAAAATCACCATTATCCAAGGAGGGCAATTCTGTAGTTAACAACCTAGGAACTGAGGCACAAGGAGTTAAGTAGCCCACGGTTACTATTAAATGTTAGAACAGGATTTGAACCTCAACAGCATGGCAGAAGGATGCATGCACTCAATCCTATTCTACCTTGCAGGATAGTGTACATTCTGAAAGAGCTTGAGTAGAAAAAATACAGAGCACAACATAGGTACTCAATAATTATTTGTTTCGGACCACTTGTACTCTTTTGTGGTTGCAAGTGACATAGAAACCAACCCCAAATTAAGCCAAAAGAAAGTGAATTAGATTCTACAAATAAAAATTTACCCCTAGATTCCAGAAACAGGCTGGCTTCAGCTGCTGCTTCCCTTAGTTTTCATAGTGTTACCCCTGCCCCTTCTTTGGGCCCTGGTTCTTTCTCAGGTTTCGTATGGAAAGCGGGGACAGCTTCAGTTCCACTTAGTGTAACATCCAGTTCAATGGAGAAATCTACTTTCTGATGACCAGGCTGACCATGTGTCCTGGTTTAGCCAGACAGTCACCTAGTCCAATAGAAGAAAGGCATCTACTTCTGTGTTGTAGGGAATAACCATACATCTCAGATTGCCCAGGGTAGTCACCAAAGGAGGAAAGGAATAATTCATGGTTAGAGTGATCACATATCCTGGTTTTCCCAGACAGTCCTTATTCATACTTGCCAGCCCTGCTTCAATATTAATTACACCTCTATTCCCTCTCAGAAGTATCCAAATTTGGACAGTAGGTTACATGGTCACTTTACTCATAGTCTAAAGAAAACTGCTGAGATTTAGTCCCATTGGCTCAGATAGAACATTTTTCCTTAAAACTTGAGGATTTACTTAGCTAAAAGAGAGAAGGAATAGATCCACCAAAGAAGAAAGAGGAACTGTTATTCCAAGAAATGGGCGATGGATTCAGTGTGGTCAAAGCCACTCATGTCCCTTACAGTTCCCTTTACTTCTTTTATACTGTTTGGTATGATTTAGCAATAAACTGAGAGTTGGAAAAACATGCGTTTGAATTTGGGTTTTGTTGCTTCCTCTACCTCTGTGACCTTAGTCAGGTCATCTTCCTTTCTAAGCCAGTTTCCTCACGTATAGACAGAACTAACTGTATACCTCGGTGAGTTACTAGGAGGATTAGGTGGGCCAATGGACATAAAACATTTACTACAAAGCTTGACATGTATGTTTGAATAAATCGATAACTATTGTTTTTCCCTGATACCTGGAAAGACCTGAGCACACAGAAGGTGGTGAGTAAGCAACAAGCAATGTTCCCTCTCAAAAGGAAGTACAGATTTGCACATTTGGAAGAAATGGTAGAGGAAACAGTAGGCTCTGAAATTAGCCGAAATCAACAGTAGTCACCAAAAGTGATTTAAGTCTAAAAAAGAAAGCTAGGAGTCCCTTTTCTCTTTCCAAACAGCCAAGAATGGCATTTTCACATGTTCCAAATTGTTGCCCAGACGTACATGTGTGTGTGTGTGTGTGTGTGTGTGTGTGTGTGTGTGTGTGTGTTAGACATCTATACAAATAAAGCTGCCAAAGATAGACACTGGCGTCTGCACCTTCCACGTGGAGTCTGATGGCAGTGCTACTCTCTAGAGTTGTGCTGAGTCATTCTAGAATTGAAGGGTGGCTCCTTCAAAATCTCCCTCCCTTCCACGTTCTGCAGGAACTGCAGTTTGCCATAGGGTTACCACTCTTTAATTTATTAGCATGAATTAGTTCACCTAACTGATTTCTTCTGTGGCTGAGGGCATCATGACTTTCTCAGAGAGTGTGGGAGATGGGAGCCTGAAAAATATAAAAGCTGAAGAGGCAGAAGATGGGAGGGGTGTTTTTTGACAAAAAACATGGTCGGTTTCATACACACTTGAGTCAACAGTTATTCTGCTTTGAGCAATGCTGGAGAATTAAGGTGGGACTAGATGGTGATGGGCCTTCAGTGCTGAGCTGATCTTGGAAACAGGGAGCCGTTGAAGGTTTCTAAGGAGGAAAATGTATGGAAATAACAGATCAATCCAGCCTTCCCATCCGAAACATCAGATACTGAAGTTATCCATGGGCTCCTGCCTGGACATCTCTGAAAAGAGCAATGTTCCCTTTCCAATCTCTGTCCTCCTGTGCAAGCTGACTGATCCACACTCACACCATTCAACATGTATTTACGGCACACATATTATATATCAGCACCGTTACAAGTTTCAGAAACAGCTGCTAAAAAGTACTCTTCTCTGGCTTCCTCTCTCATTTTGAATATTTTCTTTCATTTCCTCCCATTTGCAATGCCTTGGATGACATTCCATCAGGAAGTAAACTTTCCAAGTACTGTCATGTTTGAGCCTTAGGAGGGAACTGATGTGGCCCAGAGTGTTAACAGGAGTGCTCTGTTTGATGAGAAATGTATGTTTTCTTTACTCTGGCCAGATTTTTCTAGACCAGAAAGTGCAAGTTTTTTAAATATTAGCATGTAGTATATTTAACAAAGTGCTTACTGAAAATCCCACAAAGTGTCATTCCTGCATATTTTTAAAGCACAGAGGCGCTCACCTTGGTTTGTGTAAGCATTCAGTGGTGCATGTTATACTTTATTTTGGCTTCTGTCATACAGATCGGGAGGGTGGCTCTCTTTGGACTCCTGGCTAAGTTGGCAAACTGTATGCAAAGCTGGCCCAAGGGTAGGGTGACTTGAGTGAGTTCTCACTGTCTGCTGTACAAACACAGGTCTAAATTCACAGTTCAGTTCACCACACTCGCTGGCAGTGAAGCCATCCAAAGTCAAGGTCTCATCATCTGTTGCTTGGACTCCAGCTATAGCTTACCCCCTCGCTGTCCTGCTCGTTCCAGGCTTTTCCTCTCACCGGCAGCCTTCATATTCCTAAACAAAATCAGACTTTCTCTACTGGGTTTTGAAAAGCCTCCAGTTCCTTTGTGGGGCTTGTTGTCAGCAGTGTTTTCAGAGTCATGTGGCCTTTTAGAAAGATGTATCAGAACGGGAATAAAGGGCTGTCTGGGAAGATGAATGAGGTTTCAGAAGCTGTGTTTAGCATCATCAATACCTTGAATTCCTTCTGAAATTTTAAATAATACCTATGGACTAACTGAGATCTATGTTTATTAAAAGTGGCATACTGATCTCCAGGGAAAAGTTCAAACTTCTGTCATGCAGTGTCCTAGGTGGTGTGGTTCAGAACTACTAGCTTTCCAGAATAATCACCTGTTTTTGTATTACTAGTCTCAGTATTTGACAATGATAGTACAAACAAGAATAGGTCTTTGAGGGACTTCATCCAGGTTTGGAGATAGATGTCTATACCTAATATCAAGTGTACCAAGATGTGTTACCATGGGGATATGTACAAGGTGGGTTGATGGAACAATGGAGGAGCTCAACAAATCTGCTTGGAGGGGGGAGTGATAAAGCTTTGGAGTTACATTATGAAGGCCTAGTAATAACCACCTCCTGGATATTGAGGGAAAGTTCAACACAGGCAGAAAAATAATGTGCCATGCATTTGAGGCATGAACCTACTGGGACATTGGGTGATTGTGTACTGTCATAATGGAAAATGAGGTGAAGAAAGAAAAGGAACGATGGCCTTTTATACTAAAACTTCTAGGGAGCTGTAGAAGATATTTTTAATGGGAAAGGATACATAGATGTGGGTTTTTTTAAAGAAAAATATGAAACTACTATAAATATAGATCCAGACAGGTAATGGGAGGAAGACCAGTCAAAAAGCTATTGTAATACTCCAGGCAAGAGATGGTAATGGCCTGGATGAGGTCAGGGCAGCAGAGACAGGTGAATTTGAGACAAATTTGGGAGAAATAGCTGGCAGGACTCTGAGACCTTTCCTGGATAGGCTCTGATGGAAAGGACTAATTGCAGGGGGTGCTCTGGTGTCCAGCTGCGCCCCACGCAGATGGTGGTACCCATTAGACAGAGTGAAGAGTGCAATCAGAAGAGCAGGTCTTCGCAAAAGGCGGGAGTTCTGCTTTGAAGATGTCAAGTGTGAGGAGCTGGTGGGACATTCATGCGGGAACGTGCGGCACTGAGTCTGCAGCCTAAAAGGGCTGTCTTGGCTGGAGAGACCCATCTGAGGATGCCAGTGGGAGACATAGGTGTAAATTATCCAGAATGGCACTTCATGTGAGAAGAAACGATGAGGCCAAAGACAGAGCTGCAAAGACTAGCTTTGTTAAAGTGTGTTATTTATTACATTGAGAATAAACTTTAGTTTGAGACTTAACTCTTCATGCTTTTGAATATTTAAAATCTTGAAACATTTTAAATATTTTATAGAAAGAATCACTCTCTGAAACGTCTGTGTTATATCAAAGTGGCCAGGGCATTTATTCTTACACTGAAAGCAATACATCTAAAAAACAAACAAACAAATCCATAAATGTGCCGTCATATCTCTCCAAACCTGTTCACCAACAGCAACACAGTAGACAATTAAGAAAATACTGTATGTGCTTGCGGTTTCTTTTATCTTTCTACTTATTTAGTTTCTATTTATTTCTAAACCCCAAATTATTTCATCAATTCCAGCATTCACAATTTTTCACACGAGAACCAATGATGCATTATAGTTTAATTAGCAGTGGCACATAAAGTAATTGTGCCTCTTACAGTCATTGGCCTGTTCGATTCAAAGTCACGTGGTAATTGCTTTGTCCCTCTCCCTTTTGGCAGCAGTCAGATGGCCTTTGGAGTAGAGAAGGATGGAGTGAAATGGCCCCTGGTGAACCCCGCTGCCCTTCTGTACCTTCTGTACATCTCAGCTTCACATGAGAGGGCAGATGGAAGGGCCACCGCCCCCTTGTGGAAAACCTGGAGCAGGGCAGCTAGGGCTCTCCAGGGCACTCACAGCCTCTTATCCTGGGGCTTTGCTGGCCCTGGGAGAGCACAGAGAAAGTGAGATCCCATTGACTTTATAAAACACAAGCTCTGCTGCTCTTCATAGAGAGCTGCCCTGTGCCACTCAAGACTCTGGTTGCCAAGTAGCAGGCCCCAGGTCCAGTGGGATTTTTTGGAAGGAAATCTCATGCTAACACCACCTCTAGTGAAATTTATTGGAAGGAAATCTGGTGCTCACAGAATCAACAGGAGGCAGCAGGAGCAAGCTTGGAAAAAGGCAGGGACCAACCCAGACTGTGGGCGGCTGGAGCAGTCTGGCCCAGATAGTGGACATCTCTGCTCCTATGGCCTATTTCCCTGAGTTAATCCAAACTATCCCGTCTTTGTCTCCTGGCTCCAAAGACAAAGCCCCAGTTAGGAGCATCTGGTCTGTGTCCTGGCCACCGGGAGAAGGAGAGCAGGAAGACAACTTCCCTTGGGCTCCAGGAGAAGAAAGCAGTGTCTAGCATGTCACCAATACAACAGTCCTGCAAGAGGATACCTCCCTCCCCAGGCAGGAAGGGGTTTTGGTATTGTATTGCCCAACCGTGATAAACATCTCACTACACCCCCTTTCCAGTGTCTCCCGTGTATGAGGCTATCAGAGCATTTGAACAATCAGAAGACTGGGCATATTCAAATCAGCTGTATTGACTGTATTTGGACCCACAGACTGGTGGAGGAAACAACACTTCTGGAGCTCACACAAAGGATCAGGCCTTGTGCTAAGTGTGTTATAGGTGATTGCTGCCGAGCGTGCAATTATTCATTCTCAGACCTTCTGAAAATCTTAAGGAAGGAGGACAGTGGTTACTGAAGATTTTTCCACTTGAGAGGGAATGAACACAGCAACTGCAGATATCAGGATTTGGGTGCTAAATAAAATAATGTGTCCAAAAGATGCATTGTTTGAAATTAGCCCCCCTCACTGACAGGTCATTAACTTTTGCCACTAGTTTAATTTCTGGTGTGGACCTGGTACAGGAAACCACACATGGGTGGTCATTTTTTTCCCTCCAATCTCAGAGGAAATGTAACCGGGTATGAACTAGTGGCACAACTCATATATCAGTAGTCTGTAGTGGGTCTACATAAATCTTTTTCTTTAACGTTATTTCACTATTTTGAAAATGGTTTCAACAGAAGTAATTCCAATTGCACCAAAAAGGAAACCAGTCTTAAAGAAAAATACACTCTCTTTGCTGAGCAAGGCAAACACATCAGTATGCAGAGAAACAAGCCAGTCTCTTGTGTTTTATTTCCTTAACAAATCCACTGAAATATTTACTTTGTGTCTTTAAAAGGCTGACAGACAAAGATTCTGTGGCCACTACAAATTAATGCCTACACTGGTTTATAACCACTTTGAAAAGGCAGGTACTATTTTTTAAAAACTTGTTTCTCTCTCATTCACAGTATCTCATATGGGACTTTGTACATATTATAAACAGTAAATATTTGTTAGTTTAAAAAAACAACATCAAAGACATTCTCTGGGGAAGGATTTTCAACTTGAAAGATTTGATAACCTAATACATTAGATAAACTGCTGTCACAATGTGTTATAGCCCTTTTTTATAGCCAAGCCCTTATAGAATAATGTTTTTCTGATAAGCTCTAAGTGGCATTTTCTGTCATGATGTTGCTTTTTGACTCTTCCAGAAATTAATATTCAAAATCAAAGCCCTTATATCTGTGAAAGGTGAGAACTTGATACTCTTTACAGGTGACTAATTCAAGTCATTTGGTGAAACTGGCTTCATGTTGAGAACTAGAAGACGTGACTCTGCGGACCCAATGGCACTGATGAACGCACAGTTCCATAGTCAATGGAACCGAGAATAAATTAATTCAGATCTTAACCCATTTCACCCCTTGGGTCCACAGAATGAGATGGAAGAATCTGTTAGTCTTACTTCCCCAAGCTCACTCCCTTAACTCCTTGAATTTTTTTACTTAAATGTCACCTCACTGTGGCTTTTCCTGACCACTCTATTTGCAATTTCAACTCTCCCTCCCCTTACCAGCATGGCCAACCCCCGCCCCAACTTTCTGTATCCCCACAGCACTTACCTGATACAGTATGTTTTGTTCATTGGTTTGCGGTTTTTCTCCAACAACTCAAATGGAAGTTCCATAAGCACAAACATTTTTTCCCTCTCTGTCTTGTTCTTTGTCATTTCACAACACCTGGTGCATAGCACGTGCTCAATAAATCTTTGTTGACATTCAAGTTAAAGCAACACCAGTTTGAGAGTTTCTGAGTATAGGTATTCCCAATTCTCTCTATGGTTTAAAAAGCAGCTTCATTTCATGTCAATTATTTTATATTGTTATTCTTAAACAACATTGTGTTTTAAGGAAAGAGTACTATTCTGATTCAGAGAAAACCAGGTCTCAGAAGAGTTTCTCTGAGTTGTGTAACTCTGAGAGGCTAGCAGGTGGTGGGCTCCAGGCTCGATCTCAGATCAATCACTTCCCTTCACATCCTGCTCCCTCCCACGTCATGAGTGCATCTGGCCAGAGAAATTTGTATTAAGTGTGGTCAGGTCTCAGGGAAGTGGATTCCAAGATGAAAATGAGAATAGAATTTGGATGCAGTATGTATATTCTTGATAAATAAGACCACCCATCATGTGTAGTTATCAAGGTTGTGAAACCTAACTTCTCAGCTGAGCCTGACATGTGGAAAGAGCAGTTCATGAGGAGGACATGTGATGTCCACCTCCAAGAACCTCCATGGACCCCTTCTTGTCCTGCCACTGAATGTCGCACCTGCCTGTACTTTGAGACCTTTCTCCTTCTTGGTGTTTCCTGTTGTGCTGTGGGGAGGAAGGTGGTGTACATAATGGCTAACGATCGTGGGCTGGAAAAGAGACAGAACCAGATAGAAACTGGAGTTTGAAGTGGTTGGAGGGGTTTTTGGTTTGTTTGTTTGTGTTTGTTTTGTTTTTGTTTGATGGGGGGACATTACTCCATCCCTCCTTTAGAAAATTAGCCCAATGGTACCAAGTTCCTATAAATAGATTATACAAGTAAAGCATTCGTCACTGCCATGGGTATTACTATTGTATATGCCCTGTATCTCTTCTAAAGTCATAGAAAGTAAGGCACTTCATTGACTTTTTTGGTTTTCTATGGCTACTGTAACCAAGTACCACACACTGGGTGGTTTCAACAACAGAAATTCATGTCTCACAGTTCAGGAGGCAAGAATTCTGCAATCACAGTGTTGGCAGAGTCGGTTCCTTCAGAGGGCTCTGACAGTCTCTTCATGACTCCTCCCTAGTTTCTGATGGTTTCCTGGCAATCTTTGGGGTTCCTGGGCCTATAGAAGCACCACACCAATCCTTACCTTCATCTTCCCATGGCGTTCTCCCTTGTGTGTGAGTCTTTGTCTAAACTTCCCCTTTTTACAAAGACAGCAGTAAGACTGGACTAGGTATCTGCTTTACTTCAGTGTGGCCTCATTTTAATTAATTATGTCTGCAACAACTCTTTCCCTATGTGGTCACATTCTTTATTCTGAGCTACTGGGGTTTAGGACCTCAACAGAAGAATTTGGAGAGGGACACAGTTCAACACATAGCAACATGGGCCTTATCACCTCTGTTTGCTGGACTAATTTGCGTTTAGTGTCAGGGTGTTGCTGCTGAATTAATTACATTAAAAGAAATACCTCCAGAAGGTTTAGAAATGGAGCCATTTTTCAGCAGAGAAGGGTTCTTTTGAAAATTGCCTCTCTATCCAAAGTCTACCAGAAAAGGAAACTTCCCTCCATTAGTGCCTCATGGGGTTTTGTGTTAGTTTCAGAAAGATACAGCATGTGTTGGTGACTATTTTGTTTAGGATTTTCCAAGCAGGTTTTTAAAGGGTAGATAACAGTAATATCCTTATGTATGGAGAAAGTCGTAGGTGTGCTTTTTTACATTTAAAAAGCTTATTTGTCTAAAAATTTGTGTAACTCAGTGTTCTTTACAAAATTTCAGTGCAACTTTTATCTCATACGTATATGGGTTAATAATAAATGACAATTTTTCTTTAAAATGTTTTGTTTTTTTCTGATACATAGCTAGCTAGCTAGGTAGGTGGATAGATAGAGTGCTTATAAAGTAATAAGGTTGGTTCCACAACCTATGCACATGCGTATACAGTACTGTGTATTTCAATGAAAATTCACATTTAAAAAAGTTAATGTCTAAATTGCAATGCTATACTTTCTATATTCACATTTTAAGACTGATGTTTCTTCCACAAATTACCTGCTTAATATAGTGAGAACTTCTGTAGTTGCTTTTCAGCTATACATATTTATTTATTTGGACATTTAAGTGTGCACTTGTAGTACATTCTCTAAGTGGTTGGTGCTGAAATTTTGAGTTGATATAAGTCTCAGTGTTTATTGTGATGGAAATGGGACTATCCATACAGCTTGAGATCTTATAGAAGATTTGTAAATATTTGTAAAATGAATAAATATGTGAATAAATGTATAGGAGAAGGAAACAAAGTCAGTTTTTAACCCCATTTGAACCAATAAAATCAAGAACCTACAGTGAATATAATCCTTAAGAGTGGAGGCAATATATTAAACAACTATGAAAGCAAGTTGTAACTTATTAGATAATTTTATTTCTGTAAGTTGGATTTTCTTGTGACAGTTTGACTCTCCCTTCCATCTTCTACATCGTGACTGGTGATTCCAAGCAGTCTACACAGAAAGGGGCCTCTAAGACAGGCAGGTTGAGAGCAGAGAAGGAATAAGCATACATTTGCATAGGGCAGAAGGGGCACCATAACATCTGGCAGTGGTAGCCTACTGAGTCCATTTGTTAGTGCTCACTAAATTCACATTAATGCATAAGCTTCTCTGAATGTGTAAATGCCATGGTTGCTTTCTCTGAGGCCCATGGCAATGACTTTTGGGGGCCCTAAACCTGGTGGTTCACTTGCCAGTGGCTTTTGACCTGGGGTCAGACCTGTATTTAACCCTTTCCTGTAGGTCAAAAACAAATTAATTTGGTGAGAATTAAATTGGAAATGAGTCGTCTGTACAGCAGGTGTCCCCTGTGGAGAATGTGCCCCAGGTGGAAACATTTTAAGATCTGTTCCTGGGCCATCTCTGAAGAAGCTTCAGAGGTCAGAGAGGCAATTCCAAGACATCCCATGTGGTGAGGGCCTGGAGATGCATGTAGCAGGTGCTGACTCAGGGCAGTTTTCTCAGCAACTGGGGGGGACTTTCAAAGAGGCCCCTTTTGGAGATAATTTATTTATATATTCATGAACATATATCTTGGTCAGTCATTGTAGACTGATTTACTTAGAAGTTGCCCTAAATGATTGGAACTTTACCCTTTGCCCCTACCTCCCACCATTAACCAAAGACTTTGATTTGAAGGAAAGATAATAGTGCATTTTCCCCTTTTTTTTTCTAGAGGATGAAGAAGATGAGGAAATGGTGGAACCTAAAATTGGCCACGATTCAGAACTGGAAATTCAAGACAAAAAACAGGAAGTGAAGGAAGGTATGGTGCAGAAGATAAACTGAGTCATTATTTAATTAATTTATTTATTTTATCAACATAAGGGATCTTAGAGGTAAGTAAAAAATTAAACCATTCACCCCCTATGTGAAAAGTTTCCTAAGATTGTCCAATGCATTATATTTAACAATATAAACTTTAATCTCCAAAGCATGAGACTTTCTGGGGGGAATTGATAGAAGCAAACAAAATGCAAACCATCTACAATTCTCGCAACAAGTCCAGTCATGATTCCAGTAAAATTATTACCAACTAGTGATAAAAGTCAGACACTTGTTGTCAACTGTTGTGTTATTTTGTTTACTCTATTGTATATAACAAATGATAACAGTAACAAGAAAGAAAGAATAAAAGGAAGCAAAAACAATAAAACAGAAGGTAAAAGAGGTAAAAGAAAATATTCATATGATGTCAAGTACTGCGTAGAGAATATAGTCAATAATATTGTCATAACTATGTATGGTGTTAGAGAGGTACTAAATTTATCAGAGTGATCACTTTGTAAGTTATAGAAATGTCTAATCAGCATGTTGCACACCTGAAACAAATATAATATTGTATGTCAACTGTAATTGAAAAAATGTAAAACAATTATAACAAGGAGAAAGAAAAGGGAAGACAATACTACTGGTTTTCCTAAAAATCTAATTTCTGCTCCTTTGAGATTCTCAGCCCTGGAGACAGAAGAGAACTTTGACATTGTCATTCTTACTGACAAATGGACTGCCCATGGGAAAAGAGTGTAGATTAAAAAGATTCTTCCATCTTTCCTACTAAGTGCTCCAAATGTAGATCAGCGGAACTCTAATTAGAAGCCCATTTGATTTAAAAGTTTAAAGATGCCTGTGACTGTGCCACATGTGCGTCACGTAATTGTCACTGGGGACTTTTGCGGGAAGAGTACATCTTTGTCAAGTACTCACTTCAGCCTGCCCAATCGGGCGTTGAGGTTGACTACTGTCAAGTTCTTGGGTACAACTGAGGGCAGGGAGTGGATTCAGCATCTTTAACAGCGGCCTCCATAGATGGCGCAAGATTTACTTTCTTTGAGAGATTCTAAATGGATTTGATTAGAGATTTCACATTTCAATTTCTACTAAGAATGTATATATTTCGTACTAAGGCGCTTTTTTTAAGAATGTATTTTTTTTTTTAAAGCTGGTGAATAAAATATCTTGGACATAGGTGTAGCATGAAACAAAATAAATCAGGATTTATTAAAACAAACACTGTCTTCTTGCTTTTGCAAAATATCCTAAAGATATACTGGGTGATAGAAAAACGGGGTCTGTTTTGTGTGTCCTGGCACAGATCACCCCCCACCCCCACCTCCAAACCCCAATCTCCACGTTGTCTTCTCTGGCAAAGCATTGCCACCCCCTTTGTCACTTCTGAGCAAAAAACATCCTCCAATTTCAACTCTTACTCATGCTTCATGGAATTGATTAAAGTTCTGCTAAAACTCAAAAAGAAGTTTGAAAATACGTTATCTGTTACTGCTGCACTGTGTGCCTTATTCTCCAGTAATGGCTTTTCTGCAAATTAGCACATAATGGGTTAAAAGCATGTTTATGATGGCATCAAACCCTCTGCTTTTTTTTTTTTTTTTTTAAAGCAAGACAGTATTTTGCAAACTTTTGAAAGAATCTGCAGCAGATATAATCGTGGCGCCATTCACACGGCTGCAGAGGAGTTAGGGCTGTGTCAGCACTTCCATTATGAACCCTGAGTTTCAGGGATTTATTACTCAGCCATAAAAATTTGCTCTGGGCTGAAACTTGACATACATGGTTTTAAACCAGGGAACACATTTTTGAGAAATCTGGCCTTTTTTTGGAGTTAAAAAGAAATACAGTGGCGAAGGGAGATGGGGGAAAAATCAGTGCTCGCTAGCTTCTGACATTTTTGTCCATGTGACATCAACGTACATCAAACGGTGAAGAAATATGGGTTTGATTTATTAGTTTTTCACTCTTTTTCCCCCCACAACAGAGTAGAGAAAAATGGCAGGTATGTTTTAGCTTTGAATCAAAATTGAGGGAATTTGTATATGTGAGCGTCTTTGTATCTTCATGTTTGAAGGTTTAAAACAACAGACTCGGAAAGCTAACTCTTGTAAATGCACATCAACTCATAAACCTCACATTAAGTTCAGAGAGGGAGATCTTTCTTTATTAGTCTGGTTTGGTTTTCTTGTTTATGAACTGATTTCCCTGTAAAATTCCCATAAGAGGGCACTCTTCTTATTTGATCTGATTTTAAATTTAAACTACGTGGGTTTGCTTATTTATTTCTTATCTTTTAAATATATTCTTGAAAAATATTAAAAGGTGTTATTTTTATATTAAAAGTTAAAGCCACATTATTGCAACAAGGCAAGACATTTCTAAAGTGGTTATTTTAAAAATAACTTTTAACCTAAAAGTGACACTATATAATACTTAATATAAATTAACCTAAAAGTGACACTATATAATACTTAATATAATTAATATAAATTGTGAATTTTGTAATGAATTTTACATTTTTACAGAGAAAAAGATCCCAAGAACTCAAGAAACCAAAAGATATACTATATATTAAATAGAGTAAATTAAAAAGAACCTGAAAAATACATCTTAAGGTCCACTAGAAAACTCAAGAAAGCAAAGAAAATAGAATAAATGCATCATGAAAGACATAAAAAAGTATTTTCATATGTAAAAACAAGATAAATTAACATTCTTAAAATATGTAGACTGAACAGTAAGCCCTGAAATAAAATTTATACTAGATTTTAATATTTCAGGACATGAATTCATAAAATAGGCAGCTATCTAAACTTTGAATTTCATGAATGCAGTACATTGTTTTCATACTTTTTATTCGAGCTAAATATAACTGTTCAGGTAAATTTTGCTAAGTTTAAAATTCATCATATCGTCTGGACCATTTGTAAATGAAAATCACGTGTTCTGCTTTTCACAAAGAATATTTATCTTTATTTTTAAGTCACTAAATGCAAAAAATATTGTTAGCTCTTGGCAGAAATAAATATTTTGTAGCAAAAATAAACAACAACCCTGCAATAATAGGATTTTCTGCTTAATTTATTAAAGAATCAAGTAATCTCAATACCCATATTTTACAGTGATATGACTTCTGATATTTAATGAATCCTGCCCTTTTATTTGTAATGAACATGTTTAAAAAATTCATTAGATTTCAGTGATAGGGAAAAACTGCAGAAACAGATATTTCAGAGAGAATTTGAGGTCTATCCTGGGGTAATATGATTCTGCTTCTAATTGTTTACGCTTGTATTTTGAACCTTGTGGATTCCATTAATCAACCAATTTTCTTTCATAAAATGCAATGTCTGGAGAGGTTTCATCTCTGAATGCAGCTTTTGATTGTGGTTCCTGGATGCTCCATTATGTTCTCATTCTACTGCAACAACATTTATCAATTTAAAGATTTTTAAATATGGGAGGTTTGGGGTTTTTATCAAAAATAACTGTGGTTCTATTTAACTCCTAAGCTGAATATTGTTTACAACTTTAAAGCAGTACTTGTCTGCATATGCATCTTATTATTTTTGTGCTAACAAATCTTGTCATTTGATCCCTGTTAGACATCAAAGCTTAATATAAAATATATCCTTTGTTTTGCTTCAGTAGCAATTTAATTTCAAGCCAAAAATTGGCATTGTCAAATATAATATCTGGAGAGGCTACCACTTCACCTACTTGAACTTGGCCTTTACAATTACACTTTGATCAGCTATTTATGTTTCTCTTAGAGAAGAAGTTGTGTGTCTTGAAAGCTGAGATCAAAGTGACAGTAAGCTATAAGGAAGAAAAAAATGAGAGAAAATGACACAGATACTATTTTTTATTCAAGGTAATGGACCTGTAAGGAAAGATACAGGTGAAATAGAAGTAGCAGAAAAAGATACACAGAGAATAGAAAGTGTCTGTGTGTGTGTGTGTGTGTGTCTGTGTGTTATATAAAAATGGAATAAAGAGGAAATTTTCTATTTCTCTGCTTAATTTCAAGTGTGTCTCATGTCATCCATCAACGGTGACTAATGCTGAATGAGGCTTTTAAAATAAGACATTTTTCTTGGCCCTATGGTATCCTTATTTATTGAAGTTTATTTATTTATGTACTGGTACTAACCAAAACAAAACAACCCGAACATTTTGTAGGGTTATTTATTTTGTTGCCTAGTTCCATTAGTAGTTTTACTGTTTTCTAGAACTTATATAAGAGTGAAAAATTCAAATGTGTACTGATATACAGGAATTTTTCAAAAATTAGATTAATAAATCACTACATAATGACTAATTATTAAATACTAAACTATTTGCCTAGTGTGGTTATCCTTAACCCTTAAACCAGACTTAAAATTGAGGTATCATTATCTCCTTTTATAGATAGAACTATTGCTCAGAGAGCTTTCACTGATTAAAGAATCAAAGCTAGCATACAGCACAGGAAATTCTGGATTCCAGGTTGGTTTTGTCGAGTTCTTATTATCCATGGTCCACATATTGTCCGAGTCGCTATTTCTCACACCAGTGCCTGGGCAATACTGCTCAGAAGTTGGTGGGGATTCTTGGAGAGTTCCAATACACACTGGCATATTTCAGGCGCTGGAGACTTCAGCAACAAAGAAGTATTTCTAACTATATTTAGAAACTATGGGGTGGGCTGTTTTTGGAGAAAATTTTTTCTAGGGTAGTGGATGAATCATTTTTTGTTGTAATGTTACCTAGAGAACGTTTCTCAAGGTGTGAACCAACTACATCAGAATCATTTTAGTTTCTTGTACAAATACAGATTTTGGAATCCCTCCAGACCTCCTGCTTTGTGGTCTGGAGCAGAAAAGGGGAGATTGGAAGGGGAGAGACATTATGGACATTAAAAGCCTGGGGTACCCTGCCATGGTTCTGCAGCAGTTTTTGGACAATTCCATTTCTCAGGACAGTGGCATTGAGATACTATTCATAGAATCAAATAGCATTTTCATCAAACATTATGTCCTAGGTCTGTACTTGAAAGACTCCTCTGACCATGTAGCCATGTTGACTTTGGTCCTGGTTTATGGTAAAAGTTTTGGGGAAAGCCTATGGGTGAATAAGTCCACCAGGAACGCCCACCTGTAATTGTAATGCACTACCCCTTTCTGTAGCTTAAATTTCGGGCACTTCTGGTCCTACTGAAACAGTAATCAATCAAACACGTATTGAATGGGGATTCCTGAAGAATCACAAAGTTTCAGCTGACAGTTTCTACCCTGGAGGGTTTCTCAGTCTGGGGGAGTTCCTAATCCTTTCTCGATTGTTTAATGTAAACCCTGCTACTGAAGAAACAGTTTATGTTACTCTATTGTGACTCTGAAGTGAACTTTCTTTCAGACTCTATGACTTACGGCTGGTTATTTAATTTTCTTTGCCTCGTTTTGCATCGTCAAAATTAGTTTGATAAGGTTAACCATTCCAGAAAAGTAAAACATAAAAGCAATTGTGAGGTGTCTTACAAAATCATTTGTTTTTTTCAACATGTTTGCCTAAAAACAGAAGATTTTTTGGGTGAAAGTGGGTCTGGAAGGATGCATTTTAGTTTTTGAGTGGAATCTCTATAACAGTCAGGTAGCCTTATCAACTCATCATCTAAAATAAAATGAATTTATCTATAAAAAGAGGAAAGGTTCTCTCTGGATCACAGTATAGATAGTTCTTAATTATTTAATATAAATAGTTTTAGATTTCTCTATTATGTACTATTTCAGCTTTTTTAAAGTTTAGTTCTAAAGAAACTAACATTATTGAAAACTGATTGTGAAAACCTCACCAACCTATTTTCGTTTGTAATCTTTTTCACCTCTTCCAAACAGTAATTAGGCCAGATGTGAAATTTTTTTTGTAAAATTGGCAATGGAAACATCTGCAAAAGGTTTTGGTGTGAATTTGGGAGTAATTTAGACTCCATATTTACAATGGCTTATCTCACTGTGTCTTATCACTCCTTTGATAAACAGTCTCTTTCAAGAGTTGAGTTCCTCCTGAGATGTTTTTAATTGTCCTTTTTTCTTTTCCAACAATCTGTTTTACACAAAAAGCCCCTCCAAGGGAGCTGACAGAGGAAGAAAAACAGCAGATCCTTCATTCAGAGGAGTTCCTCATCTTTTTTGATCGAACCATACGAGTAATTGAAAGAGCGCTGGCAGAAGACTCGGACATCTTCTTTGATTATAGCGGTCGAGAGTTAGAGGAAAAAGATGGGTTAGTGTTTTTGTGTGCATTAAAAAAAAATACAGTGATAAGTTATCTGTTGACTCTAAATTCATATATGTATTGACTGGGTGAATCTCAAATCTAACAAATCAGAGGAGGGTGAAATTCCAGGGTTGATCTTGCTAAACAACTTTGACTAAGAACCTTGGTTATAACTTCTGGCTTAGGGTTTCCCTGTAATTATCATGTGCTTCCGTGAAATGCTTTTGAACTTGTTATCTGGGGAACAGTCATCCAGGTGATAGAAACTGGCAGAGCCATGTATGTTGTCCTCTGAGAAAACATGCTTATAAGCAACAAAAGGAGATTTGCGTTATATCAAGTAGATCTATTTTGATGTCTAAGCAAACAGGAAACTGAAGAAAATAAACTTGAGATACAGAGACCTTAACTGATGTGGGAGACAGTGAACAGAAAGTAGAAACTTTTCCTCTTTTGACACCTCACGATTATATGTCTATGCCTTTTAAGAAACACATATGCAGGGATAGATTAACAGATAAAACAAACAAAAAACTAATCAATAAAAGCAAACGGCCCAAATGACTTTCTGTGACTCTAACACGTATATTATAAAAGGCAGTGGCTGATGACCATCATCATGAGAATAATAAGAGGCACTTTAGGGGCTTTGTAAGAAATAGAAATAGTCAGGTGTTAGTCACCAATTTCTTTATGCCAAGAGCAATATGAAAAGGTGAGATCACCTGCCTTTTTCATCATTCCCGACTTTTTGCTATTTCTAAAATTCAAGTACATTCTCAAAGGACAACCTATCATCATTGAAACAACTCAAAGGAATGTAACAGAGCCTCCAAAAACAATTTCAAAAAGTAGTTCTGACAATGTTCTAAACAGATGACAGCATTTTTAGCCTACCTCAAAGAGACAGTAGTATTCTGAGTATACATGTTATGAGATTGTTTTCTTTTTAAAAAGCCTACTCTGTGGCTCAGTTGATTTTCTGGGCCCAGTTTCTTTCTGGGTGCCTGGCCCAGTGTTATTCTGGCTTCCTGGCAGTTACTCAGGTGCATGTACCTTTTGCCTGAGTTTGCAATGGTGGAGGTGCGCAAGGGTTAACAGGGGAGGAAAAAGTTATAATAAGTCAGCTGATTAGAGCCCAAGTAAACAATCTGAAGCCAGGTCACCCAGTCTGAACAAGAGCTATATAAGACAGGTGATGCAGGGTGCAAACCAATGGAATGGAGCAAATGAACAGACCAGAGGTGAGTGTGGAAGAATTGCTGGACTGAAGCCCAAGACATTTCGGCAGCTTTTTATGCACATCCCAAAGCAGCTGGTGGCGAACAAACATTACTCGATTTAAACACTCAGTCTCATGGAGCAGACGCATGACCAGTCCAGAGTTCTTCAGAGGAGGTTTTGTGGCCAGCTGGGTATCAGCCAAATAAAGACTGGCCAAAGTGTAATTCTTCCAGACCCAGATGCTGTTTTAGTCCGTGTTTACTGTCTAATACACTTGGTGAATCCCTTACTCTCTACCATGTCTGCATAGTAGGACTTAACCACTTGCTACTGAGCAGGGAGGCAACTACTGCAGTCAGTCAGAAATTACTGGTAAAGAGAAACGTGCATAGCATTTCTGATCTATGGCTAGAGAAGGGGGCATTGAGAGCAAGGAATCTCCAAGTGTGCCCTGCTCCCTTGGCAGCTGGGAAATTGCTGGTAAACTCTGCTCCAAGACAAAAATTATATTAGGAGGAGAATCCTTTAGGACTGATCAAGACGAGAACCTGAAACAAACGTGACCTTTCATATCAGGCTTGGGACAATACGTGGAAACACTTTCCAGGCCAGGTTAGAGAGGGCTTTTCATAAAGGAGGTGCCTGACAGTCTCTTTGTGATCAGAGTTCGCTATCTAAACGGAAGCTTTGGCTTCCGAAACTATTGTGTGCCATGCTTTCGCCATTTCATTCTTTCGTTATTAGCAGAAGAGATTAAGCCCCGTTCTGAAGCATCATATTTATCGTTGATGTCTAAACCCTCCTAGGGATGTTCAGGCTGGAGCCAACCTTTCTTTCAACCGTCAGTTCTATGATGAGCATTGGTCCAAGCACCGAGTAGTCACTTGTATGGACTGGTCTCTTCAGGTAAGAATCATTGCTGGGATGGGACAAACTGGGCTTGTATTCTCATGGCATTTGTATAAAAAAAAGATAAGAGAGAGTTGCTCCACTACTTTGGATAGGTTCACTAACCTACAGTTTTATTGTTTTCTATGCCTATTGGTTGTCTTTCTGATTTTACTGAGGTTTTAGTTCTAATTTTGCACTCTGTTATTCAGATACATTGACGACTTCCTATGTGCTAGGTACCAGACAAAGACCCAGGCCATTTTGTCTGTGAAACTACTCTCATTAAGGTCACCAAGGATTTTCTATTTGTCAAATCCTGCGGATATGGTTAAGCCTTCACCGGCCCTGACATCCCAGCTTAGTTGATCTCCCCATTATTCTAAAAACAATATCCTTTCACTGAGTTTCACAACACAACTCTCTTCTAGTTCTCAGACTTCTCTAAGACTTCTTCTTTCTCTTCCACCCTTGTAATCCTCATGGTCATGCCCTCAATCTCAACTCTTCTTCCAGACACGTTCTCCATAAGAAATTTCTTCCTCTGCGGTGGTTTCAGCTACCATGTGGACAGGCGTTTATATCTCCCACCCAATCTCCCTTTTGACTTCCACACCAGGCAGATCTACACCGGTGTCCCATAGAATCTCAGATGTATCATTAACTCAGAATTTCCACATATTCCATATCCTCCTTTTACTTGCTACATTCTCTCTATTTGGAAGCTATATGCAAGGGCCAAAGCAGAACTTTCATCATTAACATTAGCAACTTCTTTTCCTTTAACTCCCAGACCTAATCTGTCACCAGAAGTGTTCATTTCTATACTCATACATCCCTCCTCTTACACCATTTATATCACTAACCTTCTATATGTTTGCTTGTCCATCAACAGTTTTTCTTCTGGACATCTATCCAAATACAGTTGACCATTGAACAAAACACTAAGCATCCCCATCACCCACCCACTGTGGTAAAAAAATCTGCATATAACTTTTGACTTCCAAATTGTTCCTTGGTATCTGCAGGTGATTGGTTCCAGCCAAATCTCCCCTCCACAGACACCAAAATCTATGGATGCTCATACATATCACTTCCATATGATAGTGTAGAGTAATGCATACAGCCAGTCCTCCACATCCTAACTATGGATTCAAAAGTTGGGGATGCAGAGGGCCGACTATATATTTACTGAGAAAAATAAGCCTATAAGTGGACCTGTACAGTTCAAACCTGTGTTGTTCAAGGCTCAACTGTAATCTTTCTAAAAAGTAAATCTGAATGCTTTACCGCCTTTGAATAAAACTCCCCATTATCAATAAGAAAAAAAGTCTAAACTCCTTCGTGTGGCATTGAGAGTGAAAACAGGCAAACTGACTAAAAGCCAAGTTTGCTGAATGTCCAACTCAGCTAGTTGAGAGTTTACCCAGTAATGAGTAGTTAAGTTTTGTGACATAGGCACACAGCATAGTTGTGGTCCAGAGAGAATTTGAACTTAGATGGTCTGACCCTTGAACCCATTTCCTCCTGCAGTGACAGTGACATAATAGCAATGAGGGAAACAGGAATGATTTGTCCTGGTCATTCATGTGCAGCACAGTTTCTGCTTTCTTAGAGTCTATGCTTTTATTAGGAATAATGATCATGGCTAGCTTTTAGTGTGTGCTTCTTAGAAACCAGGCACTGTGCCGGCTGCTGTGATGGCATTATCCTATTTCACCCTCATAACCTCACACAAGGTGGCCATTATTATTGTTTCCATGCAATAGCTAAAGAAATTGAAGCTCAGAGCAACTAAATAATTCACTGAGTCACTCAGCTAGAATGTGGTAGAGTGGAGATTTGAACCCAAGTCTTTCAGTACTTCAGGTCCTATGCTCTACACCACCACCTCCCACAAAAGGCTGATGAATCTGGAAGTGAACGAGGTTATAAGTGCTGAATACAGGCAGGTAGCAAGTGCTTTGAGAGTTCAGTGAAGTTGGGATCTGTTTCTGCTCAGACAAGGCTTCTGGGAAGACTGGGACATAGACAATGGAGGGGAGGAGAGGGTGTTCTCAGCAGAACAGTATAACAGATGATGTGAAGAGCCCCATTAATCGTACTGGAGAACGGGAGAGCTGACAAGGAGAGTAAATCCCCACAGCCAACTGTCATCAGTCACCAAGTGGGTGAGTGTTCTCTCCTGTCACATCCACACAGCGGAGCAGGCGGTGCGTGGTCGTGCAGAGACCAATGCCGCAGGGTTTGCTCGGCCACTTCCCGCCAGCAGGTGGGTGGTCTGCGAGCACACTTGGGTGTGTGCACAGAAATCAGATCCAAGCCTGAGGAAACACTTAGCTCGGTTTGTTCACTTGTACAGAGTCTGGAAATGACACAGGAGCCTTATCTGACACATTCCTCAAAGGCAACGTTGCCTTGTCCCCAGTCGGCTGACAGCGTTCCCTGAGGAGGCGGCAGGGCCGGCATCAGTGGGGCCAATCCCCTCTGGCCTCTGCGTGCGACGGGGCCATCGTGCCAGTGGACGGATTTGCTCCCACATGGGTTTTTGTGTGGTGTTTTTGTTGCAGAAAGTGAAACTGTATAGGGCAGAAACTCCACCATGGAGAGACCACATTTATTTTTCCCTATTTTTGTGTTCATCTACATTGTGGGGAAGAGGTCTGCAATTCTGAAAAATGTATTTTATAGGGAGCGTGAGGAAAAAAGAATTAGGACCCTCAGCTACTACATGATAACACTTTTGTGGGGTTCAAAGGATCACATTTATATGTATGGGATGAAGAGACTTCCTGACTGGAGCTAGAGGCAGCCCAGTGATATTAACAAGGAAGGGCAGAGGGACAGTCCTACAGTCTAGTAGGGGTGGGAAGAAAAAGGAGGGCACTACAGTATGTCCTCAGTGTTGTGCGTAGGTTCTGTGACTGTAAGCAAAACGACAAATCATGAAACCAATTTCAGCACAGAGTAATTGATATAAACAAGAGTTAAGTTCCTACAGCATCTCATTAACATTATAACAGCAAAACAATGTTATTCAAGGACCTGCTGTCGGAGGTTTCTACATAGCCCTGCTTGGATCTCCTGAGCTTCTTAAACAAGAACACTATAAGTGTGCGATGTTTGCAAAATAGCCACCAAACATTATTTCCTGGAAGAAATTGGGCACTTAGGGAATTACATCAACTTTGGCATTCACTGAACATTTTTTAGCAGAGATGGTCAATAATACTATCCACATAGGATGTGACACATTTTCCAGATTTGTACAAAACCAGAGTCATGGTCTTACTCCCACCATATTATACTCCTCTCGCATGTAAATTACATTTTCCAACCCTTCAGTCATCATGATACAAACTCGAGTTATTTCTGACAGCTTTTTTAGTTGCCAAATCCAATTAAAATTACTGTAACAAGAAGACTCCCACTGACACCAGTTTAAATCCACTAACATGTGGGTTTGACACCTACCTTATGCCGTGCCTTCTACTTCTTGCTTATTTGGGAAATAGCTTCCTAACTGGTCTTCCTACCCCAAGTCTCTATGAGTCATTATAAGTACTTTTTCCAGATTAACACTTGTAAATATCAGTATCAGCTTCGGCATGCTGCCTGACTTCTCTTGGCTTACACTTCCTCATTCATAAAGTAATGATAATAATATTTAGCTCACATGCTTATTGTGACTATTGAATGAGTTAATGTATTTAAAGCACACAAAGCTTTTTTAAAAATGTCTAGTACATAAAGAATACTCAATAAATGTGAGAGTGGGGAGAATATTAGTAGCAGACGTATAAATAGTTGCAAACTATGACTCCTACCACCCCTAAAGTCTAAAATAGTTAGCCTATATTCAGTAACTTCTGTGAGGATGTCCTGAACCATCCCAACCCTTTCTTCTTTTTTACCTCTTCACACACTCACTCCAGCTCCCAGCCAAATGTTATTATTCAGGTCTCCTGAATTTACACTGCATTAGTTAAGAAAACTTTACCTTTGGCTAACTTAAGCAAAAGGTAGAATTTATTGGAGAGCCAGTTGGACACTTAGGGAATCCATAGAAAAAACGAAGAACTGGGACTCAGGAAGAGTAGAAATCTGGGCAACCTGAGGGACCACACCAATAAAATGCTGTCATTACCTGACTAATCTGCCAGCCCACAGGTGCCATGTCTCAGTTCAAATTTGCCAAAGCCCACTTAGATGCTATGATTTTCCCAGTTGGGTATCAACACTTCAATGAAAGCATTGTCCTTGGGAAGTCAGACAGCTGTTTACTGAGGTAATCTCCAACATGAGAGGGTCACTGGGAGCCAGCAGAGACCCGGGAGAAAGCTCCTGTACCCTACCTACATTTGTACCCTTGTCCATACTGTCCTTTCTCTTCTCTCCAAATAACCGATCCATTTGACCAACTCAAAGTCTCATTTCTTTTCAGAAATTTTTTCTAGTTTCTCTCTCCACCACACCCCTTCCCCAGTAAAGTGGTTATTTTATTCCCTGTACTTTTACAGAATCCTGTTTATACCCCATCTTAGCACATGTCACGTTCTGCTTTTATATTTCTAATATAGTTACACATACGATCACTTCTTGGCCTTTTGTCTAAGATCAAGCATAGATATAGTTATATATAAACGTGTCTTACTTCCCTCCACTTAAGAGTGAGTTCCTATAGAGCAAAGCATGTTAGTGTTACATTCTTTTCCCACATTTTACCTGGTATGGCGCCTCACATATACATAGGAAGAAGTTGAAACAGGGTACAGAAAACACAAAGGGATGTGGACTTTAAAGCCAAACAGGCTTTAAATAGGGTTCTCACTTCTTCATTTATTGGCAATGTAACATGGAACAAGTTGCGCACTCAGGGACCCTTGGCTTCTTCAACTGTAGAAATCAGAAACCCATGGCTACTTCAGAGGACGGTAAGGATGAAATGAATGGATCTCCCAGCTCAGTCTCTGGCACATAATGGGCACTTAAGACATATTAGTTCCTTCCTCTCCAGTAAATGTCAGATTTTATTTCTCTATAAGAACAAACAAAATAGATAAGATAATTTCCAGGTAAAATTCTCCTAGGTTAGATATTAGATAATCTAACCCTGTAACTAATCACAAACTTCATAATTGTTCACATTCTCTTTAAAATCATAATTTGAACATTTAAGGTTTAAATAATTGTCCAGAGATGTACTTTTTTTATTGGAGAACAAGAAAATATGACTAGTCATGTTCAAACAAATGACAGAAAAGAAGGCATGTTAGAGGAGATTGTGAATTCACAAAATTTTGCACCAGGTTAAGAGTTAAATCAGTATCTTTAAGACTCACAATTCCAATTATAGAACTTACACCAAAGGCACTTCACTGATATTTCACTAAAACTCTCCCTATTTTCTAAAAGAATTTTAAACCCAAGTGATTTAAAATATTTTTAGTGAGAAAAAGAAAAGCTACAAGTGGGAGCCAATGATGAGACCCAGATGTGAAGCTGTGGAATATATTTCAAGAAACATCTGGCTGCTCATTGGCCACTCTGATGGTAGTGTTGTTTATAAAGTTGCCTTTTTACATGTGACATAGTAAACTTCAGCTGGACAATCTGGAGACTTTCATACTTATCTAGATGTTAGTGTCTTTGAATAGGCCTTTGATTTAGTTAAAGGGTATTTCCTAATCAAGAATGATTACGTCCACTGATGGCCACAGACATGTACGGTAGGCTTATACTTTCTCTGCATCAACCAGTGAGTTGCTCTGTGCAATTTCTTAAACTGAGGGAGCTTAAAGAGTGAATAAAGCCACACAGAAGACTGAGGTTTAATTATTGTTGATAGCAATAAAGTTGATGTTCAAATTCATTAAGCATACCCTACTTTTAAATATATTCACAGCATAGTGAAACATAAGGAAAAAATGTATCTATTAATAAAGGGTGATAGGATGTGCTATAATCCTAATAGAATTGCATATGTAATGATGTAATTTTTAATGGGGCAGCCTTATGGAAATCCCAGGTGAGAATGGCCTTTTCATGAATGTCTAACTCATAAATACTGCCATAAGATTCACCGTCTGTTTGTTTATTAACACACAGCACAGAGATCACATAGGGTGAGTAGGTGTTTCTACTCACTGTAGAATCACTGTGGTTTTATTGGTTGTGTTTCTTGCACTTATGCTTTTAATTGCTGAAATTATTTGACAACAAAAAATTAAATATAATGTCTTTCCACTGAGCACAGTCACTAAAATAAAAAAAAATTTGTAATTCAATTGATTTTGGCACAAATTTATGATGTGGTACAAATTACTAGGCCCTAAAATCAGAGGTCGGTAAAAACTAGTCCTTACACTTAAGGAGCTTACAAACTTGTAAGAGACATAGGTGAAGAAAATACCATAATTCAAGTTGACAAATGCACTAATGGGAGAGGGAGACACACATAATGCTAAGGGTGACTAAGAGAGGCAAAATGGGGTGATAGATGGTTAGTTAGGATTGTCTGGAGGACTAGATGCCTGCATTGAGTTTTAAAGAATGCGTTAATTATGTATAGAACATAAGAGGCATTACAATGAGAGTAGCAGACTCATAAGTACAGAGACTGTACCTATGACTTTCAGGACTAACCCAGTGAGACTGGGTCACAGAGTGTGGGAATGGGAGGAATGGGGGGAGGTTGCAAGAGACTAAACAGAGGAGGTAGAAAATGACAGATCACAAAGACTCCTATACGATCTGCATTTTATCTTGAAAATAAAAATGAGCCATTACAGTATTTTAAACAGAGGAGTGAATTAGCCAAATATCTGTTTTGTAAAGTCAGACTGACAAAGGATGGATAGTGGAGTAGGTGAGGGTAGGTTCACTTAGGAAGTTGTTGCCTTCATTCATATAATAAAATAGTTCAGGAGGCTCTCACCTTAAGGGTGGGAAGAAAGCATGCATTCAAAAGGTATTGAGGAAGCAGTGAAAACAGTACATGGTGTTGAGAAGGAAGAACGAGTAAAAATGAATGTGGAGTGTCTATTCTGGGCAGCCAAGTGAATGTCAATGGAAGGGACCAAAAGAGGGAACATGAAGAACAGTAAGTTTTTGTAGAAAACAATGAGCTCATTTTTCTATGTGTTGCCCCAATGAGTCTTTGCATAGGTCTGAGAAATCCTGAGTAGATAGTCAAATATAAGGATCTACAGCTAGGAGAGAAATCAGCCTCAAGATAGAGATTTGAGCATTGTCAGCTTATTAAGTCTTGTTAAAGCCATTGGAATAGGAGAGGTCACACAGGGAAAATGGGTAGACAGAGAGCAAAAAATTGGGCATAAAACAGCTTCCTTGGAACATAGATAATAGAAGGAGAACCTGTAGGAACTAAAAAGAGTGGGCAGGAAAAGAATCAGGAAAGAAATATGTAGTGGAAGCCAATAAAGGAGAAAGGAGGGAGTTGCCCAAATGTCAGCTAATACAGAAAGGTCCAGCCATGTGTGTAGTTTAGTAGTTATGGGTGACTATGACAGACACAGGGAATGTTGGAGGCAGAAATCAGATTATAATAGGTTGAGACATGAAGCCAATATTAAGTATGCCACAACTTAAAAAGAAGGTGACATTTGAAGTATGTAGTATTTATTACACGTGTCTGTAAAAATTAAGAACGTTTTCTTTGTGTTGTCGTCTTGGCATAACTCGTCCTTGCGACCTGTTCCATTCAGTACCCCGAGCTGATGGTTGCATCCTACAACAATAATGAAGATGCTCCTCATGAACCAGATGGAGTAGCCTTGGTTTGGAACATGAAGTTCAAGAAAACCACACCAGAATACGTCTTCCACTGTCAGGTAGGAGTCAGCACAGTAAAAATAACTTCCATCTCCTGCTAGACCAAATATAGTTCATGCTGCCTCGCATCTGTCTTATGCGGAGAGGAAGAGCTGGGTTTAAAAATGGAATTGTTGACAATTTTGGAAAATCCCCCACAGTAACCTAATGTTTTAGGAAAGTGGCAACCCTCTCCAAACAGTTAGGAAGCCTGGTTGGGGACTGTGTGTCATTTTCTTTCTATTTAAAACTGCCCCCATAACGATGAGTTTATAAAGAACTCGCACTTATGAAGAAACCCTGGTGTACCACTTCCTCTGCTGAGCATCAGCGAATGCTCGCCCACCCACGTGGACATGCTCGGAGCACTACCCTCAGAGCAGTTCAAGTTCCCTACTCTCTCTGAAATGCAGTTCAATGGGAGTTCGCCAATTTTAAGTCTATGGGTGCCATCTTGCTTACAGATAATAATGTTTTGGTAGCTGGTTGAAGGGAATACCTTAAATTCATGAATCTTTCTTGAATTGTTGAGAAATATAGATGTTGCTTCCAGTTTACGAGTCCAGAGATCATTTTAAATAGTTTTGGGTACTTTTTACTCCTTGCGTCTTTTAATACATCTATCTTCTCGTCCATTCAACACAAAGAGGCTGAAATTATGCCACACTTGCAAGCATTCAGCTTTGCTCTGTTCCCATGACTCTGACTAAATAATAGGCCTCAGCAGTGGCCAATACGCCAACCCCTTTATTAATGCCCTTATCCTGTGATTAGGCACAGGAAAATGCAAAACAAACATTCCAGCTCCAAGTTTCAGTTCCTTAAATATTACAATTCATATGTACTGAGTGGAGGTTTCCTCTAAATACAAATATATCAGGTGAAGAGGGTGAGGAAAGCTGTTGATATTTGGAAGGTTAGCACCATTTTATATATCTTAAGAGCTGAGCATCTTTTTGAGCTGAAATATGTTTAGACTTTAGAACATTATCAGATATAACATGGGGAACAGGAGCTGCCGGAAAAAAAGGCCCAGCCTCAGCCTGATTGAGTAGCCTCTAGCTCTGACCATGTTTTTCTAATTTGCTATCTTAAAAACAACAAGAATTCTAGGTCTGCATAGTAAATAACTCTTACTTTTTTTTTGAACCTTTGAAATAAGAGCAGTTTTCCCCACCCACCCCCCCCTTTATTTTAAGATTATCAAATTTGTCAGTTTGATGTGCTCTTTTGGTAAACATAGAAGCACAATATCTTAATTTTGTTCAATTTTAAGAAGTTTGCTGAATTACCAGGAAAATACTAAAAGGATTATGGGTAAGCAAAAGCACATTTGTGAAAACAGTGCCATTTAAACTATTTTGTTATTACATAAAGTATATCTTAAATGTTAAAAAAAAAGTAAGAGGTAACAATATACTGTTTTAATCAATGTACATGCCATTTATCTAAAATTCATATTAACTGACTATAGGTAGCCTGTGACAATAACAATTTGATAATGTGGATAATATTCACAACATTGCTTAGTGAATAGGTCAGTAGCAGCATAATAAGGCTAAGTTAAGAACCAGATTTCAAAGGCCTCTGGAATTAACTGGCATTTTTAAATTACCTGTTTTATCACATAATCATTAATACCAATATTGATTGAAAAGAGCATCTTCTTGGTCCTCTCCTGGTGTCTTTGGTATTATTTACTAACAATCTCACCAACACATATGTAATTTTATTTTTAGTTTTTCCATTAAATGATCCAATATTTATATTTTTAGAAGAAAATGTATTCCTGATTTTAAAAAAATGTCGGGAGTACTATGATTAACCTAACAAAATATGCTGACTAAAATATCTCTGTGCCTACCCCACAAATTCCTACTGCTATCTTCATTTCATCTGGTGACTAGAAGCAGATGGGGGTTCTAGCCTCTACTTAGTATTCTCAGTAGAAGAAAAGTGATCATTCTGATACTTCAGGGTTGATTATGTGACACTTGCAAATGACCATGAAGACCAGGGGAGTCTAGGTACCAAGTAAAATCTACTTAATTTAAAGATATTGAAAATCGTGATTGTGCTACTCAGACAGGAATGATAAGTAGTTCATATAAATGACCCTTAAGAACCATGAAAAACACATTTAGAAAATCTTATGAAAACCTAAATTGCTGAATGCCACGAGAGCACCTTGTTTCTGTGGTTAAATTATTTCTCTGAAGCTGATGTAACTATAGGGGGCAGAATGCATTACCCACTTTAAGGAAATGAAAAGGGAAAGAGCTTTGGTCCCTCCCAGGAGAGGAGGAAAGGGAAGAAGCGTATATAAGCAAAGTAATTAGAAGCCCTTCTGGGGACTCCCGGTGGTTTGAATATGTAGCAATAGTTGGAAACCACTGGAACGTAGAGGCGAGATGAAGAAAGAGGATGATAAAGTGACAAAAGTGGTCAGCTTCTTTATTTGGAGGGGGTTACCAATACTTTTCTTCTTGCCCCACAGTTTCTTCTCTTCTTCAGCCCAACTAGTGTGGCATTTCTCGCCTTTATCACCCTAATGCTAATCTACATGACTCTGTTTGAGAAATTTCCTAACCAACTCCCCTCTCCCTTCCTACCTGCCCCCCTCCAACACACACACATTTCCTGTCGCTCACTCATCACTGGGATCTGCTGTTGTGGTAGATGGTCAGATGACCCAGAGTTATTTTTCCAGAATGAGTTCAAGACCACATTCAACATGACATAGGAACAATGGACACAGGAGAGTTGAAGAGTTCCATTTTTATTTTGGAATAGTGACAACACCTTGTTACAGTTGATAGCAATGAAGTTAGGATAAATGCCAGATAAATATCAACAGCTGTCAGAAAGCAAACAAAGTGCTATAATACTGAGTGTGCCTGAGCTGATGGGAGACCAAACCAGCTGTACGGAGAAGTTACAGATGAATTAGTGGATGGAGGTTAGGTGGAGGGAGAAAATAACAAGGGCAGTTGGGTGACTGCACTGAACTCTGATACCCACAGTGAGTATGACCATGTTTGCCTGTATTTTACATTTTGCCAACACTTCCGCCTTTATGATCTCATTGATTCTCATGGCAGTGCAGCAGAAAAGATTTTATTCTTCTTCTTTTCTAGCTGACACACCTTGCACCTTAAGTGTTTGTTCCCCAGCTAATGAACAGTAGAACCAGGCCTGGAAGCAAGGCTCATTCTCCTCGGCTGCACTCAGGGATGGGATAATGTGAGCCTCGCTAACCAAGGCTGTACTGTTGGTTCAGAGTGTATCTTTGCAGCCTGCCACTTCTAAGGCGTTGGCCAGACATGGTACTAGAGGTGGCTACTGCACGAAGGAGGTAGACTACAAGAGGATGATCACCAACCCCTGACAGGCCTCATGTTGTATACAGACAACTCCTGAATTGGCGACAGTTCTCGGTAGCATGGCAGCATTTCTGGCATCCCTGACCTGAAGCAAAGCATCAACTACATCTGGGTCCTAAAATCGTCAAGCAGCAGACCATCCACCCACCAGAAACCTCAGGGCACTTTCCTTCCTGTCCTTCAGGACTTCTATGTGGGAAAGATTCAAAGGGGTACTTGGGCCTCTCAGGACCCCTCTGGCTGTGTCCGGACTGGGGAGGGCTAGGATGGCAAGCCAGCCCATGAGGATGTCAGTAGTAGGGGGCTTTTAAAAATAAAACTATTTTAATTATATATATATATGTATATATATAATAACTATTATATAATATATAATTATTATTATTATTATTATTAATGCTGCCAGTCTAGAAATAAAAACAACAAATTGGAGACCTTGATTGCCAAGGACTTCTCAGTTATAACACACATTTCTTGTTAACTGATGAATGGTGGCAACTTCCCCCAAATCTAAAGGAGAATTTGGAGAGCCCACAAAATTAAAATATGTATGAGAAAAACCTAGCCCCCACTCCTCAGTTTGCTTCTCCATCCTTTCTGATCTCTGGTGAAACTGACTTATTACATCTGGCCTCTTCTAGACACTATCTCACTGAGATCAGGTAGTTTGTGCTTCCACATTCCCTGTGATGTGGCAGTAATTTCATAATTAGACAGTTTGCTAGTAGGAAAGAGGACTGTGGACAGGGAGAACCAACAGGTGCCTTACAATGATTGTACTTCTATTATTTTGGAAGAATCGCAGCTATCCATTGTTTGATGTGTGGCTTCGTCATGTTTTTCAAAAGCGTGTAATTGCAAACAAATCCTCTGGCTCAGAAAAGTGTCATATCAGGCACGAGAAAGCAAATGTACAAGAAACAGACATCAGTCCAGTGTTCCATTGTGAAGACTGGCAGGCTTTTAGCCTAATCAGGAAAAATTGCTGTATGAAGGCTCATTTCTCTGTTAAGAATCACAAGGCCAAATACCTTCTACTTCCATGGGCAGTTTTGTCTCTTTACCAAACAGAATACTTCGTGTGGGCTCTGGTCCTGCATTTTCTATTTTCATTTCAGTAAGAGCTGTCCATACTTGGAAAGTATCAGTGGAGTCTGCATAGAAATCAGCCACTCGGCCCCACCACACGACCTGGCAGCTCCTGTTGTCCTCTGTAGTGGCTTCACACACTGTCATTAGATTATGTATGCATCCTGACCACCCTGCCTGCTTACTCTGGTGTGGTCTTTCTCTTTTAAACAGAATGAATGGAATCAGAAATATATATCTTAGAATTATCTACATTGAGGTAAGTGGAAAAGTTATATTTAGAGGCTTGGCTTGGTCAGAGGTTTTTATTTTTACTTTTATTTTTTCCTGATTTGGTTTCTTTGTTCTTAGCATTCTCTTTTTAAGGATTATATGACAATGACCTGAAACTTAAAAAGTGACCTGAAACCTTCACCTCTTAAGGGAAAAAGCAGAATGTGAAGTAGGGTGATATTAATGGACCTCATTTGTGCCTGTATTAAATCCTCAGTTGACTTTGTCCCTGTGTGTGACCTCACATGTCATCAAGAGTCTTATAAAGGTTATAGATGAGATTGCAACTCACAGCTGTAGCCAATCAGGCCTTGGTTCCATGTGAGGTTCCTGCTGTCCTTGCAGTCTCCCGCTGCCTAACCCTCAACCCCCACGAGGAATAATGGTGACCTGGGTGAAAAAATGGGCTGGCGGTGAGGAGAGGGAACGGAAAGGCAGTAACTGCAGCTCCAGTTCTAGCTGGCCACTCTGCTGAGTGACCTGGGGGAGCTGTCAAGGCTTTGTTGTCATGTTATAGAAAGAAGACTGGCTCCAGTCTCTGGTGGAACCATGAAGTTTATTTCAATAAGCTTGATTTTTTGCCTGAACTGCGGTGGTGCAGTGGATAAAGTGTCGACCTGGAACGCTGAGGTCGCCAGTTCGAAATCCTACACTTGTCTGGTCAAGGCACGGATATGAGTTGATACTTCCTGCTCCTCCCCCCTTTCTCTCTCTCTCTCTCTCTCTCTCTCTCTCTCCCTCTCTCTCACTCTCACTCTCTCCTCTATAAAATGAATAAATAAATAAAAAAGAAGCTTTATTTTTCTCCCATCAATTTTTTACCTCCCACCCCCCCGATGTGGTCCATAATCCAAATGGACAGAACAGCTATAGCCACAAAGATATAAATTAATTCAAATGCATTTTCCAAGTCCAAAGCAGTGTTAAAATGTGACTTAAGTATTTCTTTTTAATTAAAGGAAAGGTAATATTTTTATTGCCTGCCTGATTAAAAAGGAAGAAGAAGAAAAGAGAAAGAATTTTGCAAGCTTTTTCCTTGGATGTGACAAGGAGTGGTTACTCAGTAAAAGTGATAAAAATGAATGAAGAAAACGTTCTTTGATGATTAAGGCTACGTGTTCAAAATGTGTCCCTAGGATGACACAATGAAAGGATACAATAGGTGCTTAGTACCTGGAGAACAAAGAACATTCTAAGTAATGTAAGGAAGACCCAGATAGTTTTCAAATGTGATCCTGGGTCTACTGCAGGCTGGAGAAACCCAGAAAAGGAAACCTCAACCGTTGTTGTATAGAGTGCGATACACATTTCCAAGCATACAATTATGGAAAATTAAAGAATGCAGATGACAGAAAGGTAAAATTAAGCTCTGACATAGAAGATAGAAATTATATGGATCCAACCAGAAGAGCAGCCATGCAGCGGGGCTATTTTGTGCCTTTAGGAAAAGGCAGAAGGGAGTTTCATTCTATGTGCTGAAATGAAATGCAGACATTCGGAAACACATCCTTTACGCCAATTGAGTCTGACTGGTCTGATGATGGAGGCTTGCACTAGACACTGATTCTTATTAAACCAAACAGCGGGAACTTCTTTTTTTTGTTTTTGGCCTAGGAAGCTGGAAGCAGAGAAACTGCCTTGCCAGCTTCCATTCTTTATCTGCCCTCTTTCTGGAATTTCCTCCAAGAAGTAATACAAGAAGAGGCAGATCACTGGGATGTATCTAGGGAAATTAGAATTATCAGCAGGATTATAGCAAACAGATTGTATCATAGATGATTCCTTATCTGAAAATAGCAAGGAAGGAGACCGCGCCTCTTACTAGTGACTATGTAAGTGAGTTTGGAGGGGACGCCATGAGACTGCACCTTTCAACAAATTGTTTCTAAATTATCTTCTTTGTCTCACCATGTCCCATTGCAAGTGATCAAGCTAAAGTTTAATATCATTCCGAAAACGATCTAAGACTTCCTGGCATTCACTCTGCCCCATTGATGTTACACATAGATGTTGAGGCATAGGGCCCCAACATTGACAACTTTTTTCAGTTCCCTAAATGCCCTCTCTCCCATTCCCATGCCCCTGTGCTAAAACTATCTGAACTGGGCTTTCTTCAGGTGTCCTCAGGAGTCTGTGCTGAATGCTGCTGGATTTCTAATTATTTCTTGGGATTATTGTGAGGATAAAAAAAGATAATATAGGTATATTAGTCTGTTCAGATTACCATAACAAAATATGATAGACTGGGTGGCTTAAACAACAGAATAATTTTCCAACACAGTTCAGGAAACTGGTAAGTCCAAGATCAAGGTGCCAGCCTCATTTCGGTCTTAGAGATAGCTGCCTTCTAGAAATTTTCTCACATAGCAGAGGTAGATAGCAAGCTTTTCTGGTGTCTAATGCCATCAAGAAGGCCCATTCTGATGACCTTGTCTAAACCTAATTACCTCCCAAAGTATTCCAAATATCATTATATCAAGGGGGAGAGCCTCAACATAGAAGTTTTAGGGAGCCATGCTTAGAGAAGATGAAGTGTTTTCTTTACGTTGGTTGTTAACTGTTATTGCATGAAAGTCCCATAGGAGGAAGCTTCAACATTAACATTCTTATTTTGATCACTTAAGTCTATTCCTAAAGAAATTTCACCTTAGATTTATTCATGTACTCATTCATTCAACAGATATTTATGGGGTACCCAGCTTGGCCAGGTCCTCAAGATAACAATTGTCTGGAGATGAGAAGAAGTTGTCCTATTGCCACAAGAACTCTTTAGTCTGCCCCAGTCCCCACTGTGCCCTTCTTCCCTCCCTTGGTTGGTTTCTTCCCCATTAGTCAGATCTCCATGTGAGCTTTTTATATACAAATGCCAAGTGAAGAGGGAACCCGAGACTATTCCAAAGTTCTCTCATTTCAATCATTTAAACATTTGATTCATAGCTAAATGGTGAGGATATATTTACTGAGTGCTGGGAAGCAGTTAAGCACATAGTGGTTGCCAGTAGGCTATATGGTCGTACAGCCTGGGATTATCATTTGGGTCCCACCATTTAGCAGCTCTGTGACCTTGGGCAAGTCATACATGTGATTGGAATAAATCAATACATATGAAGCACTGAGTGCCAGGAACAGAGTAAGTAACCAGCAAATGTCAGCTATAATTATTATGTAATTTGCAGAGATGAAATTCAAAAAATGTAACAATCTATATGGCCCTGTCCAGATAACATGGATAAGGACCCCCCATTGTATCAGAAATTGCATCCTCAGTTGCTGAGTGAAAAAGGGAAGAACTGGGGTGGCCAGGCCACAGGGGAACACTGGGAGGACCTGGAGGAAAGCATCTAACCAAAGAGTGCAACATGATCTCAACACTTCAATAACTGGTGCTGCTGCCCTCGTGTGCACGGCTTGCATATCATCCCTGCTACTCTGCTTCAGCCTTGTCCGTGGTATACGGGAACAAACCGTGCTTCCAAGGCTTAATGATTCACTGATTGCCCCAGGCAGAGGCTTCATGTAGGAACCTTCTGCTTTGTTCACAGCTAATATGGCTGCACTGAAGTCTGTAGAGACTAGCTGAACTCACTCTGTGGACCGTGGAGCAGGACTAAGGAAGATGAGGCTGACAAGTGTTACACTTTCATCTAAGACCAGATTAGCCTCTCTGCTAAGAGCAGTCCCTCCTAAAGACATATGATCCAGGCTGCCTTGGTGGGGCTCCTGTTCTCTGGAATGTCAGATTGTGCCTTTCTTTTATCCTGTAGCATTATAATTAATATGGGGAAAAGCCGGTTTTAAAATATACCAGGTGGTCTAAATGGGAAGTTTTAGAAAGGCAACCCTCTCTCTCAGGGATGTGGCCATAGAGGACTCCATGTGAAGAAAGAAGATAGTGAGCAGGCCATTAGCACCTTCCAAGAGTGTTTTAGGCTGTTACAACCTGGCGGGGGAGGAGGGTGCTATGTGTTGCTTTGGCATTATTATATTGTAGGTACAGACCCACTTCTGGACTTTAGGCTATCTATTTCTAAAAAAAATTCACCTTTTATTTCCTTCTACAAACTTGACGAAAACCTTCTGATTTGTGTGTGTGTGTATGTTTTTATTTATATATAAGTTGCCTAATATTGTTGAATGAAAAGGGTTGTTTGGACATACCATGTTATTAATAAATACAGAGTACATTAATATTCCCCAATAGTCACATTATTGTTTTAATTCATCTCAGATGGTGGCTCTCAGCAAAAAAGCTATTCTTTTTACATTTTCTAGATTGATTTTTGAAATTGCTTGGAAACATTATCATCAAAGAGAATTTTTGCAAGTAGAATCATCATCCTACCTCCTTTTTTAACCTTTGCTGTAACAAGTAATCTACACTTAGCTTTTACCATGCTTCTGTTTTATTAATCATTTTTGAAATGGTATGTTTATTGGAGGATAAAGACTTAAACAAGACATTGATTTTCTTAGGTGAAAGGTTTAGTCAATTTTTAATTGTAATCTCCTCATAAATGTACTGAGTTAGTGTTACAAATCATTGTTGCCATAATCATTTTAAATATATCTACACTTTTCTTTAGCTATTGTTCTCTAAAACTGATGTTTTCTTTTGATTTGTTTAAAAAATATTCCTAGCCCCTATGTACAAACGGTGTTATCAAACAGTGCTTTTTTTTACTGCTTGATAATTAGGTGTGGCATGATGTTCAGTAGTTGAAATTAAATTTATTTTTCTGTACAATACAAACCTTTATTTCTTTAAAATAAGTTAGTTATTTACAGTGTGTCCGTAAAGTCATGGTGCACTTTTGTCCTGTGACCGGTCAAAAGTGGACCATGACTTTACGGACACACTGTATATAGTTTTCTGAAAAGAAAAAAGGACAGGAGCAAAAATTATGCACAAGTACCCACACTCATATAAATGCACACACACACCCAAGACTCTAAAAATCCTAGTCAAAAGCTGTATTTCATAAAAGAGAATTATAGTGATGTTGATTGTTTGCCAAAACCTCAAGCAGTGACAAAATCCGCAGTGTCCTGAAAGGGACGCCTTTGCAAAGCCATGCCTCTCCAGACGGTTCCGATTAGAGATGTTTAAAAACACATGGCGGTGTTGGTTTGGTTTAGAATTCAGTCGATAAAATAATGCAGATTTGAAACCCTAGTCTGTGTATCAGAAAAATCATCAAATCTTATGATTGGTCTTATGGGAGATTGCTATGTGATGTGTTGATTTTTAAATGATCTAATTGAAATAATAAAATTAAGCAAGAAGGGGTAAAGTAAAAGGGTTGAAGATACAAGAATATAAGTAAAAACTTTCTTCTCTGCAGAAGATCTATTCCTTTAAGCTGTCATTTCTAATCAATTTGTATGGGATTTGACAGCCAATTGTCATTTCCTGAGATAAACTATGTAAAGAGATTGTGTTACAGAGACAGGATGAAAAAATGGAAAAAACTTTCAAAGCATGATGCACAGAGAGTCCAAGATGTCCTTAATGTCCTTAAAGCCCACAAAATGTTGCCAGGACCCTCTCAGCTTCCTAAGAGCAGATAAGCAGTTATGCACAAGTTATTCAGCCCTCCCCCGCTCCCCCCCCCTTCATCCTGCATGCGCGCGCACATATACGTACACTCCCGGCACGCATACACTCACGCATACTATTTCTAAAAGAAAGTGCTCTTGGTCCACATTTTAGCAAATTAGCTGGCTTTATATGTGGTTTTTAACCTTGGTGGGGGCTCTGTGTGAATAGGGATGTCGCACACTGTGTTCTCTGGCAAAAGATGTATAATAGTTACCCCAGGGCCCCAAAAGGCTCCATCACTAAAAGCCTGGCTCCCCCCTCCCCTTTCTTATGTCTAAAATCAAAAGTATCCCACCCTCTGATCCCACAGCTGGGCAGCCGGCAAACAACTCCTGGAAAAGAACTTCTGTATGGGAACAGTATTAACTTAATGATGTATATTATCGTGTGTGCTACCCGTGGCACAAATAGAAGCATTCAGCTATGTTAAAATTGCCACCAGAAGAATGTTCATCTCAGGGCTCAGAGCCTTTCAGAAAACCTGGGACAAAGATTCTACAAAAATAAAATCAGAATGTTTCAAACAACAGTTGATGGGCTTGAAAGGACTTCCCTCTCAAAGGTGGCACAGTATTTAGTTCTCCCAGAAAAGGAACACATTTTGAGCATTTTCTAAGTATAAAAACTAGAATTGTGGCTCTTAATGTATAGAAAGAGTTCCACAATCAAAGTACATATGTTCCATTAACAGTGAAGTGCACAGTGCGCGTGAGCGCGCGCGCGCGCGCACACACACACACACACACACACACACACACACACACACACACAACCTGGAGCAGAAAGGACAGACAAAAGGGCACAGAATTTGTGTGGTCTCATGAATGTTTCCATTATAAAATCAATTTAATTTTGTTTTAGCAAAAGAGACATTGTATTCTCCAATCTTGACTACTGAGCCATAGTTCAGCATCCATACCCAATTAATATCTGTAGCCAGAGATTATATTTTTGTTTTATCTCCTAATTGTTTTTTACGTAAATGGAGATGTAAACCCCAGCTATGTCAAAACCCTATTTTAAGATAGTTTAACCCTGTTCTGCCATATGTGCAATGAGGGGAAATTTTTTGTTTGTTTTTTTGTTTAGCTTTTGCTTTTGTTCTTCATGTACTTGTTTCTCATATATGACTTAATACTTTTTTCATGAGATCTATTAATATATGGGATGGTAGAATAGTAGAATCTCAGAGTTTGAAGGAAGCTTTGTGGTTTTCTGGATTGACTGCTTATTCAAACCTTAAATTCTCCTAAGTGATTTTGTCTTCCCTGCCAAGTCACCACCTTGCCTCCTTGAACATTGCTTATGCTGCTGTCCTGGGGCAAACCATCCTGTCTCTGGCCAGTGCTGGGGAGCTTCCCAGAATGTTTTCCCTCCTATAGGACTGCTCATCACGAACACAGGCAAAGTCACATTGGAATGTCAAAGGGACCCCGTCTGGGAGCAGGGCAGCTGGCTTTGGCACATTCTGAGGGTGAGACTGAGGATGCAGATATGATACCGCCTGTCCCCCCACGCCCACCCCTGGTGCCCTCACCTTCCTCATGTGTCTCACCATCTTTGTCGCAAACTGGGCTTCTTTACAATCATTTTATCAAAGGCATAACAACGTTGTGTCAGCCTATTGTCATTCCAGTTGTTGAAAAGCCTTCACTTTGGGGGAAGATGCTCAGGGAAAGGAAAGTTCTACCTGTGCTCTTCCTGGCATCTCCTATCCCCCAAACCAGGTTTCTGCGCATGCCCTCTGTGTGTTTCATGGCATTTCCTTTCATACACTTAATAAAACTATGAAGACTTGCTACTTTTGGATCTTAACCTCACTTTATTTTCCCCTCCATATATATTGTTAAGACAGGCTTAACATGAACCTCCTGTCTTCAGAACAATAGGTTTTCTTCTTTGTAAGAGGGGCATTTGAGCCACATTCTGTAAAACATCAGAACAAATTCAGGTAACAAGGAAAAAGAAGGCCAGTTCTTAAATCAACTATAGCTCACCAAAGGAGATAACTAAATGAATATTTTTAAAATAAATATTTATACTCGCCAAACTATCTTTCGTATAAGTAGAAATTTTCACATATCAGGTCCTCTGATATGGTATCTGCTGATGTGGGGGACGTTCTTACTGTGATGAAACTATATTAACACTTAGAGTATGTGATAACCTGAACCAGTAATCAAACATCAAGGGCCTGATTGCTTTAATGAAGAGTTAGGAATTTTTTGTTGTTTGTATATTATGGTTCATAAACATACATTTATGAAATACTTGAAGGACTCAGAAAATATTTATTTCCCAACACTATTCATTTAGTCAGCCAAGCACTATTTTTTATAGACAATATAAGGGAAGCTAGTTACCTTTTATTATTCTGTCCCCATTTCACAACTAGTCAGGCAGTTCTTGTGTTCTAGAAATAATGTCAAAATAAATCGTCAAGGAGCCTCTCAGCTTTCTTGGACCCGTATTATTTCAATACCAAATTTAAAATATTTCTCTCAAAACCTTTATGGATATTTTAATGTTGTCTATAATGTGGATTCTTCTCTGGAGAGACCCAAGACTATTGAATCTTGCCTAACGGTGGAATAATTTGATCCATAAATATATTATATTACTTCCTTCAACCTCAAAACTCCTCTAAATCAAGGAAGGGTATATATAAGTAAATAAATCATATATTTATATTTTGCATAGTTCCTACTGAAAACTTTTAACAAGTATAGTTTGTGACTAGTTCATCTCAATAATGTTGGGTACATAATTCTAAGACAGCAGAGAACTGTAAATACAATACATTGGGAAGAATAAAATGTAGAAATAGGGCAAGGCTCTTCATTTTTAACTACAGAGCACAATTTCCCATAGCATTAGGTCAATGGCAGGTTAGCCCAAAGAAAAACACTCTAAAGTTATGCACAACATGTATTTAAAAAGACCAGTGAATGGGTTTTGACTGCATAGTTTACATGTGTAACGCTGAGAAAGATGATACGCTGGAAAACAGGCAGCATCGGTTGAAACAAAGTTTGGTATGCATACCAAGACCCATATTAGAATTTACACGTGCCCAAAGTCTGATAATTTGGAGCCTGAATTCTATTCTCTCTGGCTCTGAGCCTGAGGGGCTGTGATCCATTTCACTAGTTCAGCTAGTTCAGTTACCACCTGTGTTCCAACAGTGAAGTCAGACCACGAGGAAAGGAAGCTGCTGGGCTGCTCAGATCCATATCCACTCAAGCCGCTGTATTTATTATTCCACCAGGGAATGCTCTGCCCTTGAAGGCTGATCCGATGAGGGTGGGATCACAGGCAGCAGGTATGCCATGAACAACAAACCCATATTCTTAACATATGTTTAATTTGAGGAACTCTCCTCCTTTAAAAGACCTCTTGATTTTAAATCCACATCCTGATTTGCCCACTCTTGTTACCGTTTTCTGCTGCCTGTTCCGAATTAATCCTTTGAGGTGGTCATTCCCCGGAAAGAAGAAAGGAAAATGAGAAGAGAGATGCAAAGTTGGGAATGAGAATGAAAGAGAATTGGGAGAAAGCAGAGGGAAGGGGATCTTTAAGTAGAGTCTGTTTTCATGTGTTAGGTTTTCTTTGAGCTGGAAAGACAGGAGAGGTAGGGGAAGAAGAGAGTACACGGCAAAGGCACCCGAAAGGTTATTCTATCTGAATATCCCTGCTGAAGAATGGAAATCATTTTTTTGCAATAGAGCTCAATTTACAGATTATTTTGATTCTCTGTCATACTTCATCTCCAAGAATTGAGATCATCTAAAAAGCAGTTAAAATTATTACCATAGTTTCTATAGTAGAAAAATTAAGTGATTTGTACTGTCATAGTTAGTGTTTAAATTGAGATAATTAGAATTATATTTTATATAGTGATCGTGTCACTGGGATGTCTAAACAGTCTTTGTGAAAGTAGTAATCTCTGATTCTAATTTTTCATCAACACAAAACTGACTAAAGTTTAGAAATATTAGCCACCAATTGCTGTTATTTATAAAACCTACAGAGAAACCCAACTTTGTTAAGGAATTCTCAGTTAAGCTACATTCTCCACCTTGGAACCATGAACCTTTTAGGATACCTCTCTACGTTTTTCTTAGGTATGTTTTTAACTTAAAGGATCATGAAACTGCTTCAACTATTTGATTTAGAATACATTTAAAAGTGAAATAGCAATCTCTTAGACTATTATATATGTTTATAAAATAGCAAAATAATTATGTTGCTTGATGTCATTCAATTCATTTTTCCTATTTCTATCTCTGTATGAAAGCTTTCTATCAAATCCAGATTTTCCAAGGTCACACATGACTAGTTAAACGAGATCTTGTTAATACTATAAACCATAATCCTATAGTTCTCATCTCATCTGCAATTTAGGATCTCTGAGCTCTTCAAATGACCCCACTTTTTCCTGGAGCTCCCAAAGGAGGTTGCAAGTATGTTCATGAATGAGGTTCCAAGGACCATGCTGTGGTGCTAATGGCAGTTTGCTGGGACTCTAACACCCAAGCCCCATTGCCATCCCTGTCAGACACCCAGCGCTGGCCTTCACTCACCTCCAGAGTGAGCTTCACAACACGGGCCGGTTTCCATGACTGAGTGTCACTGTTGCTGGTCATGCTTCAGAACCCTGCATGGCCCCGCGACTTGTAGGACTGAAGCCGTTGGGTTGCGGAATATTCCATGAAGGAGATAGAATGATTCTCTCCCCTACCTGTTTATGCTTTGTCTCAGGGAAGCTTAAATAAATGCAAGCGGGTACTCCACTGTCTCTAAAGTTTACAACACATAGAGTCTTTACATTTGATCAATAGCACCCTAATGCAAGTAGGATCTGCCAGACCTGTCCCATTAGCCAGCTATTCATGACTTATCCAACCCGTGAACACTGCTTAGGCTGACACCTGACCTCCATTCAATTTTATTTCAGTTTGAAATGTCACTATCTGGGGGCAGAAAGCATTTCTTTAACCCAGAACATTCAGCAGACATTTATTGTGTCTAGTAGCACCATGCTAGGTGCCAAAGACCCATGATGAAAGTGGGTGTACCCTGCTTTTGAAGAATGTATCCTTCCTCCCTAGGTCAGAAGGCAGAATATGCGATCTGTATAGAGTGCAAGCTACAAAGCTCAGGTACTTAGTGCGTATTTTACCCACTGTGGTGTCATCACACTTAAGACTTGATATGAAAAGTTGAAAGTGGAGTGAAGAAAGGGATGGCTAGGTTAGTTTGTGAAAAGGTCTTTGGAAGGCTGGACTGGCCTGCATTTGGAGGGAGGCGACCTCACATGAAGAATACCTACCTCCTACCTCAAGATCCTGCAAATAGTTTGAGGACGGTTGGTGAACCACAGGTATTCCTAAGGCTGGTTTCTATTAGACAGGGAAAACTAGAAGCCTTGCTTTCCCTCATCTTTGCTGTGAAATGAAACCTGTAAAGTCAGTTACTATTCAGACGAGTGAGTGAGTGCTGTTCATTTAGAATAGAATGTTCCTAGGGTGGGAATGACCAATAGAGACCACTGCAGGGCTTGGGGGCGGGGGGGGGTCAGCAGGAGAGTTCAAATAATGCAAGAATCAACAGCAAGTCTGTTAACATCATTTAAATCTACCTGAATCAGAATCATAAGGAAAACCTTACCTTTGCATATATATTTTTGTCATTCCACAAAACATGTAGTTCAAAATCTGGCACAATGACTATCTACACAAGACTGAATTCTATAGAGAAAACTACCTAAGAAAAGTTTGTATTGCCAGATGCTTGGCATCATGTAGTCAAAACATTTTGAATGTGTTTTAAAATAGTCTTCCAGATGTGTGACAACTTATAGCTAGCTATAGCTCTTGTTTGCATTTTGGAAGGGAGTGCGGTGAAAAACTGAGTTATATACCGGTAGGAAAATGAAACTCTGATTGCCTTGGAAAAAAAGTAGTTTAACTTTTTTATTTTTTTGCCTTTTAACCAATTTCTTTAACTCTACCTTTGACCTTGAAAATGACTCCAGAGGTAGTTATTTAGAAATTCAACTTTATTCTGTGTTTATTTGTCTTGCTTCTTGATATTAAGTATTATCAATTCCATGTATATCAGTTTTCCCACTTTATATTTTAAGTCTCATGTTCAAGAATACAGAATTAAATAAGGAATAAAGTAAAGGTTTGTTTACCTTTGAAATAGATTTTCCCATAGAAATTCACATTCTTCAGTGAGAGCTCTCTGCTTTGTTAAACCCACCTTAGGTATATATGGGCAAACAGTGGGTGCTTAATATTTAGTTACCTACTAGAACTTCAGAGAAAATTGCTAAGAGAATTTACACCTTATGAGTGTCACACAAGTATTTCCTCTAGGCCACAGGGCGATATTCTCTTTGTATTTAAGATAATCAGTAAGTAAATCTGTGGACTTTGTCACTAATGTCATATGGCATCATTGTCAGATTTAAAAGAGTGCCTGGAGTCTAAGATTCTGAAGTGTTATTGTATGTGCATCTGGTTCTCAGTACTTATCTCTTTCTGTCAGCATACTTAAATAATTTCCAATTATTCCAAATTATTCTTTGACACCAGTTATACATGATACATTGATAGAACTGATGTTGGACAAATATAGTAGATTGTCAACCCTTTCTGAATGCTACAATTTTGTTCAAAATACGAAAAGGTTTCTGTGATTGCTTTAACTGAGAATTAGTAGAAGTTTACCAAGTGACACAGACTAACAGGCTTAAAATGTCAATTGCTTACAAACAATTGAAATACTCTAAAATAAAAATATGAAATTGATCGTCACTATAGTTCCTGTAGGTTGCTTGCCAAAATTATCCTGAAACTGCATTGGTAGGAGAAGGGTTGGGTGGCAGTTGAAGGTAGCTTATTGTCATATATTTTGAATGCCATAGGGACAAATTTGAAAAAGTTTTGACACAGGTGTACGGATCTTGGTAGGCATGATGGTTGGTAGCAACTCTAGTGGGAGAGTAATTCAGTGATTGTGACTCAGATTTGAGGGATTTATTTTGGAGGGAGAAGACAGAAGACTCAGATTGTTAATAATGGCAGAGCTTTGGTTTTCTCTGGTAGGATTTCAATATGCTTGTGAGTCTATATTCCTGCCTGAAGATTACCACCTCCTCTTTTTTGTTGGTTGATCTGTTTAAAATGGTCATTGGAGAAAGGTAATTGAAATGCAAAGGAAGTGAACAAGAGTTTTAAATCTCTATTATGGCTATATCTTTGTCTCTATGTGACAGTAAGCAATTCACTTAACTTGGTTAGGAAAATATGTCACAACAGATTATAGTCTGTTCACCAGGCAAAAGAGAGTAGAATAGAGCCAGAGTGCATGTTTTAAGCCAAAACAGCATCATGTGAACGTGAGGTTGAATGAGTATGAACGTTGTGTTGGGGGGAAGGGGGATCAGAAATATACAGTATACATGTGACCATAAATTTGGCTAGTGATGAACTGTGGGAATTAGCTAAACTTACAAATGAATTTAAAGTGTTTAGTTTACCATTTTCTCAAAATATTTACAGGTTAATCAGATATTTTTGGAACATTGTAATAGGCAGAATAATGGCCACCCAAAAGTGTCCACCTCCAAATACCGGGAACCTGTGTAAACGTTACTTCACACCGCAAAAGGGACTTTGGAGATATGATGAAGTTAAGATCTTGAGATGGGGATATTATCCTGGATTATCTGGGTGGGACCAATGTAACAACAAGGGTCCTTATAAACTGAAAGAGGATGACAGAAGAGTTAGATTCAGAAGGAAATGCGATGATGAAAACAGAATCAAAGTGGTGTGATGTGAACAAGACTCGACCGCCCATTGCTGCTTCGAAGATGAAAAGTTGCCAGCCATGAGCTAAGGAATGAGGCTGGCCTCCAGAAGCTGGAAAGAAGACAAGGAGATAGATTCTCCTCCAGAGCCTGCAGAAGAGAGAATGCAGCCCTGCCAACCCCTCAGTTTTTTGTCTTCTAACCTCAGAACTGCAAGGCAATAAATTTGTATTGTTTGAAGGCACATGGTGGGTGGTAATGAGTCACAGCAGCAATAGGAAATGAATATAGATACCTACTAGTGCTCAGGAACTGTCTAAGGCACAAAGCACAGCACAGAAAAGAGAAGCATGCCATCGCCAGCCCTTGGGAAATTTACAAGTTCAAAGTGCCCATTTTATTTTTCCCATGAAAAAATTAAGCTGATATATTTAACACAATTTTCACACAGACTATCAGTCTTGATTACCAGCCCATGGTTCTTTACACAACATTGGTACCATATGGATATGAAAAAAAAATTCCCATTCTGCCTCTCGGACATAAATTTTGTGTTTTACCCTAAAGGCTACAGTCTTCTGACCAGCGTGGGAAAGAGCTTAATACCAATCCAATCACTTTTATTTATGAAGAATCAGAGTAACTCCTGCTTTTGCATTCTGGAGAGCTGGAACAGCCTAAAGCCATTAAAAGGAAAGAAGGTGGTCTTTTCTCTAGGAAGGTGGTTTTTTAACCTAAACAAAGAAACTCTGTCCTAAAGGAGTTACACAACAGTAGCAACAGATCCTGCTTGAACTTGAATTTCTTGACCCCCTTTTCAGTCTCTGTGCATTTTCCCCGTAGATACCAGAGTGCCTGGGTCCAGGTGCTTTTGCAGAACTCAAAATAGGAATCGAGTCCATTTCACTAACCTACTTCCCAACACACCACCCTGTGGATTACAAAAGGAAATTAACTTGTAAAGAGACCCTTTGGAAACTAAAGGAGCCATGTTCCTTCTCTCCCTATATTATTTGGCTGGTCTCACTATTGGTGTCACTTTCAAGTGTGGGGCTTGATTTAATAGAGACAGCCAACAACTGTGGATCTAATCAAATGGGGCTCAAAGCACAGAACTTGCAGTGTGGGAGAGCTATAAGAAAATTTTCAAGTTTTGGAGTGGTCTGAATAAGGTGAAAAGTATTCAAAGGGACCTGGAAAATCAGGCTTTAGGATCTTGTTTTTCAGGTCTGTTATAGTCACCCTGTGAAGTATTGCAGACAATTCGTTATAATTTATCACACTGATACTCTTAGGTTGGATGAAGCCCAAACACAACTGAGTTCAATGCATATTGAATTACCTCTTAGTTAAAAGGAGGGTGGTCTCACCAGGGGCAGGATGGAGTTCATTAGCAGGCTGAGAAGTTTTCCTTAACTCTTCATTATCTGGTTTGATATTTTTCCTTGTTCCCCAGAACCATCGGACACCTTTCCTTTTTCAACTCTTGATACTGGGCAGGTTGTGAATCTCAGTAGCCACCAATTCCAAAGATAAAATACTCATCATCACAGGTTTGTGAGCAAAATCCATGCCCTGAGCAGGCAGCTCAGCTGGTTAGAGTGACGTCCTGATACACCAAAGTGCAGGTTTGATCTCGGGTCAGGGCACATACAAAAATCAACCAATGAGTGATTAAGAGGGTGGAAGAACAAATTGTTGTTTCTCTCTCTCCTTTTCTCTCTCTCCAAAATCAATAAATAAATTAAAAAAAATTTTTAAAACTCATATTACTATGAAAATTGCTCCTATTTTTTATATAAAATCATTTTTTTATTTTTTAGGGAAAAGCAGAAAAATATTATCTTTGCATATTTTTATTTAGAGTTGCACAATGTGAAATATTACACCCTATTATGATAACCAGCTGACACGCATATTGGCTGTACTCTAACATGTTTAGGAATTATGATCACATTCCTTCTACCTGACCAGCATGATCACCCATATCATTCAATGAAAGACATGGTTCAGACAGAATTCTATTGACAGATGGCCTTTAACACGCCTTCACTTCCAGACCTCGGAACTTCAAACTCTGTGTAAATGGCCTTTACAATGTATACTCTAAGTCTTTTAGGTGATGTTTCCCCTAGGGGAGTAGAAGGACAGAGAAAAATTCCTGAGGTGCTGTAAATTTAATCGTTTGATCCCAAAGGAATTTTTATTCATACATTTTGTTGTCTTTGAGTTTGTTTGTTGTTTTGTTCTTCTTTTAAAGACTAGATCAGGTTGAACCCTGGGGAATTTGATATCCATTTATCTGTTGGTATCCCAACAAGACATAAATGTCAGGTTAAGAAGGGATTTATCTCAGTTTAGAAATGAACCACCATGACATATTTTTATCCCTTTCCACACTTTAGTCACTCTCAGTCTTAGGGCCTCTAGTTAAACATCAAAGAATCTTCATTGGAGAAAGGGTTGGTGTGGAAATTGGGGGATGGGTGAGACTTGGGATTGGATGACAATCCCAAAAATTATTTTACTCTTGTCTCTTGCATCGATCTTTTAGCAAGCACTTAAACCCAGTTTTTTCTAGTCCTTTTCAGTACTTCAAAGTAACAGTTTATCAATAGAACCACCAAGATAGACACAGTCCTAAGAGGTCATCTGGTTCATCTCTGTGCCTGAGGCATACGTATCTAAGTAATTCCAGGCAGATAAAAAGACAAAGACGCTTCTTCTGCCTTTGAACCACATTGCTTCTTTGGCTGCAGGACCTCTCTTCCCATTTGCTTCCCTTAAATTTGTACTCATCGTATAGTTTTAATGTAAGAAATGACCCATTCTTGCCACATTCTTTTAATGTTCTGCTAAATTTAAACAAATTCTACAGCTGGCAAAATCACCACAGTAACAAAATAATAATAATAATAAGAAGAAGAAGAAGAAGAAGAGCCTGTCCATAGTGAAACAACTTTAAGTTTTGTTTTTTTTTAATGGTCCCTTTAGAATTTCTGACCTAAGTGGCTGGTAATGTGGGATATTCCATGACTGTTTGGTTGGACCCTCCAAATGTAGATTTATTTTATCAGCAGGAGGTTGTTGTGTGACATATGGATACTGCATGTTCTTCCTCTTTTGTTGACCTCCTCAAGAATAAATCTCAAATTTTACAAATTCAGAAATTTCCCACAAAGCAAGACACAGATCTCTCTGTGTCATATAATTGTGTTTAGAAAGTCTTGCCAGTACAACAGTTCTGAATCTGATTAGCCTACTTATTGCGGTATTTGTAAAAGAGGAAAACCTTATACCTGAATTCTATTGGATTCTATAGCTGAAAGTCATTATTACCTTTTTTACACAGTCAAGAAAGAATTCATCAACAAAATAGCTGGCTCTTTTTACATGATTTAACTCTGTCAAAGAAGGTGAAGGAGAAAACAGGAGTGGGGAAGAACCCATATTTCAGAATGCTGTGTTTGCCCCCTTTGCAAGGACTTAGTACTTTTTCAATAAAAAATAAATTTAATTTGTGGCTACATTTTAAGTAAAATGGTTTCATGGTAAAAGTGGAGCAGTCCCAGCCCTTGATTTAGAGAAGTCGTGTGGCTGAATCCCTTAATGTCACTTTCATGTGGTTTGGGTGAGCCATTCTCAGAAACCCCAGGCATTTTTGAAGATACTAAACTGGAGACATTCTCAGTTCTTCCCTCTCTATTTGCTATTAATCCTTCATGTTTTAACAAGCACTGGAGTTAATACTGCCTATGCTCTTTCCTGTCAAGTTGTAACTTTTTTTCTTCTCTCTTAAATAATCTCTTCTCTTTACTTCATACTCACATAAATCAAAAGGTTGGATGTTGACACATGCCATATCCAAATATCAACTTCCTTTATTTTTTTTTTAATTAAGCAGGATTTAGACATTTGATTTGGAGAAAGCAGGTGCTTTTTAACATATAAAGCAATCCATATATTCATCTCTTCCTATTCTTTTCTTGAAATGAAAGTTTGCTCTTTGCTTGTACCACATCCTTACTGCAGGCTACACATAGCGACCTGGGTTTCTTATTTCCTAAGAAAAAAGACACTAAAGGATTGGAAGTCTATACTGAAAAAGCTTCTTTGACTTGAGGTGTTTCAGTGACCATAACTGTCAGATACAATGGCATATCCTCACCTTGCTATATTCATGGTAAAGTTTTGGAATAAACAAATTTATAAAAATTGTGTGTGTGTGTGTGTGTGTGTGTGTGTGTGTGTTATAATTTTCTTTCACCAAATGACCTCAAATCTTGGATTTTGGGAAAATATTTTATATGACCTATAAAGATCTTCATCTATGCCTAATCAAAAGAAAAAGATACAGGTCAAACCCAAATTGAGGGACATTCTAGGAAATACCTGACCACAAGTACACTTCAAACCAGTTAAGATTATTAAAAACAAGGGAAGTCTGAGAAACTGTCACAGCTTAGAGAAATTTAAGGAGACATAATGGCTAAATGTAATATGGTGTCCTAGATGACATCCTGGAACCAAAAAAGACATTGGCTAAAAACTAAGAGCATCTGGATTATGTATGGGATTTAGTAATAGTGTATCAGTATTGGTTCATTAGCTGTGACAAATGTCCTTTATTAATGTAACAAGAAAAAAGATGCTGTGAGGTTTAGGGGAACGGTACTATATTCAGTTTCTCTGCGAATCTGAAATTAGTAAAAAATGTTTATTAAAAATATTAATAATGTTTTTTCTGATTACTCTACAGAACTCTTACTATCTGTCAGGATTGAAATAGGAGTGAGAGCCACTTTTCCTTTGTAAGGAAACAAACTTTTTTTTTACAAATTAGAACAGAAATTTCCTTTTATTATGCAACATAACATGTGATGGGTCACCTTTAGTCTGACACCTGGCACAAGGAAGGTTTCCAGCATTGTATGGTTGATAGTTTGAAGCAGTTACTTTGTACGAATGGCTTTGTGTCTTAAAGAACTTGTTACCAAGATTCTTCACCTTGCTGTTGGATAGTTTTTTTTTAATATATATATTTTATTATTATTAACTCTAATGGGGTGACACCAATAAATCAGGGTACATATGTACAATGAAAACATCTCCAGGTTATCTTATCATTCAATTGTGTTGCATACCCGTCACCAAAAGTCAAATTGTCCTCTGTCACCTTCGATCTGGTTTTCCCCGTATCCCTCCCCTCCTCCCTATCCCACTCTTCCCTCCCTCCCCCCACCCCGTAACCACCACACTCTTGTCCATGTCTCATATTCTCACTTTTATGTCCCGCCTATGTATGAAATCATGCTGTTCTCGGTTTTTCTTTTTTTCTCATTTACTTATTTCACTCCTTATAATGTTATCAAGGTACATCCATTTTGTTATAAATGATCCGATGTCATCATTTCTTATGGCTGAGAAGTATTCCATAGTATATATGTACCATAGCTTTTTAATCCACTCGTCTTCTGACGGACACTTGGGCTGGTTCCAGATCTTCGCTATTGTGAACAATGCTGCCATGAACATGGGGGAGCATTTCTTCTTTTCGAACAGTGCTATGGTGTTCTTAGGGTATATTCCTATAAGTGGGATAGCTGGGTCAAAAGGCAGTTCGATTTTTAATTTTCTGAGGAATCTCCAAACTGTTTTCTACAGTGTCTGCACCAGTCTGCATTCCCACCAGCAGTGCAGAAGGGTTCCCTTTTCTCCACATCCTCGCCAGCACTTATTCTGTGTTGTTTTGCTGATGAGTGCCATTCTGACTGGTGTGAGGTGACATCTCATTGTGGTTTTAATTTGCATTTCTCTAATGATTAGTGATGTTGAGCATTTTTTCATATACCTATTGGCCATCTGTATGTCCTCTTTGGAGAAATTTCTATTCATTTCTTTTGCCCATTTTTTGATTGGGTTGTTTGTCTTCCTGGTGTTGAGTTTTATAAGTTCTTTATAATTTTAGTTATTAACCCCTTATCAGATGTGCTGTCGAATATGTTCTCCCATTGCATGGTTTGTCTTTTTATTCTGTTCTTATTGTCTATAGCTGTGCAAAAACTTTTTAGTTTGATATAGTCCCATTTGTTTATCTTGCCTTTTATTTCATTTGCCCGTGGAGATAAATCGGCAAATATACTGCTGCTACAGATGTCAGAGAGCTTGCTGCCTATGTTTTCTTCTAAGATGCTTATGGTTTCACGGCTTACATTTAAGTCCTTTATCCATTTTGAGTTTGTTTTTGTGAATGGTGTAAGTTGATAGTCTAGTTTCATTTTTTTGCAGGTAGATGTCCAATTTTCCCAACACCGCTTGTTAAAGAGGCTGTCTTTACTCCATTGTATGTTCTTTCCTTCTTTGTCAAATATCAGTTGTCCATAAAGCTGTGGGTTTATTTCTGGGTCCTCTGTTCTGTTCCATTGATCTATGTGCCTGTTCTTATGCCAGTACCAAGCTGTCTTGAGTATAATGGCCTTATAGTAAACCTTGATATCCGGAAGAGTGATGCCTCCTGCTTTATTTTTTCTTTTTAAGATTGCTGAGGCTATTCATGTTCTTTGTTGGTTCCATATAAATTTTTGGAATATGTGTTCTATATCTTTGAAGTATGTCATTGGTATTTTAATTGGTATTGCATTGAATTTATAAATTGCTTTGGGTAATATAGACATTTTAATGATGTTTATTCTTCCTAGCCATGAGCACGGTATATGCTTCCAATTGTTTGTATCTTCCTTGACTTCTTTTATCAATGTTTTATAATTTTCCGAGTACAAGTCCTTAACCTCCTTGGTTAAATTTACTCCTAGGTACTTTATTTTTTTGGCTGCAATTGTGAAGGGGATTGTTTCCTTAATTTCTTTTGCTGACAGTTCATTGTTGGTATATAGAAATGCCTCTGATTTCTGAGTATTAATTTTATATCCTGCCACCTTGCTGAATTCATTTATAAGGTCCAGTAGTTTTTTGACTGAGACTTTAGGGTTTTCAATATACAATATCATATCATCTGACAGTTTTACTTCTTCTTTTCCAATTTGGATGCCTTTTATTTCTTCTTCTTGTCTGATTGCTGTAGCTAGGACTTCCAGAACTATGTTGAATAAGAGTGGTGAAAGTGGGCAACCCTGCCTGGTTCCTGATCTTAAGGGGATTGCTTTTAATTGTTGTCCATTTAGTATGATGTTTGCTGTCGGTTTATCATAGATGGACTTTATCATGTTAAGGAATGTTCCCTGTATTCCCACTTTACTGAGAGTTTTGAGCATGAATGGGTGCTGGATTTTATCAAATGCCTTTTCTGCATCTATTGAAATTATCATGTGATTTTTGTCCTTCCTTTTCTTTATGTGGTGAATCACATTGATTGATTTGCGAATATTGAACCAGCCTTGCCTCTCCAGAATAAATCCCACTTGATCATGGTGTATGATTTTTTTCATATATTGTTGGATCCAGTTGGCTAATATTTTGTTGAGAATTTTAGCGTCTAAATTCATCAGGGATATAGGCCTATAATTTTCTTTCTTTGTGTTGTCTTTGCCCGATTTTGGGATCAGAATTATGCTCGCCTCATAAAAGGAGTTTGGAAGTCCTCCTTCCTCTTGAATTTTTTGAAATAGCTTGAGGAGGATAGGAATTAGTTCTCCTCTGAATATTTTTTTAAGAGAAATGTATTTATTTATTTTTATTTATTTTTATTAACTTTAATGTGGTGACATCAATAAATCAGGGTACATATGTACAATGAAAACATCTCCAGATTATCTTATCATTCAATTGTGTTGCATACCCATCACCCAAAGTCAAATTGTCCTCTGTCACCTTCTATCTGGTTTTCCTTGTGCCCCTACCCTTCTCCCTTTCCCACCCTCCCTTCCCTTCGCCCACCTTGTAACCACCATACTCTTGTCCATGTTTCATAGTCTCACTTTTATATCCCACCTATGTATGAATTCATGCTGTTCTCAGTTTTTGTTTTTCTGATTTACTTATTTCACTTCGTATAATGTTATCAAGGTACCACCATTTTGTTGTAAATGATCCGATGTCATCATTTCTTATGGCCGAGTAGTATTCCATAGTATATATGTACCAAAGCTTTTTAATCCACTCGTCTCCTTTGAATTTTTGATAGAATTCACTTGTGAAGCCATCAGGCCCAGGACGTTTGTTTTTTGGGAGTTTTTTGATAACTGTTTCGATCTCATTTGTTGTAATTGGTCTGTTTAGGCATTCTGATTCTTCCAGATTGATTTTTGGAAGGTTATATGATTCAAGAAATTTGTCCATTTCACCAAGATTGTCTAATTTTTTGGCATATAGTTCTTCATAGTATTTTCTTAGAATGCTTTGTATTTCTGTTGTGTCAGTTGTTATTTCTCCACTGTCCTTTCTAATTTTATTTATTTGAGTCCTCTCTCTTTTTTTCTTGGTGAGTCTAGTTAAAGGTTCATCAATCTTGTTTACCTTTTCAAAGAAACAGCTTCTGGTTTCGTTGATCCTCTGTATTGTTTCCTTAGCCTCTATGTCATTTATTTCTGCTCTGATCTTTATTATTTTCTTCCTTCTACTAGTCTTGGGTTTTATTTGTTGTTGTTTTTCTAATTCTTTTAGATGCAGGGTCAGGTTGCTTATTTGAGCTTTTTCTAGCTTCTTATGATATGCATGTAGTGCAATAAACTTCCCTCTCAGAACTGCTTTTGCTGTGTCCCATAAATTTTGAGTTGATGTATGCTGATTATCATTTGTTTCTAGAAACTTTTTTATTTCTTCTTTGACCTCATTGTTAATCCATTCATTATTTAATAACATGCTATTTAGTTTCTAAGTGTTTGAGTATTTTTCAGTTTTTCTTTTGTGGTTAATTTCTAGTTTCATGGCATTGTGATCAGAGAAAATGCTTGATATGATTTCAATCTTCTTAAATTTATTGAGTCCATTTTTGTGTCCTAACATGTGGTCTATCCTAGAAAACGTACCATGAGCGCTTGAGAAGAATGTATATTCTACTGCTTTAGGGTGAAAAGTTCTGAAGAAATCTATTAAATCAAGCTGATCTAGTGTATCCTTTAAGTCTGCTGTTTCTTTATTAATTTTCTTTCTTGAGGATCTATCCAGTGTTGTTAGAGGGGTATTGAAATCCCCTACTATGACAGTATTGCTGTTAATGTCGCCCTTTATATCCATCAAAGTCTGCTTTATGTATGTCGGGGCTCCTATATTTGGTGCGTAGATATTTATAATAGTTATATCTTCCTGTTGAATTGTTCCCTTTATAATTATGTAGTGTCCTTCTTTATCTCTTACTACAGCCTTTGTTTTAAAGTCCAATTTGTCAGATATAAGTATTGCTACCCCTGCTTTTTTTTCATTTCCATTTGCATGAAATATTTTTTTCCATCTTTTTACCTTCAGTCTATGTGCATCTTTTGTTTTAAGGTGTGTCTGTTGTAGACAGCATATGTATGGGTCCTGTTTCTTTATCCATGCAGCTACCCTATGTGTTTTTATTGGATCATTTAATCCATTTACATTTAAGGTTATTATTGATATGTAGTTGTTTATTGCCATTTTATTCTTTAAAGCTGTATTCTTCTTTTGCTCTATTCTTTCCTCCCTTTAAACTGTTCACAACAGGCCCCTTAGTATCTCTTGCAGAATTGGTTTGGTTTTAATGAATTCCTTGAGGCTTTCTTTTTCTGGGAAGCTCTTTATTTCTCCTTCAATTTTAAACGTTAGCCTTGCTGGATAAAGTAGTCTTGGTTGTAGGTTCTTGTTCTGCATTACTTTGATTATATCTTGCCATTCCCTTCTGGCCTCAAGTGTTTCTGTTGAGAAGTCCGATGTCATCCTTATGGGGGCTCCTTTGTAGGTGATAGCCTTTTTTTCCCTAGCAGCTTTTAAAATTTTTTCTTTATCCATTAGCTTTGGTATTTTAACTATGATTTGTCTTGGTGTAGATCTTTTTGGGTTTCTCTTTAATGGAGTTCTGTGTGCTTCTTGAACATGTGGAGTGTTTCCCAGCCTTAATTTAGGGAAGTTTTCTGCTATGATTTGATTGAACACAGTTTCCATTTCCTGTCCTCTTTCCTCTTCTTCAGGCACCCCTATGATGCGAATGTTGTTTCTCTTCCGGTTGTCAAAGAGCCCCCTTAGAGTTTCCTCACATTTTTTGAGTCTCTTTTCCTTTTTCTTCTCTGCTTCTGTGCCTTTGTTTATTGTGTCCTCTAACTCGCTTATTCGATCCTCAGCGTGATTCATCCTGCTTTTAATTCCTTCCATTGTGGTCTTCAGTTCTGATACTGTATTTGTCATTTCTGTCTGATTCTTTTTTATTATTTCAATTTCCTTTTTTATACTTGTTATCTCTTTATTTACGTGTTCATAATGACTATCCATTGTTGCTCTAATTTCTTTGAACATCCTAACTATTATTATTCTAAATTCTGCTTCTGGTAATTTGGTTATATCTGGTTCATTCAGGTCCTTCTCTGGGGATTTCTCTTGATTCATTTGGTTTGCATTCCTCTGCCTACCCATTTTGTCTGTGTATAAGCAAGTTGTGGCCACTGGAGTCCAGTAGGTTTTGCCCTTGTGTTCTCTAGGTGTGGTCTGTCTGCAAGCCCCCCACACCCTCTGCCGCTGCCTAGGGTGGTTGGGTATGGGTGTTGCCAGCGCCGGCCCACTGTGGCTTTTGCTTAGATTTCTGCCTCTCCTCCGGGGGATGGGCTGTCACTCAAGCCACAGTCTCAGCATCAAGGGTAGAGGTGAGCACCTTTGCTCAGCTACGGACCCAGCCTGTTTCCGGACTTCCGCCCAGAACCGCAGTCAGAGCCTGCTCGCCACAGTTTCGCGGGTTGGGCGGGGCTTTTGACGTGCTCTCAGCTGTGAGCCTTTGCCCGTCAGGAGCTTTAGCCCTGCCCTCGAGGCCAGAGCCCTTCTGCGTAGGGTCGCAAACCGGGTTTATTGGGCGGGGCGTGTTTGCTGGCTTCCGCTCAGCTGCGTACTTCCGCTCGTCCCGGACTCTACCCCGCGTTCGGAGCCCGCTCGTGCACGTAGGATGGCAAAGTGCAGTTTCTCCGGCCGGGCGGGGATATTAGCGTGGGCTCAGCTGCGAGCTTGCACTTGTCTCGGGGTCTACCCCCTCCCCGCGCTCAGAGCCCGCTCGCGCACGTAGAATGGCAAACCGCCATTTCTCCGGCCAGGCAGGGCTAGTAGCATGAGCTCAGCCGCGAGCCACCTTCCGTCCCCGGTCCTAACCTGGTCCCCGCGGTCAGGGCCAGCTTGCGCAGGGTCGCAGAGCAGATTTCTGCCCGTTCCTGGCCTCCCGCTTTGTTTCCGTAGGCGGGATTACAGGCGGGCCCGCAGCTTCCGGACCACTTTTGCACGACCCCTCCGACCCTGCTGAGCTAGACCGAGCTCACACCGGCTTGGCCTCCGCCCATGCCGACAGAACCGCGTTTCAGCGTCCTGCCGCCACCAAACCCTTCAGCAACCCTCAGCAGAGTAGGAAGGGACCTAATACCCCACACTGTAGGCCTGGGAGCTCCTTCACTTGTTTCATAGCTCAAAACTGTCCAAACGCCTCTTCTAGGCTCTGGGACTGCAGGCTGGGGCTTGGTTCCTGGGACCCAGGTCCCTCCCTCTCCGCCAAACTTTTCTCCTGCCACACGGGTCTCTCCGGGCTGCCGTTTGCTCCAGGGAGCTGGGCAGCCCTCTTCGCGTTTTCGCTATTCCTACCAGTCTCAATGTGGCTTCTTCTGTGTTCCTTGGTTGAAGAGTCCACTTAGTTTAGTTCAAAGTTGGTTTATCCAGATGATGGTTCTTAAAATTGAGTTATAATCCACTTTGGTTCTGGGAGTTGGAAGTTGATACATCCGCCTACTCCGTCGCCATCTTGCTCCTCCGCTGTTGGATAGTTTTTAGCTGGAATGTACTAAAACATTTTTTGTGTGTGTTTAATTTTTTAATTGATGTTAGAGGAAAGGAGAGAGAGAGAAAGAAAGAGACATCAGCTTGCTGATCCACTTATTTAAGCATTCATTGGTTGTTTCTTGTATGTGCCTAACCAGGGATTGAACCTGCTACTTGGAGCATCAGGATGATGCTCTAACCAACTGAGCTACCAGGCCAGAGCCAAATTTTTGTGTTTATAAAGGACTTATTTACACCTTGAATTCTAGTATGCATCTGCATTTTAAGAGACTCTTCAGGTATAGGTGAACATGGAATGCACCTAAAAATATTCACTGATGGTTGTTTTTTGAACTTTTTTCTAAACACATTCCATCCTTTTCTCTAATTTCCAAAATGTGACCATTTTGCACAAGGTGAGTCTATTTCACAATGACCCTCATATTTTAAAAATGCATGTTATTATTTAATATTACTTGAGTTCAGAGGACTGTTTCCTAGGTTCTGTGTCTGTCTCTAAATAAGAAATCTCTTCTGTTCATTAAAGCACACAGAGGAGCTCTTCCCTCTTCACAATAATTAATAATAATTCACATGATCATTTGGGGAGATAAACATTCATTTAAGAAGAACTTGTACTGAAATGGCATGTTTTCGTTTGGCTGCATAGTGTCAGGATGAAAATAAAACATTTTCTCCCAAAGCAGTGATAATAAATGCAGAACTTGCCAGTAGCGACCCAACTGGTGTCCAGCTGCTACCCGTTCAGTTGACTCTCATGAAATGATTAGTTGGTTTCGATCAGTTTGCATCAGAAAGTACCCACCTCGTGGTTAAACATCACCACAATTGGTACTAATTACCTCTATTGTCACCTGTCACAACTGGTAGGCTAGAGCTGAGTCAGATGATTGATTTCTACACCTACAACAGAAGTCCAATGGGAGAAGGGTTGGAGACTCAATGCCAAGGTCATTGTAGTGGGCAGGGAGCCCAATTCTCATTCTTTCATGTAGAAATGCATGAGCTTCAGTCTGTGATTACCAGTTCCACAGCAAGAATTCACAAGTGTGACCTACAGAAGGTGGAATTGTGTATCTCAATGAGAAAATGCATCTGCATTCAACCAATACAAAATTCCACAGTATATTGGTTTCTAAGCCTGCCAGGCTGTTGTTCAGATCTGGAGTTTACCATTTACTATTCATTTGCTCTGAAGCCAGTGGCTTTATTTCTCAGAGCCTGAATTTTGTAACCTGAAAAATGGAGACAAAATAACCCACCTAATAGAACTGATGTAATGATGTCTATGCTGTGTTTGGCACTTAGTAGGTGTTCAAAATTTGGCACACCCCCACAGCAAAGAAAGAACCGTGTAACCAGGTGTGACAGTGATAATGATCATTAATCCTCCTAATAATAAGCAAGAGAACTCTTTGCTGTTCAGTGTCAGCCTGGAAAGCAATCCTAATGGGAAGTGGGGATCTAAACCTTCACTGTCCTTTTCATTGATCGTTTCCTAAGAGCCTACTCATTTAGGAGAGGAAGGAAAGTAAGCAGAGATGTAAAAACTAGCAAATATAGTGAAAGAAAATGAAGCAATGGCCTTGCAGCAGAGAAACATTTATTGTATCATGTGTGTCTCAGTTGAGCAGATTGTGAAAATGGCATATGACCCCATGAAGGGAACATTCTAGGCATGGCCTACATTGATGGAAGAGGATATTCACCCCACAGTGACCTTGGGCCAAAATTCATTGTTTTAGAACTGGGTTCTCCAAATTTCTCAGTGATACAAAGCACCAGGTGTTGGTTAAATACACAGACCAAGAGGTATCTTCCAATTTTGATTAAGTAGATTCAGGCTGGGATTTAAAAATCTGTAGTGTTTTCTTTTTTAAAATTATAGTTGGCAGCATACAATAATATATTAGTTTCAGGTGTACAATATAGTGATTTGGCATTTGTGTACCAAATGATGTGATCACCACGATAAGTCTAATAACCATCTGTCGCCATGCAAAGTTATTAATTGTATTCATTATCTGTATGCTACTTCCTTGTGGCTTATTTATTTTATAAATGAAAGTTTGTACCTCTTATTTCCTTTCACCTTTTGTACCCATTCTCCTACCTCTCTCCTCTCAGGCAACCATTGGTTTGTTCTCTATATCTACGAGTTTGTTTCTATTTTGTTGTTTTATTTTGTTTTTTAGATTTCATCTATAAGTGAAATCATATGGTATTTGTTTTTCTATGTCTGAGTTATTGCGCTTAATATAATACTCTCAAGGGCTGTCCATGTTGTCACAAATGGCAAGATTTCATTTTTTAATAAGGCTGAGCAATATTTTATATATATATATATATATACACTATATCTTCTTTATTTATTCATGTATTGATGGACACCTAGGTTGCTTTCATATCTTGACTATTGTAAATGATACTGTCATGATCATTGAGGTTTACATATCTTTTTTAATTAGTGCCGTTTTTAAATTATAAATACTCAGAAGAAGAATTGCTGTGTTGTATGGTAGTTCTATTTTTTTGTGCTTGTGTGTGACAGAGACAGTGAGAGAGACAGAGAGAGGGTCAGATAGGGACAGAAAGACAGGAGGGGAGAGAGATGAGAAGCATCATTTTTTTGTTGCGGCTCCTTAGTTGTTCATTGATTGTTTTCTCATATATGCCTTGACTGGGGGGCTCCAGCAAAGTGAGTAACCCCTTGTGTAAGCCAGTGATCTTGGGCTTCAAGCCAGCAACCATGGGGTCATGTCTATGATCTCACGCTCAAGATAGCAACCCCGCACTCAAGCTGGATGAGTCCGCGCTCAAGCCCGCGACCTCAAGGTTTCAAATCTAGATCCTCTGCATCCCAGTCTGATGCTATATCCACTGCACCACCACCTGGACAGGTAGTTCTATTTTTAATATTTTAAAGACCAATCTGAGTAATCTTTTTAAATTGTCTCATGTTCAGATAAGTTTGGAAACCATTAATTTAAAACTGAACTTTTCACTTGACTGTACATGAGAGTATTTTATGGAATTTTAAACAATATTTATGCCTGTGTCCTACCCCCAGAAATCCTGATTTAATTGGTATGGGCTATGGCTTGAGCATTAGGGAATATTTTTAAAGCTCCTTGGATGATGCTAAGGTACAGGCAAATTTAGAGTAACACTGACTTAGAAAAAAGCCTGAGGGGGTCCACACATCTGTAAATGATGAATTAGAAATAATCAGGTGTAAAGTCACATCACAGGTAAGTAGGTTCTAGCTCTGATTCAAGATGTGAATTATGCTAGAAAAAAAAAATTTAGAAAACTCCCTGGAAGTTGTGTGCAAATTACCTTACTGCCCTAGGATTTTGTTAGAGTTATAGCGTAAATTCCTCTAAATTGGCAGTCCTTGAAGTATGTATGAGTCTGCATATGAGTAATAATGAATCTAATCTTGGCTTTCACTGCAGAGTCATCTCTGGTGCTAACTTTGCACTACCGGAGTTCCTCGGCTTACGACAGTCTCGACATACAACGTATTGACTTTACGACACTCATTTCCATAAAAACCTAAAAAAATGGAGACCTGAGTGTTTTGGCTTACTCCATTAACTTCATACTGGTGGACTACGTGAACAAAAAATACTGCTCACAAAAATTAGGGGGTATTTTATCATTTCACATTCATTTTAAAATATCCCCTAATTTTTGTGAGCAGTATAGTTTGTGTGTGGCAGAAAAACACACCTAACGCAGCCTATGAGTGAGGGAGTTGGAGTCTCCAAGTACATTTACCCACGCCATCTTGGACTGTTCAAAGCACTAGTTTTTCATTTGTGTTGCTTTTTTAATGACTTTGTGGCCCTTATCATGGCTCCTAAACGAAAGAGTCTTCAGATGGCAGTGCTTCGAAGAAGAGGAAAACCGTGACAATGGGAGTGAAATTAGACATTGTAAAGAGATCAGAAAACGGAGAATCAGCGATGAACATCGGCAGTGTGGTAGGGCTTAGCCGCTCTGCTGTAGCAACAACTGTCAAGGGTAAAGACCATATTCTAGAGCTTGTAAAGGGGTCAGACCCTATGAAATCGACTGTGATTACTAAACTGTGAAATGGCATAATGATTGAGAAGGAAAAGTTGCTGCTTTTGTGGCTGGAAGACCAGCATCAGTGGCATATACCAGTTAGTCTAATGTTGATTCAGGAGTGGCTAAACGATTGTTTGAGGCAATAAAAAGTGACAAGGGGGAAGGGAATGAAGAGTTTGTGGCCAGTAGGGGTTGGTTCATGCGTTTCAAAGCTCATGCCAACTTGCATAACCTTCAGGTGCAGGGTGAAGTAGCTGGTGGGAATGAGAAAGCAGCAAGCAAGTTTCCTCATAGGTTGGTTGAATTAATTAATGAGGGGGCTTCCGTGCTGAACAAGTGTTTAATGTTGATGAAACAGGCCTATTTTGAAGCTTATGCCTAATGGGACCTACATCGCCAAGGAGAAGACAACACCAGGACACAAAGCTGACAAGGAGAGACTGACTTTGCTTCTTCGGGGGAATTCTGCAGGTGACTTCAAACTCAAGCCTCTGTTGATGCACCAGGCAGAGAATCTAAGGGCCCTTAAGGGCATTTAGAAGGGTCAACTGCCTGTTGTCTGGAGGTCTAACAAGAAGATATGGGCGACACTTCAGATTTTTGAAGAGTTGTTTTTTCAGCCATTTTGTGCCAGCAGTGAAAGACTACTGTGTTAGCAAGGGATTACCTTCTAAGGTGGTGCTAGTGTTGGACAATGTCACTGGTCACCCTGCCCACTTGACTGACTTTAACCTTAATGTCAAGGTGGTTTACCTCCCACCTAATACCACTGCCCTTCTACAGCCCATGGGCCAAAGTGTTATCGCCTCTTTTGAGGCCAACTACCTCTGGAGGACATTCGCTATGTCCCTTAATGCAACTGAGAAGGATGAAGTGAGGCAAACAAACTTAAATAGTGTATAGAAAAAACTGTGTCCCCAGTGTGTGTATGACTTCCATGGCTTTAAGGAGTCAGTGGAGGCTGTAACAGAGAAGGTTGGTATCATGGGTAAACAGCTTAATTTGGAGATGGAGGCTGAGGATGTCACAGAGCTGCTGGCATTACATAGAGAGGAGCTGTCTGCTGAGGACCTCATACAGCTGGAGAAGCAGCTGATTAAAGAGGAAGACACAGAAACCCCAGAACCCAAGAGATTTACTACCAAGAGTTTGGCAGAGGTTTTTCTATGGTAGAGGATGAGTTGGCAAAAATTCAGGCTGAGGACCCAGTGATAATGGATTCAGTAAGATCTACAGAGCTGTTATGGATGCCTTGCAGTGCTGTAGGCAGATTTTGGAAGAGAAGTCATCAACCTTCCATGTTAGCCTAGAACAATTCTTTTTTTTTATTTTATTTTTTTTCTGAAATGAGAAGCAGGGAGACAGAGGAAGGGAGACAGACTCCCGCATGCACCCAACTGGGATCCACCAGGCATCCCCACCAGGGGGTGATGCTCTGCCTAGCTGGGGCGTTGCTCCGTTGCAACTGGAGCATTTCTAACACCTAAGGTGGAGACCATGGAGCCATCCTCAACACCCTGGCCAACCTTTGTTCCAATGGAGCCTTGGCTGAAGGAAAGGAAGAGAGAGATAAAGAGGAAGGAAAGGGGGAAGGGTGGAGAAGCAGATGGGCACTTCTCCTATGTGCCCTGGCTGAGATTCGAACCCAGGACTTCCACACACCGGGCCGATGTTCTACCACTGAGCCAACCAGCCAGGGATAGAACAATTCTTTAAGAAGGTAGAGAGGCCTACAACAGATCCTGTACCCTCTACATCAGCTGCTTCTCAAGATGAAACACCAGCAGTACAGGTAGAATCATGTCCATTATCTCCTGCGTGTTCCTTATGCAATCCTGATTCACCTGACCCAGTACCTCCAGCACCTTCTGCAGGTTCTCCTGCCTCTCCAGCTTCTTCCTCCCAATAGGACACTCTCTCCCACTTTGCAATGCCCCTTCCAGTGTGCAAGCCAATCACAGGAATAAAGGGAAGGAATTTTTCTTACACTCATTTCTTGTCATTTTTTCTATTACTACAGTACAGTGTACAGTACAATATATTTATGTCCTCTTTCTTTTTCTGTGGCTTAGTTGTGTTTTTATGTTCTAGATTATGATTTTACAACTGTGTTGGGATAGGTAAGTGACTTAGGCTAAGGTGTGTTTTGACTTACACCAAAATATGGGTTACGTCACTCTCGTAGGAATGGAACTATGTCATAACACAAGGACCCCCTGTATTTCCTGTTCCTCTGCTAATTCATTTTTTAAAGTTGGAATTGCCATTAATATCAGGGGCTATAACTATGCACAGGGATCTGTAAAACCAGAGAAAATCAATGTGCCAGACAGGAGGAGAAGGTGTCAAAATAAGGACTCTAAAGATTTAAACATGTAACAAAGGTGTAATAACTCTTGTAAGAGTTTTTCCAACCAGATCATCAAAGCAGGACCAAGCATTACTAACAGATTGTTTATAAAAGATTTGTTGATCAAAATGAAGAGTCCTCTAGACCTCCATTTTCTCTAGAAATATTTATTCAAATCACAAAGTTGTCATTTCTAAACGAGGACATATTGTTTAGCAGTTTTTTTTTCTTTTCTGTTTTAATGAGAGACATACAGACAGACAGACAGGAAAGGAGAGAGATGAAAAACATCAACTCGTAGCTGTGACACTAGTAGTTCATTGATTGCTTTGTCATACGTGCCTTGACTGAAGGGCTCCAGGTGAGCCAGTGACCCCTTGCTCAAGCCAGTAACCCTAGGCTCAAGCCAGTGATCTTGGGCTTCAAGTCAGCAACCATGGGGTCATGTCAGAGTTTTTCAAACCTGGGTCCTCAGTGTCCCAGGTTGACGCTCTATCCACTGCACCACCACTTAGGTAGGCATGTTTATCAGTCTTTAAACTGTATTTCAGGGGGTCCTCAGGTTACAAAAGTCTCAACATATGACGTTTCAAGTTTATGATGCTCACTCCCATAAAAACTTCAAAAAATTGAGATGTGTTTTGGCTTATGATATTAGCTCATACTTACAGACTACGTGAGCAAATTAGTTTGATTGCACGCAGCAGAAGAATCCACAGTAACACTGTATGCATGAGGGAGCTGCCATTCCCCAGTATGCTTACCTACGTCATTTTGAATTGTTAAAAGTACAGGTGTTCTGTTTGTGCTAGGCTAGGGCGTGTTTCAATTACACCAAAATTCGGGTTACATCACTGTCGTAGGAACAGAACTGTTTTGTAACCCGAGGACCCCCTGTACTTAATTCAAATCTTCCAACAGTCCCAGGGGAAAGAGACAAAGAAAATGCTCTGTAGACAATGTGAGAACTATCATACTCCTTGTTATGAATCAAAACTTCAGGCTTAGACACCACATGCCAATTAAGATGAGGGAAAAGAGGCAGAAAGTAACAAGTGTTGGTAAGGATATAGAGAAATTGAAACTTTTGTGTATTGCTGGTAAGAATGTAAAATGGTGCAGCCACAGTAAAAGAACAAATGGCAGTTCTTCAAAAAATAAAAAATAGAATTTGACCCAGCAATGCCACCTACAAGTATATACCCAAAACAATTAAAAGCAGGGTCTTGAAGAGATATTTGAATGCCCAAATTAACAGTAACATTATTCACAATAGCCAAAAGATGGAAGCATGAAAGTGGACATTGGCAGATGAATGAATAAACAAAATGTGATTTATACATCTGATGGAATATTATTCAGCCTTAAAAAGGATGGAAATTCTGATACATGCCACTACATGTGTGTAAGAACACCTTTAGGACATGCTAAGTGAACTAAACCAGTCACAAAAGGACAGATACCATATGATTCCAGAGTAGTCTTACTGATATAGACAAAAAGAAAAATGGTGGTTGCTTGGGGCTGAAAGAAGGATGATAATGGGAATTAGTTTTTACTGGGTAAAGAGTTTCAGTTGGGGAGGATGAAAATGTTCTGGAGATGTATGACAGTAATGGTTGTACAAGTTTAATGTCAATGAGCTGTACACTAAAAAATGGTTTAAATGGTAAATATCATGTTATATGTATTTCATTATAACTTTTTTAAATAAAAATGATCCAAATTGGAAAGGAGGAAGGAAAATTATTATTATTTATAGATAATACGATACTATATATACAGAACACTAAAGATTCTATTAAAAAGACTATTAGGACTAATAAATGAATTCAGTAAAATACTAGGATACAAAATTAATATTTATAAATAGGTTGCATTTTTATGCACAGAGAAAGAGAAATTAAGAAAACAATCCCAATTATAATTATACCAAAAAAGTGAAATATTTAAAAATAAATTTAACTAAGGAGGTAAAAGAACTGTACTCAGAAAGCTATAAGACATTGAAGAAACAAACTGAAAAAGACACAGATAAATTTAAGGATATACCATGCTTATACGTAAGAAAAATTAACATCATTAAAATATCTATATAGTACACAGAGCAATCTACAGTTTCAAGGCAATTCCTATCAAAATACCAATGGCATTTTCACAGAACTAGAACAAATAATCCTACATTTTATATGGAACCACAAAAGACCCTGAATAGCCAAAGCAATCTTGAGAAAGAAGAACAAAACTGGAATTATCACTCTCTTTTACCGTGCCTCTCTAAAAATAAAAATAAAAAAGAAGCCCAGGGATGTAAAGTACAGCATAGGGAATATATTCAATAATATTATAATAACTGTGCATGGTGTCAGAGTACTAGACTTATCAAGGTGATTACTTCATATGGTTTTTAAGTGTCTAATTGCTATGTTGTTCTCCTGAAAAAATTTAATATTATACATCAACTGTAATGAAAAATAAATTTAAATAAGTAAATAATTTGAAAATCTGCCAAAAACTAATTAACGTTTAGAGGATTCACATAGCAAGTAGAGTTCAGAGCAAGAAGTCAGCTGTAGGAACTCCAAGTACATCAACATTACCTTGTCTTGAAGATAATAAAATGGTTAGTAAACTCCATGAGGTCAAACCATGTCTGCACACTAACTTTTTTTAAAAATGAGACAATTCATATACCATACAATTTACCTTTTTAAAATGTACAATTCAGTATTTTTAGTATTTTCACAAAGTTGGGAACCATCAGCACTATCTAATTCGAGAACATTTTTATCACCTAAATAATGAATTCCATCTCCCCATTCTCCCCCTGGCCCCCCATGCTTGAGCAACCATTAATCTACTTTCTGCCTCTATGGAGCTGCCTGTCTGGACATTTCCTATAAATGGAGTCATATAATATGTGGTCTTTTTAACTGTTTCACTTAGCATTCAGGTTTCATCCACCTGATAGCATGTATCAGTATTGATGAATAATAGTCCATTGTGTGGATCTACTATATTTTGTAAATCTGTTCCTCAGTTAATGGACAGTTGGGTTGTTTTCACTTTTGAGCTACTATATATAAAGCTGTTATGAACATTCGTGTACAAGTTTTTGTTTAGTCATATTTTTTCAGTGACCTTGGGTATATATGTAGGAGTGGAATTGCTAGCGCCTATGAAAACTTTATGTCTAACTTTTTCAGGAGCTTGTGACTGTTTTCCAGAGTGCTTCCCTCATTTTACATTCGTATCAGCTTTCTATGAGTGTTCCAGTTTCTCTCTATCATCAACAACACTCGTTATTTTTTCTTTTTTCCTTCCCAGCTTTACTGAGATGCAATTAACGTGTAAACATTTAAAAATCATAGCCATCCGGCCTGACCAGGTGGTGGCGCAGTGGATAGAGCATCAGACTGAGATGTGGAAGATGCAGGTTCGAGACCCCGAGCTCGCCAGCTTGAGCGCGGGTCCATCTGGCTTGAGCAAAAGCTCGCCAGCTTGGACCCAAGGTCGCTGGCTCCAGCAAGGGGTTGCTCGGTCTGCTGAAGGCCCGCGGTCAAGGCACATGTGAGAAAGCAATCAATGAACAACTATGGTGTCGCAATGGCAATGAAAAACTAATGATTGATGCTTCTCACCTCTCTCTGTTCCTGTCTGTCTGTCCCTATCTATCCCTCTCTCTGACTCTCTCTCTCTGTAGCTGTAAAAAAAAAAAAAAATCATAGCCATTCTAATAGATGTGAAGTGGCATCTTACTGTGTTTGAGCACTAGCTTTTGTATTCAATAATGTTGATTATTTACACACTACATAGTGTCCCTAAATTAGGCCTAGGCACATGATAGAGTCTCAATATTAAAAGATATAAAAATTTCAAGCGATTCTAAGAAAAGTCTTCAAATTCTGTGGTTTCTAATCTTTGGGAAATCCAATTTAGAATGAGCTACTTTTCTTTTTTTTTTTTTAATACAAACTCAGCCAAGAAGTAAGTCGCAAGCAAGCTAATTCAATCTTTGCTCCTGAACACCTCATTCCAAATTGGGTGACATAACATTCAGTAGATGGTCACTGTTCTTAATGTTTAAAGAGTGACATGTGCAACCTGGGATTAAAACTCAGGCAAAGGAAAAGAGAGCTTAGAAGGAAACAGGACCCTTTCCCTTCATCTCGATTCAGTGAAGTCCCTGACTTGTGACTCCTGTCCTGGCTTTTCCCCCTTTACACCTTGCGCGCAGTCAGATGCCTGGTGCTCCATGATTGCCTATAGGAGAGGTTTTCCACAGCAGTGCTTTCCAGGACCATGTGTTTCCATTAACAGAAGAAATATCTCTGTGGGGTTCTTAGGGACTTGCAGAAATACATACTAGCTCACTAGTAGCCAGAAGCATCTGATCTGTCTGCCTCAGAGCCCTCTGACAGTTAAGCATTTGCTTTTAGGCAAATAAAATGTCAGCCACCATTAAACAGCATATGGCAACAATATAGCCATTCCCTCTGCTGGGACCAACCTCTCCCCAGAAGAGATGGTACTTGAAATAAGAGATGCTTTTGAATGCAGGACCCCTATCGCTCCCACCCAGGCATGATGGCTGGGGAGTGGGCAGAGTACCACACAGAAGAACAAACCAGATCAAATGTGAACATAAGGGACCAGCCGCCCAGCCAGCAATGACCAAAGGCTATTTGTCCTAGGCATGTGGGTCTGTGGTTAAGGGCAAGTACCATCCCTAAGCTGGCCTGGATTAGCTCTATAAAATAGAAAACAGCCCCCACAGCCACTTAAGGAGGGGGTGGGGCTGGCTGCAATTGAACACAGTGGTGTGCAGTGAGTGGACAGAGACAGGGAAAGTGAAGCGTCCCCCGCTGCCTCTCTGTGGAATTTCCTCAGTGAATGGGGTAACATAAACTGCCTTGTCTCAACATGGATGATGAGAGCGTGGAACCCAGTTCAGTGGGTCAGCTCGTGTTCAAGTGGACATGTGACAATACGGCGCCTTTGCAGGGACAGCCTGTAAGCAACCAGGCAGTCTGCTCAAGATTAAAAGCCAAGTTTCCCCCGGAGCCTCTAGCTCTGCATCTGCAGAGGACTCAGACATTGTCTCTGAGACGGCCTGATCCTGAAAGCATTGTTTCAAAACCTTGCCTGTCCTAATTTAAGGAACTATGTAGTGTGTAAATAATCAACACGTGGCGCTCATCCTGGAATTACACACTGTGTGGTACTTGTTCGAATATAGTCAATCGGGCACACCAGGTTTACAACAAGCTTTTAACATATGAGCTTGTATTTCTGGTCCCTTGACTGGACTGTCAACTTGGCCACATCAATGAAATCACTAAAACAGAGTTCAACAGTACTGTCAGGATTAGATAGATAGCATTGTCCACAAAGTCTTGTCAGCTGGATCATTATTTTTCCTCTTGTGTAAACTACTTGATTTGAGCGTTTGAAACCCATACATTATTTCTCAAAATAATTTTAAGGCTCTAATATTTTAAAGAACAAAATAAAATAGGTAAAAAGTTAAAAGTACAAAAATATCTATATAGATACATATTCTAATAGAACCAAGAATAACAAGATAGGGACACGTCTGGCTTCCAACTGATTTTGTGTGTCTAAATGATATTATTCATATAATTTCATAATGCTTTATTATGATTCTGAATAACTGAACTGATGCAAAATGTTAAATGCCTAGGGAAGTGATTACCTTTTTAAAATAACATTAAGATTATTAATGTTTTTCACAGAATTTATCTTCAGAAAATCTACTGTTAAAAGAGAGAACACACAAAAAAATCACATATTTTAGTAGTGTCAATCAATTTTTCTGGAATGCTTTTTTACTCTTTACTAGTAGATGTAACTGACAGGATGATATCACCCTTTGCTCTCTGTGCTGACAGTCTAGAAATTCCATGACAGCTGGCAACAACAGTAGCTGGATGAGCGGCAGGTGGTTGCAGGGGATTTTCCAAGACAATTTACTCCTAGGAGGTTGATGCATACTTTCCAAATTAAGAGAGGAGCTTTCTCTGTCAGGGCTTTAGTTGGGAGACTGTTCAAAAGGAACCTAGACATTTGGACAAAAAAATAAAAAATTTAGTCAGTCATCCAAACATTTGCCACCATTACATCAAACATCAGGGTACTTAGAACATCTCAAGAAATGACCGAATTCTAAACTTTACATCTAGATAATTGAGATCATACCGCCTTACTGTTTCCATATGAGCGATAGTATGTCACCCGTGGCACACCCCAGAGGTCTGGTTGGAGCTTTTATATGTATTCTATAACACAGAGAATACATAGTATTATTAAAAAATAAGTGAAAGTGTTGATTCACATGAACTATTCCATTTCTAATCTTTCAAATATAAAATTACAAAAAGTATGTCTACTCCATTCCTCACAGAGATATCGTACAGATGGGTTTGCAGTAAAACAAGTAGCCTTTGGTGGCAGAATGGTGAGGTTTCAATGTGTTGCTACTCTTTTTAGCATTAATTTGACTCTTTATCAAATGTTGATGGAATTCTGAATTTGAGATGGGAGGCTATTGTGACATTTAAAATTTTTGAAATGGTTGAGTTAGTACTTATGGGCACTCACTGTTTGATGAATGAATGAAAGAAGAGTGAACAAGTGAACAATCAATGAAAAGTAGGAAGCAGAGTTCTCACTTGGTGTGGTCAGAGTCTAGCTGATTGCCGACGGTGTGTTGCAGTTTTATAGAAATACCCCCGCTGTTTATTTTTCTCTAGCCTCTCAAAAAACTGCAAGGGTTGGAGCAGTATGTGGCTGGGTTTAACTGAAATGCGGAAGCTATCAAGTGGTTGAATTCTGGATTTTCCTAATTTAATGACATTCCTTTATCCATATTGATTGGAGCTTCGGTAAATTCAATTGTTGATGCCACCTGGATAATTTTAAGCCTTTCTGAAGCTTTAAAAAAATGTTTCCAACATAGCTCAAGCAACATAAGAATTTCATCAATTGAAAACTAAGAATCATTTCTGTGGGATGTGTAAAACAAGAAGCTGGCCAGCATTATTTTCTTTTTCTTTAATTCGGTATTATTATTGAGAGTTGTTCTTGAACTTTATGGAAACCAGATTGGGGCACATGCATGTTCTCCATTGAAACGTGTTCAAGGAATTGGAACTGAAAATCATTCAAACTAGGAAAACATGACATTGAAAAATATTCCACATTCTTTAATCTGCCTCAGAGTGTCTGAGACTGTTCCTGACTAGAAAGCCTTAGGCTGGTAGTAGATCTGATATATAATATATATATAGAAATGGGTGTTTAGCTTCCCAGTCCAAAAGAGATCATAATTTTTTTTCAATCACATCTTTACTTTACTGGCTTGTCAGTTACAGCCTTTGATCCTCTCACTTTGTTGCTCAGAAAGCTGTGATTTCTTGCTGTTGCCCAAAGAAAAAAATCCAAACAGCCCCTGCCATTCAAGGCCCCCTCTTGTCTGGCTCAGACAACCTCTTGAGCCACATTTCCTACCACTGGCTTCTTCCAAGCAAGCTCTTCCGCCGCCAGACCAGACTGTGGGCTGCTCATCAGCTGTTGTTTTGTTGTTGTTGTTTGGTGCCTCCCATATTTCTTCCCATTATCCGTCTCTTGGGAATGCCTGTTTCTTTTTAACTCCACTTGCTACAGGGTCCATGTATACTTCATATCCATTTCTTTCCATGACGTCTTTCTCCTCCTCCTCTTCCTCCTCCTCCTTCTTTTTTAAGGTGAGAGGACAGGAAATAGTGAGGCAGATTCCCACATGCACGCTGACTGCGATCCACCTGGCAACCCCATCTGGAGCCAGTGCAGATGGGGCTGATACTCAAATCAGCTTAGCTATTTTTTGCACCTAGGGCAGATGCGCTCCAGTGGATCCTAAGCACTTGGCGCCGTGCTTAAACCAATGAAGCCTCTGGCTGCGGGAGGGGAAGGGAGAGAGAAAGGGGAGAAGGGGCGAAGAAGCAGATGGTCACTTCTCCTGTGTGCCCTGACTGGGAATTAAACCCGGAACTTCCATACACTGGGCTGATGGTCTACCACTGAGCCACTGGCCAGGGCTACATCTTTCTAATCATTCCACACTCTCTACTCTCCTCTTTTCTCCCTTTCATACACATACACACATGCATACTCCTACAATTTAATCATGGTATAGCCCACATTCAAGGCTGCTACTTCTGTGTGTGAGTTGTGCTCTGCACACTTGCAGGATGTCAAGCCCAAAGGACAAGTGGGGACAAAAAATCTACCTTATTCTCCACTTGCCAAGGCATGCACCCACCTGCATGGCTATGCCCATGTTGAGAGGCAGCATTTTCTCTTTCATACCAAGGCATGAGCTGGCGTGTGTGGACTTGCAGCAACTCTGTTCATCTGTCTGGATACATTTCAGTTTCTTTTGCCAGGGCACAAGTTTGTTAAGGGCAGTGACTTTTTGCACATTCCCATTGTGCCTGGTCCAATGCCTTTCTTACACATAAGATCATTTCTTGAACTTAATTGAGGGATAACATGTATTTATTAAGAACAATTACTTCAGCATATACATATAAACATGGGAAATGCTTCAGGAGTCAAAATGGATTTCTGAGCAGATGGGGACCCGCCAACTGGTCTGATTTTAAGTACATCATTGTTCTGTCTCAGCTTAGCTATTTCCTATAAAATGTTGTGCCCAGTAGTGTTTTGTGGAATTTCAGAAACCACATTCATGATGCTATGACAGGCCATGGCAGAGTTGGACTGAAATTAATTTCTGACTGTTTGTTAAAATAGGCAAAGAATAACATTAAGAATTGTCTGAAGTGGGCAGGATAAAGGTCAGGAGAATGCTCCTGGGAGGCAAGGGAATTTGAGGAGGAACCGGTTGGATCAGCCTGAGGTCAGTACACTTCCTAGAAGTCTACATGAAGCCAAAAACAAACAAACAGAAAAACACCCCATCTCAAAGTCATCAAAGCCTTGGTAACACTGCTCATGGTATAACTTGATGTGGCCATAGCCTCAAAGACAAAATTGCTTTGTAACAAGTCAATGGAGAATTAACATTAGCTCTGATATAGGTTTACCAGTAAATGGAGAATGTCCATAAACCTGGCTTTCCAGACCTCAAAACAAGGATGTGCCAGTCAGAAAGGTTTTGTGTCTATTTGATGACATGACCAGGACTTCAAACTTCACGTTTCAAGGAGTAGCCATTGGCTGCCCTCTCAAGGGGAAGCCTGTGTCTATGTACAAAGTTTTTTACTCACTATGCCGATAACAATTGCTTTATGTTTTCCAGGACCTGCTGAGTTTATGTAATGACCCGTTTTTTTCTTCAGAAAGAAACAGGCTTTCTCCAAGCATTTCACAGTGCACCTCTCTCCCTGTTCTTTTCACAGTCCTCTGTGATGTCAGTCTGCTTTGCTCGTTTCCATCCCAACTTGGTGGTCGGAGGGACTTACTCGGGCCAGATAGTCCTGTGGGATAATCGCAGCCATCGAAGGACTCCAGTGCAGCGAACACCATTGTCAGCTGCTGCACACACAGTGAGTCAAGCTTTTGTCACATCCTTGTCTGCCATCCAAGCCCTGAAAGAGGAGACAGCTGATAAAAGTCCAATGGTGTCAGTAGCTCGAAGCTCCAAGTAGCTAATTCATAGTGATTACATCCTGAATGACTAAAAGAAAACTGAGTGCACAGTAGCTGAAGGAAGCCCTGGGTTTAGAGAACTCTCTTAATATTCTACACGTGCCAGTACAGAGAGAGGATTTCTTTGGCTGTCCCAAAGGCCACCCGTGAGGGTGGATTCAAACTAAAAAAGGGCGCAGGGAAAAAGTTTGGAAGAGGCATCTGTTAAATTATGTCCCTAAAAAAACCCTTCACATTTACATTTTAATGTGGAAACTGATTCTCAAACAGACATGAAGGGTAAGCACTTCACGTCTAGGGATGGCACGTGAGACTTTTGCCAACAGGCCTTTTCCATTTGGAATTGGAGGAGTGCTATGACTTTAAATTCTGGAATGCATGGTGTAAGTCTCCACGTAAAGTCTGCAGTGACAATATAATCCCTAAGGTTAAAAGTTAACATCTCAAAACCATTACCCATAATTTAGCAGAAGAGGTTTGGGATAGTGTTTGGAAGACAACTACTCTGTCATTTTCTTTAAGAGAATGGCAGGTGTGTTCAGCGATTGTTAGGAGGAATGAGAAGACAGGCATGTCTCCATCAATCCTTGCTACCTTGACATTCAGGGTAACTGATATTCTTTCTCTGAAATGCCCAAATTATACCCGAGGCAACAGCTCTACTATTGTTTCAATTTCCTTAATATGGTTGCCTCATTTGTTTCATCGGCTGGCCTCAAAACCACTCTAGCTTTTGAAAAAAGGACTGCTAGCTGTTTTAGCTAGACAACGAAGAGGAAAATTCTTCCACTCTCATCAGACTGACAATGAGAAATGACAAATACCAAGTCAGCCCTAATTCTGATTGACTGGGGACAAAGACACATGCAGGTGAAACTAGTTCTTGAGAATCTTGGAAAATTGCTCATGCCTACCCATTTCTGCAAACTAATAACAGAAAATTGTGACCCGGGAGATGATGGGCTTCCCACAGGTGTTTGCTCAAGTAGCATGAAAACACGTCTTGCCTCTCTGTGTCTTTCTGGTGGGTTTGTGAGCATGCCTCCGAAATTTCAAAAAGTTACCCATCCAGCCTGACCTGTGGTGGCGCAGTGGATAAAGAGTCGACCTGGGAACGCTGAGGTCGCCAGTTCAAAACCCTGCACTGGTCTGGTCAAGGCACATATGGGAGTTGATGCTTCTAGCTCCTCCCCCCCCTTTCTCTCTCTCTCTCTTTCTCTCTCACTCTGTGTCTCCTCTCTAAAATAAAAAAAATAAAAAAAAGTTACCCATCCAAATGTTAGATTATTCCAAAGAGTTCATCTTTCTTTTTTCAAACAATTTAGGACGTGATCATCACAACTAAATAGGGTTAATATCAAACAGATTGACATTGTTGCTATTAGAAAATGAAACAAGCACTTCTTTTGCTTTTTGGTGGGTTTTGTGGAATCCAGAGTTCATCTTTCTTTTTTCAAACAACTTAGGATGTGATCATCACAACTAAATATGATTAATATCAAACAAATAACATTATTGCTATTAGAAAATGAAACAAGCACTTCTTTTGCTTTTTGGTGGGTTTTGTGGAATCCACAGCTAAAAACGTGCACAGTAAATGTGACTGCCTTTCAGCTTCTACTAATGCCTGGCTGATTGGTACCAGGATCAAAAGTGGCTAAGGAAAAAGAGGCCCACCGCAGATTACTAACTAATTTCCTTTCACACCCACCACACATATGCATTTGGGACAACAGGAAATCCTAATTAAAGTAAAAACCTTCTGCCACACAGCAAGTTTATTCCTAAAATAAATAAAAACAATCTGGCATCTACGCAGGAAAAATGAGCTGTCCTGTTGCTTTCTTCTTCCCATTAAGTAGACTTGTATATGTTTGTGTCTGTGTGCAAGTAGACATGCCCACGTGTCTACTTCTGTTCTGGTTTCCGTACATCTCTCTCTTTTCTTTTAAACTGAGTTTTATTACTCATGAAAGCACAGGCCAGTAGTACTGATTAAAGCCAGGGAGGGGCTACCACACATATTCCTTCTCTAGGCCTTCGGCCCTACACCTCCTTCTAGATGCCTTTTTCCCCTACTGTAGCCTTCCTTAGGAATTCCAAACCATTAAGGTCTCGGTGATTAACAAAGAAACCCATTGGACATTCACTGAAAAACACTGGGTAAATTTCAGTTCTATAAGAATGCTTGGACCTTGTTTTTCCATCCTTCAGTTTTGTTTTGTTTTTAATTAAATTTATTTGGGTGACACTGGTTAATAAGATTATATAAATTTCAAGTGTACAATATTATAATACATCATCTGTATATTGCATTGTGTGATCACCATCCAAAATATAGTCTCCTCTGTCATTATATAATTGATCCCCTTTGCCCTCTTCTATCCCCCCCCCCAATCCCCTCTGGTAACCAGCATACTGTTGTGTCTATGAGGTTTTTGTTTGTTTTTTTGTTCTGGCAGTTCTTTTGTTGTTTTCTGTTTTATATTCCACTTCAGTGAATCATATGATCCTTGTTCTTTTCCCTATGCCATTCGTCAGTCTTGCTGACTCTGCTAAGTTTAGGTGAGAGTTTGTTTCATCCATTCTTCCCACTTGATTTTCATGCAGAGGGACAATGCTGTGTGCTGCTGGGCTTGCGTGTGTACACTGCCGCAGACCCCACATACCCCAGAGACTTGGGGAAAAAAGCATTGTCCATAGTGCCATGACTAGTTAGTCCTCTTGATATCCAGGAACCTGATCAGGATAACATTTAGTGTCAGATCCCTGGTGCCAGATCCACTAAGGCTGATTCATTGGAAAGTTTCTGTGGGAACATGCTGTGGAAAGGACGTAGGGACTTAGTTGACTGGAGGTGACGTGACAACCAAGGAAGTGAATGTAATCTTCGGATACATTAATACAGGAATTTTATATATATATATATATATATATATATATATATATATATATATATATATATATATATATATATATATATATATATATATATATATATATATATATATATAAATTTTTTAATCACAGGAGAAGTAACAATTCAACATTGCCTGGATTTCTAGATTGTCTTGGTCAGAATATAGGTAGGTAGCTTGGTTCATTCTCAAAACTCCAATGTTGAGTGGAACTCAGATAAAATAAAGTATAATCAAAAGAGAGTGACCAGGATGGTGAAGGTATTGCAAACCAGGTACTTAGAAACAGTTGAAGGAATTGGCCATGATTAGTCTGAATAAGACAAGACTGGAGGGGGGTGGGGTAAGATAACAACTATCTCAATATAGTTTTGACTTGATCTGTGTAATCCCAGTGGGCAATGTACTGAAAATATCACCACGAGCTTTCTTTACCCCATTGGTGGAAGGAAGAACACTCTAGGAGTTAGTGCTAAGGTGTTTAAGCAGAGGTAGACCACCTCTTGTTAAAGTCAGATGAGCAGCTGCCCTAAATGATTATTATGGTTCCTTCTGACCAGGAGTTTATATGATAATAATAGCTTGGGAACCATTCTTTATATAATATCAACTTTCCAATATTAAAGATTGTTTCATTGTCATTGTGGCTAGGCATAATGGACAGTAACTCATCAAGAGTAAGACTTAGACTGTCAGCTATATGCACAGAGAAGCATCAACTAAGTTGTGGTTTGGCTACTGATGGCTAAGCTGCCTGAAACCTAACCCAAATTACTGCTAGGCTCTGCTTGTGCTAACCTTCCATTTAGTATTTAATGTGCAGCTGCAAATGATTTTAGTCTACCATTTAGGATTCTACTGAGTGGGATAACCTACTAGAGTTATGACAGAAGGTTAGAGCATCTTGCCTCTGATTCCTGGGATGTATAAATGACTTTTCTCAAGGCTCTGGCCAAATCTAAGCCTCCATACTTCACCAAATGATATTTTGAAAAATAAATCTATCATTATCCTAGATTTTGCAGTAACATGAAAGAACCTAAATTTATCTCGGTGCATTTTGCCAATAATTTCTACCACCACCATTTCTCCCTCAAATTAAAGAGGCTGATGAATATTAACCACTTTTTTTATAAAGAATGTTAACAAATGTTTGGCACTGTGACCATAATGCCTAAACTTCCAGATTTAGTAACACATATTCCTTCCAAAAGTCAATAGTTCTCCCCTTTTGAAGACTGGGTTTTGCCATCATTCTTGGTGAGCTTAGAAGCCAAAGCGTGCGGTGGAGGCTCATTCAAGTAATCCAGATTCACCTCCCTGAATGGCTTCTGCCCGTCAACCCTCATTTGTTCCATCTAGCTTCCCTCAGCAACCTTGCACTGCATCTGACTGAGCAAGGTGAAACTTTGTATTTCCACTACTGTGCCGTGCTGCCAGAACTTTCAGAAAGAAATTAAGTCCAAATCAAAGTGGCAAATGACCCGAGGCTTGTATTATTGCAGGATTATGCAACTCTTTAATCCTTGTTTTGGAGTAATGTGTTTGACACTCAAATGTAAGCATTTCCTTCTGGACCGGTGTCTGATCCTCCATGTTTATGTTTTTGCAGCATCCCGTGTACTGTGTAAATGTTGTCGGGACCCAGAATGCTCACAACCTCATCACTGTGTCTACTGATGGTAAAATGTGTTCCTGGAGCCTGGACATGCTCTCAACGCCACAGGTGGGTTTGTTTTCCCCTACACATAAGAGCATCCTGGTTAAAAGAGATACCTGCCTAATGGAACCTAGTTCCTAAAACCAAACCCTCACATCCTATAGGAGCTAAAACCAATGGGTGCACTTGAAAGTGGGGCCTGCTTTCAGCAGTCTCCTCCTGAAGCCAAAACCCATTTCCTTTATCACAAATCATGTAATTATTGTAATACGTTAATCCGTAGGTCAGTTTCAAGTGAAAATGAAATAATCCATTTTAAAGCATAGTAATTATGGAAGTTGCCTGTGGTATGAATTGTACTTACCCTACAGAATTGTTCTACAGATGCAAGCGAGGTGGGAGTTCAACAGAGCAGTCCTTGATGGGTGCTCGCTTTGGGGAAGAGGTACTCCAGCAAGAGAGAAACCCAGGGCTAGATGACCGCGTGTGTGCATAAAGAATTTGCCAAGCCAGCTGTTTCTCCTCTGGAATGTTTGTTAGTAGGCCTTCTGCCATTCCTTGCTCAACAAATGAGAAGTCAAATGTGAAAGAGTTCCAAAGATTTCAAGCCACTACTGATTATAGTAATGGGAACTAAACAAAGAACCAAAATGGAGGAGACTGATGAGGAGAATGAAACTTTCAGAATACAGTGTGTCCGTAAAGTCATGGTGCACTTTTGACCTGTGACCGGTCAAAAGTGCACCATGACTTTATGGACACACTGTATATGTATGTATATGGACACACAGGAAGACATTACCTACATACACAAACAGGTATACACACCATTTTCACATTTCTTTGTGGGAAAAAAATACTTAACTGTCTTCCAACTAAACATTCACTCAGAGAAGAGTTTATTGCTATAGCCCAGTGGTTCTTAACCTGTGTTCTATCAAACCCTAGGGGTTTGATGAGTCGGTCTCAGGGGTTCGGAGAAGCCTCTGCTGCGGAGGCCAGAATAAAGTAATACCGTCATTTGTTGTGAGTTCATGCACTTTGTTGGTTTTGTTCTTTGAGCAAGGTGATGTTCATGCACAGCTCATTTTGTGCACCAGTAAAAAAACATATACCTATGTCTTGAATTTGGAAAAAAAATCGTATTTTATTTATCACTAAAGAAGGGTTTGGTGAATGCGCATATGAAACTGGTGGGTTTGGTACCTCAAAAAAGGTTAAGAACCACTGCTATAGCCTTTGACAAAAATGTGAGGGACCTTCAAGAAAATTGTAAAAGATATCTAAGAGAGAATTCTTAATTTAATATTCCTATTCCCTTTTCTGGAATAATGGCCCAAGAATGTCTCTCTCACAATTTTGGAAAACACTGAAGTTTCAAGATACATAAGGAAATGGAGAAACCATAAAGAACCTCCCAGAGTGTCCACAAAATACACATATAGAGAATAGAAGGCTAAATAAATTATTTTTATTACTTTTTGGTGTGTCGGGGGAGCTAATAAGCTTCTTAAAATTTAAGTTACTCTATTTTTGCTGACTTTAACATTATGTGTGTCGGGAGCTGTGTGTGGCTATTTTACGACTTTGTCTTAAAATTCTCAGCAATATGTTGTTTTCTTTTAAAAGCATGCAGATTGTAAACAGATATAGAGCAAACTCTCTAATTAGGAATATTTAATTGCCCATTTTGCTGATTAAACGTGCATTTGTTTAGGTTAAAACCAGTCGTACAGGGGCTGCAAGACCATTTTTTAGTCCTAGCATGCCCACAAACTCCTGTCTAGATACACAGATTGCGGGTTTGATGGCATGACGCCTTCCTGGAGTCCTGGTTCCTCTCTATCCCAAGTGGGCGACCTTCCCCACTGCTCATTGTATTGATGGAGCACACCACTGGATGGTCCAGTTTTCTGTGTTATGTTGTCCTAGGGTCCCCTCACTGATGCATTCACTCTCTGCAGATCTCAGTACTGTGAGCACGTAGTGTGACCACGTGGTCTGTGCTACCTGGACTGTGAGCGTGTGTTTATGATTTATGGACTCCTTGGCTGAGATGACCCAATTTATTTGTTTTTGGGGGAAAAAACCCACCTAAATTCCCAAGTAGCTATAATGACATGGTCCATTAGATTGAATTTTTTAAAAATACTTCAGTTGCACAGGGTAGACTGATATAAATAACAAAAATACTCAGGAATTTTAGTTATACAGTACTTAATTACTTTTCATTGTCATTAAACTTAATTTAGCAGAATGTCTCTTAAAATACACTTTAATTCTCAATTAACAAAACAATTTTATATAAAATAAAGATTCATTTACTATTTTAAACACTGTTCTTTGAAGGTTTATAGCCTATACACCCAAATGGCTGCCCTTTATGAAATCTAGTTCCTGTTGAAATCTGTTTTTTCTGACCTGAGTGACAACTTTCTAATTTTAGTTCATGAAGGACACACACTCCTGCTTTGACAAATGTGTTTAGTACATCGGATATTAATACATGTGTATTCTCACGAACAATTGATTTTGAAAAATGTTTGTAAATACAAGGGTATTGTGTGTTATATTAAAGCCTGGGGCTGACAAGTGTAACCATTACAGTATTATCTTTAGTTTCTGCACCATTAGTTTCAAAATTCTCACCTGTCATCTCTGCCTGACTTAAGGAGCAGCAGCTCAGGCTGATGAAATCCAGCCGCCTGAAACCAGAGATACACAGAAGCATGAATGTCAGGGGCAGCAAAGCGTGGTTTCTGGCACAGCCGGGGGCTTTTGTAACGCTGTGTGAAAAGCAAACAGACAATTTAGCCAAATGATTTTTCCGTGCTATCTTTGGCACGGGCGAGGAGTTGACAGAGGGAATGTAACCGCGTCGTGTTTTGGTAGGAGAGCATGGAGCTGGTGTACAATAAGTCCAAGCCTGTGGCTGTTACCGGAATGGCTTTCCCGACGGGAGACGTCAATAACTTCGTGGTTGGCAGTGAGGAGGGTACAGTCTACACAGCCTGTCGTCATGGAAGGTGACTTTCTGTTTTCTTACCAGTGACGTCTTCCTCATTTCCGAAAGTCTGTTATCTCATTCTGGATGCTAACCACCTTGCATTGAGAGAAAGGTATTTCTGGAGGCATACAACGCACTTCCTCGGGCCTTCATTATCATAGGCATCTGTCTGCTCTGGTCATTAGCCATCTGTGACCTTTTGACGGTTCCCTCTGCCCTGAGAAAACATGGTCCAGCTTCTTAGCAGATCACGTAAGACCCTTGACTCCCTGGCCCTTCCCAGCCATGCATGCCCAAGAGTGAGAGTCCCCAAATACTGTTTATCCCTTCACTCTCCATGAATTTATACATTCGATTTCTTCCTCCTGGTCTGGCATGTCTCTTTTGTTGGCCTGGATAACCCGTCCTCATTTCCAAGGGCCAGCACAGAGGTCATCCCACAATGAAGCCTCTCCAAACTGTTGGGCAGGGGGAACCCTTCCCTCCTTTACGTTTCCATAAAATTTATAACCCTTTATTCACTCCATGGACTGTTTACCAAGAACCTACCATTTACCCGGCACCAGAACATCATAAGGATGCAGTAGGAACAGAACAGACGTGAAGGTGATATTCTAGTTCAGGGCAAAAGACAATAAACTAATAAACAATTAAAAATATGATTTAAGATGATACATACTATGGAGATATTAACGTAGAATAAATGGGATAGGACTATAGGTGGTCAGCTAGATTTGCTATTTTATATATTGTTATTTATATATTGCTATTTTATATATTGTTATGTCTTTTTTACAGTAATATTAATGTCATTTTATTTTAACCTCTCATTCACCTGCTATTTTTCTCTTACTAAACTATTTTAATTTTATTGTTGATTCTTTGCCTGGAGTCTGGCACATAGTGAGCAGGGAACTAAAGATTTATATGGGCAATAAAGAAATGACAACATCCAAATAATACAGAGAAGTGTGCAGGGCCCTTCCTCTGAGTCAGAGAGGCTGCAGTAGTATGAGATATACAAGCCGCTGTGAAGTTACCAGGTGATGACAGTACTGCCTTGACGGAGAGGTTGGCAAATGCCGCCTGGAAAACCATCAGGGTCAAGTGGAATCCAATAATTTAGACTAGATTGTAAAATTGCATATAATACATAATGAGTAGCCTCAAATCTTTTGAAAGGTTCTCTGTGTTCACCTTGGTGCTTAATTTCTCTTTCATTTTAGTTAGTCCTAATTTGATTGATTTTTCATCTTTTGCATTCGTCCTTGGCTATTTAGATGTAATGAGGAACCACAAACTGTTCCAAGTTCATACTCCTGTGTTTGTGTGATTTGTAGAAGTAACAAGCAGCCACGGCTCAGCTGTGTGATTTTTCCATTTACACAACATGAGCTGCGATGTTTCTGCTGTTCTACACAAGCAGTATTTGACCTGCTCACGTGGTTTCAAGATGATGACAAAGATCTGCCTCCTGGTTCCATGTCCAGTGGTCCTACTTCATCAAAACTGGCTAGCACCAGGCATGATAGTCGTATTCAGGCATAAAAAAGTCTGGTAAAGTTGTTCATTCATGTAAACACTCGCTGCACACCTACTTTGAGCATACTGCATTGCTAGATGCTGCCAAGCATGCAACCATCATTGAAACCTAGCTCCTAGCTTCAAGAAACTGATGATGGTAGAAAAGGTAAATACAAAAATAGCTGCAATGCAGGTAAAATGTCATAAATGGCAGGAGAGAGGCTCTGACAGCACAGTGGGCCAAATATGGAGTCACAGCTTTGTACAATGATGACAATCAACAGGGTATAGGTTCAACAAACTTAATCCAGGACCTTACCGTCAAAAGCTACAGAACATGTCCATTAGTAACTTTCAGGTTTCTTTGTTGGATTCTGTAATGTGAATAACCTTTTACACAATGACTGTCTTTGTCCTGTTGCTTTGGCCTTTTCAAGCACAATCAGAATACACACTGTAGTTCAAAAGAAGGGGATCTGTGGTGCACACCACAAATCTTTCTACAGCACGCTTGATCATGCTTTAACATTGGTCCACCCATCTGAAATATAAAACACGGATCTTAGTAAAGTTGTAAAGTAGCAGGCATTTGGCTTTGTAGTAACTTTTAATGGGTCATAGAGGGCTACGGGAAAGAGGGTGGGAGGGGATTTTTATTTTTCACCTAACACAGAGAAGGTGCAAATCTACTTCCATAAATTAAACAAAGTCCTCATTTTGCACCCTATAAACCCTTTCAGGATGCTGTTAAGAGCAAGTGGAGTCTCACCAGGGGCCACTTCAGAGATCAGTTCCTCGTGTTCATTAGAACAAATTTAAAGCATCACGTGTGGAACTGCTGTTAGCAGTTTCACTGGACGTAATTTCTGAGTGCATGTTATATGGCAGGCACACTGCAGCACTTTGCTTATGATTTCAGATTTTGCTCAGCACATTGACATTTATTGGTGCTGCAGAAGCCCAAATGTTTTAATAACTCAGTTCATTTTTACTCATAGTAACATAATATTTAGATTCTTTACCCTCTATTTGTCCTATATTTATCACCTCAGGCTCATGGATTCTTAAAATAGAGCACTTTGCTCTATTTTCTAATTAGGTATGATTGTGTGCAGACTATCATGTGGTAATAGGAACTGGAAATAGTGCCAGCTTTGTTAAATAAGTGACATATGTCTGTTGATAACTTTATATATCATTAATCCTTAAATGTGCTTCTGTTTGAAAAAAAAGGCATAAGTTTGTCTCTTTTGCTTTGCTATTTGTCTCAACAAAATATTTGTTGAGCACTTACTATAATGCTAATGGAATATAGTAACAAGGCACCAGCCATTACAGAATTTACAATTTACATTGAGTGGATTTTTAAATTTCTCTTCTGCTTTCAGTGAAAACATCATTTTCTCCACATTTCATTTAAGTTATGCATATTACTTTGCAATGGCAAGCACTTCCACAAAGTATTACATGTTCAAGTATGTCAACCTAATTTAAGAATTTTCTTGAAAGAATATATTTATACAAGAATATATGGAATGTTATAGCCAATAGGCTGCACAGAAGAAATTAAAATGAAACACGTACAGAATGTGATTGCAACAATAGAATTGTCTTATAACAAATATGAAAGCTGTGCCCTGGCTGGGTAGTTTGGTATCTTCCCAAAGCTCCAAGATTGCCGGTTCAAACCCCAGTAAGGGCACATACAGGAACAGATTGATGTTTCTGTCTTTCTCTCTCTCTCTTTCCCTTCTTCTTTCTCTAAAAATCAATAAAGTAAATATTTTAAAAAATACAAAAGCTTCTGAGATCTAAGTATATATGTTTTTCATCAAAGTAGCTGCATCAATATTGATAGGATTTGAAGAACTTCTGAGAAAGGATTAAATAATAAAATTTGATATTAAATTTTGAAAGTTAGAAAGGTTATATTGCACCATATTGTTTTTTAATCCTAAAAGTAGTCTAGTATCTTATTCTTTTTTTTTTTTTTTTTTTTTTTTTTTACAGGGACAGAGTGAGAGTCAGAGAGAGGGATAGATAGGGACAGACAGACAGGAATGGAGAGAAGTGAGAAGCATCAATCATTAGTTTTTCATTGCCCTTACAACACCTTAGTTGTTCATTGATTGCCTTCTCACACGTGCCTTGACCACGGGCCTTCAGCAGACCAAGCAACCCCTTGCTGGAGCCAGCGACCTTGGATCCAAGCTGGCGAGCTTTTTTGCTCAATTCAGATGGGCCCGCACTCAAGCTGAGCGAGCTCGAGGTCTTGAACCTGGGTCTTCCGCATCTCAGTCCGACGCTCTATCCACTGCGCCACCTCCTGGTCAGGCTAGTATCTTATTCTTAAGAAATTGTGAAGGTAGCTTCATTTATGGTAGTGTACAGTGCTTGTTCTACATTTTCGGGAAGTAATCTTTCAGAGAAATATTTGTCTTTCAAAGTCTTCATGGCTTTGCAAAGGTCACTGAAACTCTGCTTATGTGTGCTCTTCATGCAGCAAAGCAGGTATCGGCGAGGTCTTTGAGGGTCACCAAGGGCCAGTCACAGGAATTAACTGCCACATGGCTGTGGGCCCCATCGACTTTTCCCACCTGTTTGTCACGTCATCATTTGACTGGACTGTCAAACTGTGGACCACAAAGGTAAGAGTTCCTTGATTGAAATCTTTGGGTAACACAAAGGCGAAGTGAACAACTTTTGCTCCCCGGGGGTGTTGCAGGGAACCTAAGGTCTCTCCAGGTGACCTGGCATCCAGCACTGGAATGTGGACAGCCTGCTGTGAGCCCCTCTGTCTCAGAGCTAGCCAACACTCCCTTTCTAGGCTGACTTTACTTATTTTAAAATATATAAGTAATATTTGAAAATACTCTAATTGTAAAAAAAAATTTTAATAATTCTAATAATGATAAAAACTGATTTCTCCTTCACCAACACTAATCCCCCGATGATTCCCCTCATTGCCTGTCATCCCACCCTCTCCCCAGAGGGGACCTCTGCTATCAGTTTAGTGTTGATTGTCCCGAGCTTTGCAGCATCTACTTACACACATATGTTTCTATGGAAATAATACGATTTGGGAGTTTTTCAGGTTTGAGGTTTCCTTTGTTGTTGTTGAGCTTTGCAGGTTTTTAAGAAAGTAAATG